>CM059193.1:76783446-77383446 GCA_030323885.1 Branchipolynoe longqiensis
ACCCGTGCTGCTGGCACCATGAACTGATACCAAACTCAGTCACATTATCATCACACTGATCAAACCAGTCCTTACCCTATCCTACTAATACTGGGTGTCAGGTTAGGTAGCAGCAAATGTCAACTTTGTAACTCATTGGGTTAACTCAGCTGGGGTTTGAACCCACGACCTTCCACGCGATATGCTATCGCTCTACCGGTTCTGCCACCCCGCCCTCAGTTGTAGCTAAATTCTGACGATGTATGATGGTGAGCTGTGTGTATTCTTTTGTTCACATCCACATGATTGTCATTGCTTGGCAACAGGTAGACCTAATGTTCATCAAAACCAAGACACGCGAGTCTTAAGCTGGGATTCCATTACAGCGTAATCAAATGTGTGATGTGCGCCAGACATTTTAAAATAGCTTTGGGTCAATGCGGGTGATTCCACATCCGCGAATCGTGTGCGTATGTTGGTCCGCACGTGTAATCGTGTAATCGTGTGCTCAAACTCACATCGGTCCATGCTTGTTTGTTTGTTGTTGTTTTACGTCCTAGCAACATCTAAGGTCATATCAAGAAGGGTACTGACTTGTGACAATGCGCACTCATGGTGACTTTATAGTGCTGCCCCACTGGAAGACCACACCGCCAGCACCATGACCTAATATCCCACTCAGTCACATTATCCTGATACTGAGCCAATCAGTCCTTACCCTATCCTAATGATGCCGAGCGCCTGGCTAGGAAGCGATAAGTGTCAATTTTTAATTCATTGGCTTGACTCGACCAGGGTTCGAACCCACGATCCCATGGTCTACCAATACGGGAGACGGACGCTCTAACTCATTCGACCATCCCGACTGGTCCATGCAGTGATTGCGAAGTTTACGCAAATGCAGATGGGGAATTCCGTAATATGAGGTCCAGAAGGGGGGGGGGGGGGTTCGCAAGTAAAATGATAGGTTTGGAATGATCAAATACACAGGGTGTATGACGGAACCAATTAATGGATCAATTAACGAATCATTTAATCAATCAATTAACTATTCAAGTAATGACTCAATCAATTAAGTAAGTCACTAGTTAATTAACTAATTAACCAATCAATTATTCATTCAATAAAATAAACAAATATAGGAATCTAGTAATGGTTCAATTAACGATTACATTAATCAATCAATTAAGGAATATATTGGTTATTCAGCTAATGAAAGAATTAACTAGTCAGTCAATTAACAAACAAATTAATTAATCAATTAATGAAAGAATTAGTGAATCCAGTATTAGTGAATCAACTAATTAAACAAATAATGAACCAATTAATGATCAATTAATCAATGAATACATCAATTAATCAATTAATGAATCAATAAGGAAGGATGCTGACTTGTGACAGTGGTTTTACTACTTTAACAGCGCCATAAAAACAATGACAGGCCTGCGTCTTAGGACTTGCGCGTCTCGCATGTCGCACATCGCATGTCGCACATCGCATGTCGCATGTCGCACAATGCCTCAACGGAATGCCGGCTTTAGAGAGGGTAGCCGTGAGAGATGAGTGCCGCCTACACAGGGGTCGTGACCCTTCACAACCGTGTCGTCACAGCGTCTACAACACGAGCAATATACCGAGAATAATGCAGTGGCTACCTTGAGTGGCGCATCCCGGCTTTGTTTGTTTGTTGTTGTTTTACGTCCTAGCAACACCTAAGGTCATATCAGGACGGGGACCGACTTGTGGTAGTGTGCACTCATGGCGACTTTATAGTGCTGACCCACTGGGACATCAGGCCACCAGCACCATGACCTGATATCCCACTCAGTCACATTATCCTGACATTGAGCGAAGCAGTCCTTGCTCTATCCTAGTAATGCCGAGCGCCTGGCTAGGAAGCAACAAGTATACACTTTTAGGTCATTGGTTTGACTCGACCAGGGTTCAAACTCGTGGGTTCGAATCCCATGATCTACCAAAATGGGAGGCAGACGCTCAACTCATTCGGCCATCCCGTCTGGTGCGCAGTTGGTTGGAACTCATATCTCTTGTCACCAACTAGGTTTAAAATCCAGGATGTTGAAATAAAATCACCTGTAATTATTTAAAATCATCAATCAAAATATTACTCTTCAATAAGAATTGCAGGAGACAGACTGCACTGACTTCTCAGGCAAAGAGCCACATAGACAGGTAGGCGTGGTTAGAGTGATTGCATGAGGGAGCCTAAGTAGTGTAATGGTTAGTATGCTGTCTCCGAAGTAACAAAAAGTGTCGCTTCAAAACCTGCTCTATGCGCAACATTTACCATTTTCATCACCCCCCCCCCCCCCCAATGACAAATTTAAAGAATTATGGAAGCAGAAATAATATGTCTGTTCGGTTCCTTTGACAGTTTTGGCGACATTTAGTTTCAGCAGACGACAAAGATTGGTTTTCAGTGGGTTAAAGAAACCCCCGCATTTGTAGTTTGTGCCACATCGCTCTCTCTCACTCGCTACGACCAACCCGGTGTGGTGGTTTCAGCGTGTTCCCGTGCTCAGACGTGTCCCTCGCTTCTGCGCATGCGTCAGAA
Organism: Branchipolynoe longqiensis; assembly: GCA_030323885.1. Classification (NCBI taxonomy): domain Eukaryota; kingdom Metazoa; phylum Annelida; class Polychaeta; order Phyllodocida; family Polynoidae; genus Branchipolynoe; species Branchipolynoe longqiensis. The sequence goes on from CM059193.1 coordinate 76,786,001, forward strand.
TCTAATAAACATGGCCGTAATCGATTAACACTACCCGGGCGACTCGGGTCATCCCAGTCGTCAGAATTTCAAATAGAACACGGCGAGTGCAGTCGACAAATACACGTGCCGTGTGCCAAAAAAGAATAACTTAGATTAATTAAATGGAAATATAGGTAAACTAGGCCATCATAAAATACTTTAAATCCTATTTTGCTGTATTTTTTATCGGCTATTAAAAAAAAAAAAAAAAATTCTCCACCCGAGCGCGGAGAAGCGTATTCGATTATTCGACCCGAGATTGTAGGATGTGCGCATGCGCCAACAAGTGTCTCGGGTGATCTGAGTTGATGCGAAATCCGCACATGCGCAGAAGCAACGGGACACGTCTGAGCACGGGAACACGCTGAAACCACCACACCGGATGAACCAACTCCATCTCATTCTCAAACAACTTTCAGTCGCCCCCATGTAGTATTTATATTCCGCCCCCCCCCCCCCGTCCAGGTCACGTGACACGCCGCTGGCGCAATCTCCCACTGTGTCGTCTGCCGTGGGTAAATGTCGTCTGCTTCCAATGAAATTCATCGGATATAATATACCTGCATTGTAAATTAGCTTATCCCTTTATAAGGGTGAGTCTGTCGCTGGTATCATGCCAGACGGACACCAATAGACAATCTTTGATGGAAACCCGCTGATCGAAGATCGAGAATGCAGTTTCTAAATTCTTTTTGGATTACATTTATTTTTCTCGACATGAAGGTCAATGTTGTTAATTTAGACCTCACTGCCGAGAATTATGTGAGTGGTGGTGTGTAAGTGGTGGTGAGTAGCTGAGTGGCTGAGTGAGTGGCTGAGTGGTGGTCATATTGTAGCTAGCCGGTGGTTTGCCATGGTTTTTTGTTGTTAGTTAAAAAAAGAATTGATAGTTGTTTTCAACTGCATGGCTGATAGTCATAAAGGTACAACCAGAGTACGACCAGAGCAATATCATCCCATGTGGAAGGTCCTAGGTTCAAGCCCCAACTGAGTCAAACCAATGACTTACAAAATTGTAACTTGCCGTTACCTAGCCGGGTGCTCGGCATTAATAGGATTGGTTTGTTCAGTATCATGATAAGGTGACTGAATGAGGTATCGGGTAATGGTGCCAGCGGCACGGTTTCCCGCTGGGTCAGTCGCAGTAGAAGCATCCTTTCTCAGGGGCGTAGCCATAAATAAAAATAAAAATGAAAACACAAAATTATTGTCATGTGCTTACAGGAAAAAAAAACAAATGTAAGCACAAAATAAAAAAAGTGCATATTATAACAGATTTAGTATGGACAAATATGACACTGAGAGAAATTGTTTGCATGTACTTACACTACACTGCAACAATTTAGATATTCCCTTGTATGCATATACAGTAACACCTATCTAACTGACCACCTCCACAGATCGACTACTCCCCTATATCGATCGCTTTATTTGGGTCCCAAACGATCGCTATACCATTGTGATGATTTTAAAAAAACCTCCCTAAGCCAACCACTTCCCTAAATGGACTATTTAAAGTCGGTCCCATGATCTGTCGATTTAGAGAGGTTTTACTGTATATGTATACATATATTTCTGGTGGACATACAGCTGTGTTCATCGGAGAAATGTCTCCTCAACAAAGCCGGGCCCGAATGAGTTGAGCGTCCTGTTTTGGGATATCGGGGGATCTGAACCCTGGTCGAGTCAAACCAATGACTTAAAAATTGATACTTGTCGCTTCCTAGCCTGGCACTTGGCATTACTAGGATAAAGCAAGGACTGGTTCGCTCAGTGTCAGGATAATGTGGCTGGTCATGGTCATGGTGCTGGTAGCCTGGTGTCTGAGTGGGGCAGCACTCTAAAGTCCCCATGCGTGTGCACTCTCACAAGTTGGTACCCGTCCTGAGATGTTGCCAGGACATAAAACTACAACAACCAACTAAGCGCGAGGTGTCCTATCCTGTAAGTATAGTGGGGCTGGAAATAAATCGGGTGTAGTGGGCGGGTGAAGCGGTAGGTTGGAGTGGGAGTGGGAGATGGTGAAGATCAGAGTGGGTGAGTGGGTGAGTGGGTGACTGTACCAGTGGGTGAGTAGATAGGTAGGCAGGATGGCAGTCTGCGTGAAGGATTTAGTAGGTGGGTGTTTGGGAGTGAATGGGTGGGTGCGTGGGAGTGAAATAGGTGTGTGTGTGGGTATTGAGTAAGTGGGAGGGCAGGAACTAGACAGGAGGTGGCTTAAGTGGGTAAAAAAAGTGGGTGGATCGGTGGAGTGAATGCATGGTGACAACGTGGAAAAGAAGTGGGTGAGAATTGAGTGAGTGAGGGGGTGGGTGGGTGAGTGAGGGGGTGGGTGGTGAGTGGGGGAGTGGGTGGTGAGTGAGTGATGCTTGAGTTAGTGGTTGACTGAGTTGCTGAGTGAGTTGTTGACTTAGTAGGTGACTTAATAACCTAAGTTAGTGGCTGGCTGAGGTAATGGTAATTTAGTTGTAAGTGAGTGGCTTAGTAAGTGAATAAGTGGCTGAGTGAATGGCTGACTTAGTGGTTGAATGAGTGGTGAGTGAGTATTTGAGAGAGTGGTTGTGTGAGTGCATGCAAGAGTGGCCTAGTGAGTGTCTGACTTGTTGATTGAGTGAGTAGCTTAGTGAGTGGCTGAATGAGCTAGTGGCTGATTGAGTGGTGAGTGAGTAGATTTGTAAGTGACTTTGTGTTTGCGTAAGTGGTGTGTGAGTCGCTGAATTAGTGGCTGAGTGAGTGGTAGTGAGTAGCGGAGTGGCTGAATGAGTGTCTGAGTGAGTGGAGGTGAATAGCAGAGTGGCTGAGTGAGTGGCTGAGTGAGTGGAGGTGAATAGCAGAGTGGCTGAGTGAGTGGCTGAGTGAGCGGTCGTGAGTGGCTGAGTGAGTGGTTGAGTGAATGGTGGTGAGTGGCTGAGTGAGTGATGGTGAGTGAATGGGGTGAGTGGCTGAGTGAGTGGCTGAGTGAGTGGCTGAGTGAGTGGCCGAGTGAGTGGCCGAGTGAGTGGCTGAGTGAGTGGCTGAGTGAGTGATGGTGAGTGACTGAGTGGCTGAGTGAGTGATGGTGAGTGGCTGAGTGAGTGGCTGAGTGAGATGCGGAGTGGCTGAGTGAGTGGTGATGAGTGGCTGAGTACCTGAGTGAGTGACTGTGTGGTGGTGAGAGGCTGAGTGAGTGGTGGGGGTGAGTAGCGGAGTGGCTAAGTGAGCACTTGAGTAAGTGGCTGGATGAGTTTTGTTTTTGTTTTTTTGGTCCATTAGTTGTTTAAGCAGGGGAAATTTCAGTCATAGACGACTGGTCTTCCTCATTCCACTGCTGGTCGATAGAAAGCCCGAGCCTACACTTTTACCGACCCAAGGGATTTTTAACCTCCCACACCACATAGACATGGTATGAGAGCAACCGGCCTTTGATGACGCTGTAAGTTATACACAGCGGTGGAAATCCAAATTGGCAGAGTTGGGGGCACGGGGAATCGAACCGCTGACCCTCAGATTAGGAGTCTGACCTAGAAAAAGGTCAGACACTCTAACCACTACGCCACAGAGAACACCAGTAACACTGAGTAAGTGGTGGTGAGTAGCAGAGTAGCTGAGTGACTGGCTGAGTAAGTGGCTGGATGAGTTAGTGGCTGAGTAAGTGGTGGTGAGTAGCAGAGTGGCTGAGTGAGTGGCTGGATGAGTTAGTGGCTGAGTAAGTGGTGGTGAGTAGCAGAGTGGCTGAGTGAGTGGCTGAGTGAGTGGATGGATGAGTTAGTGGCTGAGTAAGTGGTGGTGAGTAGCTGAGTTAGTGGCTGAGTAAGTGGTGAGTTGCTGAGTGAGTTGTTGTGAGTGGATGAATAAGTGGCTGAGTGAGTGATGGTGAGTAGCGTAGTGGTGGCTAAGTGAGTGGCTGAGTGAGAGGCTGAATGAGTGGCTGAGTAAGTGGGCGTGACACCACACTGAACTGATGCTGGGTGGTGCACAGTGGATGAAGTTACGGAGTAACTTAGTGACAAGAAGACCGTAAAAGTGGAACTTATTCGATATTCTTAGACATCTAAATCAAGACAGTAAGCGTTGTTATCAGAGCTCTCACCCATAGAATTCCACAAAATACACAGAAATACTCAACATTTAAATCGAACGAAAAGAACTGTCACTGTAATCATGCTGCACTGATTGAATAAAAATTCTATACACAATGTTTCCTTAATCTGAAAGTTGCAACATAATTATATTTTTGAGAGAAGAAAGATGAGAAAGGTGGAAATGTATTTATTTTCGCGGATTGCGTCGACGTCTTCAGGCACGGTTGGTTTGTTGGTTGGTCACCAGCCGAATAAAACTGCAATATACGTGCCTTTAAATATTGAATTAAAATAAGCGCGCCTGACCTTAGGTGGCACCTTGCTTGACACCCACTGGACAAGCCTGGAGGTTTAAATATAGTAGAGCTTGATGCAGCCGGCCAATGTTACACAAAGGACTTCTTCAATCAGTTTACTACCCTGACCTTGGCTTTTAGTAATACCGCCATTATATTAGTTATATTATAAAGATATCTATATCTGGTTGGGTTATGAATAAGGAGTGGCATGATAGGGTTTGGTTTAGTGGAGGGCTTTAATGGCACACATGTCAGTTACTCAATTCCTACAGTGGTGAAGCTGTTTTAATTTTACTTTTGCTGCCGATGGTAGCTGGCTGATCTACTGATGTTGCGAGTTTCACTGCGTGTGACTCATAAGACTACAAATACGAGGAGATCGATGCGAAAGGCTACTACATCTATAAGTGCAGTGAATACCCGGAATTTAAGCAGGACAATTACCTATTAGGGAGATCATTTGTTGATGGCATTTCTACATGTCAATTGCTCCTAGTCTATTTTACTTGAGCTCAATTTAGAAACTGCTAATTTGTCACTTTTCATGTTAATCCGGTGTGTCTGCGTTTACTTTTACTCAATCTTGTGAATCCTGTTATTAGGTTAAATTACACCACTTTTCCATTTTAAGCTAGAGAAATAAGAAATATTTGTCTAAATCGCGCAAATTCTAGGAGGTTCCCTTTTGCTAACTAGCATTTGAGTTGAATGACTTGAAATTAACTGCATTGTTGTTGTTTGTGTTGTTGTTGGATGGGGCAGCACTATAAAGTCGCATGAGTGCCACAACTCTTCCTCCCACTGCTCCACCATGCAGCCATATAGGTATACACGAATTGTCACTGACATTTTCATATTTGCACAGTTGACTCGCTCAAGGAGACAATATATGTAATATGAGTCGAGGAAGATTTTGTTGTTTTATTTCTTTACTGTATAAATAAAGTACATTGAAGACTAATTTCCCCATATACAATACGTATAACACTATTAATAGGTGTTCCCCTAGCAGAGCAATAAAAAGATAGTATGCATTTGATCCACAGTCTAAGATATATTCTTTAGACAAATATTTGCTATATCAAAGATCGAGCTATATATTGGTCAGATACCAACTATATTGAACCTAATGAGGAATTATAAGGATGTTTGTTTGCTTAGCGGTTTATTATGGGAACCTTCAATTATCTTGCAGTCGTCAGTTTCAATAGCATATATATTCTGAAATGAAACTGGATTAAAAACAGGTTTTAATCAAAATCATTATTTATTCACACAGACATTAACTGATCAATGATAAACATAAGACGCCGATCCAGGCAACATTGTTGCATCGGAGTCTTCTCACCTAAGACCATATACTCGGAACCCGAAGAAACTCTTTGTGGCGTTCTCTGTGGCAGAGTGGTTAGAGTGTCTGACTTCTTTCTAGGTCAGACTCCTAATCTGATGGTCGGCGGTTCGATTCCCCGTGCCCCCAGCTCTGCCAATTTGCATTTCCACCACTGTGTATAACTTACAGTGTCATCAAAGGCCGGTTGCTCTCATACCATGTTTATGTGGTGTGGGAAGTTAAAAATCCCTTGGGTCGGTAAAAGTGTAGGCTCGGGCTTTCTATCGACCAGCAGTGGAATGAGGAAGACCAGTCATCTATGACTGAAATTTCCCCTGCTTAAACATCTAATGGACCAACAACAAAAAACGCATTTCGAACACCGGGCAGGGTGGCCGAATCAGTAGATCGTAGGCCTAGCGTGTGAGAGATCGGGAGTTCGGTTCCCGTCGAGTCAAACCAATGACTTATAAAATTGTCACTTCCTAACCTGGTGCATGGCATTAATAGGATAGTATAGGGCAAGGACTGATTAGCTCAGTGTCAGGATAATGTGACTGAGTGGGATATCGGGTCATGATGCTGGTGGCCTGATTTCCCAGTGGGGGAGCACTATAAAGTTTCCATGAGTGTGCACTGTCACAAGTTGGTACCCATCCCGATATGACCTTAGATGTTGCCGGGATGTAAAACTACAACAACCAACCAACCAACAATGCATTTCCGGATGAAGGCCATAGAAAAGCCCTTCGGGTAAGAACTGTCATTACCCTAAACTTGAACTTATGGGGGGTTTGTAACCTGAAGGGCCTGTCACACTACGATGTATAGCCTTAGCGTATGCCGACGTATGTGATTTTTTACCAACTCGTCAGAGTGTACGTCGTCATATGTTGTGTATACGTCGGATACGTCGTTATGCGTTGTCTTACGTCGCCGTGCATCGACACTCTAAAAATGCTGTGCATGCTAAAAAATTCCAAAGTGTGTCGACGTGTGGCTTGTACGTTGAACGTATGCTGCGTGTAAGTTTGGGATATGTTGGTGTATGTTGGTAGTGCGTTAGGGATACATTGGTATACGTTGCTGCACGTTAGCCATACATTCAGCTGGTGGGAACATGCAGTCCGCGTACAGTCCGCGTACTACCAACGGATGCATTACATACTCCTAACATACTTTGAATGTATGCCTGCCGTATCTCCAGCATATTTAATGTATAAGCCGTACTTCGAGCAATGGAGTAACGTATGTAACGTTGGTCAGCTTTCTGTGATCGTATGCAAGCATTGTGCAAATGCTTTTCGAACGTTTTGCGAGGCACATGAATGCTCTCATATGCTAGCAATATGTAAGAGGTACATTCTGCATACGTTACATACGTTGTGGGTACATTGTGTATATGCCCATTTTTATCCTGCACAGCTGGAAAGTTCGCCGAATGCCGACGTACTGGCAAATTTTCTAATGTTGAGCATGCGCTGACGCCGTACATCATAGTGTGGCATGGCCTTTCTGACGGTTACAGGCTGCAGAACTGCAGCAATATAGAAAGGTACCAATAAATCGGTCCGATCTTTGGTTGAAGATTAATCTTCAGGTGGGACGGTTGTAGAAGCTGGGATCTCTTTACAACAATTAAACGAAGAATCGTTGGGGCGGCAGTAGCAGAGCACTTGTATCCAGCAGCAGCAAGGGTTCAGGAGGAAGATGCGGGTAAAGGCGTGTTCCAGCAACAAGAACAAAGCGAGACAGCAAAAAAGTAAAAGGGGGAGAAGTAAACCCGGGAGAAAAATAAAAGGGTAGAGTAGAGGAAAGAGAAATGAGAGTTGAGTCAAAGGGCCGTCTCTCTTTGCTCTATGGTAACCAGCCAGCGAGCCAGAGACACAGACAAAGTGAGAGTAGAAAGTGTAATGCCGGCAGGCTCCCCCTCCGGGGACTCTTTTCAGACATAATCAAGGAGGAGCAAGGCACATCAGAGAGTAGCAGAGGGAGGTGTGGACGTTACTGCGGTCCGGATACACAGTGGCGTGCCTAGGGTATGGCAGGTATGGAACATGCCCTGGGTGTTGCTTGAATGGGGATGGGGAGGGCGGGGGGGGAGTTGGGACATCACTTGAGCTGATATTATGGTAAAAGTTATTTAAAAGATGGGTGTCTGATGCTTGGACCAGGACGCAATTTCAGTGCTCGCCATAGGCACTATTCTCTGTAGATACACCACAGCTTAAATATCATTGATAATGCAAAGTAAAATGGCAGGGATATCCTGAACAGTATTCTGAAGATCAAATACACTTGATTGCCGATAATATACTTAATGGGAACAATAACTAGCTAATAGTTTTTCACAAGGACACGTTAGTAGGGCATGATTTCAACAATTCTAACCTGCCAATGCAGTGTGAAATTGAGCCGCCAAATGGCAGCACAGGTAATTAGATTTGTGTAATTATGTTCTTCTTCTTCTAAGCACAGTGTCCACCTTTCATATATTCTTTTTAAACCAAGAATTGTTGGGTTTTCTTTGTGTATGTTTTCTGTATAACTATGTGTATGTGATTTCCTTTGTTGGTCTTTTTACTTCTTTGTATTCTCTATGTTGTTTCCGATAGGAGTTTGTGATAAAATTAGTTACTTTTCTGACACGAATACGAGTGAATAATGCAAGTCAAGAACGGGCAAGCAGAAACCTATTTATGGTTGACTGATTTGCTGTGAGCCTGCTGAGATAGGCTTTAAATAATTCATTTGTGTTACTATGAAATCATCAGTAACAATTAATTAGCAGCAAGACTTTGCATTAACTGAATTTCTTGTTATTTATCCATGCCCTTTGTGGACCATATTTACAGATATAGTCATTAATGTGGAGACAGTGAATACCATCCACTAAACACGATCACATAATTGCATCTATAGGTCTTCAGCTGATGCTCTCTACTCTCAGCTCCACATGACATGTCCAAGAAACAGATATAAGGCCGCAGGTGGCAATTAAAAGAAAAGCACGCCCACTAATAAGCACGTCCCGGCTTTGTTCAGGCCTGCCTAAAGGCCCAGTCACACCTTACCGGACTGGGGTACCGGAGACTGTCCGGTGAAATACGGCAATGTCCGGTACCCATCCGGCAGTGTCCGGTGGTGTCCGCCGGTGTCTGGTACAAGTTTTGAACATGCACAAAACTTCTACCGGACAGCGCCGGACTGACGTGTCCGGTTGGTGTCCAGTATGTCCGGTACCCATCCATACATGTCTGGTACCCATCCGTTGGTGTCCGGTTTGTCCATTTTGTCTGGCACATGTCCGGTACCCATCTGGTACCCATCCGTTACATGTCCAGTTCTCGTCCGGTTCTCGTCCGGTACATGTAGGGTACATGTTCGGTACTTGTCCGGTCGGCAATTGGCCCAATTTGACTCCATTTCGGTAGATTTTGATACTTTTAGTCACCAGAGAGCAGCGGACTAGACAATTCTTTGCCCGGTGGTGTCCGGTATTCAATCCGGTAAGGTGTGAGAGGCGCTTTACCTAATTATATATCTGCCATTCTTTAAAGTGGCATAATCAGATGGAAACATAATACTTTCAACAGCAAAACACATCTAGATTTGAATCTGCACATCCAACATAGATAGATACTGGTGCACTCGTTCATATTTTGGGGGTTTTACCCCTTAGGAACGGGGAAAATCGCTGGTTTTGGAAGGCAACAATTTAACATAACAATGGTTTATTTCACTTGGCTTCAACTGGTGTGCGTACACATATTATTCTGTATGATCTTACTTCCAATATCTGCCAATCTTAGACAATTACAGCGAAGCTTACTCCAAGTAAAGCAGAATAAGTTCTACTGGCCAACCCTACGTATAAGACAAAAGATATTAGGAAAATTCAAATCATCCATGATGCAGAATTCCACCACACATGTTATACCTCTAAAATCATAATTGTTTATCCGAGGTCTGACTGTGGATCCCGGGAACAAAGTAGTCTGGATTATGGAAGGGTAATATATGATGTATAACGTATTATGATAATACTTTTTATTATTGTTATATTCCATAAGATGCAACACTGTACCGGTGGCGCCACCTCGGCTCAATTCACCTCCACCAGATGTTGACCAGTGTTAGTCGCACCGGAGGATTTAAATATATATTCCCCCTTGGTGCATTGGGGACCCCTCCCCCCCCCCCCCCCCCCAGCAGTCGGGGTAATTGGTGGGAAGGGCCCCTCTCGCGACACACATACTGGAGGAATTTATATATATATATGTATGTACATATATAGTCGAACACTTGACCATGTATTTTCTCCCAAGTTCCTTTGACCAGACGGGATGGCAAATGAGGTGAGCCTCTGTCTCTCGTTTTGGTAGATCGTAGGATTCGAATCACGAGTCAAACCAATGACTTAAAAATGTATACTTGTCGCTTCGTAGCCAGGCACTCGGCATTATTAGGAGAGGATAAGGACTTTTAGGCTCAGTGGCATGATAATGTGACTGAGTGGGATATCAGGTCATGGTGCTGGCAGGTTGGTCTCCCAGTGGAGCAGCACTATAGAGTCGCCAGGAGTGCGCACTGTCACAAGTCGGTACCCGTCCTGATATCGCCAGTTGTTTCATGCACAACAATTAGATTGATTTATTTCCCATGGTTAGCCATGCCCCAATAAGTACATGTTCAAAAAGAGGCACCGAAATAAAGGTTGATTTATTTCACATTGTTAGCCTAAGTACAGGTTCAAAAAGAGGAACCGAAATAAAGGTGACCTTTGTAGTTTTGTGCACCTAACCTGTATCATCGTCGGTGAGCACTAACTCTCGTCTGCGTTCACTGAATGACGTCAGCACAGAATACATTATATTACTGATGACATTTCATTTAGTAAACGATTGGTTAGCAGTGTCAGGATAATGTGACTGAGTGGGATATTGCGTCGTGGTGCAGGCGGCCTGATTTCCCAGTGTGGCAGCACTATAAAGTCGCCATTAGTGCGCACTTTCACCAGTCGGTACCCGTCCTGATATGACAATGCCAGTACGTAATACTCCAACAACCAACCAACGAATCATTTAGTAAACCGGCAGTTTGTCATGGAAAGCAAACTGATTCAATCTTAAACCAGGCAACCTCTTGTAAAGGCCCTGTCACATTACGGCGTATGGCGGGAGCGTATTGAAAACCTACGTAGGTCCTGCGCGTGCCGGCCTATGATGACATTTGGTGACCTTTCGGGTGGTTTTGAGCGTATGTGGAACCTACGAGGAGCGTATGAGGAGCGTATGGGAGCGTGCTGTGACATTTTTTGACAGTATGGGCCATACGCCCTCATAGGTCGAGTTTTTTTGAGCATGCACAAGAAAAATTGGACGGACGGATTTATGAAAGCGTATGGCAGTGTATGCCTCATACGCTTCACATAAGCCGGCATCTGGCGGCATCTGGCGGCGTATGAGTAGCATATGAGTAGCGTATGCGTAGCGTATACGGCGTATGCCGACGTATATGACGTAACGCGCCTACGCCGCCATACGCTCCCGCAAAAAACCCTAATGTGACAGCCCCTTAACAGCAGACGACAAACTAAAGTGTGGATTTAACATGGTGGTCATGTTATTAGCTGTGTACTCAACCGATAATTTCAGCTAATGTCCATTGCAACTGAGCTTGGGGTAGTTCTCTCAAGCTAAAACAATAAATTTAGATCAAATTATTTCACTTCATTCGTGAACGGCGATCCAAATCCAATGGAGTGTATTATATATTTTATTCTTTTTACTTTTCTGTCATTGAGTATATGCGTTTTCTGTAGTACTTTTTTTCCATTTCAACTGCAAAGTTGTATTTTATTTGGCCGTGTGGTGCATTGTGGTGTTATTATACATAACTGAAACATCTGTGTTTACACATCATGTTCTCTAATAGTGATATGTATAGCTGAGTTGGTTTTATTTCAAGAGATGCTCGATCGGAACTAAGAAAACATGATAAAATTCGTAAATAAGTGCTGACATTATGAAAACCGAATACAACTGTTCTTTATATAGCTCAATTAGGTTGCAGTGGTTTGGGGTTCTTTGAAGGGGGGCTTGTTATTTGATCATCTTTATAAAACGGTGGTGTTTTTTTATATCATGACCTAAATGACAGCTAATCATGACCTTCTATTCAGCAATTACATCCAGGGTTTTCTTAATAGAGGCCAGTGGAGGCAAGAGGCCCGTGAGGAAAACTGTCAATTTGCATTTGAAATTTGCTGCCCAGAGTCGACGCGTGAGTAGTGCAGGGAAAAGAAACCAAGTGCGCATGAACAAGTACTTTGCCATTCTGCCACGTCCGTGTTTCCCAATGATAAGCAATGACAGCAGTCACAATCTCTAGTTCTCCACTCCGCCACTTCAGCGCCACCTGCTTTTAGATACAATAGCGCCTCTACACATTTAAGACATTTTTTATTCACAATTTCTAAACATTATTCCACAAACATGTACTATTCTATTGACACTAGAAATTGAAGGAACAGTGTAACCATTAATGGTTGTCTTCGCCCTGCCCCTTATAAACAAAATAATCCATAAAACAAAATTATGAGCCATGGAACTAATATACAAATAACCTACAAACTGCTCTTTAAGGAAACAAACACATGTTTAGAAAAAGATATGATGAGATCAGGACCTGATCATTAGACAAATTCCGTGATTAAAATATTAGTTCACTATGGCCTGATGGGCGATCGCGCCTAATGTATGTGCCTGAACAGGGTTTCCTTTCTTTGTTTGGGAGGGGGAATGACGTTCCATCATATTCTCAACCAAACGGGATGGCCGAATGAGTTGAGCGTCCGTCTCCCGTTTTGGTAGATCGTGGGATTGGAACCCTGGTCGAGTCAACCCGGTGACTTAAAAATGTGTACTCGTTGCTTCCTAGCCAGGTGCTCGGCATTATTAGGATAGGGCAAGGACTGATTGGCTCAGTGTCAGGATAATGTGACTGAGTGGGATATCAGGTAATGATGCTGGTGGTGTGATCTCCCAGTGGGGCTGTACTATAAGTTGGTACCCGTCCTGATATGACCTTAGATGTTGCCAGGACGTAAAACTCAAACAAACAACCAACCTTCTTTTATAATCCAAAGCTGCGTTCTCTGACTTGTTTTTGGTAGTACTACACCATTGCCAATAATATATATATATACATATATATGGGATATATAATTTATTACTATGAGTATAAAGGGGCGGAGCTATATTCCTATATCCTGCAGGATCCTAGCATTTAATGCTGCCTTTTATTATTAACCCACGATATTTATTGTTATATTCGCTGCGGGCCGGTTCCTGCTGCGCTATCCTGGCGCCCCACCATGTTGCCAGATGTCAGTCAGTAGGTGCACATCGGCGCCGTACGTAACTTTCCGGGTGGACACTGACTGTCTGAGTGGCACTTGCGCATGCAGTTTAACCCGGCGCTGCACTTTAAACTGCACTTTAAACTGAGAACACAGTCAACGTGCTACCTGTGTTTCTGATCTACCTGGACAGCGGTCGACCTCAGTTGGAATACTTGTGTAGGACGATCGGTGGACGATCGAATCGACGATTGCAAGTCGATTACAACTGGCCATATTGAAGAAGGCTCGGCAGGTCTGACGGTATCGTAAAAACATTTTGAATCATCGACCGTTGAGAAATAGATTTCATGTGTGCCGATTTGGTTGTGTGTCGATCGTCTACATGGGGGTTTTGAATCGCTATATTAATGAAGGCTCGGCAAGGCTGACGTTATAGTAAAACATTTTGAATTAACGACCGTTGAAAAATATATTTCATGGGGGTCGATTTGATTGTGTGTCGATCACCTACGTTGGGTTTGTGAGTCGCCATATTAAAGAATGCTCGGCAAGGCTGACGGTATCGTAAAAACATTTTGAATCATCGACCGTTGAGAAAAATATAGGAAAACAATGTTGATTTGCAATTAATCGACACACTTGTGCTTTGCCTAGACGGAATTTCATTATGCTGGAATTAATAGTTTTTGATTAGATGACTACACTGAATTAACATAATTATGAATTCTAGATAAATTCGAATTATGGCGACTTTACGACTAATTTAATTATAGGCTTTACAGTAAAAATAACTGAGCTGCTATATATGGCTGACCTTAGTACTGTAAAATGCAGACCAGGGTTCACGCTATAGCACACCTGGTATCTCGGCTGCCATAGCCTAGCTGGTAAAGCGCAGCTGCACGAGTCAAGATCTGCAACAATCACGGGAAAATCGTGTGTGTCGACCATCAGTGAGCTGGAATGCGATACCATTACCACACATTTTGTGCTCTGCAAGTATTACATACATATTCGCAACATTTGATAGTTCACATCTGATTTGATAGTTCACATTTGATAGTCCGATCGATTCAAGGGACTATGACGATAGACTTCTGCGCAGTGTGTGGATCGAGTCACGACGGAGTCGAAGTAGACTACTGCAGTAAGAAGGAGAGGACAGCGGAACCAACGCGCAGAACTACACGAAGCAGTGCCGCTAAGATGTCTAGGTCAGCAACGGGCGAGTAAGAGCCGGAACCGGCTTCGGACAAGTTGGCTCTGGAAGAACAACGAGATGCGGTGCGGCGAGAGTTGGAAGAACTAAAATTGGAGGATGAGCTAATGGAGCTAAAAGATGAACGGGACCGTCTCCTAGCGGCACGTGAGACGAAAAGGAGGCGCAGTAAAAAGGCTGCGACAAATTCGCCTCAACGTCGGGAAGATAGCCCAGTTGGGGCAAGATGCAAGATGCCGGCCAACGACCAACCGTTGGCCGCCGGTACGACGGAGTCAGGCTATTCAAACTACGGACGCTCAAGGAATAGATCGAGGGAGCGGCGGCACCGACGTCAACGTTCGTCCAGCAGTTCGTCGGTGGATAGTGTGGATCGAAAACTTAGAAGTAAGTGGTCCCTGAAGCGACATGTCGAGTCAAAAAAAGATGTGAAGAAACTGAACTGTGAAGAAATTATCTGCGCAACCGCTGCCTGAGATGTCTATCCAGGACCACCGGGCAATGTGGGAACACTTCCCGTCTTGTCTCTTATCTTCCTACGTCGTAGCCCAATTTATGGGATATATAATTTATTACTATGAGTATAAAGGGGCGGAGCTATATTCCTATATCCTGCAGGATCCTAGCATTTAATGCTGCCTTTTATTATTAACCCACGATATTTATTGTTATATTCGCTGCGGGCCGGTTCCTGCTGCGCTATCCTGGCGCCCCACCATGTTGCCAGATGTCAGTCAGCACTTGTTAGGTGCACATCGGCGCCAGTTTAAACTTTTTCTTGGTAGGGCGGTTATTGCTCAGCCAGATGGGCCTCAGCAAATAAACTAGGCTTCCACCACTTCCCGTCTTGTCTCTTATCTTCCTACGTCGTAGCCCAATTTATATATATATATGTATATATATAATATATATGTATATATATATATATAGAAACATACATAGAAATACATAGATATATATAGAAATATATAGATATATATATAGATATAGATTCATATGTGTGTGCGTGCGTGGTGTATATATATATATATAATATATACAAACAGATTAATAATATATATAAATCATATATAATGTTGGGCCGAGTGGTGCAGGCGTGAGGCAGACCGGGGCGAGGAGGAAGAAGGATAATAATCACTTATATACACAGTAATCGTGAATATATATATATATATATAATAAAAAAATATATATAGAAGTACCACAGACTAACATCCCTAAATAGGTACCGACTTGTGACAGTGCGTACTCATGGCGATTTTATAGTGTTGTCCCACTGGGAGACCAGGCTACTGGCACCATGACCTAATATCCCATACAGTCACATTATCCTGACATTATGTTAACCAGTCCTTGTCCTATTCTATGAATGCAGAGTGCCAGGCTAGGTAGTGACAAGTATCAATTTTACAAATCATCGGCTGGGAATCAAACTCCTGACCTTCGACATGTGAAGCCTGCACTCTACCAATTCGGCCACAGCGTCCGGTGGTGTGTTTGTTCTTCCCTTATGGTGCTGTCACATTACGACGCATCACGCAAACGTATGTCGGCATATGTGATTTTTTGGCTGCTACGTCAGGATACATCATTATGCATTATGTGTGCGTTAGGCGCGTGTTGGTATACGTCAATGTACGTTGATGTTCGTCAAGATACGGCATCGCACGTCAGGGGGTCAGCAAAGTTTTGTGCATGCACGAAACTTTCGACGTATGACAACGTTCGACAACGTGTGGATTTTATGTCCTCCTTATGTTATGTATGTGTTAGGCATACATCGATGTACATTAGACGTATGTTAGTCAAACGTTGTTCAGTACATTGACCTACTTTAAAGGCAGTGGGAATGTACATTCCGTGTACTGACAACGTATGGATAACGTATGCCTAACATATGTCTAACATACGTTTAGCATTTCTCCAGTGTGTTTTGATGTATGTAATGTATGACGTGTCGTTCTGGCGATCGAATAACATATATAACGTTCACCGGCGTTCTGTGAATGTACCGTGAGCGTAATTCAAGCATTTTTCACCGGGTGGTACGTTAGCCATACGTTGGTCATACATTGGCCATACGCTGTGTATATAGAATGTATACGTCCAACTTTGTCCCCCATGCCGAAAAGTTAGAGAATTCTCTACGTAAAAAAGTGATTTTACAGGTTGGTGGCGCGCTGGCGAGATGCATCTTAATGTGACAAGGCCATTACCTAACCAATAATAGTAATATGTGTTGAGCCATGACTGATGCAGAAAGCCAGCCACTGTTAGTGTGGTGGGTGCATGACGGCAGCACCATCAGTCATATTCAGGGAATCATTTACAGAATAATTAGATGAGAGACACGTCCGTTATTTATACTTGTTTAGTTCTTATGTATCAAGTGAAGAATTAGATACTGACCTTACATGTTGCTAGGATGTAAAGCAACAGACACACTCTTACCAAAGATAACAATCACTCAACCCACTCATCTCGTTTGTTGTCCTGTCTAACCGTAGTCACTATTACTATATTACTAGGCATATACAGTAATAATCCCCATCCGCGCTGATAAGTACCATGTGCTAAGGGGGAACCAAATATAACTTCTAGAAAATGTAGGCCTTCCTACTTATATTAATTAAAGGATTTGAAATATTGATGCCGTGTTTGACGTGGTTTATTTTGTTGTTGTGTTAGCTTCTCCAGGGCGTCAGCAACCTTAGGCTGTCGGTCGCGATGCGACGAAGACTGCTTTCATTACTTGACTGTCGCTCTCTATTTAGCTCTCTTGTTTTGTGCGGTTGTACATTTCATGAAAGCTGCCTGTAAAAGTGTTCAAGTGCTGCTGGCTTTTGCAAGTTACCAGCGGCACTCTCTCGGGGAGCAAATAGAGGTTTCACACCAACAAGAAAATGTCCAGAAAGGCGCAAAACTATTTGTCTCTGCAGTGGCTGGTCGGGAGATGTTATTGTTAGGAGTTCCATACATCAACCGCCCTTGACGCCCTTGAAGGTCAACGCTGCAGGTATCAAGAAACAATTAGCTATAGGCCTGCAGGTGCCCATCACGGTGCTTACTCGGATAGACCAGAGCACTGAGCAGTGTGTCACTCGACAGTCATGTCGTTCCATCGGCGCAGTTGAAGCTGTGCATTAATTATTAGGGTTGACAGAATCTCTCACTGGCATTTCAACACACTTAAACCCGAAGTTCAGCGTGTCTTCGGCGAGTTGGCAATAGCCACTTTACAAGCAACACTCAGCTCGGCTGGGTGGAGGAGGCCATTTCTGTAGAATTACTCAGTCTCAGTATGCTATAATTGCCCCAATAGTGCCAATATATAATAATTGCAAATTGGCAATATGCATTCTGATGGCCGACACTCTTTCTTGCGGAGTAAGGGGGAGAACGTGATGATTTCATGGCCTCAGCATCTGCTGCCACCTCCATCCACCCCATCAGGCTCATGTGACCCGGTGTTGCGGATTCCAAGGGACACCAGTTTGCGAGGGACACATCGCTTCTGCACATGCGTCAAAATCGAACAGCATTGTCACTAACGTTATAAATTTAATATAATGTTTTGGGTAAAGATCTTTTCTATATGTATACCAAACGATTTGTTTCTAGATCGTGTAATTTGAGAGATATTTGACTTCTTCTGTATTTTATGTATGAACATGGCTCACGACCATTGACAATGCCTTGAGTTTGACGGTACGCGCAGTGCAAAACGTTAGTTTTATTACAAATTAATAGAAATCCAGAACCCTAACCTTATCAATTTAATATAATCTTTTTGCAAAACATGTTTTCTATATGTGTTCCAAGCAGTTTGTGTCTAGGTGGTGTAATTTGAGAGATATTTGACTTTTTCTGTATGAAGATTTGCTCACGGCCGTTAACAATGCATTTCAATGGATGTGTCCCTGGCAAACTGGTGTCCCTCGGAATCCGCACCACCGGCGTGCGGAGGAGGCGGCGGCTATCGCTGTTGTTTATTTACATTCTCCTTGATTCATCAGACACCCGAGCACCAACAATCCTACGTCATTTGTACTCATTGGCACGTGGGGCCTCAACGTGCGCCCCACACCACATCTATAATAAGCCCAGATGTCACGTGTCCAAATTCACGCGCTTGTGAGATTCAAGCTGTTGTTTGTGGCGATGACGTGAATACGGTGTGAGTGATTGATTTTGAGTTGGTTTATATTAACATTTTTGGTAACTTGAGTCGTTAGTTAGACACAGACGTACGTGTTAACCGCGCTTCTACTAGCCTCAACCAACACACACGCTCCAAGCGTCGGTTCTGTGTTGTCTCTGACTCTAAATATTTAATATAGGAAGGGCCTACGGCTACGATAAATCTCGTGCAGTTTATTTTCACATAATTTAGTGAAAGAAAATCGCGAGAAAAAAAATTGATATATAGATATTGACATCTACTTATGCAACTTGACTATTAATAGAACGTCACAAACGTGTACGCACACATACATACATAGAAATACAAAGCATGCAAACTAAGTACTCACCCGAAAAGGCAGCGTTTTACAATGACAGCCCAGCAATGACTCTGCTTGGAGACTATTTTGCGTGTTTTTTTAATTTTTTAAACTACGCCCACTTCCGGCGGTAACCCTCGCGCGCAGATTGGCTTTATTGCGCGGCGCACAGGCCTCGGTAGGCCTCACTAGGCGGGGACTCACCTAACTAGACATTCGTTAGGCTGTGTTTTTTGCAAATGTTTTCATTCAGACAGCCCACGTGAGGCCCCGCTGCCGCCCCACGCTTTAGCCACTGATGAGCCACTTTAAGATTGCTCACCGTGTAAGACTTTGGTGGCAGTGGGGAGTCCTTGTCCTCTAAGAAAAAAAGAAAAATCTTTTTTAAAGCCACCGCCCCCTCCCCACCCTCCATCTCCATGAAAAAACGCCATCTATAAAAAGAATACCATATACGTATATATATTTTGTAATGCAGACTTCGGCAAAATTGTATTCATGCATGTGATATATTTATCGAAAATAATAGTCTTGATTGTTTCTATTAGTTTTCTATTATAATAATTGTTATTATAATACTTTTAATTATTAAAGGGGCTGTCACATTAGGGTTTTTTGCGGGAGCGTATGGCGGCGTAAGCGCGTTACGTCATATACGTCGGCATACGCCGTATACGCTACTCATATGCTACGCATACGCTACTCATACGCTACTCATACGCCGCCAGATGCCGGCGTATGTGAAGCGTATGAGGCATACGCCGCCATACGCTTTCATAAATCCGTCCGTCCAAATTTGTTTGTGCATGCTCAAAAAAACCCGACCTATGAGGGCGTATGGCTCATACTGTCAAAAAATGTCACAGCACGCTCCCATACGCTCCTCATACGCTCCTCGTACGCTCCTCGTAGGTTCCACATACGCTCAAAACCACCCGAAAGGTCACCAAATGTCATCATAGGCCGGCACGCGCAGGACCTACGTAGGTTTTCAATACGCTCCCGCCATACGCCGTAATGTGACAGGGCCTTAAGATACAGTTTATGCCTTGAAAATTGGTATATGCACATGACAGGTTCGTTGATCACAGAGTTCGCTGGAAACAGGTATCATAACATACCAAAAGAATAACACAAAACGCGTAATCTGTACAACCCCGACGAGTAATCTCTACCGGCTATACATCGCCAACTCGACATATATATACTACTTAGTACCTGCCGATGACCAGCACGGGTTGCACCGCTAGCAGGTTTTTGTGTTTAGTTTTTTTCTTGAAGATTTATACTGTCTATCTGAATAGACTTGTTTTCACCATGAGACAGTTTGTTGATAGAAAGCCTGAACCTACACTTTTACCGACCCAAGGGATTTTTAAGCTCCCACCCCACATAGACATGGTATGAGAGCAACTGGCCTTTGATGGCGCTGTACGTTATACACAGCGGTGGAAATCCAAATTGGCAGAGATGGGGGCATGGAGAATCGAACCACTGACCTTCAGATTAGGAATCCGACCTAGAAAAAAGTAAGACATTCTAACCACTCAACCACAGAGCAGCAGAGAACACCACGTATGTGCCTTTTATTTAGTTTAGCTATATTCTAATGTCCCCAGTTACTCTAATGCCTATAGTATGGACCTCAAGGGGTGCAGCCACAGTTTTAAAAGTGTGATGGCCACAGTACTAAAAATGAGGCACCCACAGACGGAAGAAAGGCTTGTGACTTTGAACCCCCTTAGCACATGGTGCCCCAGGTGACTGCCCAACTGAGAACTATTATCGAATCATTCTGAGCACGGATGGGGATTATTACTGTATATGCCTAATACTAATAGTGAATGTGGTTAGACGGGACAACAAATGAGATGAGTCGGTTGAGTGATTGTTATCTCTGACAAAGGTTTTGTTTGTTGTTTTACATCCTAGCAACATCTAGGGTCATATCAGGTTGGTACCGACTTGTGACAGTGCACACTCATGGTGATTTTATAGTGCTGCCCCACTGGGAGACTAGGTTGCCAGCACCATGACCTGATATCCCATACAGTCACATTATCCTGACACTGTGCTAACCAGTTCTTGTCCTATCCTATGAATGCTGAGCGCCAGGCTAGGTATCAAGTATCAATTTCATAAGTCATTGGTCATTGTCGACATCAATGCCCAGTCGGTGGTCCATGTCACTGCAGGTCATGTTCAGGTCCAAGTGCTCCTGGGTGTGTCAGCAGACATCATGGGTGGCAGCATTGGGAGACGGGTAGACATTTCATACAAGGTGCTATCCCAGCGACCAGAGAAAATAGGCCATTATGAGGCCGATATTGGTTACAATATGGGACCCATATGGTTTTTGCAAACGGAATCCAGGTGGGTCCCGCGTCATTGCAAGCCCCTTATGGGTTTAACTATACATTTTGTGTGTTTTATGGTTTAGACTCTGCATCCATAGGATCCATGTAGGTCTGATAAGGGCAGAATAGTCAGTTTTGGACCCATGTTGGTCCTATATGAGTACTCCCACATGCGTTTTCCCGGATACAGCCCATATGGTCCCACTATACCCTTGTTTACTGGGATACATCTCAAATAAAGACAATATTGCCAACGAGGAAGTCCGTGCCAAATTCCAGCAGGCAATTGGACTACAGAAAGATATCCTGATGTTCATAAAGAGATGCGAAGTGCAGTGGTATAGTCATATTTCCCATTCATCAGGTCTGGCCAAAACCATCTTGCAAGGCACAGTGAAAGGGGAAAGAAAACAAGGCAGACTAATAAGGAAGAAGTGGGAAGATAAGATCAGGGTATGGATAGGCCTGAATTTCAGCAAGTCCCAGCGGGTAGTGGAGAACAGGGAAAACTAGAGAAAACTGGTTGGAAAGTCATCTGTGAGACACAAAGACCCTCACGATTAAGAGATTGATGAGGAGGAGGAGGACTAGGCATCAGGAGACATGACTTCACAAAGGTTAGGCAAGCAGGGAGACTACAAGCCAAGGGGGAATGCTTAATGTATCTTATGCACCTTGTGTATGCTTCCTGCTTACAGATCGACTTCACCTTCCCTAAAGCCCCAATCACACCTACCCGGATCAGGGGCCGGAGGAGCCCTGGACCATGATCCAGCTTGGTCCGTGGCGATCCGGCGTGATCCGTGGTTCATCCATGGCTAGTCCTTGGTGATCTTTGGTGATCCGTGGCTCATCCGGGGTCTGCCCCAGATGTTTTAAAATGCTTAAAACATCTGGGCAGTCCGGGGAATATTGCAATCCGGCCTCGATCCAGCATTGTCCGGAATGATCCGGGTGTGGTCCGGGTAGTCCTGGGGTGGATCGCGGGTAGTCCGTGTAGCGTCCGGGCCTGTCCAGGCGTTTTTTTAACCCGTTTTTAACCAGTTTTAGCCACGGTTTAACCCAGACCAACCCCGGACTGGTGCATGGAGTGGACATTTTACTAATCATTAACCGTCTCTTAAGTATGAACATCACATCACAATCTCAGTCACTATGTGTTATCACATTTTCCACATAGGCGCTCATGCCACACAGCGAGTGGGGCACCCATTGCTTCTCTGTTACATAATCCTGGTCCACACTCCGTTGCCCGAGAACAGTAATGCTCTTTGCCAATATATAAATCCGAACCGAAATTCTGTATAGTTTTACAAGGGGGATGCTCCCCCTTGAGCAGAAAAGAATGTGTAATCCACGAATACAGCAGCGGCTAAGGACCACTTGGTCCTGCCGACCTCCCGCATGAGTATGTGGTGGTTTTCCCACAGATGGTTCAATTTCTTTAAGTTTATTAATGTTTCCATCCCACTCATGTTGCCATTTGGATTTTATGTGGGTGGCTATTAGTGGTTTCAGATCAGAATGAGGGATCAGACACAGTTCAAGATCACAATTCAGGGCCTTCTTCGCAGCCTGATCAGCTCGTTTGTTTCTTGTATGCCGGCATGGCCAGGCACCCAGCACAGGTGGATGTCATGCCCATCTGTTACCAGTTGGTTCATTTTCTAAATGACCGTTGCTAGAATAGGGTGATCCGTTTTCAGTCCAGCAACAGCCAAGAGGCAGGAGAATGAATCATTGTATATAACATAGTTAGTGTGGTTGGATACCTTGATACACTCCAATGCGAGAAGGAGTGCTTGGGCTTCCACAGTGAAAATCGAGCTCTGATCAGGTGGCATATGGCAAATTTTTTCCGTCGGTGGACTGCCGCATCAGCTACCCGGCTTTGGTCTTTTGAACCATCAGTGTATATGGAGAGGTGGTCTGTAAACTGGCCTTGAATCTATGCATGCAGTCCTTGGTATTCAGGTAGATGTGTCCCAGACTTCCTCAGTTCCGTGAGTCGGAGGATAACCGACGGCTTCCTCAACGACCACATGGGTTGTTCTGTGACTTTGGCATCCGCCAACAGGTCTAAATCCACGCCTAAGGCCTCCAAATGAGGTTTCATTCGGAGCCTCAGTGGCCTGATGTAATTCCGCCTGGCTTCATACCTGGATTCATCATGTGGCTCAAATAGACAATTGTGTGCAGGATTCAATGCATTGGTTTTTATCTTAACTACATATTGCATGGCCAGTTTGATTCTCCTGTTGTTAAGTGATGGTTCTTTGGCTTCGAAGTAGAGGCTCTGAACCGGTGAGATGCGGAAGGCCTGAAGGGCCAGCCGCAGCCCCTGGTGGTGGACCATGTCTAGCAGGCCAATATACAATTTCCTTGCGGAACTGTTTACTATACTGCCGTAATCCACTTGTGACCGAACCAAGGTTCGGTACACGGAGAGCAGAACATCTCTGTCTGCTCCCCACTAGGGTCATAGCCAGTATGTTGCCTTGAGGTACTATTAGTTCCTGTGAGGGGTAGGCTGGAATAGGTAGTCTTGACGCGGACATGGAAATGCCTGAAGGCTAGAAAGTTCTTGATGAAAATTGGCAGGTGGCCACGAAGGCCAATCGCATGGAGATCTTCCATGATGCCTTGCTGCCACATTGTGTCATAGGCTTTTTCGAGGTCAAAAAAGACAGCCACAAGGTGCCCCTTCTTAAGGAAAGCATCTCTAATGAAAGTCTCCATGTGAACCAAATGGTCAAGGGTGCTGTGGCCCCGTCTGAAGCCACATTGGAGGTTGGACAGGGGGTGTCCTGAATCCAGTAGTCAGACGAGGTGGTTGTTTACCATACGCTCCATGGTTTTACAGATGCAGCTTCTGAGGGCTATGGGACGATAGTTGTTGGCTTCACTCTGGTCTTTACCAGCTTTGGGAATCGGAGGAATGTAAATAGAATAGAGAGTTTTACAGTCTTATGCAGCATCAGACGAACACCTACAGCCTGTATGTCATGTCTAACACCACTCGCATACATACCACATCACGTCGGACCCAGATGGAGGAGCCGCCAGCGGCTCGGTCTCCATCTGGTGCGTGCTTGTTATAAATGGTGTAGCCTTTAAGACTACAACTCTCAGAAGCTTTTATATAAGTTTCTTGTAGGCAAACAGCAAGTGGATTGAGGTTGCAACAAAGAAGAGACAACTCTTCGATGTTGTTCCTAAAACCTTGGCAGTTCCATTGAATAAGAGATCCACCTGCACTGTAATTTTGGAGCATTGACAGGTGTTCTCCCCCTCGCCTTTGGTTTGGGGGAGAAACTTTGACTGCAGGTCTCAGGCATCTCAATATCATGTCTTTAACTGTGCCAGCGATTCCCATAATGCCCTTGTGAATGGCAAAAGTGGAAAGTTTAGCAACTGATGCCTCGTCATTTAATGATTCGATCATAATTAACCATAGCCAGTCATCAGCGTTCGGACGTGAGTCCGAATACGAGTCCGATTTGGTTTTCGTGGCTAATATTCCTTTTTTATTTGGAGGGTTTTGTGTAGCCATATTTAGTCTTTTGGGGTTTGTCATCCTCGCTCCCCACCCACCACGGAACCCTCAAAATTGGGGTGTGTAGTGCTGCAGTAACCGACAGATACACACCAGGGAAACGAGGATAATATACTCTAGCATGGAGGCAAAATACCATAACCAGTATTAGATTGACCCTAGCCACCGCCTTCTAGGAAGTGAAGAATGACTTGGTAGTTGTTTAAATTTAAATATGGATACAGTTGGTGTATGATATAATATATCCATTCTCCATTAATCTACCTAGGGCTTGGCATCACCAGCCGATTGATTGGAACAGGCCAGTCCATCCTCTCGTCTAGATGAAGTTGGGGCCAAAGTGCCGTGTTGGTCCTCAAGGAGCCTTGGCCCCTTGCAGTCCTCATGTACCAGGATCCCTTCCTCCACCGACACGACCCGTGACTCATGGCAAACGAGCCACCCCATTTGTCACTTTTCACGATCTGCAAGGGGGTGCAGAGGAACTATTCTAACCCGGTTCCTCACGGGGTTCTATTATGCAACACTTAAGTATACCAACCTTCAAAGTCACAGATTTATCACTGGTTTAACAGAGTTGTGTCACATGGACCAGAAAACATTAACTGTACAATATACATACTTTAGCGTTGTAAACTTTGTGATCCTAAGTTGTTGTCTAAAGGAAATGCACGTTACATAGCTTTACACAATCATGCATATGTGGCACGCATATAGAATAGACTCTACCAGTTAAGCCGGAAAGTGCCCGACTAGAGTGGTTCCAGGTTCTGCCGATAGATGTCACTAGCTTAACTGGTGGGATTTAATACATGTGAAGAGAGCGGCAGTGAAACCCAAAAGAAAAATACAATATAGTTGTCTTGTTGTTTAATATATATTACAAGGATAAGAGCTTGATGCCTGTTGTGATATGAATATTTGAATATAAGCTTTTTATTATATTTCCAAGAATTCTTCACGGAGATATAGCATGTGAAATCATAGGCAGTCAGGGAAACGACCCGACTAGAGTGGTTCCAGATTCTGCCAATAGATTAACTGGTGGGGTATATTGTGTGTGATTTTGGATAGAAGACACCAACTGTCCCCACATTTGAGCACCACCTACCGTATCAAAACAGAACTGGTACTTGGCATGCCCCCCCCCCCCCCCAGCCTCATATGCTGCCACCTTCACCAGTGACCACACTGCAAACACACAGGTAAAATACACAAGAAATATTTTCCCCACCCTCTCCCCATTTGTGAGGACACCACTAGGGGCCGTGGACACGAACGCCAACAAACATGAGTCGATAAATATAAATAAATAAACACTTTCAAACATACCTTTCAGTTATACCCTAGTTCGTCTCCAAACATGCAAAACTTGCAATCATGCATGAAGTATTCTAGAGTAAGTACTTATTTTCAAAGGATAACTCTGCATCCAGACCGATGTTTTCCTGACACAGCAGATGGACAGTCAAATGAAACAAAAACAATTCGTACATTGAAATTTTGTTGGTTAAAGTTCACACATGGCAGGAATTCACCGATCAGAGGGGGTCGGTCACTGAATACTGGGACCACCGAATTCATGCATCAACGCAATCACCCCAACTAGACACTATTTTCATTTTTGCCGTGTATTCCAAACAGGACCACACAACTACAAATAATGGAAAGGCGCACCCTGACCCCAACCAGAGAACAATGCCAGTGTCACATCTGTCAGCTACCGGACGGGATGGCCGAATCGGTAGAGCGTGGGCCTCGCTTGCGGGAGATCGGGAGTTCAGTTCCCGGTCGAGTCAAACCAATGACTCAAATATTTTTACTTGTCGCTTCCTAGCCTGGCACTCTGTATTAATAGGATAGGGCATGGACTGGTTAGCTCAGTGTCAGGATAATGTGACTGAATGGGATATCGGGTCATGGTGCTGGCGGCCTGATTTCCCAGTAGGGCAGCAATATAAAGTAACCATGAGTGCGAACTGTCACAAGTCACTACCCATCCCAATATGACCTTAGATGTTGCCATGATGTGAAACTCTAACAACTAACCATCCATTAGCTTTGACGAGGCGTGTAATTTGTATAACCCGCCCTCAATGTAATCCTTCCAGAAAAAGAAACCCCCAAAAAAGAGAGACAAACCCACACATTTCTCTGTGCAGTTATCTCCCTCCTCGTTGCCATGCAGCCGTCTGTACTCATTGCCATCGTCCCGCACACAGCTAGCGAGCTGGCTCCGAGTCCTTCTCTGGCTTCATCCAGGTTCCAGGTTCCAGGTTCCTCTGCTGTTGCAGTAGGTGCATCCAAATTAAGTCAAGGCAACTTGGCCGAATGCGTGCGGCTGCTTTGCACCGGAAGCTGCACCAGGCGTGCAGTAAATCTGATGACCACCGCTAGGTGCCACCCGTTCTATGCGCGCCCCCCCCCCCCTCCCCCTCCCCTCCCCAACTCGGCCATATTCCAATGTGTGAGGTGGGTGGGTACAGCTGCATTGTGGGGTTAAGGCTGAAAACGTGGCTCCACCTATGAGCATCCTGGTGAACCAACTTGTTATGCCAACTGAGTGAGGCCTTACACAAGTGTTATTGTTAACTGCAGTTAAGCTGTAGCTGAGTTGGTTGTTGGAGTTTTACATCCTGGCAATATCTGAGGTCATATCAGGACAGGTACCTACTTGTGACAGTGCGCATTCATGGCAACTTTATAGTGTTTCCCCACTAGGAAATCAGACTGCCAGCAGCATGACCCGATATCTCACTCAGTCACATTATCCTGACACTGAGCTAACCAGTCCTTGCCCTATCCTATTAATGTCGAGCACCAGGGTAGGAAGCGACATGTATCAATTTTATAAGTCATTGGTTTGACTCAACCGGGAATCGAACTCCCTATCTCCTGCACGCAAGGGCCGCACTCTACAGATTCAGCTACCACACCCGGTGTGTATGTATGAATGTACATATACTGTCAATGTTACTTCTTGTGATACTGATAGGCAAGCAAATGCATATTTATTGCCACAGAAAAGAGAGTGGGTACAAATGATAAAATAACAGTTTCGCTATGGCATGTACCTTATTAGAAATGGATCCCAAATAGAAAGCCGAACAGCTAAAACCAGCCAAAGGCACTGCAATGCATAAAGCTATTTACAGGATTATTATGTGTTAACAAATAACTCGTAAAACAACAGTTCCTTAAACTAGTTTTTATTTACCTTAATTTAAACAGCTGTGACTAGCTAGCATGGCATCTACAGTAGGTGTTTGTAGCATTTGGCCCCCCAAGCTGGAGTTTATTATAAAGATTGTTGCACTTTGAACTCTTGTGTAGTGCGGCTGTGTGGTTATTACTAACTTGGTGAGTGTGATAATAACAACACTTTTTTTAAATCATTACAAAAAATGTTGTTTTTTTAATCATTACAAAAAAATGTCACTGCAGTGCTAGTGTGGGGACAATACCAACAAAGTGTGGATGTTCCATTCTAGGAATATGGGTTGTTCACTCTTGGAATGTTGGGGTGGCGGAGGGGTGGGGGGGGGGTGATACTGAGAATGTGGCAGTATCATGACAGTGGGCGTGGCACTCTGGACGGTGTTTGAGAAGACAAG
Organism: Branchipolynoe longqiensis; assembly: GCA_030323885.1. NCBI lineage: Eukaryota > Metazoa > Annelida > Polychaeta > Phyllodocida > Polynoidae > Branchipolynoe > Branchipolynoe longqiensis. The sequence goes on from CM059193.1 coordinate 76,814,329, forward strand.
AAGACAAGAGATCGGTGAATATATAATATATATGATAGACTGATCAGCAAAAGCATGTGTTCCATCCACACTTACAGTAACTTATCTCCTAGTCCAGGCTTCAGAATTCTAGTAATCGAAATAGTATATATAGATAATACCAAAAATCAAATGTACATATGTGAACAGACAGACAGACAGCGATCATCAGTTGCATAGCAACGGTGTTCAAAGTGGGAACGCCACAATGTTAAAAGTGGACCGGAAACTGCCAAAAGGGTCAGTGGTACTGTATGACAATTGTGTTTATTTATTAATAGAAATGTGTGGGGGGGGGGGGGGGTAGGGGGAGTCGAGCATGATCACAAACTGAGATATATAAATACGTGTCAAACTAAACATGGCATCAAAATTTGACCTCAAAATCTTTAGGAACCATAATTAAAGTTACATATAGCATTTTTTCTGAGATAAATATATTAAAGTTCCAGAGTCCGATGGTTTTGAGCTTCGGCCATTTTTCTGAGATAAATATATTGAATTGATTGTTATAATCTACCTTACTTTAGTTTGAGGTAACTTTTATTTTAAATGGCTAACATTGGAGATATTTGAAGTGGAAACATGTACAATTAGTTTTGGCATGCACACCCAAAGGCTTCCGCAGTAACAGGTTCTATTAAATTGACTCAGTATGCCCTTCTATGTGGCAACAGATCCTTAATAATCAGTATCTAAGTTAAATATGTAGAATCAAATCTAGGTGAGTGTTTTGGTTTGAAAAGAAAAATGTCTGCTTAATCGGACTATGCAACTTTAAATAAAGGGAATGAAGGAGGACGGTGTAAACATGTGTGATTCTCTTCCATTTAACACGAATTTACTAAACGCTCTTCAGTCTGCATCGTGTAACTGCCCAGTTCCTCTCTACTTCATGCAATGGTAAGTTTAAACCGGTAAACATATTCCCTGCGTAGAATTACAGCGAGTTAACAAAGAGGTTTCATATAAATATTTAACAAACCAAAGCTGCTTTACTAGTGATAAAAACACGTACACAAAAACACACCACAGGATCGCAGAAGTATAGACCGGGTCAAACATTTAAGGATTCGACCTTTCCCCTGTATACAGACGCAGGGATCATATGCACAGCCAACGAACACAGGGAGGGTGGATCAATTAGCAGGGGATTCATCATAGATTCACATATATGTAATTAGCCAAGCATATTAATTAACAAATCAATATAAAAATGGGCTGTAGCATGTTGTTACAGGCATGTACATGCATATATGTGTATATAAAATACATAAATACACATTTATATGTATATATGAAGAGTTCAGGCGCAAAACCACGTAAACGGCCATCCAAAAAAGTAGTTTAAATAAAAGATTTGTGACTGGAAATAATTGTAATTCTCACTAATTCCACTTTTCATATGATCATATGGTTATGGAGCAATGAATAAAAAAAAGTAGGAATATACAAAGATTAATTTTTTGTAGGTTTGATTCCAATGTTTATCTCCATTTTTGAATTGGCGTTTACGTGGTTTTGCACCTGAACACTTCATATATAGGGCCTACTTAAATGGGCTGTTGCATATGTTGTTACAAACATATGCATGCATACATGTGTGTATATAAAATAGATAAATACACATTTATATGTATCTATACATAAATATCTATCCATTTATATATACATAAATATGTATTTATATATATACATAAATATATATTCATACATGTATGTGTACATACACAGACATATTGCCGTGAATGTAGCCCTTGCTGCCCACACTGCCCACACGGCGTTAAAACCATTAGGAATCGCCCATCCAATCTATCAATTTATCTGTATATCTATAAACATATGTGGCTCTTGGATAATACATTCGATACACATTTGCAATTCACTCTATTCACACCGCGGCCATGTTGAAACCAGACCGAGGGCACTTACGCATCTGCGAGACGCCGCTGTATGTAAAGTAATGTGAATACTTTTTTGTCGACCAAAACCTCCCGAAATCACTTAAATTTGAGGGTATTCATTTTTGAAAGTAATATATTCATCTTTGCATACCTGTTTTCTATCTATTGGCCAATTTTCACGAAGATTGGCTGACCCTTGCATGGTGATTTTCCCCATTCTTTAACTACAATGTGACTGTCAACTTCAAGTCTGCATACTTATGGTGGTATCATGTAATGCAGCACTGTCAGCGTAGCTATCTGTGCAACACAGTTAAACAACTAGTCTTAGTAATTACAAATTTATAAAAACTTTAAAAGGGTTAAAATAGTTTTGTTAAATATATCTATATTAAGAAAGTTATGCAATTTTGAATTTAAGAAAAGATTGGCAGCCAAGGTGAGTGACTTTGTTGACATTGCCTACTGAAATGCATCTGATCATCACTCAATCTTCATGAAAACTGACCAATAAATAGAAAAAGGGTAAGCAAAAATGAATATGATAGTTTCAAAAGTTAATATCTTCCAATTTTACTCCTTTAATTTATATAGTAGTTCATACACATCGGCACACACTAGTAGTGTCTTATGGCCATTTCCAATACCGACGCTTACTCAGCCTCGTTCTGATGCCTAATTAGGTCGCGCGTGAATAGGGTGAAAAGGCACATTATCTGATATGAAAGAATAACACTGCCTATCAAAATATACTACTCAACTAACCATGACACATTACTTATGTGTGACCATTGCAATAAGGCAAAAAGAACCAACAAGATCAATGAAACATATATATGTAAGGACACATGATACAAATTGATAGCCTTACGATATGGCAATAGTTGTCGACACGACAATCTGAGACAGAACAGGAAGTGGTGAAGTGTTTAAAATTTGACAGTCCCGACGGGCCTATAGGCGATAACGGCCAGACGCAGCTGGCATACAGTGCCTAGAGCCCCTCACAGGTGGCGCCAGTGTGGCCCATGCCATACTACACAGTCAGTTAGATAGGATACAGTGAATATACTATTACATAGGGAACTGAAGATGGTGTCCTTGTTTATATTCCCATAATGGATAATGGGGCTGTCACACTACGACGTAACAACGTCAACGTAGGGAGAACGTGAAGAACGTTGAACTTTTCGGCGTAGTATGCAAATTTGGGCAGAAGTTGAACGTGGATGCAACGTAGTGGACGAGAACGTAACGTCGGTAAAGCGTAGTGATACCGTCATTCAACGAGAGAGGACAACGTCACTACGTTCACGGAACGTTATGAACGTTATTCCATCGCCATAAGAACGTTACATGACGTTAGCCACGTCATGAGACGTTGAACGCACGTTGAATGCACGTTCTCCTGGCGTTCTCCCGACGTTCTCCCAACGTTCTCCTGACGTTCCCATTACACCACGTGGGCATTTGCACTCGGTTTAATGTGGGTCGACGTAGTGGAACGTAGTTGAACGTAGTGAGCAGCGTTGGAAAAACGTCCGTTTAACGTCATTGACGTTCACTGAACGTGAACAGAACGTACGGTGAACGTAAACCCTTACGTTCGAGCTACGTCAACATTTTTGAACATGTCCAAAACCTCGACGTAACTCAACGTAACACGACGTAATGTGACGTAGCTCGACGTCATTCTAACGTCATTCTGACGTCATCATGACGTAACCCAACGTAATGACGAAAACTGACCACGTTAGGCTCACGTTGGCTCGTTACGTCGTAGTGTGACAGGGGTATTAGAGAGCACATATATATATATATAATATATATATATATATATATATATATATATATATATATATATATATATATCCAGGTTAGCCAAACACACTATGGGCCGTTCATAAAGTACAGCAAACGTAGGGTGTGTATCTGGAAGAGCATACTGAATATTATTGCTAGAATAATACTACACCGGATATTAGCTAGGAATTTGGAAAATGGGGTGGGGTGTTTTGTGGGTTAGCGGGCATGCACACATCACGTCACTGTGATGAGGGCTGGGTGGGGATGGGGTTAAGGTGCTTGGGAGATTTTGTTAGGTGTTTGCTCCGTAGATTGATACATCATAACCACTTAATGATAGGGGGATTGTGTGTGGGGGGGGGGGGGGCGGGGGGGCATGTACTGAGTAGTCTTAGATCTGTATTTCAATACGGGGGGGGGGGGGGGGGGGGGGGGGACGAAATACCAAATTACACGTGTATGGGGGGGGGGGGGGGGCATATACTGTAGTCTTAGATCTGCATTCCAATACGGGTTGGGGCGAATCACAAAATTAGAAGTGTCTGGGGGACGGCGGGGGGGGGGAGTGTACACTTTGTAGTCTTAGATGTATATTTCAATATGTGTGTGGGGGGGGGGGGGGGGGGGGGGGCAGGGACATACATTGTGTAGTCTTAGATATATACATGGGGTGTGGGGGATACCAGCAAATTACAATAGTGTCTGAGGGGGGAGGGGGGCATATACTGTGTAGTCTTAGACGTGTATTTCAATACATAGGTGGTGGGGGGGGGGGGGGGGGGATTAACCATCAAATTACAATAGTGTCTTGGAGGGGAGGGGAGGGGCATATACTATTTAGTCTTAAATGTATATTTCAATACATGGAGGGGGAGGGGGGTACCATCAAATTAAATAGTATTTGGGGGGATGGCGGGTGGAATATACTGTTAGTCTTAGAATGTTATGTGTATTTCATTACATGGGTGAGGGGGGGGGGGGGGGGGGTACCACCAAATTACAATAGTGTCTTGGGGTATAGGGGAGGGGCATATACTGTTTAATCTTAGATTTATATTTCAATACATGGGTGGGGGGGGGGGGGGGGGTACTATAAAATTACAATAGTGTCTGGGGATGGGGGGGGGGGACATATACTATTTAGTCTTAGATGTGTATTTCAATACATGGGGGGGGGGGCCACCAAATTACGATGGTGCCTGGAACCTGAAGCTTGTAGTAGGAGAGGGAGTTTGTTCAAAAATAAACTTTAGGGGAAGGATGGGGGGGGGGGGGTGATGGCCATAGCACAAAGCATGACATGTGCACGATTCAGTTGGGGGGGGGGGGCGAATATGGCCAGAATAAGGGTGACGTCATTTGTGCACGCCCCTTTACTGACGGGCAGATGAGGGGCGAACATGGGTTCAAATCGAATGTAGGTTCAGAGGCAAAGAGGTGTAGCTGTGTGTGTGTGGGGGGGGGGGGGGGGTTTCAGATTTATTTATATTTAAGCATGTGCATTTTGAATTGATTAAGCTGTGCCTCGCAGACCAGCGCATCAGACATATATTTAGGGTTCCATGGCAATCGGTGCTCTCTAGCATTTAATTATTATATTTATTGTGTCCCGCAAGTAAATATAAAAATGTTTAATATAAATATGTATATGGCATGGGTGATAGAACTAAAAACCATATTTAGGCACACAAGCTTATATGTTCACATACTAAATACAGTAAAACATCTCTAACCGACCACCTCCACATATCGATCACTCCCCTCGATCGTTTTATGTACATTATATATTACGCATATTATGTTATATATTATGCATATATGTTATAATTTGCACAGTTATTTCTCCATATGGAGCTTGAAGGTGGAAAGACTAGATGAATATCACCTAAAGCTCATGAGAGGTTAATAAGAGTTCCACAGACCTCGGGGACTAAAACCCCATATAATGGCAATAAAGAAATGTGTTATCAAAGGACTTCATATTTTTAACTTTTCTAATTTGATTTGCATGAATTGAAGTCAAAATGAATCTGAAAAAAAACCCACTAGAATACTAGAAGTGCCATTGGACTGACCAGTCTGATATCGCTTTTATCGAACCGGGTTGGACATTAGGTATTGTAATGTGTATCTCCAGTGATTGTGTTATCAACACTATGTATCCTTTTAATGTCTATATATATGTGATGCATAAGCATTATACGAGTATAATATAAGCGTTCCACCTCAGCTCATCCTATTCTCCACCCTCAGGCATCTACTGCAGGGTTCTTCCATGTTATTGGCCAATGACTATTACGCTCAGACTGCTTGTGGTGCCACCTGTCTGGACACGCGTCAACCTGTCTTGCCACGTGCCCTCATTCTGACTGGGAAAATATATATACAGATACATATATATGCATACGCACACATACATAATACATACATATATGTATACATAGATAGATATATATATATATATGTGTGTGTTTATATATAAATGTATAGATTAAGAGTTCAGGCGCAAATCCCCATAAACGCCAATCCAAAAATTGACTTTAAATATTAGTAATTTACCTGAAGGTAATTTTAACTCTCACTAATTCCACATTGGTTGTGAAGAAATGGCTATGGAGGATTGGACCAAAAAATAGGAATGTACAAAATTAACATTTTGAAGGTTTTACAGCAATGTTTAAAGCTGCATAGTCTGATGAAATATCGAAATTTCAAAACCAAACCAATTATCTAGATTTGATTTTACATATCTAACTTAGATACTGATGCACTTATTAAGCATTTGTTTCTGCATCGAAAGCAATACTGAGTCAATTTAACAGAACCTGTTACTGCAGAAGTCTATGGTGTCAGAGTTTTGCCAAAACTAATTTTCCATGTTTGCACTCAAAATATCTCAAAAGCTTACTATTTAAAATAAAAGTAAATTTGAACTAATGTAAAGTAGATACTAGTGATCGATCTAATATATTTATCTCAGAAAAAATACAGAAATTCAAAACCATCGGACTATGCAACTTTAAGTCAAGGTTTGGATTGGCGCTTTTGGGGATTTGTGCCTGAACTCTTCATATATATCTGGCTATATATATATATCGTCAGATAATCTTTTAATGCAGTTCTCATTACACCAATTTATTTAGTGAGAAATACACTGAACCATAATCCTAGTTTTCAGGGCAATACCTACATTAATACACGGGAAATCTCCTGAATACATTTTGATATTACTTCTTACTCTAATGAGTGGATACTTCCACCACTACCAAATACAGTACAACCCCGTTAAACCAAGCTCGGTTAAACCAAACGATCGGTTAATCCGAACTTTTTTCGGCGGCCCGCCAAAATACTACCATTTATCATATAAAAAAGTTAGTTAAACCAAAGTCGGTTAATCCAAAGTATCGGTTAATCCAAACATAATTGTCGGCCCCAGGTCACTTCTTGTATGGTTAAACCAAACTTTCATGTGGTTATAAGGTCATCTGAGACTTTTTTATATGATAAATGGTAGTATTTTGCCAGGCCGCCGAAAAAGGTTTGGCTTAACCGATCATTTGGTTTAACGGGGTTATAGCTATACTGTATATATACATAAAAAAACAATAATCAAAGTGTCCACATACATTGTATATTACGTTTTTGCCAAAGCCAAGTCAAAGTCAAAGCCAAAGCTTGGTTAAACCAATGATCGGTTAATCCAAACAAATTTCTAGGATCCCTTCAAATTTGGTTTAACGGGGTTATACTGTACATCCGTTGACTCCAGTGCATCAGTAAGTATACACACCATGATTAGTATTTACTGAAAGACACATAAACGCTTCTTTTATCACTATGTCATAAACCACGACGCATATGATAGACTCTATCAGTAGCAAAACTAAATATTGCCAAAACGTTCAGAATTCAATAATAATTTTTTTTTAAATTTAAATAAAAAAATCAAGACTGATTCTAGAAACCCCGGTGAAATGTTAGCTTTCCACATCCAACTCGACAACCTGTCATCACTTCTCACTAATATACGGATACACACCTACATATATAATTGTGTTTTTAAGCACATAAAGTACAGAAGTTCATTGAAAGAATGTGATATTCTTATATTTTCATATAGTTATCATGTTTTAACTTGTATAGCTTCCCATACATCAATCTACCTTTTTGTTTAAATCAGCAATCACAGTAATATTGCTCTTTAAACAAAAAAAATAAAATTTAAAACACCAGTAAAGATAACCACTTTATAATTGACAAAATTAAGATTTCGTCGGACATACAAAAATAGGATTTCCCAAAATGCATCTGTGCGATCTCATCTAAATAAGTACTTTATCAAGGTAGGTGTATGTCTTCATGTTTTGCCTACCTTAGATTTGTGAGAAATGATCATATAGACTTACTTATGAGAATAAGATTATAATACGCACAACCTTCTCTCGTGAAACTGCTATCATGCAGTCCCACTTGGACAGTTCACAGGTTATATTCTGTCAATAGACTCTTAAAGTTGCTTAACCCGATGACTTTGCGTTTCTGCCATTATTTGAGATAAATATATTAGGCTCTTTGTTATAATCTATCCTACTTTAGATTGAAGTAACTTTTGAGCGATATTTGAAGTCACTTCGGGAGATATTTGAAGTGAAAGTAAATTAATGTTGGCACGCAAGTCAAAACGCTAGATTGGTTGTTGGAGTTTTATGTCCTGGCAACATCTAAGGTCAGATCAGAGCGGGTAAAAAGCTAGGCAACATAGGTTATATGCGTGACAGCTTCTAGTAAATTGGCATAGTAGTTCTTTCTATGTAGTAACAAATGCTTAGTAAGGGCGCCAGTATCCAAGGTGGATATATATAAGTTCAAATTTACGTAAATGCAGTCCCACTTGGAAAGTTCACAGGCTATATTCTGTCTTACAGTTGCTTAACCCGATGAATTTTGAGTTTAACCCGATGAATTTTGAGTTACTGCCATTATTTGAGATAAATATATTAGGCTCTTTGTTATAATCTTTCCTACTTCAGATTGAAGTAACTTCTGAGCGATATTTGAAATCACTTCGGGAGATATCTGAACTAAATTAATTTTGGTACGCAAGTCAAAATGCTAGATTGGTTGTTGGAGTTTTATGTCCTGGCAACTTCTAAGGTCAGATCAGAACGGGTATAACGCTAGACATCATAGGTTCTGTGCGTGACAGCTTCTAGCAAATTGGCATAGTAGTTCTTTCTATGTAGTAACAAATGATTATAAGGGTGTCAGTATCCAAGGTGGATATATAAAAGTTAAAATTTACGTAAGGGTTTTCGTTTTAAAGATTTGGTGCTTTCAGAATATGCAACTTTAACGTTGGAGATATGTGAAGTGAAGGCATACAAAATCAATTTTTTAAATGCGATTTTGATGCAATTCTTTGGCGCGATGAAATGATTCACACAGGTTTTATTTAACCATTTGGATTGTTGTTTGTTGGGAGTTTTACGTCCTAGCAACATATGTGGCCATATCAGGACGCTACCCATTTGGAGCAGAGCAGCGTAGCACAAACTGCAATAAATGCTTAATAGGTCCATCAGTATCTAATTTGGATATCGAGATGATCAAATCTAAGTAAGTGTTTTGGCTTCGAAAATTTGAAGTTTTCATCAGGTTATACAACTTTAATCAGTAAAAGAATGGGCAAATTGATGATAAGTATTACCCATGGATGGAATTGCCACATCTGTGAAAAAGAGTGGGGGGAGGGGGTTATTTATATATATCGAGGGGCTTTTTAGTCGTAACAATAAAAGATTATCGTTAGGAGTAGCAGCTGTGACTGATGCATTGTGGGAAAGAACAGATCTCCACTACTGATGCACACCTCAAGGTGTGCCTTATTGAGGTCTCTTCACCACCAATACACATAGAGGGTTTCTGAAATTACTTTCCCCCCCCCCCCCCCGCGCGTTTTTCTGACCGTTTAAGTTCACCGTTCAAACCTGAGATTTCAACACACTTCTGGATGTATATAAAAGTCTATTAACTGGCATGTTATGTGATGTCCAAAATAAGGAAATACATCTACAAACGTGATGTAATGTCCTCATTACTTATCTGTCCATCACCTGCTACTTTCCTTTATGTAGCTAATAGTAGAGTGGCTGATGTTAGATGTTGGCTAGAATCCTGTACTTCTTCAGGAAAGCATGAAACTTCCCATAGTGGTACCGGTGTAGCAGGAAATCGCAAACCCTGTAAATCGCAAATGCTCACTTGTGATTTCCTAGGAAATCGCAAACCCCCCTGCATGGGGCATGGGGGGTTTACAATTTCCTAGGAAATCACATATCCCCCCTGGAAATTGCAAACCGCCCACGTTTGTCAGTCTTTATCCTAATGAAAACATCTTTAACTTACTAATTAACTTACAGATCTTCTGGCTGATCTAGGCCCTAATGGGACTCTAATGCCAGCTCGTTATGGCTTGGCGCACATTCCGACCGCACATGCGCTCAAAACGGTCTTTATTCACAGATGTCACCACTGTGGCCATTCTAAAGGCCAGGTAAAGAGGTGCAGCAATATCCTGGTATTATCACTCAGTTTCAGGATCACCAATGTAAACAATGTCATTAGCAAAATAGCCTTTTTAGTTCCAACTTTCGTCAATGCATACAGTAAATAGAACCATTTTAATGTTCCAAATTCTTATTTACCCATTCTTTAAACCATTATTTACTAGTGTGTTAGTTGAATATTACAAAATGCTACAAAGACCTGGGGGGTTTGCGATTTCCAGGAGGGGTTTGTGATTTCCTAGGAAATCGCAAACCCCGGGGTGAGATTTAATTAAAAACATATTTAACTGCGGCAAGAACACAATATTAGACTGCTAGATTAAAATCTGCTGACCAGAGGATTTGTATCACCAACCCGCCATTTGATGTCAACAGTAGAACTAATGTTGTGGGCAACGGACAATCACGTCAGTACGCTCTGCGGAAAATGCATCGTAGAGGATTTCCACCACCAACCCGCCCTCTGATGTGCTTTGTGGAAAAGGTCTCACAGAGGATTTCCACCACCAACCCACCTTCTGACGTCAATGGGAAGAACTAATGTTGTGAATAGGACTTCACTGCGCATGCTCCGCGCAAAAGATTTATTATCTTTAATTGCCCTTTTCTCCTGCTTTCCATACAGAAAATAAAGATAATCTAATTGTTTCCCTCTTATTTTCCAAGGGTTACCTATCATCCTACTTGTATATGTGACAATGGAGCACTGTCGCAATACAAAATGGATAAAAGTTGCCTCCAACAATTCTTGTTCAAACCCACGGAAATCTGAGTTCCGGTATATTCTCCAGTGCTAAACAATTGAGTGAAAATGCATGACAGTGAAAAGATCAATACCGTGAAACCTGTTATTACGCGCCCTGATTTAACGTGAATTCAGATATGACGCGATGATTCATTGAACCAGAATTCTTTAATTCAAAGGTAATTCAGTGAACTGAACCCCAATTTAGCGCAACCCCGCTGTTTTTGCAACAACATTTTATGGACCCCAACAATCGCGTTATAACGGGGCTTTACTGTATATGATCAGGGTTGTAAAAAAAACGGAAATCCGCCGAACATCTGAAATTTCTCATCAGTGATACACATACTGTGATACACCAGTCTTCGTGCTATGACTTCCGCCGACACCCGCTTCCTTTCTCGACAGGAACTTAAACCCTAAATGTCCATGCACTAGATAAAAGATTCACCCCATACTTGCAGTAGGGGTGAAAACCAACCCATTAGAAAAACTGGCGACAAATATCGACATGCTGGGTAAATGAAATGAGCAGATAAATTCTGAATTTAAGAAGCAAAATACATTCTTCACATATATATCTTAATATTGACCCGCTACTTTTGATTTGAAAAATATAATAAAACATGTAGTTTAATGGACTTTAAAAGTGAAATCGACAGCATTCAATGGTCACCATTTTCTCTCTTTGCATTCTCTCTCATTTCACCAACTCTGTGCCGATATAAGTAGACATTTGATACTGAAACCAGGGATTCCACTTCCTGCTCCATACTAAAGCAGTTTTTGCCAGTATTTAGACTACGTTGTCATTCACCTGTGTACTGCAAGTATGGGGTGAATCTTTTATCAATATATGCACCTGCACTAACTACCTACCATGTAGGTTACCTCCGCTACACTACACTAGTCTCGAGTATGTAAAGCAAGGTTAGTTGGTTGTTGGAGTTTTACGTCCTGGCAACATCTAAGGTCATATCAATCAATAGACTACATCACGGTTCCAGCAGCATGGTGCCTTGTGGGATGCATCAGAGCAAAACAAAGCCACGAGAAGCACATGGCACATGCTAATACACTCGGTGCAGCTATGAAATGTGCTAGTTTCCGCTCATATCAGCTCTTGTTTGAAACATAGAATACCAACTAAAAAAATATATATAATAAATTAAGATATTAATCTTTTATCCAGCATTGCATTTACATCAATATAACCAGCACATCTTATGCCATGTGCATTTAGATTTAGACAAATCTAGGCACTCAGACTAGAGTTAGAGCCATAGCCAGAGTCAGTTTTATTTATTTTATTCATGTTTTTATTTATATTCTATGGTTTATGGAGAGTTGTCTTAAACAATGCATTATATTATTATATTGCATCCTTCTGTCCATGTTTATGCCAAATTGTTATGTATTTCTAGTTATTTTGAATAAAATGCCAGTTTTGCCCTATGCGTATCGGCAAACTCAATGGGTGTACACCTTTGCTTTGCTCCCAACGCCGTTTTCAGCGTATGCGCAGTCGGAACCGTGATGTAGTCAATATAAAGCAAACAATTAAATGCGGTTGGCAAAAGCGAGTAAACCCAAAGCATGAAATACAATACCTCCAATGCTTTCAACATTCTCATGAACTACCAATTATCCAAAGGTGTATTGATGTTACTACATTGTTTCAGTACTAACCATGTTAACCTTTTTGTACATATAGACAGAGTTGCATGATTAGAGTACCAGTGTCCTGGCAATGAAAGCAACAACAAAAACAAGTCATTTCGCATGATATAATATTTTGTTCTTTAAATGGTGAACCTTCTCAACAAGTACTTAAGGCATTTCGGTGATAATCAAGTAACCAATGCCACCCTAATATACCCCCAGTTGTACCTATTTGACACCAGGGGGCGTTTATTCCCGCGGTGGTCTTTAATCGAGGCGGTACAGTATGTGCATATTGAATATCACTCAGTGATGAAAAATAATTACAAGTCAGGAAATTAAATACATTATTTTTAAAAAACACTGTATTCTTCTCTAATTAACCTTGGGTTCTCCTTCCAGTACTGTCTTCTATTGGGAATGCAGCGAAATGTAATATTTAGATTGCCCCCTTTTCTTTTCGTGTTAATTATAGTCCCTGATTTGTATATTATTCTTAAAAGTAAAACCTAGGTCTTCTATCGAGACCTACATTTTTTTGTGGGTTTTTTTTCATCAAAAGCTAAAACCAAAAATACACATCAAAAGATGGGAGTTCCTAAATACGTCTCCAATCTTGGCTACTTACCACAGCAGCAATATTATGTGGATATGTCCACAACAAAAGTACCAACAACAAAAATATATACATATCTGATTTAGGAGATCTATTCGGTGAAAATGATTCTCAACTTGCAAATGTCACACACAAATAAGAAAGTGGAAAAAATACCAAATTCACACCATATGTGAGATTTGCTGGAGGTCTCGTCTTATTGCCTTTTCAAAATTACTCTTATGATAAGATCATAAAAATCAACCAATACCAATTACACATTGGTGGGCATTTCCATATTTTATTCGATTAGATTAGTTTTCTTCGGTTTTACAAAAAAAAGAATTAATAAAGAGAGATTACTTCTTGCCAAATTTGGTAAACCTCTGATGCTACAGCTACATAATTAAAATTGAGTTATCATTGTCTTCTTGACAAATTGCTTAGCCTTGTTTTGGGGCCATGTTAGAAATTTTCTAAAGAGGTATTTTTCGTGGTGTCTTCAATTTAAATTGAAGTCCCATTATCTTCTAATAAATCTCCCTCGTACAGTTGTGGGTGTATATATATATATATTCTTTTTGGGTTGCTTTGATTTTTGCGCTCTTCCCATTTGGTAAATTTCTGAAGCTAAAAATAAAGATTTAAAATGGAAATCCCACTGTCTTTAAAAAATAAAAGTTTCTATCTACTTTTTGTTTGCTTGTTTTGTTGTGGGTTCATGTTTCCTAAAGGTCACATACAAACACACATTCAGACACAAACACACAAAAACAGAGGTACGCAGACACACTGCCATACACAGAGATATACAGACATACATACATACATACATACATACATACATACATACATACAGACATACCTACAAACAGGCACAAAGACCCAGGCATACGCACATACATACACATACAAACACAACATACATACATAGCCACACAGCTATACACACAGACATATACACATACAAACACGACATACAGACACATACACCCAGGTATGGCCATACATCCAGGGATACACATACACCCAGGTATACACATACACATACAACCAAGTATATGCATACACAGACACACACACAGGTATATATACATATACACCCATGTGCACACACACTACGTGTCCATGAGGTGTGTATGCTCCCCACCTGGCACCACCTTCACCCAGGCACACATACACCCAGGTATATACATCAGGCATGTGATTGGGTGCAGGAAACAAATCCTGAACATTTTTTTAGGTTATCGTGGGGACACACAGCATCCCACTAAGTCGCGAGAGGGATGCAAATAGTGTATTTCAGAGGTGTTTCGGCAACCAGAGAAAAAGAACAGAATTGTTTAAAAACGGAATTCCGGTTTCGGCGGCCAGAAAAAAAATGGAATTCTGGTTAAAACCGGAGAAATCACATGCCTGATAGATACACATACACATACACACATACACACACACACACACACAGGTATACACATACACATACACACACTAGGTGTCCATGAGGTGTGTCTGCTCCTCGGCCGGCAGAACCTTCACCCAGGTATATACATACATACACACTCACACACACACATACACCCAGGTACACACACACACGCTAGGACGTAAAACAACAACAAAACGAACACACACACACACACACTAGGCGTCCATGAGGTGTGTCTGCTCCTCGGCCGGCAGAACCTTCACCCAGGTATATACATACATACACACTCACACACACACATACACCCAGGTACACACACACACACTAGGACGTAAAACAACAAAAAACCAACGAACACACACACACACTAGACGTCCAAGAGGTGCGTGCGCTCCCCGGCCCGCAGCACCTTCACCCAGGAGGGGGGGTGGCTGCCGGAGTCATCCTCGGGGTAGGCGGGCGCCATGTCCAGGTGCGACACGTAGAGTACCGGGACGGTCCGCACCGAGAAGCGGTTGAAGTCGCCGATGAAGGTGATGTAGTAGAAGAGGAATGAGGCGGCCACGGCCCACTCGCCGAACGTGCTGAACATGTGCGCCGTGTAGCCCTGCCGGAGAGAGTTGGTTGGTTGGTTGATTGTTAATGTTAGGGTTTGACGTCTTGGCAACAGCTAAGGTCATGTCAGGAGAGGAGTCCTGACTTATGCCTATAAACTCACCATGAGTGCGCACTGTCACAAGTCAGTACCCGTCCTGATATGACCTTAGAATAAGTTAGATATTACTAATATATTAGATCTTATCAGGACGGGTACTGACTTGTGACTATAAACTCACCATGAGTGCGCACTGTCACAAGTCAGTACCCATCCTGATATGACCTTAGATATTAGTCTAAGGTCAATTCAGGACAGGTACTGACTTGTGACTATAAACTCACCATGAGTGCGCACTGTCACAAGTCAGTACCCGTCCTGATATGACCTTAGAATAAGTTAGATATTACTAATATCTTAGGTCTTATCAGGACGGGTACTGACTTGTGACTATAAACTCACCATGAGTGTGCACTGTCACAAGTCAGTACCCGTCCTGATATGACCTTTGATCAACTCAAGTCAGTACCTGTCCTGATATGACCGTAGATAGTAATATCTAAGGTTATATCAGGATGTGTACTGACTTGTGACAGTGCACACTCATGGTGAGTTTATAGTGCTGCTCCACTGGGAAATCAGGCCACCGGCACTATGACCCAATATCCCACTCAGTCACATTATCCTGACACTGAGTTAACCCGTCCTTGCCCTATCCTATTAATACAGAGTGCCTGCCTAGGAAGCAACATGTATCATTTGTTTAGTCATTGGTTTGACTATACCCAGGTTTGAACCCATTGGTTCCAATCCCACGATCTACCAAAAATGGGAGACTCAATCAACTCATTTCAGGGTTCATACCCATTTTCAAATTCCAGGACTTTCAAGGACCTTTACTGTTTAGGACATTCATTAAATTAAAGTTGCATAGTCCGATGGTTTTGAGTTTCAGCAATTTTCTGAGATAAATACATTAAACTCTTCATTATAATCTAATTTCGTTTAGTTCGAAGAAATGTTTATCTTAAATGGATAACTTTGGAGATATTTGAAATTATATGCCAAATTAATTTCGGCAAACATGCCAAAATTCTGAAACCATGGGTTTCAGCAGTAACAATTCTATTAAATTGGCTTAGTATACCATTTTATGCAGCGACAAATGCTTAATATTATAATAAGCACACCATTATCTAAGTAGGATATGTAGGATCAAATTTAGGCAAGTATTTGGGTTTTTTAAATGTGATGTGGGGCATTTAATTTCAATGGACTCTCTCAGAGCCAGGATTACGTAATTTATTTTAAATACAGACCACCCAATGGGTAACAAGTTCAGTTCTTTCCGGTGGTCCGGTTCCGCTTGCTCTGCGCATGCGCACTGAGCCGTGTCAGATGACATGTCAATTATGAACTTTATTACGACTGCTACTGAGAGGAGGAACACGTGTGGGACCTTGCTACGCCAGTCAGTTGGTGTGGCGTGCTTGTCAGTGCCCAGGGTCTGTTTAGAGGGGGAGGGGGGGGGGCGGGGAGGGGGAGGGGCGGGAGGGAGGGGGGGGGGGGTGGAGAGGGAGTGAGAGTGTGTGTGTGCGCGTGTGTTTAAATACCGCATAGTCCGATAAAAGCATATTTCCGAAAGCAAAACATTTATCTGGGTCATTCTCAGAAACCGTGTAGCAATCTAAATCAAAGTTAGTTCAAACTAAATTAAGGTAGATAATAACGAGCAACCTATCATTATATTTATGACGGAAACTCAAAACCATCGGACTAAGCAGCTTTAATTGTGCCAACATGCTATGAGTATGACCTCTGCCAAATTTGGATTTCCACCCCTGTGTATAACTAACTGACACTCAGTCACAGCGTCATCAAAGGCCAGTTGGTCTTATACTTATAGTTCATGTGTATAGTTCTGGCATGTCTATGTGGTATGGGAGGTTAAAAATCCCTTGGGTTGGTAAAAGTGTATGCTTGGGCTTTCTATCGACCAACTGTCTAATGGTGACTATTCAGACTTATACATGATAGGCAGTATAAATCTTCAAGAAGAAAAAAATGACGGAACTGATTGTTTTGTTTAAAGTTGCATAGTCCGATGAAAACATCAAATTTTCAAAACCAAAACACTCACCTATATTTGATTTTACATGTCTAATTTAGATATTGGTGGATTTATTAAGCATTTGTTGCCAAATAGAAGGGCATGCTGGGTCAATTTAATAGAACCTGTTTCTGCATAAGCCTATGGTGTCAAGAGTCTTGGCATGCTTGCCAAAATTAATCTTGTATGCTTGCGCCTCAAACATTTCCAAGGTCAGCCATTTAAAATAAAAGTTACTGCAAACTAAAGTAAGATAGATTATTAACAATCAATTTAATATATTTATCGCAGAAAAATGGCCGAAGCTCAATAGCATCGGACTATGCAACTTTAATGAATACACAACACTGAGATTGAAAAGTAAACCAAGCCCGGAATAGACGCTCAGCACACACGGGTAACCAACCATCTCACACCGGGGATATCTGCGCGTGAATAAATACTCCACAGTTGGAAACAAATGCTTGGTGCAATGGAAAAACAAGGTATATACCCCCCCGCCCCCCGCCCCTCCACCCCCCCCCCCCCTCCACCCCACAGTGAGATGTCAGTGGAACGCGCCGCCCGATAACGAGCTGGCTACTGGGTGATAACGACCCACCACCACCGATAAGAACCCGACACCCCGAGCACTGGGAGTCGGGGACGTGAGGGGTGGACCCCCCCCCCCCCCCACCCCCACCTCATCAACACCGCCCCGCCCCGCCCCCTCCCCGCCTCACGCGTGTATACGTGTCTCTCTGCAACCAGCTAAGGCGGACAGTTTTGTCCTGTTACTGTTAGAACCTTCTCTTCGCAGGCGCCATCCTTTTAGAACTGCAGCATTATCCCCATGCCCCTAGGCTCTGCCAATTTGGATTTCCACCCCTGTGTATAACTTACAGCGTCATCAAAGGCCGGTTGCTCTCATAGCATGTCTATGTGGTGTGGGAGGTTAAAAATCCCTTGGGTCGCTAAAAGTGTAGGCTCGGGCTTTCTATCGACCAGCAGTGGAGTGGGGAAGACCAGTCATCGGTGACTGGGATTTCCCCTGCTTGGGACAACTAATGTACAAAAAAAACACGATAAATCAGTCCGTTTTTGGCTGAGATGTAGACTTCAGAGAGGGGGGGGGGGGGGGGGGGGGGGGGGACAAGTAGAGAGTCCTTGACTACCATAACGACAAATCGTTGAAGCGGTATACCGGGTCTCGACCGGTCCAGTTTTACTTTTAGCAGGACCTGCGCCATGCATTATAATAATTATATATATATATATTTATCTTCTTTTTTTTTAAACTTATTACTTAACATAACAATTTTTTTTTGTAATTCCCACAAAAACCTCATAAACACGCACACATGTAATAATGAATGCGTGTATGTAAGTATAAGTATTGGTTTTAAACTTTGATAATGCAAGCACTATGAGTATGAGTATGACAAATTTGTTAAGTGAAATAATTAAAGTAACTTTTATTTTAAATGGCTAACATTGGAGATAGTCTAAGTGAAAACATGCCAAATTAATTTTGGCATGCACGCCAAAACTCTGGGATAAAGCTGCATCATTCTGTTATTTTAGTGTTAAATTGATTTTGTATTCCCTTCTTTGCAGCAGCAAATACCTAATATTAAGTGCGCCCAGATCTCAGTTGGATTGAATCTAGGTAAGTGTTTTAGTTTTGACAATGTTATGCTTACACCGGACAATGCAACTTTAAACATTTATTGGAGTTTGGTTCTCCTGTGTTCTACTTCTACACTCGAAAACAGGCAAACAAAGCCTATATCGAGCATTTTGATGTGCACACCGAAATTAACAATAACATGGCATATTTCCACTCAGAATATTTCCAAATATTAGCCATTAAAATTAAAAGTCCTTCAAACTAAAAACAAAGTAGATAATATTAATAACGATGTATATACCCTTTAAAATAAAAAGTACTTCAAACTAAAAACAAAGTAGGCTAGATTATAACGATCTATACCCTTTAAAATACAAAGTACTTCAAACTAAAAACAAAGTAGGCTAGATTATAATGATCTATGCCCTTTAAATTACAAAATACTTCAAACTAAAAACAAAGTAGGCTAGATTATAATGATATATGCCCCTTAAATTACAAAATACTTCAAACTAAAAACAAAGCAGGGTAGATTATAACGAGATATGCCCTTTAAAATACAAAGTACTTCCAATTAAAAACAAAGTAGGCTAGATTATAACGATCTATGCCATTTAAATTTGTTTAAAGTACTTCAAACTAAAACAAAGTAGATTATAATGGTCAATACCCACTAAAATAAAAAGTACTTCGAACTAAAACAAAGTAGATTATAACGATCAACTTATTGTATTTACTTTCAAGAACTTGGTAGAAACTTAAAAGCATCGGACTGTGCAACTTGAACTAAAATATAACGTCGCTTCAAAACGAGGCTAGGAGTAGGAAAGCCACCGTATCCTATTCCTATGCATAAACTACACACTGGAAGCCGCGAGACAAATTCTGTGAATAACTGAAGCCACCAATGCGTTTCCCTAGCACGTGTCCATGGCGACCGGTTTATCAATCTGCATCCCTTTGTCAGCTGGAGGGCGGAATGTGTGCGCGAGTAGCGGCAAACAGAGGAACTAGCCTCGGATATGGCGAACACAGCGCATGCGTCGTTTTCGACGTCTCATCTACGAGCACCGAATGTCGTCTGGCACGCGTGAGCTGCACTTGTCGTAGTGCCGGGAGGGTGGGGGGGGGGGGTGTAAATAAATGTGAACATCATGCCTAGGACGGGACTCGAACCCACATTCCTGCCATTCCAGGGCGAGCATCCTAACTAATGCAATTTGGCTTCTTGCCTAGGAGGTTAGTGCAGAGTGGTGGGTGCACCTGCTTGTTTGTTTATTTTTGGGGGGTGTTACATCCTAGCAACATCTATTGTCATATCAGGATGGATACTGACTTTTGTGACAGTGCGCACTTTTGACAGTGGGGACTTAAAATTGTAATAGTCCTGCCCCACTGGGAGATAATGTTGCAGGCACCATGACCCGATATCCCACTCAGTCACATTATCCTGACACTGTGCTAACCAGTCATTGCAGTATCCTAATAATGCCAAGTGCCAGGCTAGATAGCGACAAGTATCATTTTTGTAAGTCATTAGTTTGACTCGGCTGAGATTCAAACTCCTGACCTTCCACACGGGAGGGGAAAAAAAGCTTATTTTATTTAACAACGCCTCTAGAGCACATTAATTTTCATCATCGACTATTGGATGTCAAACATATGGTCATTCTGACATATTTCTTTAGAGGAAACCCGCTGCCACCACATGTGTCCACTGAGCAGGATCGAAATCGGATGATCGACACCTTCACAGGTGGACATGCTACCGCCTGAGCTATGTCCCGCTCCCCACACGGGAGAGATGCACCTGTCTATGTTGTGGTTGAAGATTTGTTGTTGAAGATTTATACTGCCTATCATGGATAAGCCTGAATAGGCTTGTTTTCACCATTAGACAGTTTGTCGATAGAAAGCCCGAGCCTACACTTTTACCGACCCAAGGGATTTTTTAACCTCCCACACCACATAGACATGGTATGAGAGCAACTGGCCTTTGATGTCGCTGTAAGTTATACACAGCGGTGGAAATCCAAATTGGCAGAGATGGGGGCACGGGGAATCGAACCACCGACCTTCAGGTTAGGAGTCCAACCTAGAAAAAAGTCAGACACTCTAGCCACTCCGCCACAGAGAAGACGCCCCCTCCCTCTCTGTAAGGTCAGTGCAGATTACTACAACTAAATTGTAGTAATTTAAGACTTTCAAGGCCTTGAAAATGGACTAATCAATTTAAGACTTTTTAAGGATCCGCGGGAACCCTGGCTAGCACAGCTTCATAACGAATATTCCGGTGTTTTGCTAAAGCTGCACGGTTTAAATACTTTAATGAAAGCATCAACATTTCAAGACCAAAACAAATTCAAAACCAGAATAATTTCAAAACCAAAACAATTACCTGAATTTGCTCTTAGATATCCAACTTAGACAGTGGTGCGCTGATTAAGCATTTGTTACTGCACAGATGTCAGTTTTGTTTATCCTGTTACTGCAAAAGCACACAGTGTCAGAATTAGTCAATAACATGCATGCCAAAATAAACTTGCTGTGCTTTCACTTATAATTTATGTCGAATATAAGAATTATATATATGCATTATTTATTATCTCCTCTACACTCTCTGTGGTAGAGTGGTTAGAGTGTCTGACTTTTTTCTAGGTCGGACTCCTAATCTGAAGGTCAGTGGTTTGATTCCCCGTGCCCCCACCTGCAAATTTGGATTTCCACCGCTGTGCATAACTTACAGCGTCGTCAAAGGCAAGTTGCTCTAATAGCACGTCTATGTGGTGCGGGAGGTTATAAATCCCTTGGGTCGGTAAAAGTAGAGGCTCGGGCTTTCTATCGACAAACTGTCTAATGGTGAAAACAAGTCTATTCAGTCTTATCCATGATGGGTAGTATAAATCTTCAAGAAAAAAAAAAAAAAAACTATACGATTTGGTGCACTAATACTATACGATTTTATGCAGGACGAGTTATCAAAATCAAGGACTTTCCAGATTTTCAATGACCCGTACGAACCCTGGATGTTGTAAGTTGGTTCGGAAGGAGCAAAGATGGCTTAGGTGTTGTTGTGGCAGGGACCTAGTGGAGAGAAAGATCCAGGGGGTGGGGTGGCACAGGTGGTGGTGGTGGTGGGGGTGGGGGTGGGGGGGGGGGAACCAGTGTAGGGTTATGGTGGCTTTAATCTGTGTTTTGAAAGGCCTCTCCAATGGGATATATCTATTGAAACGCAGACACGCCAAATCCCCTCTAATGGCCATGTCACACTATGATGTAATGCGCTAGCGTAGGGACAACGTGAACATAAATTTAACACGTAGAAAATCTTGACGTAATATGCAAATACGTGGCCAAGTTGGACGTCAATGTCGCGTAGTCGACATGAGCGTAACGTCAGTACAGCGTCGTGCCAACGAGTGAGGCTAGTGGAACCCCAGCAGAACCCCAGCGCGCGACGTCATCCTAGAGTGACAGTAGCGGCAGTTTAGCATCGAGCGGTTGTGATCACGCCTGGCCTAACGTGGTCCGCACGTTCCTCCTCCCTGTGCGTCATTATGACATAACGCACCGTTGATCTAACGTAGCCAACGCATCCCTCCTGCACGTCTAACGTCGGCGTAACGTGAGTGTGATGTCATCCAAACGTCACTGCATCACTTCGAGCTACGTCAAAAGTTTTGGACATGTCAAACCTGACGTAACTCGACGTCAGTCTAACGTAAGCATGACGTAACCCGCCATACCTCAACGCAGTGACAAAACATCACCTACTTCGGCTTACGTTACCTCCTTATGTTGTAGTGTGACAGGCCTATAACTAGATAGGGGAGCTCATTTCCTTTCATTCTTTTTGTCCTATATTACTAATGCTGGTCGTCAGGCAAGGTAATGAAAAGTACCAATTGTGTGCGCCTTTGGTTTGATTCAGTCAGGGATCGATCCCACAACCTCCAGCAGCCAGCACTCTACCCACTCGACCATCCCGTCCGGTGGTTCTATGCGGCGGACAGAGCGTGGCGACGCCGCTCTGTCTCTGCTGTGAGCAGACAACAAATGGCGTTCTGCCGCCAGGTTTTGCTTCAAGTGACGTCACGACGCTCCATGCGCAAAGCACGCGACGAGCGCCCCGCCCCCCCCCCCCCCCACCTCCCCCGGTGGCAGAAGATATCACTGATGCGCGAAAAGGAAGAGAGGAAGTCGGGGGTGGAAATAAAGGCGTTTATTTATGCCTCAGACAGACAGAGTATACAGAGGCATGACAGAGAGGCTCATGAGGAGCAACAGTAAATAAGCTCATAAGGAGCAAAGTGTAAGTAAAATGACAATAAAAGAAGAAAGGTAAAGAGGCATCAGTGAGGGGGTGCCGAGGAGCCCTCCACCGCTGGAAGAGAAGAGTGTATAAGGAAGAAGATGGGTGGGTGGGTGGAGGAAAACGGGAAGAGAGCTGGAAGGCGGCAGGAGGGCGAGTGCCTGAGGGAGGCCGGCGGGCGACCTTATAAGGGAAGGGGGACGGGCGACAGCAGGTGAGGTGTGAATGCTGCCGGCCCGGGGGAGGGCGAGAGGTGGCGAGCAGCGGGCGTCGGGTGAGGCGCGAGTGCTGCGCGACACGGGGCCGGGGGGAGGTGGCGGCGCGCGGCGGCGTCGGGCGAGGTGGGAATGCAGCGCGACAGCGCGGGGCGGGGGAGGGTCTCTTCCTCTCCTCGCATCAAACGTAATGCTACGCATTACGACCAACGTGCTAACACTTATACGAGCACCGTCACAGCAACAATAACACCCCCCCCTCCCCCCACACCACCCATACACACCCACACCACCACCACTACTAATACTACCAGTACCACCATCACACTACCACCACCATCACCACACTACCACCACCATCACCACACTACCACCACCATCACCACACTACCACCACCATCACTACCACCACCACACTACCATCACACTACCACCACCACCACCACCACACTACCACCACCACACTACCAGTACCACCACTACCACACTACCATCACACTACCACCGTCACCCTACCACCACACTACCACCACGACCACCACCACACTACCACCACGACCACACTACCACCACCACCACCACACTACCACCACCACCACCACACTACCACCGCCGCCACACTACCACCACCACCACACTACCACCACCACCACCACACTACCACCACCACCACACTACCATCAACTACCACCACTACCACACAACCACCACCACCACACCCTCACCACACTACCCTCACCACCACAACTACCACTCTCACCACCACACAAGCACCACCACACTACCACTACCACACTCCCATCACCACCCTCACCACCACTACCACACAACCATCACCACCACCCTCACCACACTACCCTCACCACCACCACCACCACCACCATACTACCACCACCACCACCCTCACCACACTACCCTCACCACCACCACCACTACCACACAACCACCACCACCACCATCACCACACTACCACCACCAGACCACCACCACCCTCACCCTCAACACCACCACCACCACCCTCACCCTCACAACTACCGCCGCCACCGCCACCACCGCCGCCACCACCACCACCACCACCACCACCACCACCACCCACCACCACCACCACGCGCGAAAGCTTTCTAAACCCATAACAGTTATCACGCCCAAATACATAAACAAGATCCACAAAATTCACCAGTTTTGAGTTCATGTCATTGACAAAAATATTGTTATTGTTTGTTGCAGTTTTCCGTGTTGGCAACATCCAAGATCACATCAGGAGCCATATGCAGGAGTCAGTGTTAGCGGGGTTTGGTGTTAGAGCCTGTTACTGTTTAGCCTATCACCGACGTCGGGAACTGTGTCAAGTCGTATGCAGGAGCGCGTAACACTTTCATGACAGCTAAACGTGAATTTATTTATAGATTTGGGAAATCCCTCTGTATCTGTACCCATATATTAGGCTTAAATATATTAAATGCGACTATATTTAACAGAATTAGATACGCAATAAGTGAAATTTGATGAAATTAACCCTAAATTCGAAGCAATATTAACGCTGCCGCCGTAACGGCGGCGATATTAATATTTATATTTTCGAATCGACGAATGTAAAGTAAACAAATCGCCGCATCGACGTCGCTTTCCATACTGGCGGCGGCAGCCATTTGTTTACTTTACGTTCGTTGATTCGAAAATATAACTATTAATATCGCCGCCAATGTGGCGGTAGCCTTAATAACACTTCGAATTTAGGGTTAAATTGATAAACTTTCACTTATTGTGTATTTAATTCTGTTAAATATGATAGCATTGAATAGATTTGGCCACAACCTTACGCTAACACCGCCCTTAAACGTCATATGAAATGGGGTTAGTGTCGCGGACCTTAAACGTGCGGTGTTAGGCCTATCACTGACTCGTGCATACCGACTTTTCGGCGCTAAACCAGAAATCCCCTCCAAACGCGTTTTGGCTCGCTAACACTGACTCCTGTATATGGCCCCTGGGCCCGTATGCACCAAGTTGTGCTAATCGTAACCGGAGCTAGGCGCTAACTCCGGTCAGCTAGCTCCGGGTACCGGGGGTTCCGCGAAAAAGATAAACTGGTATGCGCCAATGTTTTAGCCGGGCCGGATAGCTGACCGTGAGTTTAATTATAGATTTGGGAATTCCCTTGATTCGACAGAATGAATAACGCCGCCAATACGGCGGGAGCGGTAATAACGGTTCGATTTTAGGGTTAAGTTGATCAAATTTCACTTATGGCTTACATAATTCTTTTAAATATGACAGCATTGAATAGATTTGGGCCTAATATATTGCCGCCGATTCGGCGGCGGCCATTTTTATTTGACTTTGGACAGTATGGATATCGACGTCGCTGCGGCGATTTGTTTACTTTAAATTTGTCGATTCGAAAATATTAATATCGCCGCTGCTACGGCAGCAGCGTTAATATCGCTTCGCATTTAGGGTTAAATTGATCAAATTTCACTTATGGCTTACGTAATTCTGTTAAATATGACAGCATTGAATAGATTGAGACCCACACACGCACAGTAACCGGCGCGGCTAGCAGTTAAACCTGATTTGAAACTGGGGTACCTTAGCCCAGGTTACTGTCCGCGGCTAGCGCTGGCACCGCTTGGTGCATACAGATTTTCCACCGTTAGCCGTGTGGAGCTTCCCAAACCGCGGTTAAGGCCCTAACTCCGATTGGTGCATATGGCCCCTGGACGGGTACCGATTATTGGGTACACCAGTATCTAAGTTGGATATGTAGGATCAAATATAGGTTAGTGTTTTGCTTTCGAAAATGTTGACGCTTTCATTTGCTTAGCAGCTTTAACTAATACGCAATAGCTTCAGCCATCACAGCCGACAGAACATGTGCTTAAAGCCCCAGTCAGACCTCACCGGATTGAGGAACCGGATAGAAAACGGACACTGTCCGGTGAAATACGGCAATGTACGGTTTATATACGGTTGGCATTCGGCGTGTCCGTTATCTGTCTGGTGGTGTCCGGTACAAGTTCTGAACATGCACAAAACTTGTACCGGACTGAAGTGTACAGTTGGTGTCCATTTTAAGTCTGTGTCGGCCGTTTGGTCTGTTTCATGTCCGTTACTCATCCGTTAGGTGTCCGTTTTGTATCCTGAAGAGTCCGTTGATGGTGCTGCGGGAATTCGGTCCGTTGGTTTTTGGCGCGTCCGTGAACATTCCGGTAGGTGTCCGGTTGGTGTCCGGTTGGTGTCCGTTTGGTGTCCGGTCCGTCCGTTTGACGTCTGTTTAACTATTCGTTAATGTCCGTTTAGCATCCGTTTCGTCCGTTGGCTGTTGCAACAGTTCGACACCGGCTACCACCGGACTAGACAATTTTTTGTCCAGTGGTGTCCGGTACTCAGTCCGGTAAGGTTTGACTGGGCCTTGAGAGATGATCACTCTTTGCAACCAGTTCTTTGTTTGGGGCTTAGTTTTTTTTTTAAAGGGGTGGTGGCGCTTTGTCAAATGAATAAATATCCAATAGCGACAAAATACACGACCTGGTAGAAGCATCTCGGACAACTGTGTCATTTTCGTCTTTTATTTTTAGGGGGTTATCTATTGAATGATACATTCCACCTCTCATAAGTTACTTCTCTGAATTGTGATAACCCCCCCCCCCACCTCCACAGACACACCCACCCACAAACCTACCGATACCCACACACAAACATCACCAGTCAAAGGTCTCGTTGGTTGGTTGGTAGTTGGGGTTTTCCGTCCTGGCAACATCTATGGTCATATCAGGATTGGTACCGACTTGTGACAATGTGCACTCATGGTGACTTTATAGTGCAGCCCCACTGGGAAATCAGACCACCAGCACCATGACCCAATATACCACACAGTTACATTATCCTGACACTGAGCTAACCAGTCCTTGCCCTATCCTATTAATGCTAAATGCTAAGCTAGGAAGCGACAAGTATCAATTGTGTAAGTCATTAGTTTGACTCGCCTGGGAATCGAATTCCCGATCTCCTGCACGGGAGGCTTGCGCTCTACCGATTCGGCCACCGCATCCGGTCCCGCCCAGGTCTAATCCAAATGAATATGACATGAACCAAGAGAAAGTTGACAACAACAAAAAAAGCAACAGCATTTGTAAAAGCAATAGTATTTGAACGGAATCCCGATACTGTCAATGTGTATGTGGGGGGTGGGGGTGAGGGGTGGGGGGATAGGGGGATAGGGGGCACCACCCACCATGTGCGCTTGGTTTAAACAAAAACAAAATGGGGCAAACTTAAATCACACTTGATACATATAGCAGTTCCCATATGCAGCGCAATATATGTGTCTGCATGCGCGTTGTCACGGGCGTTGATTTAATGGGGGTACTTGGGTTTCACCGCGCGTTGATGTGCGTAATGGTATCAGCCTAGTTGTCTCTCCAGCCAACTACCACTGGCTATATGTGCGCACCTATGTAATAAGCATATATATATATATTTAGTAAAGCCTCTCTATACCGACCTCTCCACAGATCGACCACTCCCCTATATCGACCGCTTTATTTGGGTCCCAACAATACCATTGTATAATGTAAGGATATTCTAACTCTCTAAACCGACCACCTCCCTAGAAGGACCACCTCCCTAGATGGACCCAAATGGTCCCATGGTCGGTCGATTTACTGAGGCTTTACCGTATAATCTGTATAATACTGTATAATAGTGGGTAAGATATATATATATATATATATAGTATAGTTATACGAATCTTACCTGGGTACAGATGATGGATAACTGTTGTTTTCCCGAGGTACAAGCCTCGGCTAGTTGTGGGCTAGGGAGAAGGAAGCATATCCGGGTCCAGCAATCTTTACCTACTTATTCAGGATAAAAATGACTTTAAACTTCAATGGATACTTCAATGTTTTCGTCTTGGCGCAAGCAAACATGCTAGTCGTGGCAGGGTTGGGTGGGAGGGTTGGGTGGGAGGGTTGGGTGGGAGGGCCCTAGCCCTAGCCCATGACTAGCCGAGGCTTGTACCTCGGGAAAACAACAGTTATCCATCATCTGTACCCAGTTAAGATTCGTATAACTATAATATTTTATACGTAGCCGAGGGAGACTTTACGTAAGTCATTTTTATCCTTAATCCATTTCAATTCAGTATACCTTCGTATTAACCAGTATTATATTAAACAGGTATACTGTCCAAAAAATCCCACCTGTCATGTGAACTGGTGAGTAACCGTGTCGCTAAGCCACTTGACTTCTCTAGTCGTTTGTTGTAATGTTTTGCAAACGATCTAGCTGTCTTCCAGCCTGCATGCGCTAGGTTGATTTGATTGATTGGTGGTTGCTTTACGCCGTGTCGGCAGCATAGGCCATATTCACGGCAAGAAATGTTTGTTTTTTGTTCAAACCATCGCTTTTACATGTAAAAGCAGACAATCAATTATGTGCCAATAGACACTCATTAAATTAGAAAGCTCACAATAATATATTTGTGGTCAAGGGAAACAAATTCCCATAGAAAAAGAAAAGTTTTATTAATAATTGATAGAATCTATTTAGTAAACTATATGAGGTAGTACAGACAGCTACCCTCAAAAAGGCTCAAATGTTTTCCTGTTTTACCTTAGTAAAAAGGTCATGCATACTGTCTGCAGTGTAGAACTGTTGGCGCAGGGCCAAAAAATCAACACAACTTAGTAAAATGTGTTTTAGTGTCAGCGGGGACTGACACCCAATACATTCAGGGGGAGGTTCCCCCTTGAGCAGAAAAGCATGTGTAAGCCACGAGTGGCCAATACGGCAGCGGCTAAGGACCACTTGGTCCCGCTGACCTCCCGCATGAGTCTGTGGTGGCTTTCCCACAGATGGTTCAATTTCTTTAAGTTTATTAATGTTTTCATCCCACTCATGTTGCCCTTTGGATTTTATGTGGGTCACTATTAGTGGTTTCAGATCAGAGTGACGAATCAGACACGGTTCAAGATCACAGTTCAAGGCCTTCTTCACAGCCCGATCAGCTCATTCGTTTCCTTGTATGCCGGCATGGCCAGGCACCCAGCACAGGTGGATGTCATACCCATCCGTTGTCAGTTGGTTCATTTTATGAAAGACCGTTGCTAGAATAGGGTGATTCGTTCTCAGTCCAGCAACAGCCAGGAGGCAAGAGAATGAATCACTGTATATAACATAGTTAGTGTGGTTGGATACCTCGATACACTAAATGAATGCCATAGGATCCTCTTAACCGAAATCCCTAGCTGCCGTGCCTTCAAGACCAGAGCTCCTCTTGTCGAATGGGAAGGGTATCGTCCAGTATCGGCACCTGCCTTCTTAATCACTTTAACAGTCCATCTAGCGAGCGTGTCTCTCGAGATCGCCTTGTGTGGTCTAATAAAGCTCACCAAAAGCTGTCTAGCATTTTGTAATCCTTTTGTCTTGGATATATAAGCCCGTATGGCTGACACTACACAAAGACGTCGATCCTTCGGGAAGCTATTCACATGTACCGTGGACAGTGGTTCCCCTGTGCGGTTTGATTTTAATAACTGATCTAAATCAAACATCGCCTCCTTTCGATCAATCTCCAGTCCGTCTAGGGATAACACTACAATTCCTGTCCCCTATGTCCTGTGACTAGCAGTCTGTCCCCTATGTCCTGTGACTAGCAGTAATAAAACTGCTATCTTAAGTCCCATCTTCGTAATATCTAAGTAATAATTACTCGGCCAAGACTTGAAAAACTTAAAGCCTATCGATACATCCCAAAATCTATTATATTTTGGCCTCGGTGGATTTCTTTTGTAAACCGACCTTAAGAACCAGTGGATCACCTGGTGTTTACCAATCGTTTGTCCATCTACTCTTGGTAGGATAATAGACAATGCACATCTGGCTGCATTAATTGCACCAAAACCTAACTCTTCATCCTCTAGCATTTGTAAAAAATACTACTTGAGCTATTGTAGACCTGAAGGCCTTAACTTTCATAAGCAAGCAATGAAGTTTCCACTTCCTTAAAGTTGCATGGTCCGATGAAATATAATTTTGTCAAAATTAAAACAACTACTTACATTTGATCCTATATATCCAACTTAGATACTGGTGTATTAGCTAATGATTTGGGACAGCATATACAGAATAGCCAGTGAATTTATAAGCTCACCCCTTTAGACACTCACTTTGAAACACCCATTATGCAGGGATGCCATTAACCAACTAGGCCAATCTCATGACCTCATTAGCCTCCCCCCAACCAAGTAGGCCTACTGTGCAGGGTCATCTCACATCACAGGGTCACCGCGAGATGACCATCTGGGTCATAGCCACAGGACTTTTGACAAGCTTGTCGAAATTATTTTTGGTTCTTTCAGCTCAAATTACTTCAAAACTAATCATCTTTAATCAAAATCTAATCAGACTAATGATTAGTAACTCGTAACGATCAATTTGATATATTTATCTAAAAAATAAGACACAAATTCAAATGCCATCGGACCATGCAACTTTAAATAACCAGTATATAAATTTACTGTTCCTTTCCTCCAGGCATACGAGACGAGCCTTCGCTGGGTAATTTCGTCTTGACCAAATTGTTCTAAATTTATTCAAAAAAGAAATGCCAGGAGGGGTGTTGTTGACCCGTCTCCGTGGGTTGTTAGCGGCCCTTGATGTCATAGGTTTCTCTGTGCTCTTGGAAATCTGAGACTGTCTCTCGCCCCCAATACCACTGCCGCGTGCCATGGCTGTGTGTCCCACTCGGGCACAATCAGGATTGCATGTGTGCAATCCATTGTTATCTTCCTGGCCACTCTGCTGATAATGCTGAATAGTCCTAAATAAATAGCTCTGAGCTCTAGGGCATTTATGTGGTCGGAGATTTCATTTTCCATCCATCGACCACTTGTTGCCTGTTGGTCCCTATGAGTCCCCCCATCCTTTTAGTGAAGCGTCAGTCGTAACTGTTGTATTAGGTTCACCCATTCTAATGGGGTGAGGTGAATTCTCAATGTGTAACAGCCACCACATAATATCCTGCAATCCTTCTTGCGAAATCATGGGCCTTTCAAAGTTCCCTTTAGTGCAAGCCAATGCTAAGTTCTAATCTATTTCTAGTGATTTAATATGAGCCTTGCCATATAGAATAGCCAGGGCATATGCTATCATCAGTCCTATCAACATTGCGACTTGTCTTATCTTTGGTTTAAGCAAATGTAATAATTGACTTGCCGTAGCTGTAAATTCATCAACTTTCTGTTTCGTTAATGAAATAGTCATCTCTGTTTGTGTCAATAACAAAACCCAGAAACTTTAATTTCTTTGTCGGTGTTAGAACTGATTTAGTTTCATGTATGTAGAAACCTAACCTTTTAAATGTCTCATAGCTTGTCTACTGCTGTTTGACAATGTTGTTGTGTTTGTTTGTTTTTAATAACCTTGTGAAAATGCGCGGAGCACACGCTAGGCCGTTTGGCATACAGGTAAACTCATAAAGCTCCTCCTTCCAACAAAACCTGAGAGATTACGGTCAGGTTTATAAATTGGCACTGTATCTCTGAGATCCACACTGGCTAGCCAGGCGTCCTGTGTAACTAAATCTCTAGCTGTATCTAGTGAAAACATTTTTAAATGTTATACTCCACTATTTTGTTTAACATTATTACATCCAAAATTAGCCTAATATCCCCATTTGGTTTGGGTCTCGAGAAAATATTCTAGATAAATTCTCCAGCCACATGCAGTGTTGGCTCTATAATGCCTTTTTCACAAAATTTTAGAACTTGATCATTTAACTCGTTCCGCTCAGAAGCATTAAATCTATAAGGAAATTGAATGCTATTTTGAATCGGGTCCTCCATGAGTGGTATTCTTACTCCTTCTGCCAGGCTAAGGATAGTTAGATTTTCCGTAATCTCCCTCCAATCCGGCAAGCAATTACTTAAATTACCGGCAGTAAAATTGCTTACTGGAGTCTGTGTAGCCATTTATACTTGTTGCCTTGGCGAGGGAACAGCTTCTGCGGTGTGAACTCCCTCTTGAAGGGCCTGTTCCCGTCGAAGGGCTGCCTCTGGTCCCTTTCTCTGGCCTGATTGCTGAAACCCATCCCAAACGCCTTGCTGTCCGGTTTGACGGTTTCGAAAATCCTGCCTGGCTTTCTTGAATCGTGCAAGATTCGCATCCCCAGGCTTCTTTTTCTCCGCCTCCATGTGTTTCCCACACTTGGTACCTGTCTCCACTTGTTTAAACAAGTACTGGTCTTGTCCAAGGGCTTACCCTTGACCGCCTTGGGGGCAAGGAATAAAGTATATTCCTTCCCATCATTGTCGGCGTCCATACAGACCGCTTTGAACACATTTTCCAAGCGCCTGTATGAGAGAAAATTGCTAGCCGCTGAAGGCAGCGCCATCCCCCCGTCCATCTCCCCACACAAAGACGAGAACTTATTCTTGGTCATCATCCTGTTGGCTATCGGTGTGATGGCTGCCAGTGCCGCCAACACCGCCTTCTGTACCGTGTGAAGAACCCCCTTCGAATTTCTTCCGGTCCTCACTTAACTTCAGGTCACTGTCCATCTCCTTGATGACCGACTCTGGGACTCCTTTAATCCCCGTGAACTTTTCTCGCAGCTTTGTAATCACTTCACCCGGTTTTTAGGTGAGGAATCTTGGTCCTCTGAATAATCCTCCCACTCCGAATCCTCAGATTCTGGCACCTGCTTAGCCGCCTTAGTGGCATGTTGGTGGCACGTGCCAAACATCTTTTCGTTCGGCAACGGCCGACATTACAAAGAACAATGGCTGCATTGTTCTCACGATGTTACGACACACTTAATTAACCTGTAATTCAGTTAATATTCAATAGAAAGTTTAAAAATGTAATGTATGTGAATGCTCACATGAACTATACCATAGTATCCTTTAAAAAATTATACTAACCTGTTTAGTATAGAAGTTTATGTAGAAAACTGCTGGAGCTACTCAACAAACGTCCTCCCGTTGTGAGTAGATTATGCTAATTGCTGGACCCGGCTGTGCTTTCTTCTCCCTGGGCTACGAGTAGAGAGAGGCGTAGTACCGAGGTAAAATATATATATATATATATATAATATATATATATATATATATATATATGTACATACATACACACATACATATATAATCATATATACATGCTAATCATATATATATATATATATATATATATATATATATATATATATATAATATATATATATATATATATATATATATATATATATATGCATGCATGTATGAATGAATATATTTCCAATGTATGCGTATATTGGTGAATTCATGTACATGGAATATATGTATGAATGTGTGTATATATGTGTGTATGTATGTGTGTATGTATGTGTGTATGTATGTGTGTATGTATATATGTATGTATGTGTGTATGCATGTGTGTATGTATGTATTATGTGGATATTTTATGTTATTATGTCGATATGTATGTTACTGTGTATGCATGCAGGTATGTATATATACATACGCATCTGGGTGTGTATAAGAAATGCTCCTACTATCTAGTACCCTTTACAGATATATTCCTTGAAAATTCCACTTTATGGAACATACACATAATGCTCACGCATTTAGCCCAATTATGAAATACAGGAAATCAACAATGTTTTCCGACACAAAAACTATGTGTAGCTCATCATTCATACAACCAAAAAATACACACAGAGGCTGGCCCTGGAGACAAACAGACACACACACACACATCCACACACACACACACACATACACACATATACAAGCCCACACATAAAATAGCAAACATTGGAAACTGTTGCAAATGTGAGCGTGACTGGGCGTCGTAAAGCACGGGGGGGAATGCCGGGAAGGCCGGGCCGGCGGACGGCGGCCCGGGGGCCGAGCATTCCCGGGGACCTCGCCATGGTCTACGCACGGGGCAACCAATTTGGACGGTTGAGCAGCTCATGGCACCGAATAAAGGCGGGCCACCACTGTGGTGTGGAAGGAACGACCCGCCTGATGGAAATATGCCGAGGTGGCGGGGTGCCGCTCGCTACATTCGGGGTAGGATTAGCAGGGAAGAGAGGGGTGAGGGGGGGGGGGGGGGGGGGCTGTAGGATGAGGCTAAGGTTTTTAGAGGATGTGTGAGTGGGGGGCGGCATGGGGGTGGGTAGACTAGAAGGGGGGGGGGGGGGGGGGGGGGGGGTTTAAGTGAGCTATGAGGCTATGGTGTGTCTGGAGCATGCTGACCTCTGCCATGATCCATCAACACTGTCAGGATAGGAAGAAATGTAGCTAGATAGCATCGGGTCGGTTGGCCGCTAGAAATAAACTGAAATGGCATTGTTCTTGCTTATACTCCCATAATGTGATATAGGGCACATATATACTGTGTGCCGGTTAACAGTAGTTATTTTCCACATGCAGGTGGCGCCGCCATGTCAGAAGGGGGAACTAGCCTATGAGTGTGCGTATTAATTTATGCATCATCATCATCATCATGCTGTCAGTCGCAATGAGCCAAAGACTGCATTCATTACTTAACCGCCGCTCTCCATTCAGCTCTCTGCTGTGAGAGTGACATCCATGAGTTGGTCTTAATGGTTCTTTCTGATCAAATCTTCCATAGAGGACAACCCTGTCCGATCGAGTATTTCCTTGTTTGTCACTTTGTCCTTCCAGGTTATCCTCAAGATTGGACGCAGATGTCGCATCATGAAGGCTTGTAGCTTTTTCACCTGTCGTATATGCACACTGTCCATGCCTCAGCTCCATATAGTATGGTGGATAGCACGATTGTGCAGTAGATCTTGCCTTTCACCCGTGTGGACACATGGTGGTTGTGCCAGAGTCTCTGGTGTAGTCAGTCAAAAGATGCGCTAGCCCTGGCCATCCTCCGCTGTATCTCAGCATCAATGCGTCCATCACTTGATATAGTGTTTCCGAGGTAGGTGAATTCCGGAACAGAGTTTGGCTTGTTTCCATCAACCATTATATCCTCCTCTCTGGTTCTTGTAGAGTTGGGTTGGTACAGCACTTCCGTCTTCTTGATGTTAATCTTCAGGCCGAACTTGTTTGACGCATCAGAGAAAGCATCCAGTATTTTCTGGATCTCTTCAGCAGAGTGGGCAACCAGTACACAGTCATCTGTGAATAGCATCTATCTCACCAGTATCTGGGTAGTCTTGGTCTTTGCTCTGGAGTGTATGACCTTGAATAGGTCAGCACTCTGTCTAGACTGTATATAGACGCCATCCCCCATGCCTCGGAAGGCCTCATTGAGCATTTGTTGATAGGAAGATGGAGAAGAGCATGGGGGCCAATACACAACCTTGCTTGACACTATTTGTAACACTGAACGTTTCTGACACTTCCCCTCCAGCACTAACATTTGCCATTATTCCCGTATGTAGAGGCTCGATCATAGTTGTGAACTTCTCCGGGCATCCATACTTTCTCAGTAGTTGCCACAGCCTGGTCCTCCTGACTGTATCGAACGCCTTCATGAATTCGACAAATACCATGTACAGTGGTCTGTCCTGTTCAATGCACTTTTCTTGCAGTTGTCGGAGACAAAATATCATGTCCACTGTGCTCCGGTTGGATCTGAAGCCACATTGTGTCTCCGGAACTACTTCTGGTGTTAGG
This sequence comes from Branchipolynoe longqiensis, assembly GCA_030323885.1. Taxonomy (NCBI): domain Eukaryota; kingdom Metazoa; phylum Annelida; class Polychaeta; order Phyllodocida; family Polynoidae; genus Branchipolynoe; species Branchipolynoe longqiensis. The sequence continues at coordinate 76,850,536 of CM059193.1, forward strand.
TGAATAGATAGTCTATTGAGGAGGATCCTAGCGAAGATCTTAGCGAAGATCTTGCCTGCTATGGAAAGAAGAAAGATTCCTCTATAGGTCCCAGTCTGTTCGATCTCCTTTCTTGTAGATGGTTACAATGCTGGCATCCTTCCACGCCTGTGGTACAGAACCATCCCCCCAGGCTTTGGTGATTAGTTGGTGTAGTCTGTTGAACAGATTGTCTCCTCCATGCTTCTATACTTCGGAAGGAATTACATCACTCCCAGGTGCTTTGCCATCTTTCAGGCCGGCGATCTGACTTCTGTGTCCTATTAAATTAATAATATTACTATAGATATTGCTAAATTCCACTTTAGATCACTGTGGCATCAACTCCCATTGAACGGCTATTCCTATTACAATATTAAATCTGTCTAATTTTTTTTTAATCTTTTCATATTTGAACTGTTGTGGAATTGTTCGATGCTCCCATACAGATTACCTCCCTATTCTGGAAAACAGAATTGGAGGTGTGGAGCAAACTTAAATTAATTCACTTAACCCAGTGACCAAATTCTGGCTAACTTTGTAGACCAATTGCCATAGCCCTCTAATCACACTTAGTTCTATCACTGGAATGTCCAGACAGATAATTGGTTATAGAACTCACATAAATAGACACTCTGGCTAATTAGGTAATCTGGTACAGGGTACACGCAAGTCAGCTAGTCACCCGCCCCCTTCAGTTGTATCAAACCTCAGTCTTGTAGTGATTGAAGTAAGAGGCCGTCCAACGTTTTCAACATTTTCACGATTGTACGAAGCATACGACAGGGGAGTGTGTTTGCTTGTTTGTTGTTCTAAGTGCTAGCTAGATCTAAGGTTATATCAGGATGGCAGGGGAGTAGGGAGGTGTCAGTCAAGAATGCCTTCAAACTAAAGTCAAGTCGATTATAATAATTAACCAAATGTATTTATCTCAGAAAATTGCAGAAACTCAATACTATCGGATTATGCAACTTTAAATCACTGACCTACAACTCATGAACTACCTTCATATGTTGGCTCTCCCAATGCCAATAATAATGCAGTGCTTAGATGAGCCAACACCCGCATGTCGTCAATAGCTGTAACAGATCACGAACGGAAGCCTATACTCATTTTTATAAGCCAATATTAAAGTTGCATGGTCTGATGGCGTTTGTATTTTTGCTTTATTTTTTAGATAAATATATCAAATTGATTATTATAACCTACTAATCGTTAATCTCGAGTAATTTTGATGGAAAAGCTGTATCCTGGTATTTTCTACTGACGGCGCCATCACTTGTTTGTGGGCATGTGATTTAATGTGGGCTGACCTAGTGTTGTATTTGTGGTAGGTCATGGGATTCAAACACATGGGTTTGAAACTTGTTTTAGAGCTGCATGGTCTGATGAAGCATAATTATTTTGTCAAAATCAAAACTCATACATTTGATCTTATATTTCAAACTCAGATGGGGACAATGTTAGACTAAAAATCTGAAGATACCCAGTTTGTGTGTGTGTGTGTTTTGTACATCAGTTGATTAAGCCTGGGAATTTTCAGTCACGGACAATCTGATCTTCCTATTTTCCCTGCTCCTAACCCTATCCTAGTAATGCCAAATACCAAGCTACGTAGTGACAAGTATACATTTTTAAATCATTGGTTTGACTCAACCAGGATTCAAACCTGGTGGTTTGAATTCCATGACCTACCAAAATGGGAGGTGTGTGTCCTACTTATTCAGCCACTCTATAGTACTGCCCCACTAGCAGACTAATGACTTAAAAATTGATACAAAAATTGAAATGCTGCTAGCCTGACACATTTGTAAGCTTAACAAAAAGATATTTAAAAATCAAAAAAAAATCAGGGGTGGCCGATTTTTCAGGGATGGGCGGGGACGATCACCATTAATTTTTTTTTATTTGGTCATATCCCAACCTCATCTGGCGTTCAACATTATTAGGATAGGGTAAGGAGCAGTGAAATGACGAAGGCCAATTGTCCATGATCAATCAACTAATGTACCAAAAACAAAAAAAAATGGGTACCTTCAGATTTTCAGTTTAACATTTTCCCACCTGAGTTGGGAAAATAGGGTTAAATGTAAGTATGTGGTTTGGTTTTGAAAAAGAAATTATGACCATGCAACTTTATATCAACCCAGGCTATGGTGCCAGCAATACTACCACTGGACATCCTGGTATCCAAGTGGATGGGGTAATAAATTCACTGATTATACTGTATGTTCTGTCACAAATCCTTAGCTAATGCACCAGTATCTAAGTTTGATTTATAGAATCAAATCTTGATAAGTGTTTTGGTTTTGAAAAAAAAAATTCATCGGACCATGCAACTTTAAATTCATGTCTACTTTGTCAAATTCACAGGGCCTTTTATTCGGTGAGATGACTTCCAAGCCACCGTTAAAAACTAAAACAAAACAAAACCTTGTGTGCATGCTTCGAGTGTATATGACAGGCGATTAAATACAAAGACAGCGATAATAGTTGCCACAGCTGTGCTGGATTTATTTGTGTTTCTAAATACGGGAGGACTGATTGATTCTCTACAACGGAAAAAGAACCAAGTGATCCCTTGTACAGTGGCGCCACCTTATGACAAACGTGGTAAATACAGCGAAAATAGAGTGGCGCCATCTGGGGTTATATTGCCCTCCCAGTAACCACCAAACTCGACAGCAGTGCTGCCAACTGTGACGAAATTCCTGTGAGAGTCACGGAAATTGAAGGTTCTGATCAGTCACCTCACGAGTCATGAGCCCCGTTCACACGGCACAACTTTATGCCGATTTAGACAAAGCGAAATAGATGAAGCGAATTAGTGTCGTGTCCACACATGCACTACTTTTAGCCGGAAATCGATATCTGCGCATGAGCAAGCCCATACTAACCAGCGCCAGTTTCGGTTAGTCGACGTCGGCACGAGAGTGCCGGTTCGACCTAGATCTGTTTCGACTGAATCGTATTGTTTTGGAACGGTCAAAACTTCTGCTGGGCAGTGAAACCCTAAAAATAAATTATGAAAAAAATATCTGTGCACAGCTAGCAGTTTCATACAGCAAATTTACCGGAAAGTCAACAAACTCAGGTCTCGACTGTGACGTCCTTAATCCGCTTCATCTAAACCGCGACAGTCCACACATGCCACTTACGCCGATTTAAGCTAAATCGCTTCATCTATACTACCTCACGAGGTGGTTTACTTGAAGCGAACTAGATGAATCGATTCAGCCCTAAATCGCTTTAGCGTAGCGTCGACACACGGCGAATGTGAAGCGAACTGGGCAAGTCGATTTATATCATTCGAATTAACTGCCCCATGTGAACAGGGCTATGGACTGACCCCAAAATTCCACGAACTTCATGTAAATTGTAGGTTTAAAAAGAAACTAGTTGTGCTTCTGAAGTGATATACTCACGGGATCAGTGGAAAGCCAGTGCAGGCGGTCGTGGTCTGGTGGGTTGGCGGTCCACTGTGTTCTGGAGATGCAGCCGGTCACGATGGCTACCACCAATCAAGGATCATAAATAAAGGCTTTGAAAGAAATTCAAACTACAGAGTACAGTACCTTTCAAGATATATTTTCATTTCCTTTGTTCTTTTCTTCATCCCCACCCCCCCCCCCCCAACTTGCCCTTTCATTTTCTGGAGATATTCTATATCATTGTGACTCATCACTCAGACGGGACGCACATTACATCACTAAACTTTACCCCCAAAAAATTACTTTAAAATCTAAGACTAAAGTCTAAAGGTAGAAGTAAAACCAAATTTTTTTTTAATTGTTTAGTGGTGATCGTTCACGCCCGTGCCGGAAAAATCGCTTGCCCCTGAATTATTATTATTTTCTTCCAAAAAGGCAAAACTTAAATGGAAAGGGGAGGGGAGCGTGGGGTGGGGTGGGGTGGGGTGGGGTGGGGTGGGGGGGGGGGGGTGGGGGGGGGGGGGGGGGGGGGGGGGGGGGGGGGGGGGGACTGGAGTGACAAATAGAAAGGGGAGAAGGGGAGTGATGAGGGCGTGGGATGGACAAGGCAGTGGGGGAAAGGAATGGGCATGGATTTGAGGGGTCATAGGGAGGGAACTAGATCTATGGACAGGGGAAGGAGCAGGGTCGACAATAGAGGGAGTGCACGTGACGTCATTACTTAGCAATCAGCGGTCAGCGGGCTGCCATATTGGATTACGAGCACCCTCCCTAGCCATGTTGTGAATGCATGCAGATGCAGTAAAACGGAGTTTTCTTGTGTTATGGGAGGTTCTGGGAAGTTTACATCCAATGTGTTTAGGCCTACTTATAGATAAAAGATTCACCCGGTGTGGCGTGCTCAGCCGTGTACCGTGCTCAGCCGTGTGCATCGACTCAAACTCAAGGCATTGTCAATGGTCTTAAGTCACTAACCTTATAAATTTAATATAATGTTTTTGGAGAGATGTTTTCTATATGTGTACCAAGTGATTTGTTTCTAGGTGGTGTGGTTTTAGAGATATTTCACTTTTCCTGGATTTTCTGTATGAAGATTGCTCACCACCATTGACAATGCCTTGAGTTTGATGGTATGCGCAGTGCAAAACATTACTTTTAATCAAAATTAATAGAAATCAAGAACCCTAACCTCATAAATTTATTATAATCTTTTTGGTGAAGATGTTTTCTATATGTGTACCAAGCGATTTGTTAATAGGTGGTGTGGTTTTAGAGATATTTCACTTGTTCTGTATTTTCTGTATGAAGATTACTCACGACCATTGACAATGCCTTGAGTTTGAGTCTAATGACACAGCTGAGCACGGTACACGGCTGAGCACGCCACACTGGTACATGTAGTACACGGGTGAAGCCTTATATAAAAACGGTCGAAAAATCGGGATAATGAAATTAGTCTTTATGAGAGCCTAATTTCACAATCTAAGAAGCAACATTTATTCTTTGTATATGTCTTCATATTTACCCGCTACTTTTGAGTTGGAAAATATAATAAAACATATACTTTAATGCAATTTAAAAGTGAAATCGACAGCGTTCTCTGGCCGCCATCTTGTCTTTTTGCATTCTCTCCCATTTCACCAACTCTGTGCTGATATAAGTAACCATTTGACACTGGTGCCAGGCATTCTACTTCTTGTTCCATACTAAAGCTATTTTCGCCCGTATTTAGACTACGTTGTCGTTCACCCCTGTACTGGAAGTACGGGGTGAATCTTTTATCTAGCCTACTTACAGCACTTTAGCATCAACTTCTGAGGCCAAACAGTGACAAATAAACCAACAAAGCAGTAAATAAGCGCACGTCAAGTTGCAAGCCTTCTGTATGTCATCCAATGTGTCATTACACCCCCTCTATAGAGGGACAAAATAATAATACAAATTTAACCGCCCGCCCGAACCGGATTTTTATTTCAAAAGGACGATCACCAACTTTTTCTTATATCAGCCGAGACGGACCCTGAACGCAAATAAGCCAAAAAGCATCACCGAGACGTCACCACGGCGCCTCCGAGACGGACCCTGAACGCGGCCCTGGTGACCTGTTGTAGTGTCGAATAGTTCACCGCACTCAATAATAAATGCACACAGCAGCATTGTTTTGAACGCAGGCTCATACAAGTTAACCAACCCCATTAGATTCTCCAAAGAAAAGATTTAAACTTCCCAAAAGGCTTCGTAATGTATCATTTGGGAAGAAGCCAACACCCGCACGTCGTCAAAACAAAACCAAATGTTCCCAGACGGGGAATCGAACCCCGGCCGCGGCGGTGAGAGCGCCGAATCCTAACCACTAGACCACCTGGGACTGCGTAAACTTAGGCTGCTATGAACGAATGAGTTCACACATCTGAAACAGAATTCGGACATAGTATCATATTTTCCATTAAAAATGGTTCATTAGGGATGGGATTTGTATATGTTATCTTCGTATATCCCATATCACGCGTTCCCTTTCCTTTCGTTGGCCCTGATTAGGTTTCCCGGGCTATGGTGGCTCCACCTAGTAGAAATCCTTCGACAGTATCATACTGAACTGTCGTAGTGTTCCGAAAGGTGGCAGCCCTACGACAAAGCCTTCCTGTCTATGAAGGAGAGGCGTTGTTGATTTAGTGTCGGTAACATTGTAATTTGAGCACTATTATTTATTTTTGGTTTACATCCTAGCAACAACTACGATCATAACAGAACTGGAAACGACTTGCGCACTCATGACAACTTTATAGTGCTGCCTTAGTGGGAGACCAGTGCATCGTGTACACTGTACAGGGCTGCTAAACAACACCCCGTCCTGATATGACATAAGATATTGCTAGGACGTAAAACAACAACAAACAAACAAACAAAGCTAAACAACACATTCGGAAAAGTGTCGGAAGGCTGGGTTATAGAACCACATGATTTTGGAATCAAATATGCTAAATATATTGTTAAAAATCAAAGACTTATCTATCGCCCCACTACTTTTGGGGTCAATAAGATATAAAATCATATAGAATCGGAAGGATAGTGCTGAATATTTGTATCTAGATAACACGATATCTCACTGAGTTACATTATCCTGATATTGAGTGAGCCAGACCTTGCCATATCATATTAGCACCGGGCTACGCAACAGCAAGTATCAATTTGGTAAATCATTGTTAGACTAAATAAACACTTCACAGAGATAGGAGCAAAGTTAGCAGAACAATTCAGAGGAAGTTGGGAATACACAGGTGATGCAGTTGAAAATAGTACAGAAACAGCAAGAGTAAGAGAGAATGAAGTGATTAGACTAGTTATTAGAATAGACCTAGGAAAGTCATCAGGAATAGGGAACCTACAAGTCAGGATAATTAAAGATGCTATGCTAGCCATACAAAATGTTATATGTGACTACTTAATCAATAATTCATTTGAGATGGGTATTTTTCCCACGGCCTGGAAGCAGGCTACAGTGGTACCAATACATAAGGGTGGAGACAAAGGGGACATGGGAAACTACCGACCCATATCACTCTTACCTCTGCCAGGTAAGCTGATAGAGAAATTAATGTACAAGTACATCATGAAACATCTAGATAGTGAGAAAATACTAAATGGCAAACAGGGAGGGTTCAGAAAGGGATTCCCCACAACAAAAACTATATCCAGTCTAACAAATGACATCCTGAGAAGTATGAATGAAGGTGAACAGACAACTGCCACATTCATAGATTTTAGCAAGGCATTCGATACAGTGAATCATGACATACTGATAAAAAAGGTAGAAAGAGTAGGAATAAGAGGAATTACATAAGTGAGAGAAGTCAGAGAACAAAAGTAAATGGCAAAACATCAGAACATATGTAGGTAACCGGTGGAATCCCTCAAGGTTCAGTATTAGGCCCACTCCTCTTCATCATTTACATCAATGATCTGGAGAAGTCCTTAGAGTGATTCAAATTCCAAGTATATGCTGATGACACTGTGATATACACAACAAGCAATAGCAGAAAAGTGAACAGAGATAAGATAAATGAGAAACTAGTAGGTTTAGATAATTTGTGTAACTCCATCAAGATTTCCACAAACCCCAAGAAGTCGAAGGTCCTAGTGTTTGGCAGTGGGAAAATTAACTATGGCAATGAGGAGCCAATAATTTTGGGAGGAAATGTTCTTGATTATCAGACCAACTACAGATATCTAGGGATGAATCTTGATAGGAAACTAAACTACAATGATAACATAAAAGAAGTTATCAAGAAGGTAAACCACAAAATCTGGATATTAGTGAATACCAGAAAATACCTAACTACAAATATGGCTATTAAAGTCTATAAAGGTATGATACTACCATACTTTGACTATGGTGATGTAGTATATATGGGGGGTAACAAAGATATATTGGATAAACTGCAAAGACTCCAAAATAGAGCACTTAACATATGTCTGAAGGTGGAACATAGACACCCAACTGATGATGTCCATAGGAAAGCAAGAGTCAACACACTAAATGGCAGGAGAAAAGCACATCTCAAAATATTAGCATTCAGGGGGACAGGTAACAAAAAAGGCAACAAGAGGTAGTGATGGCCCCAGACTGATAAGAAACAAGAGCCAAAAAACAGATCATATGAGAGGAGTACTGAGTACATGAAGGCAAGGGAATGGAATACACTGGGAGTAGAAGAAGGAAATACTGGGACAATAGAAACATATAAAGAAATTATCAAAAGAGAGCTAAATGCACTGCTAGACTAACGACAACAACAGATAAAATGAATTAAAAAAGAAAAAAAAGAGATAAATAAATAGAAAACACATCGATAATTCAAGCAGAGTTTTTACACTTTATAGGCCAGGAATGGACGATGCGTTATTTAAAGTTGAGAATCCGATGGTTTTGAGTTCCTGTCTTTTTCTAAATAAAAATATATTAGGCAGAGTTTAGGCTTTAGTTTGAAATAACATTTGATTACATTTTGGCTAACTTTGGAAATATTAGAATTAAAATGAATGTTAGCATGCCCATTCAAATTCTGACAACATAGCCTTCAGCAGTAATAGCTTCTATTAAATTGATTTAGTATACCATTTTATGCAGCAACACATGTCTAATGCGTGTATCTAACTTGGATATGTAGGAACAAATCTAGATAAGTGCATTGGCAAGCCTTCATCGCACTATACAGCTTTAAGTGAAATTTGATTTATGCAAGTATATGCAACTTTAAGCGGATTTTGACTTATGCAAGTTTCAGTTATCAGGAATGTATTGATGCATATTTGGAAGCTGACTAGCTACCATTTAACAACTTTTTCCTAAGTTTCTTTGGGCGTTTCTTCAAATCAGATTTTTTTTAAAGCGTAATTTTTTTTAAAACCATGGTAAGTGGGTCAACATAGTAGAGACCACCATCGTTTCCTCGTGGGGCTCACAGATGAAGTATTAAAGTCCAGTGTCGGATTTAGGGGAGGGGATTACAGGTGCCCCCCTGGCAGCTAAAAATTAAAAAATCACATTTTCTAGTAACTTTTGCCCGAGGGAGGGGGACAACCCCCCCCCCCCCCACACACACACCCCCTAATCCCACCCCTGAAGTCAGTATGAATTATAATAGAAGGATACACGTAACGAGGCTGACGAGGCCGAGGATGCCGATAGCGAACCTGGCCATGTAAATGACACGGCCATTGAATGCGGGACACATCCTAAAGGTGATGAAGGCATCGATAAGCGCATAGACGACCCCCAGTCCAAACACCAGCATCGCGCCCGTCAAGTGGACCGCCTCTAGTTTAGTCTCCTGCAATAAAAGTTGCAATAATAGTACTGTTACTACTAGATATGACGCCTAGAGATCTGGCTATCTGATTTTAACATGTATTATTTGTATGAACATTCATTATAGCTCTAAAAAGGGGGGGGGGGGGCATCATATGCTAGGGGGCGCCAAAAATAACTTCTAGAAATTGTACATTTAAAAGGAAATTATACTCGTAAAGGCGTCGAAGTTCACTATAAACACCCAAATGGGGCATGGCTAATATTAGGGGAGGGAGTTATACCTTTTCAAATCTTTGTACTACGAATACATATTTCCAATAGCCGCACCTGTTTTCAGAGGACACTTCAGTATCCCGACTAATGGTGTCCTGACAGCTAACATTAATAAGCTGGTGTCCTGTCATTGGTAGGACAGCAGGTTTATGCAAAAACAGTTTGTACATTTGACGTTCCCACCACTACATGGAAGTTTGATGATCACAAGGGACATTGAGGACAGGTTTTGTTTCCTTGTTGGGGTTTTATGTCTTAACAACATCAACGGTCATATCAGGACGGGCACCGACTTGTGACAGTACACACTCATGGTGACATTGTAGTGCTGAGCCAATGGGAGACCAGGCCACCAGTACCATGACCCGATATCCCACTCAGTCACATTATCCTGACACTGAGCTAACCAGTCCTTGCCCCTATCCTAGTAATGCTGAGCACCAGGCTAGGAAGTGCCAGTATCAATTTTGTAAGTCGTTGATTTGACTCGGCCGGCTTTCAAATTTCTGACCTTCCACAATGGAAGCCTGTGCTCTTTCGATTCTGCCACTGCATCCGGTTTTGAGGACAGATACTATTGAACAAAAGCAGCTAGATTTGAGAAACTGTCTTACTTGGAAATTTGCGACCATGGAAAGCCCGAGGCATGAGAAGCAGGCGATGACCAAATTGACCCTTGAGAGCCTCTTGATCACAGCATCAGTGTCCTCCATCAGACCTTGGATCAGTTTGAACCGGAGGAACATCGTCACCAGTGCTGTAAAAAAGATTTTTTTTTTTTTAAATATATATATATGGGTTCCTCTCACATATTTGGTTTCCAAGTTCAATTGTTAATGCCTAAGCCTTTTATTATAAAGGGTAGCAAGTCAAATAGTCGTTGCTGCCTCTGGGTATTAAGTATGTAGGTACTCCAAACTGAGTAGGTCAGTTCTTCAGGAGCCACTTGTGGAAATTTGAGAGGCATGGGTTTAATTTTACTAACCTCTTAGGGTCAATTCTACTTGCTTTACAAGTCTAGAATGGACACAAACTACATTCTAATGTGATTTCTATCTTCTTAAATGAAAAGCAATTATTTTCATTGATCGTTAAAGTACTCATTTTGTTTGTGTTTAAGTGATTAAGCAGGCGGAAGTTGAAAGGAATGAATTAAATGAAAAAGAACTTGTCATTAACATTAAAAATTGATACATGTCGCTACCTACCCTGGTGCTTGGCATTATTAGGATCAGTGGAATGAGGAAGACCAATCATCCACGATTTAAATTTCCCCTGCTTAATCAACTAATTTGATTTTTTTAACCTTGTTTTAAAAAAGAAATTGAATGTGTCACTGAGACTTGGATCTTTTTCGCTGTGCATTAAATACATGGTTTCACACTTATTTGACCGCAGCTCCCAAGCCATCGAGAGCTCTGTATAGAGAACATATGATATCAGCCATACTGTGCACTTTGACCAGTCCAGATGTGGCTCTTTCACTCTGATTTGTCGATAAGCATGAATTCTTTTTTTTTTTAACTCACCCAGAAAAGCAGCCATATTGAAGAACTGTGAGAAAATGCAACTCTCAGGGATGTTAACTCCGGCATCACTGAAGGAAACACAAAAGTGTCTTAAAAGAATAATTAATCATATTATTTCGAGCGATAGCTTTACAGATGCATTATTGCAGCTTTCATCGGATTATATTACTTTAACCCTTTCAGCCCTAAAGAGTTTTCAATTGTTAAGCCCATAGAGTCCTGACAGAAAATCTGAATATGTGATGTTAGTGCAATTAAATTGATATCTCACAAAAACCGTTGAAAATCGGATCAATTATTATATGAAAGTAAATTGATTTCTCTTTCAAATGATACTAAATTTAGCCTCCTTGGTATTAATGGTTATGAGATATGATAAGAGATATGGCGGGCACATTCAGGCGCTCCCGGCTTGTAAGAATGTGTAGCTTAGGGGGTGCTTGTCCTTAAACGGTTAATAAATGCTTCATTACTCTGTTTAAATGGCTTGGGCCTATGAATTTAATAAATTTAGACGAATATATGATCATAGATAAGAATGGCCTGACAAAAAAAAATTAAAAAAATTAAAATTTTTATGAGGATGGTTTGTGCAAAACCCGGGATGGTTCAAAATTGTGACCATATCCGGGGAAAAACGCGCAGATAAAAAATCCGGAAGATTCTCATCTATGTATGATGCTCATTCCTAGAGGTTGTTGGGTCGCAAAGCCCATCTTCGAGGATACTGTTCAGTTGCTCACCTTATATAGGGGAAGAAGGCTTCAACATGGCCGTTGAGAGCTGCCACCACGTAAGTGCTGATGATGCCAGTCAACATAACAGCCCCTAGCAGAGCGGGGAAGTAAGCTAGACCACGACATCTCACGCACAGCCTCATCTGAAGTGACAGGTACACAATCCCATGGTTTTGAGTTTCTCCCATATACATATTTAAAATATTTTATAATATTCGTTGATTAAAGTTGCATAGTCTGATGGTTTGAATTTTTGTCATTTTCTGAGATAAATAAATAAATCTACCATACTTTACTTTGAAGCAACTTTTATTTCATATGGGGGCAGCCATTTGCAATGGAAAAGAAGCGCTCTGATTGGCTGAAACCACTGAATACGGCAGCCATATTCGAGGCGCTTTTTGTCTCCTGTCTGAAATGGTAGGCGTCTCCGAGACGCAACCTGAACGCAAATAAGCCAAAAGCATCTCCGAGACGTCACGGAGGTGTACCCTGAAAGCGGCCCCGGTATCGCCAAAACGATGTACGCCCTTCCCCCCCCCCCCCCCCACCCCATTACCATACTGTGTCACTCACTGTTGAAGTCTGTTCTGTTACTGCATTAAGCTAGGATTCCTTACACATGGTATGCGAATGCGGCATGCAAACGGGTTGATTCCTTTCACCCACATCCACACATAGTGTCAGGTTTCTCACAACTGTTCTCTATGGCAAACGCAGCAGCATTCGCATGCCGCACCGATGGCTACATCGACCGATTCGGTTGCCGCATTCGCATTCGGGGGCATGGAAGCACCCATATTCACTCAGATGCTTTTAGATGTTTTGCCACATTCGCATGCCGCATACTGCGTGTAAGGAATGCTAGCTTTCTCTACCACTGTTTTCTATGGCAAACGCAGCAGCATTCGCATTCGCATGCCGCACCGATGGCTACATGGACCGAATCAGTTGCCGCATTCACATTCGCATTCGGACGCATGGAATCACCCCCATTGACTTAGATGCTTTTCCATTTTTTGTTGCATTTTTTGTTGCATTCGCATGCTGCATTCCACATGTAAGGAATGCTAGCTATAAGCTCCTTACACGGGGTATGTAGCATGCGAATGCGGCAACAAATCGAAAAGAATCTAAGTCAATGGGGGGTGATTCCCTATGTCCGAATGCAAATGTGAATGCGGCAAATGAATCGGTCCATGTAGCCATCGGTGTGGCATGCGAATGCTGCTGCGTTTGCCATAGGAAACAGTGTTAGAGAAACCTGGGTGTGGGTGAAAGGACCCAACCCGTTCGCATGCCGCATATCGCGTGTAATACCCCAGTCACACGAGGCCTGCGTTCGCTAACGATCGATTCGCGACGTCAAAACGTCCTCCTTGCGCCCTGATTGAGTGCTGTCGCCACGAGGACGCCAACCTCCTGGCGTCCATTTCGGGAATTTTGGATGCAAGGAGGTTGCTGCTGCTGCACGTGCAACCTCCTTGCGTCCTGTTCCGGCGGCGCCATTCAAAATGGTTGGCGCCCTGGCGCCACCCTGGGTTGGTGAGTTGCCGTCGATCTGTTGTCGATCTGGTGCCGACCTGGCGCCTACAACGTATTTGAATCAATGTATCGAATGGAAAGCTGTGTGGTTGGCGTCCTTTTGGGCATAAGGAGGTTGGCGGCGAACTCTGCCTCTCGTGTGACTGGGGTATAAGGAATGCTAGCTTAAGTATGATTAGACATGATTAGTATCAGTGCTAGTGGTACGCGCTTCGGTCATCTGCTATCTGGAATCTTATATAGTTTATCGATTTAATTGTCTAGAATATAGACAATTAAATCAATAGATTCACAAATCCGACAGGTGTGCAAGAAGTTCAAGTTGAGTAACCGGACTATAGCATTATATCAACTCTGCCTAGACTAGTCTGTATGACATGTACCGTGTACTGTCACTTTTAATGTAATGCGTGGTATGATGGTATGTCTCCCTTCACTCGTCTCGTACGCTACGGTCTCGACTAGATAGCTACGCCTACGGTCATGATCACCGTCATGCGATTGAACACTTCCCCATTTCTACTTACAGTTAATTGTTGTCGTGCTTCTTTGTAGCAATAAAACTAATAGATTGTAAATGCTAGAAACCGATGTATGGTCCTGTAATTATCACCAGTCTAAAAAGACAACACACGGATGATAACGAAAGACAACAAAATACACCATCACATGATGGTACGGGAAATCCCCATTTCGTTGTTTTCGTGGTTTCCTTTTGTGACTGTAGAGGACGCTTTTCGATAGATGGTAAACACAGGACTAGTTCCTATCGTGGCCGCTTGGTGATGGCTGAAACAGCCATAGTGGCGCCCTCTGTGAGATGGATGGTAAACAACCCTATAGAAAAAGTGCTACTTTTGAGGGGACTAATTTATGAAACCATATAGATTAATGTACATTAAAAGGCGAATCGACAGCACTGACTGACTGAGTCAGTGACTGGCCTCCATCTTGTTTTGTTTAGCTAAGTTCCCTAATTACCACTAACACAGCAAGGTGAATACATTCAGAGAAATTAACTATTGGTAACCAAACAATTATCCAATGGGGAGCTTTCATGAGCCTTTTCTATCGCTATACATTTGGTGGCAGCACCCGTTCCCGGTGTTGCGGTTTCCGATGCCCACCAGTTTGCCAGGGACACATCCATTCAAATGCATTGTCAACGGCCATGAGCAAATCTTCATACAGAAAAAGTCAAATATCTCTCAAATTACACCACCTAGAAACAAATCGCTTGGTGCACATATAAAAAACATGTATGCCAAAAAGACTATATTAAATTGATAAGGTTGGGGTTCTGGATTTCTATTAATCTTGAATAAAACTAACGTTGTGTGTCATGGGGGTTTAGGGCTGTAGTGGGGGTGTAGGTGTGTGGTGGGGGTTTAGGGATGCAAAAGATTGTGAGGTGCTGCTCTGCAAGACACCCCCACACCTCTGTGGTGCTGGTGGCCTGGTCTTCCAGTGGGCAGCACTATAAAGTCGCCATGAGTGCGCACTGTCACAAGTTGGTACCCGTCCTGATATGACCCTAGATGTTGCTAGGATGTAAAACAATAACAAACAAACAAACAAAACACCTCCACCACAAACCACCTACACACGCACCATCAACCCCACCACACACACCTACATCCCCACCACATCCCTACACCCCCACCACACCCATACACCATACCCACCCCACCATACCCAATCATCACACACCTCTACACCCCCACCACACACCCCTAAATCCCCATACGCCCCCACCACACACACACACCAAAATCCTCATCACACCCCTACACCTGCACAACACACCCACCACACAAACGCCCACCAAAGAGCAAACAAACATACACTGGGACCTTGGAGTACAACTACTAAGTTGTAACACATCTCTGTTGACAGGAACTAATTGATTAATCAACTCGGGTCACCCAAGCCACTTTTTGGCGCATGCGCACATCCTACAGACTCGGGTCGAATAATCGAATACATTTCTCCACGCTCGGCTTAATTGAAAACCTTTTTCTTTTTTTTTTTTAATATCTGATATAACTACAGCAAAATAGGATTTAAAGTTTTTTATGATGGCATAGTTTAGTTATATTTCCATTTAATTAATCTAGGTTATTACCAAAAAAAACCATGTATGACTGGTACTGTTAGCTGTTATCCTGCATGACGGTACCAGCGCAAATATGATGTTATCACTCCTAGCCACCCCAGCCAAAAGGTGGGTTACTGGGGTCGGGTTGTTTTGCACACGGCGCGTGTATTTGTCGACTCCACTCGCGGTGTTCGATTTGAAATTCTGACGACTTTGGGTTCCCGAGTTGCCACCTGGGCCACGTTCAGGGTACGCCACCGCGACATCTCAGGGAAATCCCTGACGTCACGCTAGTCTGAACGGCAAAAGCAGTTGGTCGCATCGAAAATGGCCACCCCCATAGGGGGCAGCCATTTGCCATGAAAAAGAAGCGCTCTGATTGGCTGAAACCACTGAATAGGGTGGCCATTTTCTTGGCGCTTTTTGTCTCCTATCTGAAAAGGGAGACATCACGGAGATGCCTCAGAGATGCACCCTGATGGAAATAAGCCAAAAAGCATCGTGGAGATGTCTCGGAGACGTCTCGGAGACAGAACCTGAAGTGGCCCAGGGCCGGTATTTATAAAGATTCTTAAATGCTTAAGAATTCTTAAATACAAGAAAATTCTCAGAGTTTCTCTTAAATATAAGAATTTTAAAATAATTCTTAGAATTCCTAAGAATTCCTCATAAATGTAAGAGGTGCTCTCAGATTGCTCTTAGAATTGAGGAAAGGTTTGTAGTCATAGGAAGCACTCCTAAGTTGGGTTAAGAATTCTTATCCTGGACAAAATAGCTGCCATAAGAGTGATTGGAAGATGAGACAGGTGGATATTTAGGGAAAGGAATGAGATTTTAGTTATTTATAATGATGAGGAATTGTTGAAACGATTCCGTTTAGATCAAGCTGGTAATATTTTTGTTACTGACTTGATCAGGGATGTTATATCACCAAATACTTTGTGAAATAATGCCATCTTTGCTGAAATGAAAGTTGCTTGTACTTTGCAGTACCTAGCAACAGGTAAAATGCAACTTTGCAATGTAGATGATTTCAGACTTTCTCAGCCAAGTATCAGCAGGATCATCACTGAAACATTGAATGCCATGACGACACCAATTATCATTTGACGTTTTATCAACTTTCCTGAGAACCATTATCACATGCAAAAAAGTCAAGCTGCATTCATGCAAGTTGCTGAATTTCCAGGTGTTATTGGGGTGATAGACAGAACTCACATCATCCACATGCAGATGAGCCTGAGTTTTTGAACAGAAAACATTTCCACAGTATAAATGTGCAAGTTGTCTTTGACACAGACTACAAACTATTGGATCTGGTTGCCAAATGGCCTGGTTCGACGCATGATGCACAGATTCTGGATGAGAGTGGATTAAGACACCTATTTGACCAACATCTCATTCCTCGAGGATGCCATCTCCTAGGCGACAGTGGATACCCATGTAAACCATGGCTACTAACACCTTACTTGAGACCTCAACCTGGTGCCAAGTCACATTATAACAGGTATTATAAATACTTCTTTTTTTTAAAGCCACTAATAATATATTATATAAATGTGGAAACATTTTTAGAAAACTAACTCTCAAAGAAGATAACAATTATGTAAATGTATTTCAGCATTTGGAAGTTGCGGAATTACAATGATAAAAATCATATACAGGCAAACAGCAAATTATATCATTTTAAAATATATCCTTCAGCCATATCTATTTATATAAATATATATAAATATATATAAATATATATACGGGTCGTTTCATGGTAAATGGAGCCAATGTGTGGCATGAGTGTCAACAATTAAAATTGTGTATTTCTAAAAACAATTCACTGTGACAGCTGTGCGGCAATCTAGCATCACAGTACTATCGGTATAGATCGGTAGTCTAGTGTCATGGTACCGTGACTATAGTCACTCCGAAAAATTTATACTGAACATTCAGTTAAATATGTTAATATGTTGCATTTGCAGAGCCCACAGGAAAACAAGAAGTGTGGTGGAACATGGAATTGGGCAGGTGAAGAGGCGATTCCATGTCCTCCATGGGAAAGTCAGATTAACACCTGCTAAACCAGCAGTGTCAGAACCAGTAAGATAAAAGGGGCTTGTTTCGGTCACAATTACAACAAGGAGGGTTGTAAACGTGACAATTGTGATTGGGAACACCATTGTCTGTCGAGTAAAAGCAAAAGCCATGTGGTGGACGCCTGTCCAAACAAGAAGTTCTGACTTAATCCGAGCGTTAGCGCCACGGCCGTTGGGGAGTGTGATGACAGTGGTTTCGCGCTCGGTAGCGATGCGAGTCAAGCCGCAACTTCTGAGGCCAGTGCGGGCAACAGGACGGAATACGGGTGTGATGACGGTGCTTGCGGGGCCAACCTTGGCTTTGGGATAGTGTATGGAGGAGTTGTGGTGCCGAGTGTTCGAGGGGGGGGGTGCATCGGCCGCCTCGGTGGGGACAAAGTGTCAACAAGTGGGTGCGGGGAGCCATCCCATGCCCCCCACCGGGGTGGGAGCTGCCTACATCATGGATGCAAGCAGTGTCGTAGGTGATGACAGGAATCTCGTGCCTGAGGCTGTCGGGCCAGAGGAATTCATTGGAGGATCTCCCGCTGTCGGGCGGGGGGAAACAAAAGGGAAATTACCGGGTGGTGGTCGCACTTCTGGGACTTCTGGGACTCTCGCACCCACATCTTTGCGAGCTAAACAATTACTGGCTTCGGGTGCTGAGCCCGGAGGCCAGTGGCCGGGCGATGGCCGGTATGATCTGCACCTTGTGGGTGGTAGACCGAGATGGCCCGCACACATGGTGCGAGCGTTATATTGACATTTTCGTTGATTGCATGAACGGTTGTTGTTGTAGTTATCTTATTGAAGGTGTTGCTGCGCAAATTAAACCATGCCATGTATATGTCGAATGTTTTTGTATGGGGGATGTAGACTCGACCAGGATCCAAACTTCAGTCTGTAGGATGTGCGCATGCGCCAAAAAGTGGCTCGGGTGACCCGAGTTGATTAATCGATAAAGCCCCACTTGGCTGGGGTTTGCTAGGAACGATGATGTCACATTTGTCATGATGTCATAATAGTCCAGATAGCACACAGCCGTCGGCCTGACGTCGGCCCGACGGCGGCCGCTCGGTCAGCCCGACGGTGGAAACCACCATCGGGCCGACGTTGTTTTGTCCAACCTCCCGCCGATGAGCCGACGGCGGCTGCCGCCGTCGCCCCGACGGCGGAAACCGCCGACGAGCCGACGGTGACAAAACGCCGTCGGCCCGACGGCGTTTGTCGCCGTCGGCCCAACAGCATTTGTCGCCGTCGGGCCGACGTTGTTTTGTCCAACCTCCCGCCGTCGACTCGATGGCGGCTGCCGCCATCGCCCCAACGGCGGAAACCGCCGACGAGCCGACAAGACACTGTCACTCTAGTGTCAATACGTACAGGTGCAAAAATATTAGTTTTATTCAAAATTAATAGAAATCGAGAACCCTAACCTTATAAATTTAATATAGTCTGTACGTATTGACACTATAGTGACAGTGTCTTCTCGGAAAAAACCAAGATGGCGGTTCTTCGTCAACATTCCGTACAGGGTAATTCAAATCGTATTAACACGAATAATTCCATTAATACATCCTAATAAATTACTAAACTTTTACAAAATAATCTGAACATATTAATAAACAAACCTGTTAAATAATTCCTTAAAATTCCTGCGATTTCTGGAGTTATTTGTAGAAAAAGAAAGCTGCTCAACGATCGCACGTGTTCCGGTGGTGATTCGAAGTAAACAAACCGTATCGGATAGTTCAAATTGTATTAACACGAATAATTCCATTAATACTTCGTAATGAATTACAAAACTTTTACAAAATAATCTAAACATATTAATAAACAAACCTGTTAAATAATTCCTTAAAATTCCTGGGATTTCTGGAGTTATTGGTAGAAAAAGAACACTGCTCAACGATCGCACGTGTTTCTGAGGCGACTCGAGCCGGAAACCATATGTAACGAACTGCGCATGCGCGGATCAACACCGTCGGCCCGACGATGGCCCGACGGTGGCTCGAATGTGGAAAATGAAGGCAAACCAGCGGCGGGCTTCCGCCGTCGGCCCGACGGTGGCTCAAAAGTGGAAAGAGATTGAAACCTAACGTCGGAACGCCACCGTAGGCCCGACGGTGTCCAGACGGTGGCTCGAATGTGGAAAATGAATGCAAACCAACGTCATAACACCACCGTAGGCCCGACGGCGGCCCGACGGTGCCTCGAATGTGGAAAATGAATGCAAACCAACGGCGGCCCACCACCGTCGGCCTGACGGTGGCCTGACGGTGGCTCAAAAGTGGAAAGGTATTGATACCCAACGTCGGAACACCACCGTCGGCCCGACGGCGGCCCGACGGTGGCTCGAATGTGGAAAATGAATGCAAACCAACGGCGGCCCACCACCGTCGGCCCGACGGTGGCTCAAATGTGGAAAGGGATTCATTCCCAACGTCGGAACACCACCGGCGGCCCAACGGTGGCCTGACGGCGGAAAGTCTATGCCAACGGTCCGACCAATAGCCGACGTCGGGCCGACGGCTGTGTGCTATCTCGGAGCTACCACTGTACCAGTACCAGTCCTACATGGTTTTTTTTTGGTAATAACACAGATTAATCAAATGGAAATATAACTAAACTATGAAATCATCAAATACTTGAAATCCTATTTTGCTGTAGTTATAGCGGTTATTTTTTTTTTTTAAGTTTTGGATTAAGCCACCATTTTTTCCACCCCGAGCATGGAGAAGCGTATTCTATTATTCGACCCGTTTTTAATAGCCGATATAATTACAGCAAAGTATGATTTAAATATTTTTATGATGGCATAGTTTAGTGATATTTCCATTTCATTAATCTACGTTACTACCCAAAAAAATATGTATGACTGGTACCGGTGGCTGTTATCCTGCAGGACGGTACCAGCGCAAATGTGACGTCATCGCTCCTTGCAAACCCCAGCCAAGAGGTGGGTTACTGGGGTCGGGTTGTTTTGCACACGGCACGTGTATTTGTCGACTCGACTCGCGGTGTTCTATTTGAAATTCTGACGACTCGGGTCACCCGAGTCGCCCGGTGTTGCGGTTTCCGAGGCATTCCACTTTGCCAGGGACACATCGCTTCTGCGCATCCGTCAAAATTGAACAGCTTCGTCACTAACCTTAGAAATTTAATATAATGTTTTTGGTAAAGATGTTTTCTATATCTGTACCAAACGATTTGTTTCTAGGTGGTGTGGTTTTAGAGATATTTGACATTTTCTGTATGAACATTGCTCACGACCATTGACAATGCCTTGAGTTTGACGGTATGCACAGTGCAAAACGTTAGTTTTATTCAAAATTAACAGAAACCCAGAACCCCGACCATATCAATTTAATATAGTATTTTTGGTAAACATGTTTTTTATATGGGTACCAAACGATTTGTTTTTAGGTGTTGTAATTTGAGAGATATTTGACTTTTTCTGTATGAAGATTTGCTCACGACCGTTGACAATGCATTTGAATGGGTGTGTCCCTGACAAACTGGGATGCCTCGGAAACCGCATCACCTGTTGGTGTTAATCGATTACTGCCTTGGCAAGTGACAGCACGAAAGGGGATTCCCTCAGAGCCTCACTATCACTCGGGGGAATACCGCGACGACTGAGGCAATACTAGATTTGACACCAAAGCATTCAAGTTGACGTCGTAGTTAATGTTAATATAATAATAGCCTAACATTAGGTTAAATAGGCCTGCCGATGACAAGACTTCGGACTGGGGTTAAAGTCTCCAACTTATGTCTGACAAGGACCAAAATACTAATAAACAGTCACCGGAACATTCAGGGAGACTTCAACATGACTAGAACTAGTACTAGACTAATAACTAGTACACGCACCTTGTCCTCGTTCAGTTCTACATTGGCACCCCAAGCTTTATTACTGACTACATCTGCCCCTGGTCCTGGATCACGGACACGGTGGATTTCATCAGACACTCAACACAGAATGGCAGATGAATACAACATCCCATACAAGCCACCAAATTGGGCCAAGCACCTCAAGGATGCTCCGACTAGGAAACTTCAAGTAACTATAATCATAATTCTGCACATTTAATAACTATATTGTTATTAGATAAAAGATCCACCCCGCACTTGTACTTGTAGTAGAAAAACAACCTTATATAAAAGCTGGCAAAGAATTTTGACATTCCGGGGAAATTAACTGAGCGGATAAATTCTTAATTTAAGAAGCAAAATATATTCTTCACATAGTCATACATTTTCATATTTACCCGCTATTTCTGATTTGAAAAATATAATAAAACATATACTTTAAAGCCATTTAAAAGTGAAATCGACGGCGTTCGATCATTACCATCTTGTCTTTTTGCATTCTCTCCCATTTCACCAACTCTGTGCCGATATAAGTAGCCATTTTATACTGGAAGCAGGGGTTCCACTTCCTGTTCCATACTAAAGCAGTTTTCGCCAGTATTTAGATTAGGTTGGCATTCACCCCTACTACAAGTACAGGGTGAATCTTTTATCTATATTTTTTATGAGCTAAAGTCATCACCTGTCCCCTGCCACACCCCTTTCTCATGTTTCTGTGCATTCCTTCGGCTTCACACCTCCTTTTCGACACTGTAATTGTAAAGTAAAACGATGAATTCAAAATAAAATAGCAATTGGAAATTCTAGTGTATTTGCATCGAATGGGGATAATTGTGCTCTCTTTAGAAATAAACAGTTGTTCTTCTGTAGATTTATATATTCAAATAAATTCTATATTTCCGACTACATCCCCTGACCCTGCGCACAGACACCATCCTCTGTCTGGAGAGTAATAGAATCAGGCTCTGGTCAGAGGGCTGTGACAGTACAACTACAAGACTAAACTGAGTCACTTGTATAGTGACCTCCATAAAACCTTAATTGGGTCAGAAAGAAGTTTGAATGTCACCTGACCATTCTAGGTCACTCTGCATCACCTGGGCTGCATTCAGGGTATGCCTCCGAGACGGCTCTGAGACGTCTTTTTGACTTATTTGCATTCAGAGTATGCCTCCAAGTCGTCTCGGGAGACGTCTCCCTTTTTGAGACAAGAGGCAAAAAGCGCCTCAAAAATGACCGCCGAATTCAGTGGGTTCAGCCAATCAGAGTTCTTCTTTTCCATTGCAAATGGCGGCCCTCTTTTGAGGTGACCAACAGCTAAAGTCGCTCAGACTAGAGTGGCGTCAGGAATTTCTCCGAGGCACTTGGGAGGCATACCTTGAATTCGGCCCAGGTGACAACATTCAGATCCCTGCAATGATATTGAATGAACACCCCGCTCATTCCAAACAATTGGACTTTTTTTTTACCAGATTTTATTACTTGCCAAATTGAGCCACCCCCCTAACCACCTAAACAACAAAAATCGCCAAAGAATTATCATTTGATTAAACGCTAAAAGTCATACTTTCCGGACAACCTCCATGCCCCCGGTCATACGCTTTGTACAACCGTGAAAATGTTTACCCCTACGACCAAAACAAAAGGCAAAATCATTCTGTGCATGACAGTAAAATGATGCACATGCACATGTGCAGTAAAATGATGCATACTGAGTGGTTGGTTGCAGCTCTGCAAATTACAGTATTGGTGGATATTGTCATGGGGGGTGATGAAAATAGGAAATATTGCATCTAGAGCGGGACTCCAACCTACATCGCTTTGCATTCCGGACCAGTGTGCTAACCAATACACTACCTAGGCTCCCTGATATCAACACACTATCCACGCCTACCTGTCTATGTGGTTACTTGCCTGAGGGGTCAGTGCAGCCTACTACACTCATCCCCCTGGAATTGTAAGTCTTTTAATGCTTACTATTTACATACATACAGGAAAAGGAAATGGCACATACATACACAGGGTAGGTTCAACAACCATACAGCTTGTAGCTTGTACAGGATCCTGGTCACGGCACCATTGTCATGGGGGTGATGAAAATGGGAAATATTGTGCCTAGAGCGGGACTTGAACCCACAGCTCTTTGCATTCCGGGCCAGTGTGCTAACCATTATGCCACCTAGGCTCCCTGATATCAACACACTACCCACACCTATCTCTCTATGTGGTTACTTGCCTGAGAGGTCAGTGCAGACTACTACACTATTATTCACAGAGCCGCTCTAAGAAAAGACAGTGCATTTCCGATAAGCAGCAAGGGGTCTTTTATATATGCACTTTCCCACATAAATATATATAACCAAAATCATTGAGAATAGTCATTATTGAATATATGTATATATAAATATTATAATTCCCATTTTGATAACTGTTAATGAATTTTGTTTTATTACTAATAAAACAAAATTCATTAACAGTATTAGTCAAATAAATCATGAGTGTAGTAGTAGTACCTTTGTTCTTGTCAGGTGTCATTGATACTGTTTATACTGCGTATCCATTTTATGTGTACATTCAATGAGATTGATTTTTTAGGACACTAATGAAACATTTATTATGCTTTATGTTTTGTTTATTCATAAAACCGATGTTTCTTTTCTTACGTAAGAGAAATATGAGGCTAAATTGTCATTGGATCTCTCTGGTCTCTCGGATTTACATATTGGTACTCAGGATTTATTGTATTCAATTGTGTCAAGTCTTATTGTAATTAGCAATCTGTTCTGCTTTACATGATTGATTGATTGATTGGTGGTTGCTGCCGTGTCGGCAGCATAGGTCATATTCACAGTGAGAAATGTTTGTTTTATTTCTCACTGTGAATTTATTAATAATTGATAGAATCTATTTAGTAAACTATATAAGGTGGTACAGTCCAGCTGCCCTCAAAAAGGCTAAAATGTTTTCCTGTTTTACCTTAGTAAAAAGGTCATACATACTGTCTGCAGTGTAGAACTGTTGGCGCAGGGCCAACAAATCAACACAACTTAGTCAAATGTGTTTGAGTGTCAGTGGGGACTGACACCCAATACATTCAGGGGGAGGTTCCCCCTTGAGCAGAAAAGCATGTGCAAGCCACGAGTGGCCAATACGGCAGCGGCTAAGGACCACTTGGTCCCGCCGACCTCCCGCATGAGTCTGTGGTGGCTTTCCCACAGATGGTTCAATTTCTTTAAGTTTATTAATGTTTTCATCCCACTCATGTTGTCATTTGGATTTTATGTGGGTGGCTATTAGTGGTTTCAGATCAGAGTGAGGGATCAGACACGGTTCAAGATCACAGTTCAGGGCCTTCTTCGCAGCCCGATCAGCGCGTTCGTTTCCTTGTATGCCGGCATGGCCAGGCACCCAGCACAGATGGATGTCATACTGCAGCACTGAATGGTTCATTTTATAAATGACCGTTGCTAGAATAGGGTGATTCATTTTCAGTCCAGCAACACCCAGGAGGCAAGAGAACGAATCACTGTATATAACATAGTTAGTGTGGTTGGATATCTCGATACACTCCAACGCGAGAAGGAGTGCTCGGGCTTCTGCAGTGAAAATCGAGCTCTGACGTACGCCAAATTTTTCCCGTCGACAGACTGCCACAGCAGCTACCCGGCTTTGGTCTTTCGAACCATCAGTGCATATGGAGAGGTGGTCTGCAAACTGGCCTTGAATCTCTGCATGCAGTCCTTGGTACTCGAGTGGATGTGTCCCAGACTTCCTCAGTTCTGTGAGTCGGAGGATAACTGATGGCTTTCTCAACGACCACGGGGGATGTTCTGGGACTTTGGCATCCTCCAACCTGTCCAAATCCATGCCCAAGGCCTCCAAATGAGGTTTCATTCGGAGCCTGAGTGCCCGGATGTAATTCGGCCTGGCTTCATACCTGGATTCGTCATGTTGCTCGAATAGACAATTGTGTGCAGGATTCAATGCATTAGTTTTTATCTTGACTACATATTGCATGGCCAGTTTGATTCTCCTGTTGTTAAGTGATGGTTCATTGGCTTCGATGTAAAGGCTCTGAACCGGTGAGGTGCGGAAGGCCCCAAGGGCCATGCGCAGTCCCTGGTGGTGGATCGTGTCTAGCAGCCCAATATATGATTTCCTTGCGGAACCGTATACTATGCTGCCGTAATCCACTCGTGACCGAACCAAGGTTCTGTACACGGAGAGCAGAACATCTCTGTCCGCTCCCCACTCTGAGCTGGACAGCACCCTCAGAATATCCAGCGCTTTCAGGCATCTTGTTTTCAGGTACTTTATATGTGGCACAAACGACAGTTTTGCGTCGAGAATGAGGCCCAGAAATTTGGTTTATTCAACGACTTTAATGGGATCCCCATCCAGGGTCAGCTCCGGTTCCGCATGCATTCTACACAGCAGGCAGAAGTGCATGCAGACTGTTTTGGTCTTGGAAAATTTGAAACCGTTCAGAACTGACCATCGATGGATCCCATTTATGCTTGGTTGTAGCTGTCTCTCTATGACATTCATGTTAGCACCGCTGTAATATAAAACAAAGTTATCCACGAAAAGACTACAGGAGACCCCCCCGCTTTACAGCAGCAGCAATACCATTGACCTTGACCCCGAAAAGGGTCACGGCCAGTATGCCTCCTTGAGGTACTCCTAGTTCCTTTGAGTGTAGGCTGGAATAGGTAGTCTTGACACGGACGCGGAAATGCCTGAAGGCTAGAAAGTTCCTGATGAAAATTGGCAAGTGGCCACGAAGGCCAATCGCAGGAAGATCCTCCATGATGCCATGCTGCCACGTTGTGTATTAGGCTTTTTCGAGGTCGAAAAAGACAGCCACAACGTGCTCCTTCTTAAGGAAAGCATCTCTTATGAAGGTCGCACCAAATGGTCGAGGGTGCTGCAGCCCCGTCTGAAGCCACATTGAAGGTTGGACAGGTGGTGTCCTGACTCCAGTAGCCAGACGAGGCGGTTGTTTACCATGCGCTCCATGGTTTTACAGATGCAGCTTGTGAGGGCTATGGGACGATAGTTTTGGGCTTCACTCTGGTCTTTACCAGGTTTGGGAATCGGTATTACTGTCGCCTCCTACCAAGAGGTGGGGACGACACCCGACTCCCAGATGTTGTTGAAGAGTTGAAGCAACAGTCTCAGTGCATGTTCAGGGAGATGTTTTAAAAATTGGTAATGAATTCCATCAGGTACAACTGCTGTGTCATGCGAGCTTTCCAAAGAACACCTCAACTCACCCATACTGAATGGGGAGTTGTAGTGCTCCTCGCCATCAGAAGAAAAGTCCAAGAGCTTTCGCTCTTGGCGTTCCTTGACGGCCCGAAAGCCCAGGAGGCAGTTTGCCAAAGACGAGTTTCCAGCAAAGGTGAGAGCCAATTCTTCACTTATTTCGTCGAGTGATGTGAGAATGGTGCCATTGTGTTTCAAGTGCTGGACTACAGAAGAATGACCTCCCCTTCGTTTGATTCTCCTGATCATTGTCCATACTTTGCCCAATGGCGTATGCATGGTGATGCTAGAAAGAAATTGTCTCCAACTGACGGTAACTGGTCCACAAGGGCATCCAGTTCTTGTAAAGTGAGAACGGAGCTCGGAGGAATGTAAATGGAACAGAGAGTTAGTCTTATGCAGCGTCAGACGAACAGCTACAGCCTGTAGTGTCGTGGCTAACGCCACTGGCGTACATACCACATCACATCTGACCAATATGGAGGAGCCGCCAGCGGCTCGGTCTCCATCTGGTGCATGCTTGTTATGAATGGTGTAGCCTTTAAGACTACAACTCTCAGAAGCTTTTATATAAGTTTCTTATAAGCAAACAGCGAGTGGATTGAGGTTGCAACAAAGAGACAACTCTTCGATGTTGCTCCTAAAACCTTGGCAGTTCCATTGAATAAGAGATGCACTGCTTTACATTATCTGTCATAAATAACTCGGCTGCGCATAGGCCGGATGTTTCTTTGATGAATTGCAGAGGGGTAGTGGTACACAGACAAGCAAATGTCAATATTATTAATATTAAAGATGAATATATATATAATGAAAAAAAGAAACAAAGCCATTCTCCGAAAACTGGGCGCTGAAATGTGATAGGAACACAAACGTGAACTCATTCCAAATAATAACAGAAAATATTCCAGATAATAGCAGAATCCGTTTTCATGCGTGAAGGTTTATGTATAGTATATAACTAGTTATGCACATATTATTTAGGCTGCAGGGCCTCGCCTATAGCCCACCGGCGGTGGGTGGGCGTTGTGCCGTCTGCACTACCTCGACTGCTGCTGCTCCGGTGAGCCGCTTGCTATCCTCCACCGGCGGTGGGGTGGGAAAATTATTTCACTTTTTGAATTTAAGCTTATACAAATTGAGCAATCACTTGTGTAAAATGGAAATCAAACGCATATCCAGAACATCGTTTTAGCATAGGCCTACACAAGACATTCTAACTTTTATTGATCACAGTTAAGCAAAAACTATTATATGTGAAGTGGGCGAGACTACTCGACCGATTATTTGCGCGCATTTTGCGCGGGCGCGCATTTTGCGAGGCAGGGTTCCCTGCTGTAAAGCGTTGCTTGGATACGTCGATTGTGACTATCCTAGCAACGATAGAAGGTCGGGCGTTCGGGGCCTGACCCGGCAGACGTGTTTTTGCACGCTCTGTCATTTCAGCCGATATTTGGTCTTTTTATTATCTAAATTCTAAAACTAATGTAATCAAATCACGCGGGAGGGAAAGGGAGTTATTTGCTTCTTTCATAGATATGCATATTTCGCTGGTATCCTTGTTAGTTATGGTAAGAATAAAGTCGTGAGCTCTTGTGAAGGTGGATTGGGACGTTCCTTGCATTCTTTACTATCCTCCAGTATTACTGTAGATTAGCCGCTATGGAAAACCTGAGCTTCGATTGCTTTATATGTAATTAAGGGCCTTAAGCCTAAGCAAGCCTTATGCAGTTACTTAACCCATCTGCGGGAATATAATGACACCTTAACAGAATTAACGTAGTGTTACTTTAGGGCGGAAATTAACGACATTAACTTAGAACGGATTATCCGTGACAGCGGCGTCATTTCTAGCTGGACGCCTACTTCTGGAACAATTCAGTGACCTAAATAACACCCCGAAACGCGAAGGGGACAGCCAGTTAGTTGAAATAACCTAATTTATAGATCTAGAGGTACTTTAGGCCGATAAATGCGCTCGATGGCAAATTGCGTATGTAGTCGAAACTCTGGCTATCCGCCTTTAAGGCGGGGAGGACACTGACGTCGACGGACTAACTGCAGACGGGAGGAGGAGCCGCAGCAGCCCGCGGCAGGCCCAGGAAATTCACATGGAAAATATTACATAATATTACATAAAATTAACACGTTAGGCTCGCCTTAAGCGGGGGCAGATTAGCCGAACGGTTAAATATCTTAAAAGAAAAATGTGTTTTTTAAAGTTTAGGTAAATGTATGGTATCGATGTGTAAATGTTCACCATTTCACTTTAGCACAAAATCATACAAACATACTTCATTTTGTGGGATAGATTAAATACATGCAGTATTGGTAACATACTTAATACAGTTCTTTAGCCCAGTGGTATCAATTTCCTTTTATTATATTTAATGTTCATACCGGGAGGACTAGTGAAAAAAAAATAATGGTACTGTTTTCTTACATGTTAAATCTGCCAATTCGGTTGTAGACTTAAATTCCTACAGACTGTTACGCATGCATGCACGTGAAACTCTGCAGACATCTGATTTCCACTCATATACATCTAGATATCTTAAGTAGCATTCTCAATGCATCATTGTAAGATGCTCTTAGTACAGCCCAGCTACACTGCTAGTAGTTAAACCACAAATTGGCAATGTATAATGGGGCATGTGTACACACTGATATTAGATTATTTGATTCAATTTACTCCAGTTGGCCTGCATCCCAACAATGATACACAGATGGCATCTGCCCGGTTTACCTAAGGACGTGCAAGTCTACATTAAAAGGGACGATATGACAGATTGCACCCTAAGCGGAAATAAGGTAAGAGAATTTATTAAGAGTAAGCTTTGTCAAATATTGTATGCGCCCCCAGAAAAGGATTTATTCAAACCCTTTTTAACTAAGGTCACACCAAACAATGTGAACCAATCAGTCACAGGTACTGGGGGATTCCAGCATGTCTAATTTCCAAATGACTAGTTGCTGATGTTAGTCACTAACCTTTCTACTAGTTTCATAGTCATCAGATTTATCAGATGGACACTTGTCACATGCAGATTTGACTTTTACCTGACCTGCATTAGTTTCTATTATCTGTTCTCTATCATCATAGTCTACACTTTCAGTTTCTCCTTGGTTAGCATGAATTGCTTAACCTTTGATATATTTCTATCAAACCCCCTGTCTACACGGAGTACTGTCATTCTATAGGGTTCCTATGCCTCTTCAAA
Source organism: Branchipolynoe longqiensis (assembly GCA_030323885.1). Taxonomy (NCBI): domain Eukaryota; kingdom Metazoa; phylum Annelida; class Polychaeta; order Phyllodocida; family Polynoidae; genus Branchipolynoe; species Branchipolynoe longqiensis. Next base: position 76,880,407 of record CM059193.1, read on the forward strand.
GTGGTAGAATATCGTGGAATAAAAAGAACAAATTAATTTCATGGCTTCAACTATTGAAAGGGTTTGTGAAAATCATGGAATTTAGTATTTCTCTATAATGAAATATAATATTCATTTACCTATTTTTTCCCTATTGAAATAGATTTTTCTTTTTGCTACTGACTAATTAACCTGATGCATAAGCCTACAACAGATTGGTATTTGCACTATTTTAGCAACCATTATTCCCGCTGCGTGAACTGGCACTATCCAATCAGTATTGCTGGTATATGTAGTTTGGAGGAAACAAACGGAATAGAGACTTCAACGTCATGGGAAATCCTGCAAATGTGGTTATTTTGGTCTAATAATGTTGTGGATTTTTAAAGAACAATTATCATGGGAAACCATAATATATGTCATAAGGTGCAAAAATGTTGTTTGAACTTCAGGTGCGGAAGTTGGAGTTCCTTCTAGAAGATGCATTGCATCGTGGATGTCGTCATGTGATCACATGTGGGGGAGTCCAGTCCAATCACTGTCGCGCTGTCGCTGTTGCCTGTGCCCAACTTGGACTCAAGGCCCACTTACTGTTGCGAACTGATGACCAGGTATTGGCATATTTATTTAACCATTAGCAACATGGTGTAAAATCACAATTACTCACTCACTCACTCAACCATCATTCACTTACTCACAAGTTTTATCATGACACACAGTATATATCATTTTGTTAGGATATTTTAAAGGAAGAATTTGCTGCTGTAGGTGCAATAACATGTCGGTTTTATGTGTGTGTATTTCGAATTATGACCTGTGGATGTGGATGCAGAAAGTAAATTTCGCTTTCACTTTAAAGATGCCACAGGGCTTGGGCACATATCCAATTGACTATCGTATTCTATTTATCTTATCTTATTCAGTCTTTTAAACGAGACATTTCTTAATGGAAAATTAACTATCATTTGTTCAGTTTTTCAACATGCACGCCAAAATTAATTCCCCATGTTTTGACTTTAAATATCTCCGAAACTAACTTTTATTAATCACAAACTACATCAAATTAAAGTAAAGTAGATTATTATGATTAACCTTATATATTTGTGTCAAAAAGATATAGTACAAAATTAAAATCATCGGATTATGCAACTTTAATGATACTTTTACCACGGGTCTTGTATCTTGGGCCCAAGGATTCGGGAAATAATTAATAATAATATTAATAATATTAACAATAGACCTATTTCATCTGACGTCAGCATCGGTATTTAGGTCAGTGCGCACGCTGCTTGGCTGCAGGATGACAAATTATACACACTGCAAACTCAATGGCTATGAGCAATCTTCACAGATAAAAGGTGAAATATCTTTAAAACCACGCCACCTAGAAACAAACCGATTGGCACACATACAGAAAACATATTCAACGAAAAGATTATATTAAATTTATATGGTTAGGGTTCTATATTTCTATTAATTTTGAATAAAATTGACGTGTTACACTGTGCGTATCATCAAACTCAATGCATTGTCAGTGGCCGTGAGCAATCTTCATAGAGAAAAGGTGAAATATCTCTAAAACCACGCCACCTAGAAACAAACTTCTTGGAACCACATACAGAAAACATATTCAACGAAAAGATTATATTAAATTTATACGGTTAGGGTCCTGTATTTCTATTACTTTTGAATAAAATTGATGTGTTGCACTGCGCATATCGGCAAACTCAATGCATTGTCAATGGCCGTGAGCAATCTTCATACAGGAAAAGTCAAATATCTCTCAAACTACACCACCTAGAAACAAACTGCTGGGCACACGTACAGAAAACATGTTCAACAAAAAGACTATTAAAATTATATGGTTAGGGTTCTACATTTCTATTAATTTTTAATACAATTGACGTGTTGCACTGCGCATATCGACAAACTCAATGCATTGTCAATGGCCATGAGCAATCTTCATACAGAAAAAGTGAAATATCTCTCAAATTACACCACCTAGACACAAACCGATTGGCACACATACAGAAAACATATTCAACGAAAATGTTATATTAAATTTATATGGTTAGGGTTCTGCATTTCCATTAATTTAGAATAGAATCGACGTGTTGCACTGCTCATATCGGCAAACTCAATGGCAGTGTGCCATCGCTCTGCAGCCAAGGTGCGCGTGCATACACAATGTTTATAAACATTAAAAGGGGTCTATGATGTAGACTTTAGTGCTGAAATTAGCAGGAGCCATTCTAAGGCAATATATAATGAAGCTTAAAGTTGCATAGTCCGATGAAAACATCAAATTTTCAAAACCAAAACATTTATCTAGATTTGATTCTCCATATTCAACTTAGACACTGATGCACTTATTAAGCATTTGTTGCTGCATAGAAGGGCATAATAAGTCAATTAATAGAAACCTTTGCTACTAAAGTCTATGGTGTCAGAATTTTGGCATGCTTGCTCAAATTATTTTGGCATGTTTTGACGTCAAATATCTCCAAACTTGGCCAGTTAAAATTTAAATTACTTCAAACTAAAGTAAATTAGATTATAGCGATTAGTATAATATATTTATCTCAGAAAATAGCAAAAACTCAAGAGCATCGGACTATGCAACTTTAAGTGACATAATTACAATGTGGTTAAAATATTGACAGATGCGTTCATTTTCTTTTCTTTTTAAAGAGCAAGCTTTCCAGATGATTCTTAAATACGTCAAGAAAACATGTATTTAAATGACACAATAATGCAAATACTAACCTGCTGCATGCATCAGGTTGACTAATCAGTAGCAGAAAGAAAAATAGGTAAATAAATATTATATTTTATTATGAAGAAATGACAAATTCCATGATTTTCACAAACTTTTTCAATATTTCAAGCCATGAAATTAATATAACGCTGCCATACAAAAGGCAAAGCACCATGTTACTTGTGTTGAGTAAGAGGGACATGTAATAATATCTGGAGGGAAATCTGAGAATTTGGGATGACCAGCTAATGGACATCAGATTACCCAAATATACAATTGCCTTACAATGGAACGCCTTAGAGGTTATTAGTTTAAAAAAATCTAGTTCAATGCATAGTTTTACTAAGAGAGTTTTTGCATCTTTTAAGTGGCTTGTCTTTTTTTCAAATTAATAAATGGAATATATCTATATCTTTTAATTTGTTAGATACCTTTTGTTCATCGCACTTTGGTTCTCTGCAGGACCTTGATGCCGTTAATAATGTAGGCAATGTGCTTCTGGACCGTCTAAGTGGAGCTGAGCTGTACTATATTCCCAAGAAGTCTCCCTATGTCACACACATAAAGCCTCGGATGGAGGCCCTTGCTGATGCGATTAAGTGAGATAATTCTATTGACCTACATTGTTATGATGTACATATTCTTCACCCCAGTGATAGACTGACTCTGATGCAGCATTGTATAGCATTAACCTAGTGAGAACACTAGGAGGCAGTGTAAGACATGACGTTCCAGCAGTACATTGAGCAGATGCCAATGGATGGTTTACCACCAAGTGTACAAAGAACTCAAATTAAATCTATTATATTGACAAGGATTGAGCTTTTGAGTAACAAAATAATCTCTTGAAGTAGATTTATAAATATACAGTAAAACCTCTTTAAACGACCACCTTCACAGATCGACCACTCCCCTATATCGATCGCTTTATGTGGGTCCCAACAATACAATTGTAACCATATTCTAACTCCCTAAATCGACCACCTCCCTAAATGGAACACTTAAAGTCGGTCCCAAGGTCGGTCGATTTAGAGAGGTTTTTTTACTGTAGTTGAATAGTATCCCTGTAGTTGAATAGTATCCCTGTAGTATTACTGTAGTTGAATAGTATCCCTGCGAGTGAATATTATGAAGTCCTTAAAAATGGGAAGGATTTCTATGAATTGATATTTACCTTTAATATTGTATGTTTTTGTATTGTCAAATGAAATGTGGATTACTCAGTCCAATTATATTAAATCTACAGTTACATTGACTGTAATATATATTGTCCACCTGGCCACCTTATCCTCCACTCCATAATAATTCACTGGTTTTGAAGGCTTTGCGATATAAATTGTCTCCTGATTATGTTTGCATCATCTGTTTAAAATAAAAGATTTGGTTCTAGTTACTAAGCCACATAGCCATGACTAGGTAAATATAGGCACACCTACTAAGCTTGGAATCAGTCAATAGTTACCAGGGTTACCATGACTAAATTTGAATCCATCGGGGGACCTTTTGAGCTTATGGCAAATATATTTCCTGTATAGAGCGTGTATATAAACAGATGAGAGGGACAACTCCCGCGAAAATATGTAACACGGGCTGCAGTGGCGATCCTGGCGGTTATTGTTGAACAAGCCTTGAGTTTGCCGGTACGCTCAGTGCAAAACATTAATTTTCTTAAGAGATTAATAGAAATCCAGAACCCTAACCTTATAAATTCAATATAATCTTGTTGGTAAACATGTTTTCTATATGTCTACTAAGCGGCTTGTTTCTATTTGGTGTAGTTTTAGAGATATTTCACTTTTTCTGTAGGAAGATTGCACACGACCATTGACAATGCCTTGAGTTTGCCGTACGCGTAGTGAAAAACGTCAGTTTTATTCCAAATTAATAGAAATCCAGAACCCTAACCATATCAATCTAATAAAATCTTGTTGGTAAACATGTTTTCTATGTGTATTCCAATCAGTTTTTTTCTAGGTGTTGTAGTTTTAGAGATATTTAACGTTTTCTGTAGGAAGATTGCACACGACCATTGACAATACATTGAGTTTGCCGTACGCGTAGTGAAAAACATCAGTTTTATTCCAAATTAATAGAAATCCAGAACCCTAACCATATCAATTTAATATAATCTTGTTGGTAAACATGTTTTCTATGTGTATTCGAATCAGTTTGTTTCTAGGTGTTGTAGTTTTAGAGATATTTAACGTTTTCTGTATGAAGATTGCTCACTGCCATTGACAATGCCTTGAGTTTGCCAATTTGTTCAACAACCACCACTTGGAGCGCCACAGTCGGCAGCTGTTACAGGGTCTAGTATGACAGTTGTCCCTCTCATCTGTTTATAAAATGAAATACCTAAGTTTTGCTCTCCCATCTCTCAACTTTCACAGAGCCATTTTCAAAACAACAGGAGCACCAGCTCACATATTTGGTTATGGTTATATAAACAGAAAAACTAATCAATGTTGTTCTTGGAGAGCATTTATCAGACTACAATTACTGTCTCATCGAGCTATAATGGTTCCGTTTAACAACATGCCCAACACTCCCATTATTTAACCTAGGATTTACGAATGAAGGGAGGCAGCATTAAATATGATAACCTGTGACCACGCATGCAAATTGCAATGACTTCCTTTTTGAAAATTTGCAAATAGCCACCCTAATAGTATTAAAGTGGCCTTGTTCTGTTTTCTAAATTAGCATTCCTTGTCAAGTGACACTCTGTAAAATAGGCCATTCATAGATCATTAATACACCATACATTGCACACAAAAATTGTGTGTATTTCAATTGTTAGTTATATAAGTACCATTAGAAGTCAATTCCATTTTGTCTGAATGGGTAGGGCACACACTTTCTGTGCATGAGGTCATTGAATCAATCCAACATCTGCACCCATCTTGATATGACCTTAGATGTTACTAAGACCTAAAACCACAAGAGACAAATCATTGTATTTGCTTATAGGACATCCACTGGTGAGAAAAGCTACCTTGTGCCTGTTGGAGGAACAAATGCTGTCGGTGTGTGGGGTTACCTAAACGCCTTCAACGAATTGATACAACAGGTATGGTAGTCCAGGGCCTACTGTAAAATGCTAATATTACTGCGCGTATAGTAAAATTTGACAAATGAAAGAACTTTAAAATGAAAGTCCTTTAATAACTTAAAACCTTTAAATGTCTCAATATTGTTGATAATGCATGCTCTATGGAGATATTCATTACAATACCCAGTTAGCAGTCCAATATCACTTTGTTGGGGAGTAAATTTTAGTTTTTACTATTGGAATTTGCTTTTGTTTGAAATCTTAAAACATATTATCAATATACGATCTGATTTGAATCTGATGAACCTGATATCAAGCAATAACTGATTATCATCTTGACATTGGGTTTTCGAATGCATGTCAATTTGGCCTTCACCATGGTTGATACTCATCGTCGACATCTCCAGACCTCAGTATTCAAATCCATATCAGGCAATAACTGCTCAATTCAATGCAATAACTTATATTCTAGAATAATATATCCATATGGAATAATTTTAAAATGGCTCATTATAGTGTTTTGTGTCAAAGTGCCAATACTACAACTGTTAATGAGGAATGGGCGGCTTCTACATGCTACTGTGGTGTGTAAGTACTGCAAGCATTAGTGGAATATGCACGTAAACTGATGTCTCTGTTGCAGGACGTGGTGGAGAGATTTGATGATATTGTTTTCGCATGTGGCAGTGGTGGAACAGCAGATGGACTGTGCCTGGGAAATCACCTGTCAAAGTCAGGACTTGCGTAAGTATGGTTCCTCTTGTTTTTCTTATCATTTGCATGTCCATGCTTTCATACAACCTCGAGACAAAATGAGATGGTCAAGTGGGTAACATGATTACTACTTTCTGGCTTTAGTTTTCTCTAATAACTATGGCGTTAGATTTTTCCCTGTTCTCCACTGCCCCCTGGGACTTGCCGAACTCCAAACCTGTTCATTACCTTATCTTGTCTTCCCACCTCTTCCTTTGTCTGCCTTGTCTTCTTCCCCACCCCCTTTCCTTGTGCCTTGCAAGATGGTTTTGGCCAGACCAGATGAACAGGAAACATGACCATGCCACTGCAAATTGTATCTCTTTATGATCATAAGATCTTTATGTGGTCCAATTGCCTGCTGGGTTTTGGCATGGACTTCCTCCTTGAAACCATGGTCTTTGTATGAGATGCGTAGTAACTTTCAGTAGGACCTCATTTCCATGATACACTGGATACTTGTCCTACAGAACTGCATGTTTAATTAGAGTGCAGTATCCGTCAATACCACTAGGTGTCATCTCTGACCTGTCTTTATTTATGATTACTAAATCGACCGACCATGGGGCCGACTTTAAGTGGTCCATTTAGGGAGGCGGTCGGGTTAGGGAGTTAGAATATGGTTACAATGGTCTTGTTGGGACCCAAATAACGCGATCGATATAGGGGAGCTGTCGATCTGTGGAGGTAGTCGGTTAGAGAAGTTTTACTGTACGTGCAAATATATCAAGTTTTAATTCTGCTTCTTTGTGTGCAATTTTTCTGTCACAGCCTTGGTGTTTCCAACACAACTTTAAATAGCTTTGAAGACCTGTATTCTGTATATAATTGGCCTGTTTGTATGGAAACCATATGCTCGATATACATTACTGTCAGCTAACTGTTACTACTTAGTAATAATAACGATATTTACATAACTCTGTCCATTCAGAACATACACTAAACTTATAGTTTACCACGTGGGCTTAGATTTTAAGAAAGTATTTACGTGTCAGTTGTTTTATTGTTAATGTTGATCAAGACTAAATAAAGCGTCATAATTAATTGTATTAAAAGATGGATAACCCAGTGCTAGGTAATCATAAAATGGTATTGTCAAGATTAAGAAAAATAGAAATCTAAATATATGGTAATGTTAAGAAGGTCTTTCCATTATTTTAGTTTTTTTAAAGGAAAAAGAGAAAGAAAGGATGTAAAATATGTTGGTCTACAAATTTATTGTTTTCTAATTGCACTCCTTTCACAGGATCCATGGTATTGCTGTGAGTGATGATGCTAAGTATTTCCACTGGAATCTAAACAACCTGATTGGTCACTTTGGCCTGGATACTGTACGTGCTGAGCAGATCCTTGATGTTGTAGAGGGCTACAAAGGCCTTGGCTACGGGATTTCACAGCAAAAAGAACTCGGTATGGAAAGAATTAACAAATATAGTGTTTTCACTCAAAATCACTCAAATTTGTCCTGTTATTATTAATATTATTTCCATTACTATTACCATCAGTGTTATTTCACAGGCGGGCCAGAATTTAATATTTTCACCGAAATTTAAAATGCTTTGTTGTTGTCATTTTGAAGGAACTGTCTAGGGGGAATAATACTGATTGATTGATTGGTGGTTGCTTTACGCCGTGTCGGCAGCATAGGCCATATTCACGGCGAGAAATGTTTGTTTTTGGTTCAAACCATCGCTTTTACATGTAAAAGCAGACAATCAATTATGTGCCAATAGACACTAATTAAATTAGAAAGCTCACAATCATATATCTGTGGTCAAGGGAAACAAATTCCCATAGAAAAAGAAAAGTTTCATTAATAATTAATAGAATCCATTTAGTAAACTATATAAGGTGGTACAGTCCAGCTGCCCTCAAAAAGGCTAAAATGTTTTCCTGTTTTACCTTAGTAAAAAGGTCATGCATACTGCCTGCAGTGTAGAACCGTTGGCGCAGGGCCAAAAAATCAACGCAACTTAGTAAAATGTGTTTGAGTGTCAGTGGGGACTGACACCCAATACATTCAGGGGGAGGTTCCCCCTTGAGCAGAAAAGCATGTGTAAGCCACGAGTGGCCAACACGGCAGCGACTAAGGACCACTTGGTCCCGCCGACCTCCCGCATGAGTCTGTGGTGGCTTTCCCACAGATGGTTCAATTTCTTTAAGTTTATTGATGTTTTCATCCCACTCATGTTGCCATTTGGATTTTATGTGGGTGGCTATTAGTGGTTTCAGATCAGAGTGAGGGATCAGACACAGTTCAAGATCACAGTTCAGGGCCTTCTTCGCAGCCCGATCAGCTCGTTCGTTTCCTTGTATGCCAGCATGGCCAGGCACCCAGCACAGGTGGATATCATACCCATCTGTTGTCAGTTGGTTCATTTTATAAATGACGTTGCTAGAATAGGGTGATTCGTTTTCAGTCCAGCAACAGCCAGGAGGCAAGAGAAGGAATCACTGTATATAACATAGTTAGTGTGGTTGGATACCTCGATACACTCCAAAGCGAGAAGGAGTGCTCGGGCCTCTGCAGTGAAAATCGAGCTCTGATCGGGCAAACGTACACCAAATTTTTCCCGTCGGCAGACTGCCGCAGCAGCTACCCGGCTTTGGTCTTTCGAACCATCAGTGTATATGGAGAGGTGGTCTGCAAACTGGCCTTGAATCTCTGCATGCAGTCCTTTGTACTCGAGTGGATGTGTCCCAGATTTCCTCAGTTCCGTGAGTCGGAGGATAACCGATGGCTTTCTCAACGACCACGGGGGATGTTCTGGGACTTTGGCATCCTCCAACACGTCCAAATCCACGCCTAAGGCCTCCAAATGAGGTTTCATTCGGAGCCTCAGTGGCCGGATGTAATTTGGCCTGGCTTCATACCTGGATTCGTCATGTTGCTCGAATAGACAATTGTGTGCAGGATTCAATGCATTAGTTTTTATCTTGACTACATATTGCATGGCCAGTTTGATTCTCCTGTTATTAAGTGATGGTTCATTGGCTTCGACATAAAGGCTCTGAACTGGTGAGGTGCGGAAGGCCCCAAGGGCCAAGCGCAGTCCCTGGTGGTGGATCGTGTCTAGCAGCCCAATATATGATTTCCTTGCGGAACCATATACTATGCTGCCGTAATCCACTCGTGAACGAACCAAGGTTCGTTCACGAGTGGATTAGTATATGCACTATGAGCATCTGCATAATACTAACTATAGAATCGATACCAATTGTAATGTTTTCACTTTATTTTTGAGTGACTTTATTTAGTTTGGGGACTTTCCAGATTAAAACAAGGCATAATATAAAATTACACTTTTATTTTAATTATATGGTTGGCTGTACATGTTGGCTGGCATGTTATATGGTTGGTTTATTATACATGTGTTATTTCATGTTCCTCAAATAAAATCGTTTTTTGACAATTTTATAATGGATGAGTATAGTAGGGATGTTTGCAGTATACTATAAGATTCCACGCAAGACAAAATATTACTATATTCCGTTGAAATGGTCTCATCCAGTAAAGTTGGAACTTTTTATTTTGGGTAAACCTACGACTCATAGCAGGGTAAACGCTTCTGATGACAAGATGTGATGTGGATTTATTTGATGCAGTACTTTAGACACCATAGGCTTTAGAATTTTTGTTCGGTACAGTTTCACCAACAGTTTTCATTTAGAGGTTTATGTCCTCATTCACAACTGGTTGTGCAAGTTATATTTCAAATACAATAACTTGTAGCATCGATTTATAAAGATTGTAATTCATTTAGTCAAATGATATTGTATGTGTTGGATCCAACTTTTCTGCAATGACTGATTTGATTGTTCTCTATCTATAACTATGTAAAGCTGGGCCTCATAGATTGAATAGTACTGCGAGAGCAGATAGAGCATTTTTGCACTGAATATGTCTTTGTTATTGAGCCTCAGAACTTATTAAATAACCCATAAGTCTTTGGGACTGATGTGACATACTGTCCATGTTTTGTTTCACATCAGATTTTGTTGTGAGGGTTGCTCGTACAACAGGGATCATGACCGACCCAGTGTATGCGGGTAAAGCAGTTTATGGATTAGTCCATGAGTTGCAGACCAATCGTGCAAGGTTCAAGGGCAACAGGATACTCTTCATCCACACAGGTTGGTGCAATACCCCTTCACCACAGTTGAGATTCGATATAAGTAAGTTTATAGTAGTTCTGTGACTGGCAAAAAGTGAGGGAGTCATTAATACTTTGCTGACCATTGATTAAAAATAAAACCTTATGTAATTTCGATCATTCTGTTTCCTCCATAGCTCTATTTAAAAAATAAATAAGTAGGTGGATCAAGGTTTCGAGTACTACTCATCAGATCGTGTGTATGATATAATTTCATTTTATATTTAAATGAAAAGTCAATTAGATTTCTTCATTTGTTACAATGGTTTTGTTTCTATACTCAGCAGAATATTGATTATTTTAGATACTGCATTTTATGCTTAATTTATCTAATTGATATATCATCTAATGTAGTATTTGCAACAGGGCAGGGATTGTATATGTGATCATCCTACTAATGGTTATTTGAACACTATGAACTTACAGTGATAGGTTTGACTACAGCCAACATAATATTGATAATAGTGAATATTAGGTGTATAAGACACGTCTTAAACAAGAGCAATGTATGATCTGTAAGTGTATATGTGTTATATATTTTGTATAGTGCATTCGATTACATAGAGATATGTCTTCATGACACTTGCACTTATTGGACAGTTTGTTATGTTCACCCCAATCCACTGATTTTACCACTGCAGTCTTTTGAATCTGAGTGGTGGATATTCAGAGAACTAGTTGGCATCCTAAATGCTGAATTGAAAATTTGTTTGTTGAGGTTTTATGTCCCAGCAATATCAAAGGTCATATCAGCACCCAATTTGTGACATTGCTGGCATTAAAGCTGGTGACCTCTTGCTTGGGAAGTGGGAAGTAAACTTTGCCACCCTGTCGAGTTCTGCATTGAAAAACGTGGATATAATGCTTCCACTATCTCTAATATAAATAACATAAAAAATATAAATCACAGCATTTCACTCGTACATACCTAGCTTGTAACACTCAGGTTATTGTATGTATATATACATGTATATCTGCTTTGAAAGTTTCTACATGTGTGTGGTTTATTTAGACCATCTGCATAACTACCAACATCTGAAAATGGGAAAGCGTAGTCTTTTTCACATGAATTACGACATATTGGCAGAATCACAACATATTGCTTACATAGAACATTTCCACTTGGGATTTATGGCCTGGAGAGCCTAATAGTTAGGACTCCTTGGGGACCAGGAATGCTGGATTCCTATTGGTAGGGCAAAGAATGCTTGTTTCCCATTGGGGGAAAGGGGTGGGGTGATACTCTACAATGAACCCTAGAGGGCTTGACTCTCTCTTCTTCTTTCCACTCTATACTCTTCCTTTCTCTTTGTCTGTATTGATTTCACTATAGACTGCCTACACAACCACAGATTGGAGCATTAGCCATTTTACACAATGATTATAATACATATTTATTTTTACATAGAAAGAATACTAAATCAGTTTAATAGAACCTGTAAGTATTGAAACTTATGAAGTCCGTGCAAAATTTAATTTGTCATGTTTTCCCTTATAATATCTCCAAATGTAACACTCAGGTTATTGTATGTATATATACATGTATATCTGCTTTGACAGTTTCTACATGTGTGTGGTTTATTTAGACCATCTGCATAACTACGAACATCTGAAAATGGGAAAGCGTAGTGTTTTTCACATGAATTACGACATATTGGCAGAATCACAACATATTGTTTACATAGCACATTTCCAGTTGGGAGTTATGGCCTGGAAAGCCTAATAGTTAGGACCCTCGTCCCTGAATGGCAGAAGTCTGGGTTTGAGGCTTTCTCGAGTCATCATGCTTCCCTTCATTTGCGAAATCACCCTCCACGATATGTATATAAGCATTTAGTTACTCACATATGTATGTGTGTACATATATATAAAGAGATGTGTATATATTACATACATATGCATATATATAAATATATATCCCGTCCTGATATGACCTTAGATGTTGCTAGGACGTAAAACAACAACAAACAAACAATATAAATATATATACATACATAAGTGGAAAAAGACGGATTTACCGTAATGTTTCAGTATATGGGCGTAATGGCATAATGAAAGGCAGAAAATCGTAATGATTCCGTAAGTCTGTGTGTTTTGCTAGTATTAAACAAAGCTTATAATAAGTAGCTAAAAGAAAATTTGTGTGCATTTCAGGTGGCGTGTTTGGGATGTATGATGGGACACTGCACAAGTGGCTGACAGAGGATCCACAAGCGAGGGACCAACTGCACAGTTGGCCGGAAGTGACTAGTCCGGCTCCAGCTCTAGCTGGCACTACTGCACAGTAGCTTGGGCGTGAAACAAATTTGCCATTTATTAGTGCCTGAGTGGGATGTATAATAGACATAGTGGTGCTGGCATGTGTCCATGGGGCCATACAGCTTGGTGGTGGTGGGCAGACCACTGGTAGCCATGGGGACCAGGGATGCTGGATTCCTATTGGTAGGGCAAAGAATGCTTGTTTCCCATTGTGGGAAAGGGGTGGGGTGATATTCTACAATGAACCCTAGAGGGCTTGACTCTCTCTTCTTTCCACTTTATGCTCTTACTTTCTCTTTGTCTGTATTGATTTCACTATAGCCTGCCTACACAACCACAGATTCGAGCATTAGCGATTTTACACAATGACTATAATACATATCTCTAATAATGACCCATTTTTAATGATTTAATCTTTAAATATTGATACTAAATTGTTAATGCCATTGTATTTTACATAAACTTGTTAATCGCAGTGTATGCTATACAGACCTATGTTATAAAACTGGAATAACAACAGTTCTTACCTAGATTTAATCCTATGCATCTAATTTAGATAGTGGAGCGCATATTAAATATTTATTTCTACATAGAAAGAAGACTAAATCAGTTTAATAGAACCTGTAAGTATTGAAACTTATGAAGTCCGTGCAAAATTTAATTTGTCATGTTTTCCCTTATAATATCTCCAAATGTAATCCTTTAAATTAATACTTACTTCAAAATAAAGTACAGTATATTATACTTATCAACTTGATGGGTTCCGATATAGGAGGAGCCCATGGGTTAGAAACCCGAATCAGCTTCCCGTGCGGGAGGTCGTGGGTTTGAACCCCGACAGAGTCAAACCAATAATTTACTAAATTAATACTTGTCACTTCCTATATACTAGTGCTTGCTCTGTGTTAATAGGATATGGCAAGGACTGGTTTACTCAATATCTGATTGGGATATAGGGTTATGGTGTCATCGACCTCTTCCAGTGAGGCAGCACTATAAGGTTACCATGAGTGCGCGCTGTCATGATATGACCTTAGATGTTGCTAGGACGTAAAACCCAGATCAACAAACAAATCATATTGTCGAAGATGATATACTTACTAAAGGTAAACGTTTCCTGTAGTGATATGACAAATATTAAACTAGTGTCGTTATGATAAGTTTGTGTGCGTGTGTGTTCTATTTAGAGGTTCATATTAACTGTATTTTAAATTAAGGTAATTATTTCAAGGTACAAAACAGTACTGCATATTCTATACAGTAGTACATCTCTTCAGAGAAACCTCTAATCAGCGAATCCATGACATGTGTGAATAATTCTCACTTTCTGAGTTTCTCTCTCACTCCCTCTACAAGTGTTCTCGGTGTATTCTGTTACATTAACAGATTCAGAACAATCAAGGAAAACTAATTTGTGGGCGAGCATGTCTTGAAGTTACATGGTCCGATGAAAATAATTCTGTTAAAATCAAAACACTTACCTATATTTACTACTATATCTCTAACATATATTGGTGCATTAGCTAATTATTTCATGAAGCATAGAAATAATAATCAGTGAATTTGTGATACCATCCCCTTGGCCACTGCAAGTAAATTATGCAATGAAATTGTAGGCCTACAAACAAATATTTTACATTACAGCAAATAAATTTCCTGTATGTAGGCCTACTACTCTTAAAAAAATGAAATACCTAAGTTTTGCTCTCCCATCTCTCGACTTTCACAGAGGCATTTTCAAAACAACAGGAGCACCAGATCAACACATATTTGGTTATGATTACATAAACAGAAAAATTAATCAACATAGTGCTTGGAGATCACTTATCAGACTACATCTACTGTCTCAGTGAGTTATAACGTTTCCCTTTGACAACAGCCCCAACGCTGCTATTATCTATCCTAAGATTTACAAATAAAGGGGAGGTGGCATTAATTATGATAACATGTGATCATGCATGCAAATTGTCAAGTGACACTCTGTACAAATAGGCCATTCATAGATCATTAATACAACATACATTGCACACAGAAATTGCATGTATTTCAATTGTTAGTTAAATAAGTACCATTAGAAATCAATTCCAATTTGTCATTATTACCGATGATTTCCATGCAGCATGCGCACTCAGATTTTAGGTCACCTATAGAGAAGCCAGTACTAAGTCAATAGTTATTATTTAATGCAATGACTATAGAATCCACCCGAGCATGGATAATAAAAATGAATAAAATACGAAAGTGACTGAGTTCATGATGTGATATGGGGCTTCTTGATCAAAAATATAAACATAGATAAACTAGTACCCAAATTAGTAACTTAGCATATATAGCTCTAAGTATAAATTTATCTGGTTTTAGAATTAACTAGGCCTAAATAGGCCTACAGTAAATGTAAATAAATTGCTTCATGGGATTGCAAACAATGACAACTAAAGCCGTGTTCACACCCACAACTTTAGGCCGAACTAGATGAGGTGAACTAGATGCGGCGAACTAGTGTCGTGTCCACACACGGAGCGGATTAAGGCGGAAATTGATGTCTGCGCATGAGCAAGTCCAGACTAACCAGCGCCATTTTGGGTTCGTCGACGCCGGCATGAGAGAGTGTGGGTTCGACCTAGATATGTAATGACTGAATCGTATTGGTTTGGAACGGTCAAAACTTCTGCTGGGCAGTGAAACCCTAAAAATAAATGATGAAAAAAATATATGTGCACTTCTAGCAGGTTCATAGACCAAATTTACCGAAAAGTCAACAAACTAAGGGCTCGACTGTGACGTCCTTAATCCGCATCATCTAAACCGCTACCGTCCACACAGGCACTATGGGTCGACTCAAGCTAGTTCGCTTCATTTAAACCACCACGCGAGGCGAACTAGATGCGGCGACTCAGCCCTAATCCGCCTCAACATCGGGTTCACACGGCCAATGTGAACCGACTTAGATTAGGCGAACTAGATGAGGCGAGTTAACGCCGAGGTGTGAACACGGCTTTAGAGCCTAGCCCACACTCTATACAAGCTACAAACCGTTATAAATAAGGAAAACACTACGATTTTATCATCAAAATAACTTGTAGTACTGCCGAGATGTGAAAGTATTGTGGGTTTGATGATACCATCATGAAATTTGACACAGCTAGACTATGCCTCAATCATGATTTTGTTGTTGCTATATAGAGGGGGTGTAATGACGTCACGAGGCAACTTCCGGTGGCCATATTGGATTACATATGCAAGGCTTGGAAGTGCTTACATTGTGTTTATTTACTGATTTGTTGGTTTATTTGTCACTGTTTTGAGCAGTTTGGCCTCAAAAGTTGGGGGAAAGGGTTTTTTTGATGGAGGGAAAGCATTTTAAAAATCATGTAGCCTCATATCATGGCTAAAGTGCAGTATGTTGACACTTTGGATGCTCTGTCAAAGAATTAGAGAGGTTCGGGCAGTACCCACTAGGTGGTGCCACATACTTCAACATCCCTGATTATAGGTAGGCCCAGTGGTGTCATCAACCGGATGCGCGGCCATTGTGGCGATATCAACAGTAAACAACCCATAGAGGGAGTGCATGTGATGTCATCACTTAGCAGTTAGCCATCTTGGAGTACACTTAATACCACCTATGGCGCCCCCTGTCATATACCAAGAACACTACAGCCACCATTGGGCCTACCTATTGTTAGGGCTGCCCAAGTGTGTGGCGCCACATAGTGGGTACTGTCCTGAACCTATCTAATTCTTCAACAAAGCATTCAAAGTGTCAACATACTGCGCTTTCGCAACGATGTGAGGCTACATGATTTTAAAAATGCTTCCCCTCCATCAAAAAACCCTTTCCCCCAACTTTTGAGGCCAAACTGCTCAAAACAGTGACAAATAAACCAACAAATCGGTAAATAAACACAATGTAAGCACTTCCAAGCCTTGCATATGTAATCCAATATGGCCACCGGAAGTTGCCTCGTGACGTCATTACATCCCCTCTATAGAGTTTGCCTGTACGCGCAGTGCAAAACGTCTATTTCATTCAAAATTAATAGAAATCCAGAACCCTAACCGTATAAATTTAATATAATCTGTTCATTGAATATGTTTTCTATATGTGTACCAAACGATTTGTTTCTAGGTGGTGTAGTTTTAGGGATATTTCACTTTTTCTGTATGAAGATTGCTCACGATCATTGGCAATGCATTGAGTTTGCCGGTACGCGCAGTGCAAAACGTCAGTTTTATTCAAAATTAATAGAAATCCAGAATCCTAACCGTATCAATTTGATATAATCTTTTTGGTAAACATGTTTTCTATGTGTATTCCAATCAGTTTCTTTCTAGGTGTTGTAGTTTTAGAGATATTTAACTTTTTCTGTCTGAAGATTGCTCACTGCCATTGACAATGCATTGACTCGATTGAGTATGCCGGTACGCGCAGTGCAAAATGCCAGTTTTATTCAAATTTAATAGAAATCCATAACCCTAACCGTATCAATTTAATATAATCTTTTTGGTAAACATGTTTTCTATGTGTATTCCGATCAGTTTGTTTCTCGGTGGTGTGGTTTTAGAGATATTTAACCTTTTCTGGAGGAAGATTGCTCATAGCCATTGAGTTTGCACTGTGACAGTGTGTTATTATTGTGGTTACTATCGCCGCAATGGCCGCACTTCCGCTTAGCGTGACGTCAGTGACTACCCTATATACACGATAACACGGTTTGGCCTTATATGGGCATGTCCTAATTTCGCGAGAACGAGGCCACTTCCGGTTATAGGTAAACAAAAGACTGATAGCCTTGAGTTTGCCAGAACGCACAGTGCAAACCATTAGTTTTATTCAAAATTAATAGAAATCCAGAACCCTAACCTTATAAATTTAATATAATCTATTCGTTGAATATGTTTTCTATATGTGTACCAAGCGATTTGTTTCTAGATGGTGTGGTTTTAGAGATATTTCACTTTTTCTGTATGAAGATTGCTCTCGACCATCGGCAATGCATTGAGTTTGCCGTACGCGCAGTGCAAATCGTCAGATTTATTCAAATTTAATAGAAATCCAGAACCCTAACCATATCAATTTAATATAATCTTTTTGGTAAACATGTTTTCTATGTGTATTCCAATCAGTTTGTTTCTAGGTGTTGTAGTTTTAGAGATATTTAACATTTTCTGTATGAAGAATGCTGACTGCCATTGACAATGCATTGCGTTTGCTGGTACGCGCAGTGCAAAACGTTAGTTTTATTAAAGATTAATAGAAATTCAGAACCCTAACCATATCAATTTAATATAATCTTTTTTGTAAATATGCTTTCTATGTGTATTCCAATCAGTTTGTTTCTAGGTGTTGTACTTTTAGAGATATTTAACTTTTTCTCTCTGAAGATTGCTCACTGCCACACTGATGATACTGCCATGTGTTTTTGTGTACCTGCAAACAGGAATTAGGTCAAGATGGCCGCCAAACCGTGTTTAGGTGTATAGGGCCATCCCAGATTTGACTTGAGTGACACCTAATCTGGACGGCTGCCGCACGATGTGACTCCTCAGGAAGCCGAAATGCTCCTTGATGTAGATCTCCCGATCAAACAACTCCCTCGCTGCAGCACCGGACATGACATCGCTCAGTTTTCCGTTTCCACCTTGGTCCGTATAGACTCGTACCAGGTGATGAGCAGCTTAGAGTCGTCCAACCCCATCTCCTTCGCCTTCTCCTCCCAGGCACGCCTCTTTAAGGTCCTTTGACATAAATGTAGTCATTTAAGCGTAGCCACTCTGACATCTCCATGTGCTGCTCACTTGTCAGAGCTAGAGCGTCCAGCTTCTTGCGCTTCACTGCCATCTTCCCCTGTGACAACTGGACTGGTGGAGGTGGCATCATAGCATGGGGAGGTGGCAACACGTCCCAGGCAGATTCCTCATCTGATGACAACCCCGAAGTTGAGGGTGACGGTGGTGGTCTTCTCCGTGTTCTGGTGGCCACCTTGTGCGGAGTAGGCTCCTTCTGCGCAACCCTCTTCGATGCTACTCTCTTCCCAGTTGGTTTGGTCATGATGTGATGTGTCGTCGGCCCTGCTGGATTTGGAAATGAGCCCTCAGCTCTGCGCCGTCTTTTATACTCCCGGCTATCCGGGAGTAGTCCGGGGGTGGTCTGGGGGGTGAACCGGGGCTGTCCGTGGATGGTCTGGGACGTCTCTGGCCCAGTCCGGGGATAATCCGTGGATACACTGGGGAGTCCGTTTGTGGTCTGGGGTCAATCCGGGGTTGTCCGGGACTGATCTTTTAGACTCAGGGATATCCGGGAGTAGTTCAGGGGTGGTCCGGGGGTGAACCGGGGTGCACCAGGGCTCGTCCGGGGGTCTCCGGCCCAGTCCGGGGATAATCGGTGGATACACCGGGGAGTCCGTGGGTGGTCCAGGGTCGATCCGGGGTTGTCCGGGACTGATCCATGACTACTCCGTGGATACACCGGGTAGTCCGGCTCAGTCTGGGGTGATCCGGCCTCTGGTCCATGGCTAGATCGTGGCTCATCCGGGTAGGTGTGACAGCGAGCCCAAAAACGACCAAAATAGCAATTTTATTCCGGGGCTGTCCAGGACAGTCCAGGGGAGTGGTCCGGGGGTGGTCTGGCTAAAAATCTGGGGCTCGTCCGGGTAGGTGTAACTTGGGCTTTAGCTTGTATACTACTGTGTAAAGGCTCTGTCACACGTCACCGGATTGGGGAAACGGAAAGAAACCGAACAAAGTCTGTTGATATCCGGCAAAATCTGGTTTGTGTCCGTTGCATATCCATTGCATATCCGTTGATATCCGGCCCAATCCGTTAGAAGTTTTGAACATGGACACAACTTGAAACGGATGCCGCCGGATTGACGTCTACGTTTCTTGTCCGGTTTGAGTCTGTTTAGTCCGCTTACCGTCTGTTGGCTATCCGTTCATGTCCGTTTCATGTCCGTTCGTCCAGCGGCCTTTGACCCGATATCGCAACATTTTGACACATTTTAATACATTTTGATACTTATCACGCCCGAACACCACCTGACTAGGCAATTCTGTCCATTTCTCAATCCGGCGAGGTGCGACAGCCGCTTCAGGGGTGGGTGTGGGTGGGTCGAGGAGGAGGTTGGTATAGCCTGTCCCGTTGCAAGTAATTAAACACACCCAGGCAGGATGAGCTAAACTTTAGCTGTGTTTACACGGGCAAATTTAAAACGATCTAGACAAATCGATTTATATGAAGTGATGTCGTGGCATGTTTACATGGACTGAGTTTGAAAGTGTGTCGGCGCCGGGAACCAGCAGCCTTAGTGGTGAGCCTGTAGCCGCCGAGTACTGCTATTTGTTTAGTCGCCGCCCCGGAACCAGCTGAATCGCTTCACATAAACCACCTCGCGACCTGGTATACATGAAGCGTTTCATATGGATCGATTCAGCCCTAAAACGCCACAGCGTCGCGTTTACACGGCAAATGTGAATCAATCTAAGCAAGTCATTTTATATGAGGCGTTTTAAATCGCCCGTGTAAACAGGGCTTTTGTGGGAGAGGACACTGGCACGAGATGGAGGAGATCCACCTTCCTGGTGTGAACCCACAATGTTTACAGCCTTATTATGGTGCTAGGTCAGGCGTGCAACCCAAATTCATTACACCTGCCTCTGTAGTCCTTGTATGAAACACCAAGTTTGAAGATGTGATACGTAGATCTATACGCCTTATTTTAGGTCAGAGAGACTGCCAAACATTCTCAGTGTGAAAATCACGCAATGGCCTGTTGCTTTTGTTTGTAAAGTTGTAACAAAATGGGAACCGACTTGTGACAGCCTACACTCATGACGTTATATTACTGCTCCTTTCCCTTAAAAATACTCCCCATTATGAAGTCCATTGAATCTGACATGAATGAACCGGTTCCACGACAAAAGCACACACCCTTAATGAAAAAGGAGACCAAAGCTTTAATCAGAGGTGTTAAGGCCCTGTCACACTATGCCGTGTTGCATCAGCGTATGCCGACATATGTGATTTTGCGCCAACATATTGGTGTGCACTGGTGTTCACTGAGACAAGTTATGGGTACCTTTGGTCTAAGTAGTATTCGTTAAAGCCCACTGGTGTAGGCCCCTACGCTGAGATAAGTAATGGGAAAGTTTGGCATAAGTTGTATTTCTTGGCATGTTCAAAATTCCGCCATATGACAGCGTATGTCGGCATACACTGACGCAATATGGCATAGTGTGACAGGGCCTTTACCAGAATCAGTTGTTCTCACCTGTCAAACCTCTTAAATCACACATTAGGTATTTGACTAAAAGATTTTAATTCCCGTAATTGGGTTAGACAAATCCACGTTAATCGATAGGTGGCGCTGCGACGCAACTCGGGCCATGGTTATGCACTGGAACCAATTATGATGGTAATCAGGCCACGAGGGCCAGCCGCTACTGGATGTCGCTTCGGTCGAGTTCTCATCACTTTTGAATTAGCTATTGAAAGAGATGGACATCTGACCGTACCACTAATGAGCGGCAGGCCCGGGACAGCGGTAGAATGGTCACCCTCAGCTGGGAGAGGTAAGTACTCCCCGCAGGAGCGAGTCTCGGCTGAGCCACCATGGGGCCACCTGGGGGACTTTCATGTCATGAAACACCAGCAGTGTCCAGGATTTCACAGATGAACACAAAGTTCACCGGCCTAGCCATTTCGCCTGCCACCCTCAGGGCTAGCTGGGAACCTCGTGCTTGCACTCGGGTGGCTGCTATGGCACCCCTGGAGGACTACCCCCCCCCCCCCCCCCAATGGCATTGTCCTGATCGGTAAGGGGTGCTTTGCTGCTTTGGATCCTGGTGATCCCTACCCCTCCATCCGCGCATATCGGGGCCTGGTGGCCGGGAGGGGACATCCCCCCCCCCCATCCCACTCACAACCCTGCTGCTCCCCACTCTGAATGCATGGGGGGGAGGTATGGGGGGGTTGCCGGACGGCTGGGGACCGAGGCCCATGTCATGACAGATACCTAATATAATTGGGTACGCGGCCGGCAGATGACCGGCAGCCAACCCCAGACCTATGCATCAGACGCAGCTCCACGTCCACCTATGTCCACCCAGATGAATTTATAGTCCGAATCGACCAAAGCCATCAGGACGATAGAGAAGAACTTTTTGTAGTTGTAGTAGGTCGAATCCGACCTAGGTGGACACTTGCAGGCTATGTGTTTGCCATTGATCGCCCCACAGGTGTGCGGGAAATTCTATTTCTGCATGAAACCCTCTGCTATCGCATGCCAAGCAGCAGGTTCGGTCGGCAGTGGCATAACCTCATTGACATACTCGTCTACAATAGCCTGGCACACCTGAAATGACATAAAAAGAACAGAATGGATAGTGTGAAATTAATGTAAAACATATAAGTACATTATGTATATTTACTATAAGATATTACACAACCAACACACCTGAAATGAGATATACTACACAGACATGGTCTCAATAAAAATATTTAACAAATACAAGTGCATGAATGTATATAAAAAAATACCACATCTGACATGACAATAAATACACAGTATGGTTAATAATATCTAAAAAATACGGTGACATTGTGGTATTACATACAATTTACAAGACAACATTCAAAGACAATTACCTCTCTGACTAGGATGGAGATGGTGTTGTGTGGCACCCACCATGCGTACCGCATGTCGTTGTATTTGGACGCAGATGCCAAATGACGAATCATGATGGCCAGCTTCATGCATGGCTCAATGGCCCTGTAGAACGTATGCTGCTTCGTGATCCGCGGACCAACACGTCGCAGAAGTTCATCAGACATCACTGGAGGCATCCGCAGGAAGTTTGTGAAGGACTGTGAATCTTCTTTGCGGAGCTCCACCATCAGTTGGTCATACAGACCAAACTCCAAATGACATTGATGACTGAGCTAGGACCTACACCACCACCTTCTTGGCCTCCTTCTCCTTCTTCTGGCAGTCTGGAGGACCTGCAGCTCAAACTGTAATTGCAGCAGTTGCATCTCCACTTGCACAAGTGACACTCTGATCCGAAGAAGTTCAGGGGAATCCATGGTGGTGACCGCGACGACAGCATGAGAAAGACTGATGGCAGGAGCTGTTCATCTCGTTATTTATGTAGAATATAATTTATTATATATATATAAGTAGGCGGAGTTTCGCCCTTCTCTCTGTATTAATTAATTATTTATTTATTTCTTATTTATTTCTTATTTATTCTTCACTGTATATTCACCTCGGGCCACTCTTTTGCCCCGGGACTGCCATTTCATTGCCGCTTGGCTCATTCCCGCTTTGATTGCACTCGCAGCACCACTTATTTTTAGCTTTAGGTAGGGCTGTTATTTTGCCCGGCCAAGGGACCTTCAAGCAAAAATAAAAGAAGGTTTCCCACCACTACTCATTGTTCTCTCTCTCTTCCTTTACCGTAGCCTAAAACTATTTATATGATTTCATTGTCCGGTGCATTTCTGGTACTGTCCGGCCTTTCTCCGGTCCTTGGATGGTAAATCCGGTTTGTCTCCGGTTGGTGTCCGGTTTCGTCCAGTACATCTCTGGTAGCTGCCCGGTGATTTTTTTTTGCGACCGGGCTTATTCTGGAGGCTACCGGAGACGAATCGGAAAGCCAAGTCGGAAACCAATCGGACACTAACGGACACGTCAGTCCAGCGGTGTCCAGTAGAAGTTTTGTGCATGTTCAAAACTTTACCGGACACCGCCGGATGGGTACCGGACATGTACCGGACATCGCCGTACACCACCGGACAGTGTCCGGTTCTCGTCCGTTTCCCCAGTCCAGCTAGGGGTGACTGGGCCTTTACAGACGTCTCAGTCACCGAACTGCCGTCAGTACCTCTCCCTGCACAGGTACATGCCCTGGCCCGCTCCCGACACACCGTCAACACTATTTCACCCAAAGTCAACACACGCCCCCAGATACACCCCTGCAAACACACTGACTCACAGTCCGCGCACCTTCCCGATAGCAAATTACACACATCCAATATCTACCCACTAGAAACAACCACACCTCACAACTCGTTTTCTCCCTCTCCCCAAGCACAAGTTCCGACGCAACATGCTGAACACTTACATGTAAACCCTACTCTACCAACACCCCAACAAAAGTTGCATAACATAATGCGGTCCGGATAGCAAGTGCACTACCGACCACTCAAGACTCCCCGCCGTTCTCCCCGACCTCACCCCTAAAGCTAATAACACTCGACATGTAGGAAGCCCCCACATGACGCCCACCACTACACACTCCGTGCATGATCAGCTGACTGACACAACCGCACAACTGTTAGATATATGCTCCGCCTCAGTCACATCCACACTCTCCATTGAAATATAGTTCGATTCCTTTGACATGAGTTCTCATGCTTCTCATTTACTTACAGATCCGCCTCAGGCCAAGCAGTTTGTTCCACCGTCACCTTTTGAGTATAGCCCGACACTAGAGGCTGTTTGACCCCCAAGCTGCTCCTGCCTTATCTACCTCAAAAGATCAGTTTCTTAAGCTTTACCAAGCAGTGAGAGCCTCGGCACTCCCAAACTATCTTAAAGCAAGGCTCCCAGTAGTTTCAGGCCTTAAAATCTCCGCCTGGCGGGCGGCCTTGCTAGACTATCCCGATGTTCAGCGAGTAGACTATCTTGAGTTCGGTTGGCTGATAGATTATACTTCTAGATTCATTCCAACCCCTACCTTAAAGCTGCATACTCCGATTAAATATCAAATTTTCAAAACCAAACCAATGATCTAGATTCGATTTTGCATATCTAACTTAGATACTGATGCACTTATTAAGCATTTTTTCTGCGTAGAAGGCAATACTGAGTCAATTTAACAGAACCTGTTACTGCAGAAGTCTATGGTGTCAGAGTTTTGGCAAGCTTGCCAAAACTAATTTTCCATGTTTGCATTCAAAATATCTCAAAAGTTTACCAATTAAAATAAAAGTAATTTTGAACTAATGTAAAGTAGATACTAGTGATGGATCTAATATATTTATCTAAGCAAAAATACAGAAATTCAAAACCATTGGACTATGCAACTTTAAAGAATCACACAGTGAACGCAGGCTCAGACCTGCACATTATTCGCTTCATACAGAAAGAGCGCGACTGTGCAGCTTGTGCTAAGCCCTTTTAATGACCCACCGTTCATACCCCTGTGTCAAGTAAGCCCCCTAATGACTCGGCCTAAGAAAAATACAGACACGAAACGAGTTATAATTGACCTAACTTCCAATTAATAAGTTCTTGAATAAATACAACTTTGCAATCCCAACTCTTGTCCTACTTCCGAGCGCCGCGAATTGGCAGAGGCGCAAACACCGGCAATTAAACCACCAACCTTCAGATTAGGAGCAGAGAGCGTGTATATAAACAGATGAGAGGGACAACTCTCATACTAGACCGTGTAACAGCTGCCGACTGTGGCGCTCCAAGTGGTGGTTGTTGAACAGTTTAAGCATATGGGCAAACTCAAGGCATTGTCAATGATTGTGTGCAATCTTCATGCAGAAAAAGTTAAATATCTCTAAAACTACACCACATAGAAACAAACTGTTTGGAACACATATAGAAAACATATTCAACGATGAGACTATATTAAATTTATATGGTTAGGGTTCTGCACGTACGGCAAACTCAATGCATTGTCAATGGCAGTGAGCAATCTTCATACAGAAAACGTTAAATATCTCTAAAACCACAACACCTAGAAACAAACTGATTGGAATACACATAGAAAACATGTTTACCAAAAAGATTATATTAAATTGATACGGTTAGGGTTCTGGATTTCTTTTAATTTTGAATAAAATCGACGTTTTTGCGCTGCGCGTACCGGCAAACTCAATCAGTCAATGCATTGTCAATGGCAGTGAGCAATCTTCATACAGAAAAACTTAAATATCTCTAAAACCACATGACCTAGACACAAACCGCTTGGAACAGATATAGAAAACATGTTTACCAAAAACATTATATTAAATTTATACGGTTAGGGTTCTGAATTTCTATTAATTTTGAAGAAAACTAATGTTTTGCACTGCACGTACCGTCAAACTCAAAGCTTGTTCAACAATGACCGCGCGAGGCGCCACTGTAGCCTATGCTACCGATTTTTTGCGGGAGTTGTCGCTCTCATCTGTTTATATACACGCTCTCTGTTAGGAGTCCGAACTAGAAAAAAAGACAAACACTCTAACCACTACGCCAAAGAGAACACCACTTTATGTTTTATCAATTGACATGACATCATTTCATTTCATATCAATTGACATGACATCATTTCATTTCTGGTAGTTATGTGCACTGACCTCCTATGCAAGGAGCCACATATACAGGTAGGCGTGGATAGGGTGATTGCATCAGGGAGCCTAGGTAATGTAATCGTTTCCACGCTAGCCCTGGAATGGCAAGAAGTGTGGGTTCGAGTCCTGCTCTAGACACAATATTTTCCATTTTCATCACCCCAATGACACTGGTTGCCATGACTTAGATCCTGTAAACGTACACACTGTATGGTTGTTGAGCCTATCCTGTGTATGTTATATATAATATGTAAGTGCAGTACTTGTAAGCGTCAAAGACCCTATAATACTAAGAGGGCTCAGTCAGCCTGTACTGTGTAATCAAAATGATCAAACCCACCACTTGGTGCGCTGGCTGTTCTCTTGGTTAAATAGGTGCTATATTATATGTATAAATGTATATATGAATGTGAAAGATGTGTGATGATGGCGATGCTGATGATGATGTGTATTTGTTCATAGCAATTTCATATTAATGTGTATTCATACATACCTATCTCATGTATAATATAATTGTATATGTTTACATGTGAAACACCAACCAGCAGCTGGGCTGATCAAATCCACCACAAGGTGGCACTGCAAAATTTACATTACCATGGGAGAGATAGGGAGTGAGCCGTCTTAGTATTATAGGGTCTTTGTAAGCATTAAGCAACTTATGGAAGTGAACCATTAAAAAAACAATCCCAGGGGGACCTCTCAGGCAAGGAGCCACATAGATAGCTAGGCGATATTTCCCATTTTAATCACCCTCACATCAGTAATAATTCTATGATCTGATTGGCTACGGTAGAAAGGCAATTTGCCGTCAAGCCAACTCCACTCCTCTCCTACATAAACAATACTTGAAAAGCCATATAATCCCAATACAGATTCGAATACAGAGTTCGGGAGGGGGGGAATGGATAGAGAGCCAAATATCTGGGAAAGTAATGTTTTAATAGACTAAATAGGAAAATAGTATTCCTGACCTAGAATAGTAGTATTCCCTAGCAAACAACGAACTTAGTCAGTACGTCTGAAATGAAAATTGAAAAATATTCTTTTCCCTCAAATGCACCGCACCCATCGCAAATAATATCTCGCGAAGTAAATGCATAATAAAAGTGAAAAGTGTGATTTTACATATGTGGAGGGACGCGTATTGAAGTTTAGTTTAAATTATTAAATACTTTTGATGAATGCACAATAACGATGAAATATATTCCTTTATTCAGATGTAGGCATACGTACATGTATAATTACAAATGCATCGAATCCTATTTGAAACTACTTTCCTCTCTACTCTAGCGATTGCATATATATATATATAGGATAAGTACTTATCGATATATAAAGGGCGGAGCGGCCTATCCTCCGTTATTGTTTATATTATCTACTGCGCAGTAGCCAACCGCGTGTGTGCGGAAATTGAATTGGTTTGGCCTAAACCTTGTGCGCCAACGAAAAGTAAGTTGGCTTGGCCTAATTGGGTCTCATGACCGCCTGGTACTGCAGCGCCACTTTGTGCTCGTGGGCTGCGCCCTTCTGTTTGGCCAGTGCGCACCTGCTTTTTAAACTGTCCACATCTCCTGCTCGCTTGGCTGGTCCTGCCAGTTTGACTCCGGTCGTCTACCGGCGGTTCGTCTGTCAACTTTTTTTTCCTGCTGTCAGAAGGTTTTTCTTTTCTGCTGTCGGTTTGTCTTGCCGTGTTCGTCGTGCTTGGAGACGACATGGTATTCTGTCGTGACTGTGGAGAGTCTCATAAAAAGGACGACAAAGCAGCCTGTATTGCGGAGCAGCAAAAAAGGCCGACGACACGGCGTTCTACTATGGGGGCGAGAAAAAAGGAGGCGGACAACGGTGAGCTTGAAGTAGTGGACGCTTCATTGGCGTCGTTGTCGGTGGACGACCGAGAGAAGAAAGTGGAGGACGAAATAACCAGGTTAGAAGCGGAAATATGGCTGGGGGCGCTTGAGGAGCGCATGAGGGAGCTCCAGACGGTGCGTGACGGACAGCTTGGACGGAAGAGCGGACGGCAGACTGCGTGGATGACGGAGGGCTACCGTCGTCTGCGTGGAATGCAGGGGCTTCACCACAAGGGCCGGGGGACGCTTTGAATGCGTTTTCCAGCTATGGCCGCTCACGGGTGCGTACTCGTGAACAAGGGGGACGACGAACAACACGCAGCAGGAGTGACAGTAGCTCCAGCAGGAGACGGCGCAGTAAGTGGGCGCTGAAACGGTACACTGTTGCAGGAAAGGAAGTGCGAAAATTAAATGGGTATGAAGTATTAGCTGCCACTGGTGCATGGGCGCTGGACATTGCTGAGTTGAATGTAGCTGATTATAGAGCAATATTAGAGCACGTTGTATTTATTGCGGTGCGTGCGAGGGACGACTATTTCAGGGATTCCGCACATGTAGACTATGCTTTGGCTGTGCGGAAGTCGGCAGAGAGGATTGGAATGGCTGCTTTTGCAAAAATAAATTCTGGTGAAAGTGCTGTTCATTATGGCGCACAGAATGCGAAGGTGCGCAAAGCCGGTGCGGGAAGTGGTTTTGGAAGGAAGGCGGCAGGAGGTAGTCAAAGACCATCTCGCTGTTGTTATCAGTGGAACGGGGATGACGGTTGCTCTAGGACAGAGGAGGAGTGCATATATGAGCATAAATGTTCCAAGTGTGGTTCAAAGGGCCATAAGAAATATAAATGTAAAGAATGAGAGAGCAAAGGGCCAATTTCGTCTATAGCAAGCAATCGGCATGTGCGTCATTTGCCCTCATATGATTCTTTTGCCCTCACTAGAAATGTACATCATTTGAATTCTAATTGTGCTGATACCCCTTTGAGTGTTGATTGCCATAATGTGGCCGGCAGTATGCCGGTATTGGAAGGGCTAGGGGGAGCTGGGGGGGAGTGTACATGGGGGGAGTGTTACATGCGACCTCTCGGTGTCTCAGAACATTGCTGACATTCCGGTGAACCGGGTGGTGATAGACTGTGTGGATGGGGGGGGGGGGGGGGGTGTCTACATGACAGGGTTGTGACATGTGACCTACCGGTGTCTCAGAACATTCCGGACATTCCGGAAGGCGGGGTGCTGACTGACTGTGTGTGTGGGGGGGGGGGGGTATGGGCAACCCCGAATATGACATTCCTTTGACTTTTCAGCCAACTATGATTGATTGTTTGCTTTGGACTTTTCCTTGTGGTTTGGGAAGGGAGACTGATTTTGTTGTTGAAAATTGTGATGGTACCCTTCTTGTTACTATTGTGCATGAAGATTTAAGTTATGTTTGTTTGCCTGTGACTATGAATTGTTATAGGGGTAGTTGCACTTGTACACATTTTATTGCAGGGGTGCCAGCACAGCTTCGTCCTTGCAGAGTTTTCATTGAATGTTTCTATCGAGGAGAGGTGGACCCGGATTGGCAGTTCATGTTAACGGGTGTCACTTTTGGTTTCAAAGTTATTAATAACAAGTGTGATTTGAAATATGACTTAACTAGAAAAAGTAGGTGTTCAGTTGAACACAAAAAATTAATTACTAAAAAATTTCAGGAGGAGTTAGATGCAAATATGATCTCTGAAGTCTCTGATCTCCCATGTTGTACCCATGGGGTCTTTGTAGTGCCGAAGTCGGATGGTGGGGGAAGAGTTGTTGTTGATTGCAGCAGGCCAGATTATTCAGTAAACAATGTCACGGATGCAGTTGCTAAGAAATTTTCTTATAATTCAGTCGATGATGTTGTCCGCGTCCTGCAACGGGGAGATTATTTATGCACAATTGATATCAAGGACGCTTACCGTGCTGTATCTATACATCCATCGGATAGGATTAGGCAGGGCTTGTTAGGTCCGTCACTGGTCGGTCAGGAGGATATTTATTATTGTGATAATCGTTTGTGCATGGGACTTTCGTCTAGTCCATACATTTTTTCGCGCATTTCTGATTTTGTTGTTAGGTGTGCCGCTAGGGAGGGCGTGGAATCACTCGTCAATTATTTGGATGATTTTTGCGTGATAGCTCATTCAAAGCCCGAGGCTATGCGCAATCAGTGGACGGTAATTTCAATTTTGCGCAGAATAGGATTCTTTATTAACTATAAGAAGGTGACGGCAACTCAAACTAAAGTTAGGTTTCTAGGTATATTTATTGATAGTGTTGAGTTGGAGCTGACTCTGCCACAGGATAAATTGGACAAAACAATCGATATTTTGTTTAGATTGCAGGGCAGGAAAAAGGCTAGTAAGAAAGAGTTGCAGCGGGTAGGGGGTCTACTGGCTCATTGTTCGAAAGTGATCAAGGGCGGGAGGACTTTTTCGCGGGGAATTTATGACTTGCTAGCTCGCCTCAAGAAGTCACACTATAAAATTTGCCTTAACAAAAGCATTAGGGAGGACCTTCATTGGTGGCTCGACTATGCTGGGGGCTTCAATGGCAAGGCTAAGATATTACAGAATTTCGCTACGATAGAGTCGGTTTACAGCGATGCCTCCAAGTGGGGATACGGAGCGTTGTATGGGGCTGATTGGTTGGTTGGTTCTTTCCATCAGGCGGATACCACAAGGTTGCAGAATTATGCAGGACATCATATGGTGGCCACTGAGAAGGGGATTAGTGAGGACCACATTAATGTTCAAGAGTTGTATGCTATTTATGCCCCGATGATGCGTTGGCAAGTGGAATGGCGGGATAAGAATTTATTTATAACTGACAGTTAGTACAGCGCTTAATACCGGGCGTTCGAGGAGCAGCCATATTATGTACTACATTAAGCGCTTATTTTGGTCGTCAGTGAGGAATAATTATTCTATTCAATCAATATATATTAAAAGTAACTTGAATAAATATTGTGATGCTTTGAGTAGATTGAAGGAACAGGGCAGCCATAGAAGGCTATCGAATTTGATCATGAATGACTTTTTGTTGTGCCAATATTTTTTTCGCTCCTTTTTGATTTTCTTTTCCAGGATGGGCCAAGCTGGAGAATGAGCAGAAGGCGTTTCAATTACGGAACTATTCGGAGAAATCACGGGTGACCCGTTCTTCTCAGATAAACAAATATTTAGAATTTGTGGAAGGTTTCCATCCTTCACGTTCGCCCATTCCTTGCTCGAATGAGCAAGTGGCGATTTATGCAACCTGGCTAGCCAGGTCCCTTAAGTACTCATCGATTCGGAATTATTTAAGCGGATTGAATTATTTTCTTCGTTTGCACTCTGAACCAGTTATAGACTATACTAATTTTACATTAGCATCAACTCTGAGGGGTATTCGGAGGGTAAAGGGGGATACTCCGGTGAGGGCTATTCCTATGCTTCCTCATATGTTACGTTTGATTTTCTCTTTTTTGACAGCTGGGCGAGGCCATGTAGCATGGCGAGCGGCAATATTGTGTTCATTTAGGGGTTTGCTGAGAAAATGTCAGGTAACGGAGTCAGATTCTGCTCTCCGAAGAGAGGATTTCCATTTCCACATGTGGGGGATGGTCTTAACATTGCGTCATTCCAAGACCATACAATTTAGTGAGCGTAGATTGGAAATTCCTATTGCTAGGTGCACGGATATAGCTTTATGTGCGGTGCACTGGGCAGAGGTGCATTTTGAGCAAGTGCTGGCTTCCTTGTCCTCTGCAGCTTTTCAGATACCAGTAGGAAGAGACCGTTGGGCTCCTCTAGATTATGCAACTTATCAGGCAATGTTGAAGCTTTTTGCCTGTAGGGCGGGGTTGGATACCACCCAGCTGAGCTCCCATTCGATACGTAGGGGGGGCTGCACATTTTTGCACATGTCGGGTGCAACAATTGAAGAAATTTGTGCTAGGGGGGACTGGGTCTCCGAAACAGTCTATGACTACATTAAGACTCCCCTTTCCAGCCGAATTGTGGATGATATGCGGGTGGCCGCAATCCTGTCGGTGACACATGACTAGTGGGTTGGGGGAACCATGGGCGTTTCCTTTGGGCAGTTGCCTAGCCATGAGACTAGTATTAAACTGTTCAACCCATATTCATGTTTGTGTTTGTGTCCAGAGCATAGCCTACTTTATAGATAGGATAAGTACTTATCGATATATAAAGGGCGGAGCGGCCTATCCTCCGTTATTGTTTATATTATCTACTGCGCAGTAGCCAACCGCGTGTGTGCGGAAATTGAATTGGTTTGGCCTAAACCTTGTGCGCCAACGAAAAGTAAGTTGGCTTGGCCTAATTGGGTCTCATGACCGCCTGCTACTGCAGCGCCACTTTGTGCTCGTGGCCTGCGCCCCTCTGTTTGGCCAGTGCGCACCTGCTTTTCAAACTTTATGATCGGCTGGGCAGTTGCCTAGCCATGGGACTAGTATTAAACTGTTCAACCCATATTCATGTTTGTGTTTGTGTCCAGAGCATAGCCTACTTTATATATATATATATATATATATATATATTATATATATATACAGGGGCATAGCTAGGCGTACGCGCGTATGCCAAAACGTCCACATCATTTTGTAACAGCAAAATTTAATTAAAAAATAATAAAGAGAGAGAGAGAGGAGGCATGTAGTAGTCCGGAGTGTCGAAAACTCAAGTCTCAAATGTGTAAAATCCGCCAGCTTAAGCTTAAGCGGCCCCCTAAACCCCCTGACAAAATTAGGAGTACACATCCTTATGGCCGGTGCACACCTACCATTTACGACTTAAAACTGCCCGTTTCGCGCATAAAACTGGGTTTTAGTCATTAGGTGTGCGACCCCCTATCACACTAGACGCATGCGATTCGCGCATAAAACTCAGTTTTAGGGCTTACGACTCGAATCGCAAGACATTCGAAAAATGAATCGGGCCGTTCGAGAAACGCTAGGTGTGAGCGGTCAGTCGTATCGTATACGGTGTATGTGTGCTAGCCGGCGAGCTGTCGCGTTGGGGTTTTAATGATCAACCAATCACAGGCCCGGAAAAGGTCATGTGACGTTGTCCGTACACAAAGGGAAAAAATGGCGGACTGGTTGACCGAGGATGAGGTTTCAATGGTAGAAATGTGGAGAGATCGGCCGTGTTTATTTGACGTTACGTCTGCCGACTACTCCAATCGGGTGAAGAGGATTTCTGCGTTGGCAGAGATCACTGCAGAGGTGGGACAGTCAGGTAGGTCGGGTTTTGCGATACTATTCACTGTAATGTTTGTTGACATAGGCGCGAGATGCGGCGTTGGCCGTAGAGATCCATACTACGCTAGCTACCTACAGGTTCTTTACAGGTTATTTACATGTTGTTTCTGCGATTGAGAAACTATATATGACTTCATCGGGGGAGTTAATCGGGACTTAATCGGGATACGTAATCGGGATACTTTGTCCCAGAAATTAGGCGAGAACTGTGACTACCGGTAGAATGTTACCCGACAAGATGGCGGACGCAAAACGGCGTCTCTTTCAATTTGCAAGCGCATTAAACTATATATTAGAAGATTTGTTATTACTTTCACTAGCTCACAGTTGCCGCGTTAGATCGATATCTACTATATATCATACGATGTGCTTTGATCTTTTATAACAGCCTCCTCAATACAGAAGAGGATGACAAACCTCCGAACGCAGTTCACGAGATTCCGCAAACAACCTGCGTCGGGATCGGAGGGGAAGCGGCTCACGACACGCCAGAGCTGGATTCAGTCGTCCCTGTCGTTCCTGACTCCCCACGTCCAGAAACGGCAGAGTGTCAGTAACTACCCACTCCCCGGCACAAGCTCCAGCCAAGACAATGAAGAGGTAAGCTTACCTAAAAATACAACGTTAACAATTCGTAATACAATTAACCAACTTTATTAATATTGCGTTTCACTAATTCATGGCCGTCTGCCACGGCACCGATCCGGTCTGGGAGTTGACGTACTCGACCAGATAGTCGCGTTGTGTTTTCGCCCAGTGCGTAGAATTTGTCCCTGAGGGTAGTGTGGCCTGGCTGAGGACTCTGTCGCCTCTCCAGCTGCCGGGAGTGACGTCGTGTGTTGTGGGGTCCTCAGAGTCCACATTTGCAGTACTGCCTACCTTTTCCCTCAGGTAGTTGTGTAGCGCACAACTCGCCATCACAAGGCTTTCCACTTTGTCAGGGGCAAGGGCGATGTTTGTCAGAAACACCCGGAAGCGATTGGACAAGATGCCGAAGGCATTCTCCACTACGCGTCGGGTGCGTGACAGTCGGTAGTTGAATATCCTCCGATCCAACCTCATGTCTCTGTGGCTGAAGGGTTTCATGAGATATTCCTTGAGGGGAAACGCATCGTCGGCTACGATGAAATGAGCAAGCGGCCGATCGTCTCCGGGAGCAGGTGTAGGGGGTGGGAAGGATTCCGCGTGTTTTTCCAGTTGTTGCTGTAGGGTGCAACCGTTGAAAACTCCCCCGTCACTGACACGTCCATTACACCCCACGTCAACGTAGATGAACCGGTAGTCCGCGTCCACCAAGGCCATCAGTACAATACTGAAAGTGTTCTTGTAGTTATAGAACGCGGAGCCGGAGTGTGGAGGTGGCTTGATGTGGATGTGCTTGCCGTCCAACGCGCCCAAGCAGTTGGGGAAGTTCCACCGTGTTTGGAACACATCCGCTACCTTCCTCCACTGCTCCGGAGTTGACGGGGTCTGCAAAAAACAAAACACATACACAATAAGATGCACAGTATTTTTTGTAAAATTATAAATTGTTACTGTTGGCAAACTAATAATTTGTTTCTTTTTTATGGGCACGGAGGCGGTCGTGGAGGATGCGACGGACCAGGGCGCGGAGATGGAATCGCAGAGTGTAATCACAGACGACGAGGACGAAGGGCATTGGAACGTGCCGACCACCCCAAAGACCAGCCACGAACCGGTGATAAGCAAAAACAAAAGAAAGCGAGCGGAAATGGAAACGCGAGAGAACAACTTGATGGAGCTCGTTCTGCACAACTTAAAGGAAAATACCGGAGAGCGGGACGATGCCATCTCGGTCTTCAGTATGAATATCGGCATGAAGTTGCAAAAAATAACTGACCCTCGCATTCTACTGATTGTACAAAATGACATCGAACAAGCGTGCTTCCGCGGCACCATGAAAATGTTGGAGTTGACGAGTAAAACTCAACAGGAAGACATTGCGCAATCCACCGGCACAGCGACAGACGCCCCTAGGGCCAGTTCCTCCTTTTCTTATATGAAATTGTTGAGTGCTGATGACTACAACGATTGTCCTCCTTAATGTTATAGAAAACGAAATACAACGAAGATTTTACCATGAGACTGGGTATTTTTAGTTGTAGTCGCTTCTAGTAGCGCACCGATTCACTTGTAGTGATGTAAAAGTTGAGTTGCATTGAAACGTTGTAACTGCGTGGGTTTGGACATTACTGCGTGGGTTTGTAAGTTGTATTTAGTATAGAAATGAGACTAACGTGAAACAGCGCGGGTTTGGACATTACCACCGTGCTTTAGTAGACCAAACATTTTCTGTTTTACTGATGTAAGTTTTAAGTAGTGATTTGCATTTGTATACAAATGAGACAGTTTTAAGTTGTTAGTCGCAGTGAAATTGACGGATATGTTTTACTGATTTCAGTTTTAAGTAGTGATTTGCATTTGGATACAAATGACACAGTTTTAAGTTGTTAGTCGCAGTGAAATTGACGGATATAAGTTTTAAGTTGAACCTGAAACTGGGCGGGTTTGGACATTAGCAACATCTTTCAGGAGATGATTTAAGTAGTGATTTGCATTTGGATACAAATGACACAGTTTTAAGTTGTTAGTCGCAGTGAAATTGACGGATATAAGTTTTAAGTTAAACCTGTAAACTGCGCGGGTTTGGACATTAGCAAATTGTTGTAGAAGACGCAGGACATAAGAGATTTTCTGTTTTACTTATATAAGTTGTAGTCACTTCTAATTGTTCCACGATTCAATTGTAGTGAAGTGAAATTAGTAAGTTTTAGTGCCTTTTAAGTTTTAAGTTGTGTATCGCATTGAATATAAAAATGAAAATGATCATTTTTACTAAGAACACTATTTCGTGTGAAACCCAATAAAACAAAATTTTCACAACCACAGTTACCTTGAAGTATTCATCCTTCAGCGCGGAGATGGAATCGCAGAGTGTAATCACAGACGACGAGGACGAAGGGCATTGGAACGTGCCGACCACCCCAAAGACCAGCCACGAACCGGTGATAAGCAAAAACAAAAGAAAGCGAGCGGAAATGGAAACGCGAGAGAACAACTTGATGGAGCTCGTTCTGCACAACTTAAAGGAAAATACCGGAGAGCGGGACGATGCCATCTCGGTCTTCAGTATGAATATCGGCATGAAGTTGCAAAAAATAACTGACCCTCGCATTCTACTGATTGTACAAAATGACATCAAACAAGCGTGCTTCCGCGGCACCATGAAAATGTTGGAGTTGACGAGTAAAACTCAACAGGAAGACATTGCGCAATCCACCGGCACAGCGACAGACGCCCCTAGGGCCAGTTCCTCCTTTTCTTATATGAAATTGTTGAGTGCTGATGATTACAACGATTGTCCTCCTTAATGTTATAGAAAACGAAATACAACGAAGATTTTACCATGAGACTGGGTATTTTTAGTTGTAGTCGCTTCTAGTAGCGCACCGATTCACTTGTAGTGATGTAAAAGTTGAGTTGCATTGAAACGTTGTAACTGCGTGGGTTTGGACATTACTGCGTGGGTTTGTAAGTTGTATTTAGTATAGAAATGAGACTAACGTGAAACAGCGCGGGTTTGGACATTACCACCGTGCTTTAGTAGACCAAACATTTTCTGTTTTACTGATGTAAGTTTTAAGTAGTGATTTGCATTTGTATACAAATGAGACAGTTTTAAGTTGTTAGTCGCAGTGAAATTGACGGATATGTTTTACTGATTTCAGTTTTAAGTAGTGATTTGCATTTGGATACAAATGACACAGTTTTAAGTTGTTAGTCGCAGTGAAATTGACGGATATAAGTTTTAAGTTGAACCTGAAACTGGGCGGGTTTGGACATTAGCAACATCTTTCAGGAGATGATTTAAGTAGTGATTTGCATTTGGATACAAATGACACAGTTTTAAGTTGTTAGTCGCAGTGAAATTGACGGATATAAGTTTTAAGTTAAACCTGTAACTGCGCGGGTTTGGACATTAGCAAATTGTTGTAGAAGACGCAGGACATAAGAGATTTTCTGTTTTACTTATATAAGTTGTAGTCACTTCTAATTGTTCCACGATTCAATTGTAGTGAAGTGAAATTAGTAAGTTT
The DNA here is from genome assembly GCA_030323885.1 of Branchipolynoe longqiensis. Lineage (NCBI taxonomy): Eukaryota > Metazoa > Annelida > Polychaeta > Phyllodocida > Polynoidae > Branchipolynoe > Branchipolynoe longqiensis. The sequence continues at coordinate 76,917,970 of CM059193.1, forward strand.
TAGTGCCTTTTAAGTTTTAAGTTGTGTATCGCATTGAATATAAAAATGAAAATGATCATTTTTACTAAGAACACTATTTCGTGTGAAACCCAATAAAACAAAATTTTCACAACCACAGTTACCTTGAAGTATTCATCCTTCAGCGCCTCGTAGATCGCGTCGCAGGTTTCGGGGACGATCTGGCCGATGGTGGTGGCGCCAACACGGAACTGGTAGCTAATGCTCTTGAATGATTCCCCTAGAAACATGCAAAGGATTTTGGTAAGGTCAGCACGCCTCGTAGCACAAAGTTTGGACCGATTCATCTATATGGCTATGCTATGCTATGCACAGACAATAATAAACCAATTTTAAAAAACAGTAAATGCTAACCTGTGGCCAGGAATCGTAGTGTGATGGCGAGCCTCTCCGCAGCTGAGATGGACGCCCTAAACCGAGTATTCTGCCGCGCGATCCGACGTTCGACAAGGGCGAGCAGCTCGTCAAACTGTTGCGCCGGCATCCTCGTGTAGTTGGTGAAGACTTTCGGTTCAGACTCACGTAGTCCAGCCACCAGCATGTGGAAAGCGCCAAGTTCCACACGCTGCGTGATGTGTGGACGCACCCACAATTGCCGACCAACCCTACCACGTCGGACGTGACGTATGGCAAGTAATGCTAGTGCGACTGCAGTATTTATTTTTTTTTGTTTTGAACGGGGCGCCATCTTGCATATCTGCTCAACAACCGCTCCCGATAGTTGGCGCCACCGACACCAGTCGGCCACAGACGTGGCGCCGTCTTGCGTTGAGGCTCTCAAATTGTTCAAGAACTGCTAGGAGGCGCTGATGCTAATGTAGTTTGTGCTAAAGACACCAGGTGCGCGGATCGCAGTCGCGAATCGGGACGGTAGATGTGCGCGGCCCAGTCGGTAGATGTGTACACCCTGTCGTCAGTTTTTAGTCGCGAAACGGGTCGTGACGAGTCGCGTTCGCCAGTCAGTTTTAGTGCGCGAATCGTAAACGGTAGGTGTGCACCAGCCAATAAAGGTCTAGCTACGCCCCTGATATATGCAAATACATGTCCTTTGATAATAGTATGTTCCAATATATAACGCTATGAGCGTACATATATCTACGCTTGCCCTATCACGAACGTGTTGCCATGACTACCAGATCTACACCGTGCTACATCAAATGACGTTAACTATGAATTGGAAGCGTTAATTGTTCAAGCCTTTTTCTTTCGTATTTGTTGGTTTGTTGTTGGAGTTTTATGACCTGGCAACATCTAAGGTCATATCAGGACGCGTACAGACTTGTGAAAGTGCGCACTCATGGTGGCTTTATAATGCTGCCCCACTGGGAGACCATGCCGCCAGCACCATGACCTGATATCCCACTCAGTCACATTATCCTGACACTGAGCCAACTAGATTTACGATGCTATGCAATGAGAGTAGATGAGTGTTACTTCATTCAGAACAAATACAATGTGATATCGGGTAACTATATAAGAATTGAGTGGTTGAGTGCTGTACAGAATTGTCCACAGCAGTTCAACATTTAATAGGATTCAGTGAGGCAATATTGACAGATTTAAAAAGAAACCCACAAAAATCATACTGTATTATTGATTCATTCTTATCTTATTATGCCAAATCATGAAGTCTGAACAGGTAGTTATACAAGTGTATAACTACTCTGAAATCTAACTCAATGTCTGGTGAGATTTTTTAAATGTGTCACTATCTAATGGATAATAGTCCAGATGTCTAATATCGAATGCAAAAGTGCTGAGTGCTTCCACAGACCACTTGAAGTTGCATAGTCCGATGGCTTTGAGTTTCTGTCACCTTTCTGAGATAAATATATTAAACTGATTGTTATTAATCTACCTTACTTTGGTCTGAAGACACTTTTATTTTAAATGGCTAACTTTTGAGATATTTGAAGTGTAAACATGTAAAGTTAGTTTTGGCACACATGCCAAAATACTGACCCCATATGCTTCTGCAGTAATGGGTTCTATTAGATTTACTCAGTATTCCCTTATATGAGGCAATACATTATTCATAAGTGCATCAGTATCTAAGTTAGATATGTAGAATCAAATCTAAACAATTGTTTTGGTTTTGAAAATTTGATGCTTTATCGGACTATGCAGCTTTAATGGCCCTGTCACACTACGACGTGACTACGTCAGCGTAACCACAACGTGAAAATAATGATATCACGTCGAAGTTATCGGCGTAATATGCAAATTGTGGACGTGAATGCCACGTAGTTGACGTGACCGTAACGTGACTGTAACGTGACCATAACGTGACCGTAATGTGACCGTAACGTGACCATAACGTGACCGTAACGTGACCGTAACGTGACCGTAACGTGACCGTAATGTGACCGTAACGTGACCATAACCGTGACAGTAACGTGACCGTGACGTGACCGTAACGTGACCGTGACGTGACCGTAACGTGCAAAACGCGGCCCACACGTTGCTCCCACCCGGGCCGTCGGTCTGACGTGACATAACGTGACTCTAACGTCATTTACGCTGCTATAACGATCGCGGAACGTCTACCTAACGTCATTGTCACGTCATCCCGACGTGACGGCGTCACGTCGAGATACGTCGAAAGTTTTGAACAGGTTCAAAACCTCGACGCGTGCCGACGTAACACGACGTAACATGACGTAGCTCGACGTCACTCTAACGTCATTATGACGTCATCATAACGTAACCCAACGTATGGCAACGTAATGACGAAAAATGATCACGTTAGGCTCACGTTGGCTCGTTACGTCGTAGTGTGACAGGGGTATTAGCACTTATTAAAATCGCCGGAGAATCATTTTCACATAGTCCCAAAAACAATGCTATAATACGGGTATTCCGAGTCCTGCTGGTCCCACAATAATGACTAATGGGTTGATTCCACCCAGGCGGCATGCGGCATGCGGCGTGCAGCGATTTGGTTTGACTTGTACACAGTAACAACTTTAAAAAGTCCATATTTTCTCTTTAATATTAGAGCGATTTTCACAAATGAAGTGTTATTTAAAATTCAATATACTAGCAGGTGAAATCCATTAAATCAAGCTCAACACTATTTTTGCAAATTACTGAATGTCGTATATGCGGTGTAGATACCCAATGTGATAGGGGAGACCTCTGCAACACAGACATACACAGACACACATACACCCGACCTGACTTTGCAGAGAGAGACACACACAGACAGAGACACATAGACAGACACATACAGACAGAGGCAGCCACACACATACATACACACAGATATACACACAGACACACATACACACACAGACATTACTACACATACATATACAAACAGACACACACAGACAGACACACATAGATAGACACACACAGACAGACATGCATAGACAGCACACACAGACACAGAAACACACAGACATGCACACAACCGACATACACAGACACACATACACCCGACCTGACTTTGCAGAGAGAGACACACACACACAGACAGAGACACATAGACAGACACATACAGACAGAGGCAGCCACACACATACATACACACAGATATACACACAGACACACATACACACACAGACATTACTACACATACATATACAAACAGACACACACAGACAGACACACATAGATAGACACACACAGACAGACATGCATAGACAGCACACACAGACACAGAAACACACAGACATGCACACAACCGACATACACAGACACACATACACCCGACCTGACTTTGCAGAGAGAGACACACACACACAGCCAGAGACACATAGACAGCCACACGCAGATAGAGGCAGACACACACACATACATAAGCTAGGATCCAAAAATTGAATTAAAGTTGCATGGTCCGATGGCCTTTGAATTTTTGTCTTATTTTTGAGATAAATATATCAAATTGATCGTTACAAGCTACTAATCATTACTCCGGAGTGATTTTGATTAAAGATGATTAGTTTTGAAGTAATATGAGCTGAAAGAACCAAAAAATAATTTCGACAAGCTTGCCAAAAGTCCTGTGGCTATGACCCAGATGGTCATCTCGCGGTGACCACGTGATGTGAGATGACCTGGAACCTTACAGGACTGTAGGTAGGTATTCCTGGTTGGGTGGGTAACATTCTGGGAATGGATTAGTGACATAGGCCCATGGCACTAGGGCTTTAAAAAAAAAAATGTGTGTCTGTTGTCTGCTTGTGTCTGTCTGTCTATGTATGTCTGTATGTATCTGTGTGTGTGTCTGTCTGTGTGTCTGTCTGTGTGTGTCCATCTGTGTGTTTCTGTGCTGTGTATGTGTGTATGTATGTATGTGTGTATGTATGTCTGTGGTGTATGTGTGTCTGTGTGTGTATGGATGTGTATGTCTGTATGTGTGTGTGTCTGTGTATGTATGTGTGTGCATGTATATGTGTGGCTGCCTCTGCCTGTGTGCGGCTGTCTATGTGTTTCTGTATGTGGGTGTGTCTCTCTCTCTGCAAAGTCAGGTCAGGTGTATGTGTCTGTGTATGTCGGGTGTGTGCATATATGTGTGTTTGTGTGTCTGTGTGTGCTGTCTATGCATGTCTGTCTGTGTGTGTCTATCTATGTGTGTCTGTCTGTGTGTGTATATGTATGTGTGGTAATGTCTGTGTGTGTATGTGTGTATGTATGTGTATCTATGTGTGTCTGTGTATGTATGTATGTATGTGTATGTATGTGTCTGTGTGTGTATGTGTGTGTGTATGTCTGTGTGTGTATGTCTGTGTGTGTCTGTCTGTGGGTGTCTGTGTGTGTCTGTGTGTGTGTGGCTCTCTCTCTGCAAAGTCAGGTTGGGTGTATGTGTGTCTGTGTATGTCAGGTGTGTGCATGTGTGTGTTTCTGTGTATGTGTGTGATGTCTGTGTATGTCTGTCTGTGTGTGCCTATCTATGGGTGTCTGTATGTGTGTGTATGTCTGTGTATGTATGTCTGTGTGTGTCTGGCTGTGTGTATATGTCTGTGTGTATGTCTGTCTGTATGTATATGTATGTGTGTCTGTGTGTGTATGTCTATGTGTGTATGTCTCTGCATGTCTGTCTGTGTGTATGTCTGTGTGTGTATGTCTGTGTGTGTATGTCTTGTGTGTGTATGTCTGTGTGTGTATGTCTGTGTGTATGTCTGTCTCTGTGTCTCTGTAAAATCAGGTCAGGAAACACACAGACACATACACACACATCCACCTCATATCCCCTTCCCCTCTATGACCCTGCACAGCAGGCCTACTTGGTTGGGGGGGCTAATGGGGTCACGAGATTGGCCTAATTGGTTAATGGCCTTCCTGCATAATGGGTGTTTCAAACTGAGTGTTCAAAGGGGTGAGGTTATAAACTCACTGGTTATTCTGTATATACTGTCCCAAATCATTAGCTAATAGACCAATATCTAAGTTGGATATATAGCATCAAATGTAAGTAGTTGTTTTAATTTTGACAAAATTATATTTCATCGGACCATGCAAGATTTTTACATATATATAGAGTATATATATATATATATATATATATATCGACACCGGGAGACGGACGGTTATGGGCTAGGTAAAAATGCTACCAGATCCACAGAAATAGGAATAGTTATCTATACTTTGGCAATTATAAATGTAGGAACCCCCATGTGAGACGGACGGCCGCATGCCGCGTGAAAGGAATATTCCCGTTTGCATGCCGCATGCCGCATGCCACATGCCACATACCGCGTGTAAGGAATCTTAGCTTAATGCTTAGATTCTGTCTGGATCCGGTTTCATCCACTGCTGAGTAAGTTGGTGGCCTACATATTTTACTGATGTTATGCATATGAGAAGCATTTAGTTTTAGATTAACCGATCTAGCTCTGTCAAGCACTGCTTTCAGCCTGTCGTTGTGTTATTCGATAGTTGAGCCATACACCAAAATATCATCTGTTACGAACCCTACCCCGGGCAAATCACCCATGATGGAGTGCATTTCCTGAATAAAAATATCACTGGCCGTTTTGATACCGAAGGGTAATCCGGTATACCGATAACAGCCCCATGGCGTGTTGAATGTTCACAAAAGTGAACTCTGATGGCCCAGCTCTATTTGCCAGTAGCCTGTCATAGCATCTAAAGCCGTGTTTACACGGGGAATTGTGAAACGATCTAGACAAAGCGATTTATATGAAGCGTTTTAGAGGCGCGTTTACACGGACGGAGTTTGAAAGTGTGTCGGCGCCGGGAACCAGCAGCCTTAGTGGGGAGTCTGTAGCCGGCGAGCACTGCTATTTGTTTAGTTTACACTCGTCGATTTGACAATAAAATAGCTGCTACGTTAATATCGCTTGGAATTTAGGGTTAATTTAATCAAATTTCATTATTTGAGTATGTAATTCTGTCAAATATGATCGCATTCAATAGATTTCGGCCTAATCCATCCCTAACACTGCTGGGCACCAGCGATTAGTTACAGCTGAGCCTGTAGCCGGCGAGCACCACTATTTTACACTATTGCCGCCCGGGAACCAGCTGAATCGCTTCATCTATACTACCTCGCGAGGTGGTTTACATGTACTGATTTATATGAATCGATTCAGCCCTAAAATGCCTCAGTCGCGTTTACACGGCAAATGTGAGTCGATCTAGGCAAGTCGTTTTATATGAGGCGTTTTAAATTGCCCGTGTAAACAGGGCTTTTTACTGTGAAATATTGCATGTTAGCCGTTTTGGCAATTATTTCGTCTACAGTTTTAGTTGGGAAAGGTCCTCATTTTATGGCTTTGTTCAACTTTGTAGTATCGAGACAGATTCTTATTTTGTTTGTTTTTTTGACAATAGTGATTGAGTTCACCCATTCAGTTGGTTCATCTTGCTCTGTTATTACACCCAATTGTACCATTTGTTTAAGTTTGTCATGCACCTTATCTTCGATGGCTTATGGAATCCTCCTTGGCAGGTCAATAACAGATTACACAGTTTTATCAACATGAATGACAGCATTTGATTTAATTAGACTTAAACCCTGAAAACATCACTGTATTGACTTACCAATTTGTCGGCCTCGTGGATTTTGTCGCCGGCGCAGCTGTGACTCTTCGTCAGTGTGTGAGAGTTCACCAAAGCACCCACAACAGCATCAACCCTTGATAACAATTTCAGAGTGACACATGCTTGTTTACCAAGAATGGGTTGACAGTCATGTGTGAAAGTACAATGTCTGAACACTTTGACTTCTGGATACTGAATGCTTTATTCGCCATCCAGGGACCTGAACCGCTGGCACCCTGTGCCTCTGATGTCATCTCATTTACATATTCCTTTGTTCTCTGCTCGTGCCTGGATGTCTTTTATGCAATTATTACATCCCCCCTTCACAAGTATTTTTTTAGATATAAACATATATACTTAAAAATGGTTACATGGACATTGGGTTTACAGGTTAAAGTACACAATGAAAATAACACATAGTGACATAATGTCTTAGTCTTTGAACATGCTTAGCCGATGTCTGCATGTACCCATTCACTCATGTCCTTTGGGTTATTGTCTGGCTATGTAGCCTCCCTATGACATAATGTGAACCTTGAAATAAACAATGAACTTATTTTCTGAAAATAAATCTTAATGCTAACATGCATATAGTTTTAGTGTGTCATTACAGCTGGCAGCTGTCTAACCTTTAGAGGTCTAATCTGTCCGCCGGCCTAATCACTCGACCTGACCTAGTTAGATTAGCTACGTTGTTTACATTTTCACTGACTTGTCTGTGCCCGTCCGACTGGTTCAGCCTGAGTGCCCTTATGATTTGTACTCTGTTTCTATACAACATTGTAAAATAGCTAAAGCTCGAATCTGTGGTTGTGTAGGCAGGCTATAGTGAAATCAATACAGACAAAGAGAAAGGAAGAGTAAAAAGTGTAAAGAAGGAGAGAGAGTCAAGTCCTCCGGTTTATTATTTATATGGTTACATGAGTTCATTGTAGAGTATCACCCCACCCCTTTCCCCCAATGGGAACCAAGCATTTGTGGCCCTACCAATAGGGATCCAGCATTCCTGGTCCCCATGGCTACCAGTGGTCTGCCCACCACCACCAAGCTGTATGACCCCATGGCAACCACCAACCTTGACCTTTGAGTGTGGTGATCACTATCCCAGCAGAGTGCCCTCACACCCAGACCGGCCAGCACCACTATGTCTATTTACATCCCACTCAGGCACCACCAGCCCTTACATATATATATATATACATACATGCACCTGGTCATGTACACCGATAAGTAATAGAACATTTGCATTCCCCCCATATGCCGTATATCAGAATATTTTACAACATGTTACCCGACTCGTTCAGAATTTGGTATTTAGTGTAATAATCTACCGTTATTACATAGTTCTCGTGATTTATTTCGAATAGATCTGCACCTATCTTTTCATAAGGTTGACATGTTATTGGGTGACTATGGTTCGTTATGTAAACTTTTCCGATTATTTTGGCATGTGTCACAACGACTGACTTTTTCCTCAATTTGTTTATTGATGTTGGGCCAGAACATGCAGTCACGTGCTAGCTGTTTGGACTTAGTGATACCTAAGTGCATCTCATGCACAGATCTTTGGAGGTACTATTACATGATTGCCCTTCATTACCAAGTACTGTCGTAGACATGGCGATGTTTGTGCATGTGTAGTGTCCCACCCATTTTTGATATTTGTTATTAACCTGGACATGGATATATCATCTTCATACTCTTTGACGATTTTACTTAACAGACTGGACGATTGCATGTTCACTGCAGCGACGCTGAGTGTCTACATCATAATATGTCAATACAGGAGCAGTTCTCAATTTTTCTTTGAGATTGTCATATGCGACTTGCTGTTCGTTTTGCCAGTGCCACATGACATCCTTAAGCCCAAGTCACACCTACCCGGATGATCTCTGGATTTTTAGCCGGACCACCCCCGGACTGTCCCGGACAGCCCTGGATAAAATTGCTATTTTGGTCATTTTGGGCTCATGGTCACACCTACCCAGACGAGCCATGGTCTAGCCATGGACCAGAGGCTGGATCACCCCGGACTACCCGGTGTATCCACGGAGTAGTCACGGATCAGTCCCAGACAACCCGGATGAGCCAAGATCGACCCCAGACAACCCCGGACCACAAACGGACTCCCCGGTGTATCCACAGATTATCCCCAGACTGGGACAGAGACCCCCAGACCATCCCCGGAAAACCTGGACCATCACCGGTTCACCCCCCCCCGCCCCCCCGTTTCGCCCCCGGACTGCACGGACCACCCCCGAACTACTCCCGAATAGCCGGGAGTATAAAAGACGGCGCCACGCTGGAGGGCTCATTTCCAAATTCAACAGGGCCGACGACACATCACATCATGACCAAACCAACTGGGAAGAGAGTAGCATCGAAGAGGGTTGCACCAAAGGAGCCCAACCCACACAACGTGGCCAGCAAAACAAGGACTAAAGATTAAAGCCATTATAGCAACAATAAACAACAAGAAGTAACAAACAAATTAAATTAATTTAAGATATCTTTATTATTAGCTAGGCTTCTTTTCATATCAAATTCACAATAATAATACATATTTCATCCACAGGAACACACATATAATAATTGCGCATTTCAATGTTAAGTACAATTCTCTTGTTAGAATTTCATATCAAGTGGACCGGCCACATTAACAGTTCGCACTTCATAATAGTTCATATCATAGCATCTTGCCAAGCCACCGATCCAGCCTTAAACACGTAATAGGCACTAAGATATTGCCTCTGGTATTTCGCAGCCATTTTCATTCTGTTCCCATGTGTGCGGTAGATGCTGGCGAGAAGATTGTTCAGTATCCAGGCTCCAGGAACGATGTTGTGATTGGTGTCCTCCTGGTCCATCTCTGCATTGTGACGAGCTGCATACCGCATCCACGTCAAATTATGTAGGCAGATAGATGCCAACACTATCGACACAACTGTCGGTGTCCTCTGTCTCATGGTTGTTAGGAGGCACTGGTAGAGGTGCAATAGAATCCATTTTCGATGATTCGGCGGGCCCTGGACAGTCGGTAGTTAAAGATTCTTTCCGGAATTCTTAGGTGACGCTTGGAGAATGGTTTAATCAACCACGTTCTCAGGGCGAACGCATCATCAGCAACTATGAAGTAAGGCATATAGCGCTCATCATGTGGTAGTGGTTCTGCAGCTGGACTACCAAGTCGTTCCTTTTCTACGTACTGCTTCATTCTGAACGGTTGAAGACTTGAGCATCTCCTGCAGAGCCATTGCTCCCAACGTTGACACAGGAGAATTTGTAGTAACCATCCACTAGAGCCATCAATATGATAGAGTGGAATCCCTTGTAGTTGTAGTACTCAGACCTTCCATGGGCTGGGCATTAGATCGGGCATATGTTTCACATCAAGGGCTGCTAGGCAATGGTGAAACTGCAATCTTGTTGAGAACTGCTCAGCAATACCTCTCCACTGCGGTTTTGTAGTTGGGGGCCTGGATGACCTCCTGGGTATCCTCTGCAATTATAGCTTCACACACATCACAAACGGCGAGAAAGATGTTGTAAAGTCCTCGGCTGGCAGTTTTAGTTGGGTAGGTCTAAGGAAATCACTACAGGCAAGGAAGGAAAGCAGAAATAGAGTGAAAGTAGGAGATCTAGACTCACTTCTTTATTACATTTATAGCTTCAGGAATCAAGATGGTGGCACACACCTGATCAAACTCTCCAATCAGCAACAGGCATTCTTACATCAACCAATGATATTCAAGAATCTTGTAGCCAAGGCATGGTTGTTTAGGTCTACAGTGCCCTGTTGTGTCTGGGTGTGCAGTGATCCATACATAACACTTGGGGGGGGGGGGGGGGGGGGGGGGGGGGGGTATGTGTACAGAACTCCAAAGACTCTGTCACATTTCAAGAAGTGCCCCTCTCACACTATTGTGATGAAAATGGGAAATATTGCGCCTAGAGCGAGACTCAAACCCACATTTCTTTGCATTCCGGGCCAGTGGGCTAACCATTACACCACCTAGGCTCCCTGATATCACCACACTACCCATGCCTACCTGTCTCTGTGGTTACTTGCCTGAGGTCAGTGCAGACCACTACACTCATCCCCTGGAATTGTAAGTCTTTTAATGCTTGCAATTACATACATACAGGCAATGTACTTACACATACATACACTGGGTAGGTTCAACAACCATATAGCACATAGCTTGTACAGGATCCTGGTCATGGCACGAGTGTCATGGGGGGTGATGAAAATGGGAAATATTGTGCCTAGAGTGGGACTCGAACCCACATCTCTTTGCATTCCGGGCCAGTGTGCTAACCATTACACCACCTAGGCTCCCTGACATCACCACACTACCCACGCCTACCTGTCTATGTGGTTACTTGCCTGAGAGGTCAGTGCAGACCACTACACTATCTATTATAATACACAATCTCTATCTTAACTCAGTAATGGATCACCAACACCACACAATCCTATATGCCTTTGGTTTTACATACCATTTACCATTATATAGACCATTTGTAATTTATTATAGAATAATTCTCACCATAACCAATGTCTTAAATATTGGGAAATTTTACATGGTGTTGTGAGGAACTCGGAAAGCGTACATGAGTGAATGATAGCTGTCAGCAGAGGCTATGTATCGCAGTGTGAATGACAGTTTCAATCCAGGTGTTAATGCCTTTCTGTAGAAAGTGTCCTGCTTCGTGATTCTGCGAAGGATGCGAAGGAGAACCTCCTCGAACATACCCGGATCCATGTGGACAAAGTTTCTGTAGGCAGGAACATCTTCGATGCGTAACTCTTGCATTAGACTTGTGAACTGGCCAAATTGATTTCTTCTCTCCAAACATGGATGAACCCACACATTTCTTCTCTGTCTTCTATTAAGTCTTCTGTGGATCTGCAGAACTTGGAGCATAATCATGTTGTTAACATTCTGTCATTGATGTAGCTGTAATTGCCAGTTCAGCAGCTGTAGTTGCTGCCTTCGCGACCGCATGCATGCACCCATGATGTTAACCCTCTGAGAGTCAAGCTGCAAGTGATGAATGAAGTGGACTTGCTTCTGCTATATATATATATATATATATATATATATATATACAAAAACGGGGCTCATCCTGGACTGATCCATGGTAAACCGGGCTATCCGTGCTCATCTGGCTTGTCCGGGTCTAATCCGGGCAGTCAGGGGGTGATCCATGGCTATGTCGGGGCTAGTCCAGGCTAGGCCAGGGCTGGTCCGGGTTAAACTGTGGCTAAACCGTGGCTGTTTAAAAAACACCTGGACTGCAGCGGACGGTACATGGAGTACCCCTGGCGCACACTCGGACTACCCAGACCACCCCCGGATTACACCCGGATGATGCAAATTTGAGCCGGATTGCAAAATTCCATGGATCGCCCTGGATGTTTTTAATATTTTAAAACATCCGGGGCCAACCCTGGATGAGGCCGGACCAGCCAAGGATCATCAAGGACCAGCCACGAATCAGCCACGGATCACGCCGGATCGCCACGGACCACGCCGGATCGCCACGGACCATGCCGGATCACGGTCCGGGGGTCATCCAGCTCCTGATCCGGTATTCCTAGTCAGGTCATTTCGGACAATGGTCCACAATTTAAGAGCCATGAGTACAGGGAGTTCGCACAACACTATGGGTTTAAAGCTGTGTATTCCAGTCCGCAGTATGCGCGAAGCAATGGCCAGGTGGAAAGGTTTGTGCAAACGGTAAAAGACATGTTGAAGAAGTGCGAAAAAACAAATACAGACTTTCAGTTAGCTTTGTTGAACTATTGGAACACTCCATTGCCCGTCTTGAATGCATCTCCGGCTCATATGCTCATGAGCAGAAAGCTGAGAGGGAGGTTGCCGATGGCGGAAGAAATTTTGATACCCGAAACACAAAATCCAAAGAAAGTACAGACAGCAAAAGGCAACAAAGCCAGAAAGTGTTTCATGACAAAAAATGTGGTAAGCCGCACAAACCTATGAAAGTTGGGGACAAAATAAAATACAAAAATCACGCAGGGGAATGGAAAAAAGGGGTCATTTTAGGTCATACAGGTATCTCAGGGAGAGAATATCAAATTTTGAACGAAACGTGTAATATGTTGTATAGAAATCGAGTTCAGATTATAAGGGCGCCTGAGGGGGGGGGGCGGCCCGAACCAGTCGGGCAGACGCAGAGTAGGTCAGCGTCGTTGCCGAATATAAACAGTGCGGCTAATCTAAGTAGCTCAGGTCGGCTGATTAGGCCGGCAAGCAGGTTAGACCTGTAGTGGGTCAGTTAGACTGGGTGTATACACACGACACATGTGCATGCTAGGATTAAGTTGTGTTTCAGCTGCAGTTGGTGTGTGTTGTGTTTACGGAAAATGTATAACATGGAGGCTACGATGCCGGACATTTAAAGGACTTCAGTGCCATAGTGCGCTCAGACATTCGCTAGGACCTGTGTTTAAGTTAAGTACGGATATATGTTTGTTGTTGCATTCGTTTGACTGATATGTTTGTGTATGTTGATCGTCATTTTGAAACATTGCATGTTTCAGAAATACTTTAAGGGGGGGATGTGATATATGCGTAATAGACATCCAGACACGTGGGTAATATATGCTAATGAGATGCATGAGGTTCTAGACAGTGAGTGAGACAAAGGAGTATGTAAATGAGATGACGTCATGGAAAGTTTAGCCGGTGGTTCAGCGAGCCCTGGACGTGAATAAACCATTCAGTATCCAGAACTGTTCAGACGGTGTACTTTCATACTACTCTACAATGAACCCATGTACCATATAAATAATAAACCAGAGGGCTTGACTCTCTCTCTTCTTTCACACTTTATACTCTTCCTTTCACTTTGTCTCTATTAATTTCACTATATCCTGACTACACAACCACAGATTCGAGCCGTAGGCTTTACATACTGGTTACCACGATGAGTGGTAAATCTATTAGTTGGAGTAGATGATTCAACTTTACTTTATGGAGACCTAGTCTTTACACTTTGTTCTCCTCGCATAATGTGCATATGTATCATTATTGTGTGTGTTTATAGCAGTGAAACATGTTTAATTGTATGTAGGTAGGCCTACTGTGTGTAAAGAAGACACGGGTGGACACGGCGAGTGGAGATTCAAGACTGGTTTATTCTTAGCTCAGACACGGTGTGGCGGTTTCAGCATGTTCCCGTGCTCAGCCGTCTCCCGTTGCTTCTGCGCATGCGCGGATTTTGCATCAACTCGGATCACCCGAGACACTTATTGGCGCATGCGCACATCCTACAAACTCGGGTCGAATAATCGAATACGCTTCTCCGCGCTCGGGTGGACAATTTTTTTTTTTTTTTTTAATAACCGATAAAAAATACAGCAAAATAGGATTTAAAGTATTTTATGATGGCCTAGTTTACCTATATTTCCATTTAATTAATCTAAGTTATTCTTGTTTTGCACACGGCACGTGTATTTGTCGACTCCACTCGCCGTGTTCTATTTGAAATTCTGACGACTGGGATGACCCGAGTCGCCCGGGTAGTGTTAATCGATTACGGCCATGTTTATTAGATTCTGACGCATGCGCAGAAGCGAGGTACACGTCTGAGCACGGGAACAAGCTGAAACCGCCACAACGGCCCGCTTGGCCTAGTTACACCGGCGCGGCTATACACACCGTCTTGGCACACCCTGCCGCCACGACACGGTTCACATATATTACACTGTGTAAGATCTAATTGACCCAACATACCAGGCTAGAGGTGGTCATGGGTAGGCAGCCGTTACTGTACCCAGTACGCACACTGGCAATTGTGTGTGTGTCTTGCATGAGGGAGGACAGAGGCCAGGATAGAGTTCATCATACGTGGCCTCTCCCATCTGATACAACTCCCCAAACCCTAACCCTAAATGGGGGGGGGGGGGGGGGGGGGGGCTGGAGCTCAGCTATAATTGTTGTACTACTGGCCCCATCCCACCCTACTGTCCCCACTTCACTCTTAATATTAAAGCTGCATAGTCCGATAAAAACGTCAAATTCGAACCACTTATCTAGATTTGAACGTACATATCCAATTTAGATACTGATGCACTTATTAGGCCCCATATATTTTTTTTATTTATACTGTCCATAGCATATAAGCCCGGGTACCCAGGCTTGTTTTCAATGCTGGCCAGTTGTAGTGTTGGTGTTATCTTACCACACAGTGGCTGCTGATAAGGTATTTGATTGCCTGCATTTCAGTAGCAGATAGATTATTGGTTGGTATGGTTAATAGCCTGTTAGTTTTTTTGGATTTTCTTGGTATATATGTTGGGTTTTTTTCTACTCTTATTACTAGACTAGCCATATTTAATAGAACCTCTTACTGCTGAAGCATCCTTTGTCAAGCATGCCCAAATAAATTTAGCGTGTTTACACTTAAAATATATCCGAGGTTAGTCATAATAAAGTAAAGATACTTCAAACTAAAGCAATGTCTAATATAATCAGATAATGATCAACCTAATATGTTTACCTCAGAAACTGACAAAACTCAAAGCCATCGGACTATGCAACTTTAACACCCACATCCACACACATTGCCAGTGGTATGAGTGGGTGAAAGGTAAGCCCGTCTGCCAGTGTATGTGTCTATAAATGGAGTGGAGAATATGTCATCGGGTATCTTTAGAATGCAATAAATGTATAACTAAAAGTATCCCCTAAAAAGTACTTCATTACAAGTAAAAACAACCCTTTAAAAATGTACTTGGCTACAAATGGATGTCAAAATAATATATGGATAACAGCTCATCCAGCCCCCACGTTCTTTTTTATTTTATGGGTAATGCTTTCTGGTTTTGGGTGATGTTGATTGTCAACTTATGAGCGATTGGGCTGAAAAGTGAAATCTGGTGGTTTGGTAGCCTACTGAGAGGATGTAAGGGAATACCAGTCTTTGCATTTAAAAATGATATCTTTATTTACTTGTCAAATGCGGATTGCCTACTATCTGGGGCCTGACTGGTATTCAAATGAACGAGTGTATTCAAGGGTTGTTCCATGTATCTGAGACTGGAGTGCATAGCTGCTTCGGTAGTGCACTGGGTTCCCGTGCGGAAGGTCGCGGGTTCGAATCGAAGAGGTGTTTGTTGGAGTTTTACGTCCTGGCAATACCTACGGTCATATCAGGACGGGTACCGACGTGTGACAGTGCACACTCATGGCGACTTTATAGTGCTGCCCCACTCGGAGAACGGGCTCCCGGTACCAATTGAAAGGCTCGATCCTGGTAATTTGAATCAATCAATCAATCAATCAATAGGATACAGCTATAATAGGCCTTGGACCTGTTAGCCGCTCTTAATTAATAGAAATGGAGACACTTCTTCAGATGTGGTCGATCACAGCAACTGTCACTGGCTCCAAGATATATGTAATGCTTGACCAGTATGCATCCAGTCGGGACTTGAAACAGTTCACCGACTCTGCTGCTACGACATTCTCCGGCAGGTCATTCCACAGGTCAACCACCCTAAAGCCGAAAAAGTTGTGTCGCAGGTCCAGTCTGGAGTACCGCTTCCTCAGCTTCAGGGAGTGCCCTCTGGTCCTGGTGTTGGAGTCTCTGATAAGGGGGCTGCCTGTCTTGTAGATACCATGGAGATATTTGAATACTTCAATCATATCCCCCCGGGCCCGTCTGTAGTACATGCTTATCACTAGGGATGAACAGGAACTCAACACAGATGTGGCCTCAGCATGCAGGTGTGGGAATACTTTACTATCACCCAGTATAGGCCGCATATTCTTCCTCAGCCCTTCCATTTTTCAGCAGGGAGCAACATGCTGCTTCCTTCTATTCATAAGGTGCGGGCCGCAGCTCAGGCAGTAGAATCTCCACCTGTGAAGGTGTCGATCATCCTATCGATCCTGCTCAATGGACACATTTGCAGTTTGCACTATTTTCCGTTCGAACCAGTGGTCCACAACTGGTTCATCAACGTCTGTGATATGTGCTGTCCTGTCTTGGAAAGTGCATATAAAAGACCCCTTGCTGCTTATAGGAAAAAGTAGCCTATGTAGAGGTAGCAGATTTCCTCCAAAGAAATATGTCAGAATGACCATACGTTTGACGTCCAGTAGCCGATGATGAAAATCAATGTGCTCTAGAGGTGTCGTTAAACAAAACAAACTTTCCTTTTTCCTTCTATTTCCACAGCCCATAAATAACTAATCCCCCAAAACAGCCTTCATTGTCCCTCCATCTATTTCCAGGGGTATAAGTTATTCCCAGAGAATAAGTGCCCCCCCCCCCCTAAGTGGCTCTAACCCATCTGCACCCTGGGTATGTTGTACTATAAGTTTAACGTATCAATTTTGTACATCATTGGTTTGATTCGGCCGGATGATTTAAACTGTAGACCTAACCAAATTAATCAATTTCAGGGATGAAAGTGACCGCGGAGAGAAAAAAACCCGGAAATTTACAGCGATGTGGTCGATAATAGTCGCAACAATGATAAGATATTTTTCAAACATGAGTACAGAATGAGCATGGGGCACAGTGCAATGACTGCTTGGAGAATAACACCTGATATACCTTAGATGTCAGGACGTAAAATTCCAACAACCAACCAGCCTGGGGCCGTATGCACCAAGTTGTGCTAGGCTTAACCGATGCTAGGCACTAGCTCCGGTCAGCTAGCACCTGGTAGCGGGGGATCCGCGAAAAAGGTGAACTGGTATGCACCAATGTTTTAGCCGAGGCGGGTAGATAACCGTGAGTTTATTTATAGATTTGGGAATTCCTTCGAGTCGACAATATGAATAAGGCCGCCAATGCGGCGTCGGTGTTAATATCGGTTCGAATTTAGGGTTAAATTGATAAGATTTCACTTATTGCGTATGTAATTCTGTTAAATATGACAGCATTGAATAGATTTGGGCATAATATATTGCCCCCGATTCGGCGGCCAAGTTTATTTGACGTTGGACAGTATGGATATCGACGTCGCTGTGGCGGCGGCGGTTTGTTTACTTTACATTCGTCGATTCGAAAATATTAATATCGCCGCTGCTGCGGCAGCAGCGTTGATCTCGGTATGATTTTAGGGTTAATTTAATCAAATATCACGTTTAGAGTATGTAATTCTGTCAAATATGATCGCATTGAATAGATTGAGACCCACACACGCACACTAACCGCCCCGGCTAGCAGTTAAACCTGATTTGAAACTGGGGTAGCTTAGCCTAGGCTACGGTCCACGGTTAGCGCTGGCCCCGATTGGTGCATACCAATTTTCCACAGTTAGCCGTGTGGAGATACCCAAACCGCTGTTAAGGCCCTAACTTCGATTGGTGCATATGGCCCCTGGAGAGTATGAGATGTAACCTGACTTACAGTATTTCCTCCGCAGTTCCATGACAATAAGCGTATGAGAGACTTTCCACATTCTCACGAAAATCAAACCTCAGACCACCCCGGATGTTTTAAACATTTTAAAACATCCGGGATGTTTTAAACATTTTAAAACATCCGGGGCGGACCCCGGACGAGGCCGGACCAGCCACGGATCACGCCGGATGTCGGTCCGGGGCTCGTCCGGCCCCTGATCCGGGTAGGTGTGACTGGGCTTTACCTACTTAGTACAGGGACATCTTTGAATGTTTCAAATGGTATTGGTATTTTGTGGTAATTAAAGTTGCATAGTCCTTTTTGAGTTTGTGTCATTTTCAGAGATAAATATATGACGTTGATCGCTATAATCTACTTTACTTTAGTTTCAAGTAACATTGCCTTAAAATCACTAACTTCGGAGATATTTTAAGTATAGCTAAACATGGAAAATTAATTTTGGAATGCTTGACAAAACTCTGACCCCATAGGCTTCACCAGTAACCCTCCTATGCAGCAACAAATACTTACTAAGTGCACCAATATATAAGTTGAATATGTAGGTTAAAATCTTGATGAATGCTTTATTTCTTAGATTTTAGGGGTTTACCAGACTACGCAACTTTAAGTAATAACTGCAGAAAATAATAGTATATTTTACAATATGTAGAATAATATAGAATATTTACAGAAAGCACAATTATGAAAAATCGCGGAAATCGCAGAGATCTTTCATCGATGATTATAGTTTTTGCTATGTAGCCTGGCACTTGGCATTACACATCGTTATTATTGGCCCATAATTTCGAATTGTCGTTGATCCGGCGGAGGAAGCCTGAGATGCTTGCATCACTAAGCGGCACATGCGCGCTCCCCCCCCCCCCCCCCTTCCACCTCTTACACCACTAGACCCGCATTCGGCCCTGATTTTAAAGCGGATTGTTTTATCCTGGCATGCCCGCTTCCACCAAAGTACACCCACGTCACAAAGCTATCAGAAGGATTAAAAAAGGCACTCACGTCACACAGCAGCATGCAGCGAACACGCCGCGCCATACATCCGAGAGGCCAACCAGTGAGGCGCACCACAAAGAAGATAACGGCAGCGCCCGAAGCCGATTCGAGCGACTCATGCACATCGCAAGATGGCGGGCCCACCCCCCTCACAGGCCCCGTCGCTGCTGTCCAGGCAATCTGCCCACGGCGAAGGCGATTTGATAAGGATGCAGGCATCCACCGAAGCAATCGAGAAGCATTGGGATGTGCTTGAGATCCACGCCGCCCAGCAGAGGAAGGAAATGGTGGCGCAGAGCAAGGTGTTTGCGGAAACCACCGCCGCCCTGCCGGCTGCCACCGCCAACATACACCACCGCGAAGCCACCTGGTTGCCATCCGCACCCCGCACACCACCGATGTGGCGCCGGCCCATATCAACAGACTGACACCGCCCCAACCACACCATAAATGCCTACAAATTGAGATCATCGCGATGGCTGGACACACCTGTTCCGCCACCGCGAGCTCGGCCGACCACCAGCAAAGCAAGCAGCAGCAGCAGAAGGTGGGCACAGACCCCCGCAACCACTATGACAAGGCGGCGATGGGCGCGCCCTGCCCGGCATGGAATAAAGATCCCGGGTCATGCGACAAGGTGGCAAAGGGAGAGTCCCACGGCTCGGGAGAACAGAAGCTCGCCCACTTGTGCGGCTACTGCGCCAACGTCAGGAGGATGGTGATGAACCACACGGACGCCAGCTGCTACTCAAGAAAGTCCAGGGACAGGCCCGGTAAAAATCGCAGTTGGATTTTTAGTGCTTCGGCGGGCCATTAAAACACCCCCGCTCCGCCGTGCCAGTAGAGACGACTTCCCTGCCTCTCCCGACTACCCGTATGGCCGGTGGCCGCCCCAGCTTACACCCACCCTTTGTTGACATTCTCAGAAAGCTGTATGGCTTCCCCCCAGGCATTCGCTCTGCCCGGGGCCCTCCGGGAACCCCCGCGAATGACGTCATGCCCTCAGCCGGTTCCCGACTCTGTAGCCGGCCCTGTACACCCATAGCAGACATGCCGGAACAAGCGAGAGAGCGCTGGCCCCGTGACATCACGCCGCGCAGTGAGGCTGGTTCCCGGCCGACCCAACCATCGCTAGCCGCTGGGCACCGCGCTACCCGGAAGGTAAACAATAACATTGATCACGGATCACGGAGGCCCCGCCCCCGTCCCACACATGCCTACCTACGGCAGCTTTGCCGAGCATGTTCGCGCCAGCCGCAATGCCTCGATACCAACAGTGGCGAGCTCCGTAGCCCCCTGTGTGCCTCAACGCGGATATGAGCCGGTCAAGCCGGTCATCGACCACAGGCTACAGGACTCGCTGGCGGCCGCCCCTGAATGCGGGCCGTCTCCAGTCGAGTATAAGGGCACCCTCGCCAGCTTCTGGCCGTTCCTCTCAGGAAAAGGGTGAGCTGAGTACCCCGAATATGCAGCCCTTCCAAACTACTTGGCCGCCTGAGTTCCGGTCACCTCCGACTTCAGCATCCCCGCATGGCGCGAGATGCTCCAAGGCCACCACGACATGCTCCTGCCTGACCACCTTGCGTTGGGCTTCCCGGCGATCTACACGGTGGCCGGCCCACCGACCCCCACCTTCTGCAACCACCAAGAAGACCCCGACCACGCCCCAACATCACTGCGTATGCGGAGGAGGAGCTGTGCAGGGGTGCCCTGCAGGGCCCCTTCGTGGTGCCCCCCTTCTCCCTTGGGCACAGTGTAGCCCCATAATGACCACCCAAGTCCACCCCCGGGAAGCGTCGAGTCATTGTTGATTTCTCCTACCCCCCGGCCGCAGCGTCAACTCGGGCATCCGTAGCAGAGAGTACCTGGGGCGCTCCCATGCATACAAGACCATCCTCACTCCAGCGCAGGCGGTCTCGCTCTTCATCCACGCACTTCCTGGATCGCCCATTTGTGCCGTCCGCACATGGGATAGGTCGGTCGCCTTGGTGCCTGCCCCGGGCGACGCCCCGGCCTTCCTCGCCCGTGCCGGAACACAACTAACCGCCCACGACGTCACCCCCCTGCTCCGAGTCACCCTCGAGGCCACCGGCGTTGCCTAGGCCTGCTCTTCCAGGAGGGTGGACCTATCCGCCATAATGGCCCAGGGGACCTGGGAGTCCAACACAGTGTATGCGTATGTCCCCAGAGAGCCTTGCCATCAAACAACATTTAACCTTACTCATCTTTGAACCTATATTTGTGTCTATTGAATAAATCCCCCCTTTTCTCTCACCAGTCTCAGGCTTTCTCTGTCCGAATCGACCCATTATTTCAAATTGTGGTTGATCCAGCGGAGGAAGCCTGAGACACTCACATCACTAAGCGGCACATGCACGCTCCGCCCCCTTCCTCCTCTTACACCACTTGACCCACATTCAGGCTCCGATTTCAAAGCGGATTGTTTTACCCCGCCCACACATCCTCTTTATTAGATGCCACTTCGTGGGGGTCGGCTCCCTGCCTACCTCCTCATGCTCAACGTGGTTCGAGTGGGCCGGTGTAGGACGTTCAAAACACTACGCCGTTCAAAACACTACGGTAGTGTTTTGAACCTACGTTCAAAACACGACGGTAGTGTTTTGAACTTAGGTTCAAAACACTACTGTTAAGTTCAAAACACTACCACTACGTACGTTCAAAACACTACCCAAGTTCAAAACATTAGCTGACCCTGCTGCGGCGTTTGAAGCACGTATTAGTAGTATACGCTGATAGTGCTGCGGCGTTTGAAGCACGTATTAGTAGTATTCGCTGATAGCGCTGCGGCGTGTGCACCATGTATTATTATACGCTGATAGTGCTGCGGCGTTTGAAGCACGTATTAGTAGTATACGCTGAGAGCGCTGCGGCGTGTGCACCACGAACGTCAAACGTCATCCCTCCCTCCCTCCCTCCCTGTGTGTGTCTGTTTGTGTGTCTCTGTGTGTGTGTCTCTGTGTCTCCGTGTGTGTCTGTGTGTGTGTCTCTGTGTCCCGACTCTGTAGCCGGCCCTGTACACCCATAGCAGACATGCCGGAACAAGCGAGAGAGCGCTGGCCCCGTGACATCACGCCGCACAGTGAGGCTGGTTCCCGGCCGACCCAACCATCGCTAGCCGCTGGGCACCGCGCTACCCGGAAGGTAAACAATAACATTGATCACGGAGGCCCCGCCCCCGTCCCACACATGCCTACCTACGGCAGCTTTGCCGAGCATGTTCGCGCCAGCCGCAATGCCTCGACACCAACAGTGGCGAGCTCCGTAGCCCCCTGTGTGCCTCAACGCGGATATGAGCCGGTCAAGCCGGTCATCGACCACAGGCTACAGGACTCGCTGGCGGCCGCCCCTGAATGCGGGCCGTCTCCAGTCGAGTATAAGGGCACCCTCGCCAGCTTCTGGCCGTTCCTCTCAGGAAAAGGGTGAGCTGAGTACCCCGAATATGCAGCCCTTCCAAACTACTTGGCCGCCTGAGTTCCGGTCACCTCCGACTTCAGCATCCCCGCATGGCGCGAGATGCTCCAAGGCCACCACGACATGCTCCTGCCTGACCACCTTGCGTTGGGCTTCCCGGCGATCTACACGGCGGCCGGCCCACCGACCCCCACCTTCTGCAACCACCAAGAAGACCCCGACCACGCCCCAACATCACTGCGTATGCGGAGGAGGAGCTGTGCAGGGGTGCCCTGCAGGGCCCCTTCGTGGTGCCCCCCTTCTCCCTTGGGCACAGTGTAGCCCCATAATGACCACCCAAGTCCACCCCCGGGAAGCGTCGAGTCATTGTTGATTTCTCCTACCCCCCGGCCGCAGCGTCAACTCGGGCATCCGTAGCAGAGAGTACCTGGGGCGCTCCCATGCATACAAGACCATCCTCACTCCAGCGCAGGCGGTCTCGCTCTTCATCCACGCACTTCCTGGATCGCCCATTTGTGCCGTCCGCACATGGGATAGGTCGGTCGCCTTGGTGCCTGCCCCGGGCGACGCCCCGGCCTTCCTCGCCCGTGCCGGAACACAACTAACCGCCCACGACGTCACCCCCCTGCTCCGAGTCACCCTCGAGGCCACCGGCGTTGCCTAGGCCTGCTCTTCCAGGAGGGTGGACCTATCCGCCATAATGGCCCAGGGGACCTGGGAGTCCAACACAGTGTATGCGTATGTCCCCAGAGAGCCTTGCCATCAAACAACATTTAACCTTACTCATCTTTGAACCTATATTTGTGTCTATTGAATAAATCCCCCCTTTTCTCTCACCAGTCTCAGGCTTTCTCTGTCCGAATCGACCCATAATTT
Organism: Branchipolynoe longqiensis; assembly: GCA_030323885.1. Classification (NCBI taxonomy): domain Eukaryota; kingdom Metazoa; phylum Annelida; class Polychaeta; order Phyllodocida; family Polynoidae; genus Branchipolynoe; species Branchipolynoe longqiensis. The sequence goes on from CM059193.1 coordinate 76,941,709, forward strand.
CAAATTGTGGTTGATCCAGCGGAGGAAGCCTGAGACACTCACATCACTAAGCGGCACATGCACGCTCCGCCCCCTTCCTCCTCTTACACCACTTGACCCACATTCAGGCTCCGATTTCAAAGCGGATTGTTTTACCCCGCCCACACATCCTCTTTATTAGATGCCACTTCGTGGGGGTCGGCTCCCTGCCTACCTCCTCATGCTCAACGTGGTTCGAGTGGGCCGGTGTAGGACGTTCAAAACACTACGCCGTTCAAAACACTACGCTAGTGTTTTGAACCTACGTTCAAAACACGACGGTAGTGTTTTGAACTTAGGTTCAAAACACTACTGTTAAGTTCAAAACACTACCACTACGTACGTTCAAAACACTACCCAAGTTCAAAACATTAGCTGACCCTGCTGCGGCGTTTGAAGCACGTATTAGTAGTATACGCTGATAGTGCTGCGGCGTTTGAAGCACGTATTAGTAGTATTCGCTGATAGCGCTGCGGCGTGTGCACCATGTATTATTATACGCTGATAGTGCTGCGGCGTTTGAAGCACGTATTAGTAGTATACGCTGATAGCGCTGCGGCGTGTGCACCACGAACGTCAAACGTCATCCCTCCCTCCCTCCCTGTGTGTGTCTGTTTGTGTGTCTCTGTGTGTGTGTCTCTGTGTCTCCGTGTGTGTCTCTGTGTGTGTCTGTGTGTGTGTCTCTGTGTCTGTGTGTCTGTCTCTGTGTATGTGTGTTTCTGTGTGTGTGTCTGTGTGTGTCTGTCTCTGTGTCTGTATGTGTGTCTCTGTGTCTATGTGTGTGTCTCTCTGTCTGTGTGTGTGTCTATGTGTGTCTCTGTGTCTCTATGTGTGTGTCTGTGTGTGTGTCTCTGTGTATGTGTGTGTGTCTCCATGTCTCTGTGTGTGTCTCTTTGTCTGTGTGTGTCTGTGTGTGTGTCTGTGTGTGTCTCTGTATGTGTCTCTGTGTGTGTGTCTCTGTGTGTCTCTGTGTCTGTGTGTGTATGTGTGTGTATCTATGTATCTGTGTGTGTGTCTCTGTGTCTGTGTGTGTGTGTCTCTGTGTCTGTGTGTGTGTCTGTGTGTGTGTCACTGTGTCTTTGTGTCTCTGTGTGTCTGTGTGTGTCTCTGTGTCTTTGTGTGTGTCTGTGTGTGTGTGTCTCTGTGTCTGTGTGTGTGTCACTGTGTCTCTGTATGTGTGTGTGTATCTGTGTCTATGTGTGTGTCTCTGTGTGTGTCTCTGTGTCTCTGTGTCTGTGTCTCTGTGTCTGTGTCTCTGTGTCTGTGTGTGTGTTTCTGTGTGTGTCTCTGTGTCTGTGAGAAGAGCAGATGGGATGGCCGAATGAGATGAGCAACCCTCTCCTGCTTTGGGAGATTGGGGGATCCAAACCCATGGGTTTGTGGGTTCGAACCCTGGTCGAGTCAAACCAGTGACATAAAAAGTTATACTTGTCACTTCCTAGCCAGCCGCTCGCCATTATTAGGATAGGGCAAGGACTGATTGGCTCAGTGTCAGGATAATGTTACTGAGTGGATATCAGGTCATGGTTCTGACAGCATGGTCTCTCAGTTGGGCAGCACTATAAAGTCCCATGAGTGCGCACTGTCACAAGTCGATACCCATCCTGATATGACCTTAGATGATGCTAGGACGTTAAACAACATCCAGCAACCGGCTGACCCACATTACTACATACTGCTCCACCCTAAGAAAATAGAGTAGTGTTTTGAACTTAAAGGTAGTGTTTTGAACTTAAGGATAGTGTTTTGAGCGTGGCCACAGTACTGTTTTGAACTTACCATCAACCAGGTTCAAAACACTACCATAGTGTTTTGAACCTAGGTTGAAAACACTACCGTAGTGTTTTTGTGGGGTAGTGTTTTGAACTTACTACACCGGCAATGCGTTGGTAACGTGTGTCGACGTCCTGCAAACGGGCCCGTAACGCGCGATCCAATATGTTGGCGCGCGTCGGTGCGTGTCGAAAGTTTTGCGCATGCACAAAACCTCGACGCGGCCCAACGCGCGCCAACGTGTGGGTCCAAACGTTGCTGGCACTCAACGTGTACCGACGCGCCGTTAACGCGTTCGTAGCGCGCCGGTAACGCGTCCCGACGCGTCCCGACGTTTCGCCCAAAAAGGCAACACGTCGGCACGCGTCGAAGCGCGTTCGTGAGAAACGTCGTAATGTGACAAGGCCTTTACTGCTAGTACTAGGTCTGGGATCACGCGGGAGAATAAATATAAATAGCGTGACGGGTGGGTATCCAGGTTCACATAGTTAACGGCAGTGCCAGTTGCAGGACTTCAGGTAGGAGTTAAATTCACCTGCATATGTCAAACGTGGCGCAAAGTTCCAATCAACCCTCAACACTCTCAAGGAAACATGAATAATATCACTACAAGCACATTATTCAATTCTACATTTACACAGCAAGATGTATTACTCACTCCTCCTAGATCACCGTGTATATCATCTGACACTCCAATTGCTGAGGAATATAACATCCCATATAAACGACCAGATTGGGCCAAACACCTCAAGGATGCTCCTACTAGGAAGCTTCAGGTAAATATATTCTTCAATTGTAAGACTAGAGGCGTTTATAGACTTCTAAGTCACTAGCAGTTTATTTAAAGTTGCATAGTCCGATGGGTGTTGAGTTTCTGTCATTTTCTGAGATAAAGATATTAAGCTGATTGTTATAATCTACGCTACTTTCATTTGAAGTAACTTTTATTTGAAATAGCTAACTTTAGAGATATTTGAAGTGCAAACAAACAAAATTAGTTTTGGCATGCTTTCCAAAACTCTGACACCATAGGTTTCTGCAGTAATAGGTTCTATTAAATTGCCTCAGTGTTCCCTTCTAGGTGGTGACAAATGTTTAACAAGTGCACCAGTATTTAAGTTAGATATGTAGAATCAAATTGAGATACTTGTTTTGGTTTTGAAATTGTTATGCTTCATTGGACTATGCAACTTTAACCAGTAATATATTTTATGTAGGTTGGTCATTTCCAAAACTTTCAAAAAGGAGTATATTGAATACGTGGTCATTGATTACAGTGCGTTTCAAGCAAATAATTAAACACATTAATCAAATTTAGACCTATTGTCAAAACAAAACATGCAAATATACGGTCACTTTAGTTATTTTTATTAAATAGAGTGAGTCAGTGAGGTAGACCATAATTTATATAATATTTTAGTCAAATTTATATTTTTAAAAAGGATGACAAGCACGTGGAGGACAGAGTATTTTAAAGTGAAGCGTCTGGCCTCCCTAATTCAATAGCATGGCTTCTCAGCCTTCTGTACCAAAATATATTTCTAGAAGATCCACCATCGAGGTTTTCATTGCAATTGGGAAAGCCACCACAGACTCATGCGGGAGGTCGGCGGGACCAAGTGGTCCTTAGCCGCTGCCGTATTGGCCACTGCTTTTCTGCTCAAGCGGGCACCTCCCCCTGAATGTATTGGGTGTCAGTCCCCGCTGACACTCAAACACATTTGACTAAGTTGTGTTGATTTTTTGGCCCTGCGCCAACAGTTCTACACTGCAGACAGTATGCATGACCTTTTTACTAAGGTAAAACAGGAAAACATTTTAGCCTTTTTGAGGGCAGCTGCATGGACTGTACCACCTTATATAGTTTACTAAATAGATTCTATCAATTATTAATAAAACTTTTCTTTTTCTATGGGAATTTGTTTCCCTTGACCACAAATATATGATCGTGAGCTTTCTAATTTAATGAGTGTCTATTGGCACATAATTGATTGTCTGCTTTTACATGTAAAAGCGATGGTTTGAACAAAAAACAAACATTTCTCGCCATGAATATGACATATGCTGCCGACACGGCGTAAAGCAACCACCAATCAATCAATCAAATCATTGCAATCGAAATCTAAAAGAAAAGAAATTGAGTAATTATTAAAAGATCGAAGACTATTAGATCACCATAAACAGCTTAGTTTATTTTCTAAATAGAATAATTTCATAATTTAAATCTTCTTCTTCGCCCGTTGAAGCGTCAGCGCCCATCCACACAAACACCTCCTCGGCCGTGTCGTAGATGAACGTGTCGCCTACCACCCAACTTTGGGCATAGGCCACGAACAATTGCTCTCCAGTTTTCCCGGTCCTGGGCCTTGAGTTTCTTATTCATGATTCTGTAATAGTGTTCTTTTTCGGGGGTGGGGTTGTTGGCCCCACGCCCAGTAATTTAAATCTAATTTTCCTTATTTTGTGGGCATTGACTTCGTCCACAACATAGCACCCCTCTGGTCTAGTCAAGAACTGTGACCAGGAAAACCAGAATGCATGGTATATTCATATTTGCGCTGGCGGTGTGATGCGCAGGGTCGGTCGTTTTGCACACAGCACCTGTTTTTGTCAACTCAACTCGCGGTGTTCGATTTGAAATTCTAGCAACACGGTGTGGCGGTTTCAGCGTGTTCCCGTGCTCAGACGTGTCCCGTTGCTTCTGCGCATGCGCGGATTTAGCATCAACTCGGATCACCCGAGACACTTATTGGCGCATGCGCACATCCTACAAACTCGGGTCGAAAAATCGAATACGCTTCTCCGCGCTCGGGTGGACAATTTTTTTTTTTTTTTAAATAACCGATAAAAAATACAGCAAAATAGGATTTAAAGTATTTTATGATGGCCGAGTTTACCTATATTTCCATTTAATTAATCTAAGTTATTCTTTTTTGGCACACGGCACGTGTATTTGTCGACTCCACTCGCCGTGTTCTATTTGAAATTCTGATGACTGGGATGACCCGAGTCGCCCGGGTAGTGTTAATCGATTACGGCCATGTTTATTAGATTCTGACGCATGCGCAGAAGCGAGGTACACGTCTGAGCACGGGAACACGCTGAAACCGCCACAACGGGTCACCTGAATCGCTCGGGTCGTGTTAATCGACAGGGCCCATATGCACGACACGGTGGTAGGGAGCCAAAACTGGTTTTGGCCGGCGTTTCCAGTTTAGCAGCGAAACGTCAGTATGCAAGGAGCGGTGTTCCGCAAACACAGCGAGTTTATGCCCGGTACACACCTACCGTTTACGATCTAAAACTGCCCGTTTCGCGCATAAAACTGGGTTTTAGTCGTTAGGTGTGCGACCCCCGCGCACACCAGAGCCTTGCGATTCGCGCATAAAACTCAGTTTTACTGCTTAAAACTCAAATCGCAAGGGATTCGAAAAACGAATCGGGCCGTTCGAGAAACGGTATATGTGAGCGGTCAGTCGTATCTTATACGGTATATGTGTGATACCCATCGTCCGTTTGCGATCCAAGTCCTCTGTGTCTCTGTGTCTCTTTGTCTGTGTGTGTGTCTCTGTGTCTGTGTGTGTGTGTGCCTCTGTGTGTGCCTCTGTGTGTGCCTCTGTGTGTGCCTCTGTGTGTGCCTCTGTGTGCGTCTCTGTGTGCGTCTCTGTGTGTGTCCATGTGTGTGTCTCTGTGTGTGTGTCTGTGTGTGTGTCTCTGTGTGTGTCTCTGTATCTGTGTTTGTGTCTGTATGTGTGTCTCTGTGTCTCTGTGTGTGTGTCTGTGTGTGTGTGTCTGTGTGGGTGTCTCTGTGTATCTATAGCGAATATAGCGAATGGTAGACAGGAAGTGTGAACACTTATTTGTCTCTCTTTTTTATTCTTTTTTTTTTGTACATTAGTTGTCCCAAGCAGGGGAAATCCCAGTCGCAGACGACTGGTCTTCCCCACTCCACTGCTGGTCACTTTTGCCGACCCAAGGGATTTTTAACCTCCCACACCACATAGACATGGTATAAGAGCAACCGGCCTTTGATGACGCTGTAAGTTATACACAGCGGTGGAAATCCAAATTGGCAGAGCTGGGGGCATGGGGAATCGAACCGCCGACCCTCAGATTAGGAGTCTGACCTAGAAAAAAGTCAGACACTCTAACCACTCCGCCACAGAGAACGCCACATGTGTGTGTGTCTGTGTGTGTGTGTGTGTCTCTGTGTCTGTGTGTGTCTCTGTTTATATGTGTGTGTCTGTGTGTGTGTCTCTGTGTGTGTCTCTGTGTCTATGTGTCTGTGTGTGTCTGTGTGTGTGTCTCTGTGTGTGTCTCTGTGTCTCTGTGTGTGTCTGTGTGTGTGTCTGTGTGTGTGTGTCTCTGTGTATCTGTGTGTGTGTCTCTGTGTCTGTATGTGTGTCTCTGTGTCTATGTGTGTGTCTGTGTGTGTGTCTCTGTGTCTCTGTGTGTGTCTCTGTGTATCTATGTGTGTGTCTGTGTGTGTGTGTGTATCTGTGTCTGTGTGTGTCTCTGTGTTTGTCTCTTTGTCTGTGTGTGTCTGTGTGTGTCTCCGTGTGTGTGTCTCTGTATGTGGCTCTGTGTCTCTGTGTCTGTGTGTGTGTCTGTGTGTGTGTCTCTGTGTGTGTCTCTGTCTGTGTGTCTCTGTGTGTGTCTCTGTGTCTCTGTGTGTGTCTGTGTGTGTATCTCTGTGTCTGTGTGTGTGTCTCTGTGTCTGTGTCTCTGTCTCTGTGTCTATGTGTGTGTCTGTGTGTGTGTGTCTGTGTCTTTGTGTCTCTGTTGCTGTGTGTGTCTCTGTGTCTCTGTGTGTGTATCTGTGTGTGTGTCTCTGTGTCTCTGTGTGTGTCTCTGTGTCTCTGTGTCTCTGTGTGTGTCTCTGTGTCCAAATTGGACACATCAAAGAGTGTTCTGAGCAACCAGCAGCCGGGTTGATCAAACCTACCACAAGGTGGCACTGCGAAATTGACATTACCATGGGAGAGATAGGGAGTTAGCCGTCTTAGTATTATAGGGTCTTTGCATTTGCAGTCAAAATTGAATAATCTGATTTCTTTTTAAACAATACATTTCACTTCAGAGATAGTTTCATCTTGTCTTCTAATATATTCTTTTTGGATATTAAATTGAATATATTAAGAGTTTCCTTGCAAGATGGCGTCTGATGAGATTCAGGAGTCACAGAATTCATCAGTGACGTTGGTATAACAGACGGTAAAGTAGAAAAATTTATTGAAAAACTAAATGTTGCCAAGGCACCTGGGCCAGATGGGATCCATGCAAAAATCATCAAAGAGTGTTCTGAGCAAATTGGACCTATTTTGACATCGCTATTCCGTAAAAGCCTATTTGAAAGGAAAATACCCAAACAATGGAAAGATGCTGATGTCAAACCCCTGCATAAAAAGGGACCAAAACATCTGGCATCAAATTATAGACCCGTGAGTTTAACCTCGCTATGCTGTAAAATACTAGAAAGAATAATCCAAGATCGTGTCGTAGAATACTTGGAAAAACTAGGATTGATATCTCCAAACCAACACGGATTCACTGGAGGCAAATCTTGCCTGAAACAACTACTAGAAGTGATGGAAATGTGGACTGACTGGCTGGATCATGGCCTGGCATGGGACACCATCTATCTGGACTTCTCCAAAGCCTTTGATAGTGTGCCTCACAAAAGACTATTAAACAAAATCAAAGCTCTGGGAATATCCAGATCAATTTCTGAATGGATACAGGACTTCCTGTCTGAGAGAAAGCAAAGGGTAGTCGTAGGTAATAAAAAATCTTCCTTTAAGAATGTCACCTCAGGAATACCTCAGGGAAGTGTGCTGGGACCAATATTATTTATAATATTTATAAATGACCTGCCAGGCAGTGTCTCATCAAACCTAAAAATATTTGTGGATGACACAAAAGTCTTTCGAGCCATAAAAGATGTAGGAGATTAAAATCTCTTGCAAGAGGATATTCTGAAACTCGCACAATGGTCCGAGAAATGGCAATTGCCCTTCAATGAAAAGAAGTGCAAAATTATTCATTACGGGAAAAATAATCCTCATTATGCCTATAATATGAAGAACACTGTCCTGCAACAAGACAGCTATGAAAAGGACTTGGGCGTAACCTTTGACTCCCAACTCTCCTTTCAGAAACACATGAGGACTATCATCTCAAATGCTAACCAGAGAGTAGGAATAATTAAAAGAACTTTCCATTGCCTCAACAAGAACAATTTTCTCATTCTATTTAAGTCTCTTGTTAGGCCAATTTTGGAATACTGTCCACAAATTTGGAGCCCAATTTTTCGGAAAGATATTCTGGAGATCGAAAAGGTTCAGAGACATGCAATGAAATTAGTTGCAGTTATAAAGGACTTACCCTATGAACAAAGGCTTAGGGAATTGAAACTTCCTACCCTTTCCTACAGAAGGAAAAGAAGTAACATAATTGAAGTATTTAAAATTATGAAAGGTTTTGATAAAATAGATATGAACCAATTTTTCACCTTGAATAAAAGAGAAGGCAGTCAGGGCCATACTCTCAAACTAGTAAAACCCAGAGCCATTTCCAAGTTAAGGCAACACAGTCAATTTAACAGAACCTGTTACTGCAGAAGTCTATGGTGTCAGAGTTTTGGCAAGCTTGTCAAAACTAATTTTCCATGTTTGCACTCAAAATATCTCAAAAGTTTACCATTTAAAATAAAAGTAACTTTGAACTAATGTAAAGTAGATACTAGTGATCGATATAATATATTTAACTCAGAAAAAAATAGAGAAATTCAAAACCATCGGACTATGCAACTTTAACTGGCCGGCTCTATTGACTGGATTTCAGGATACATACATGCACTACAACACCATGCAAGCTAACTCACCTGTGCTAAATTAAATTATATTTCCCTAGTTGTCCTGCACTCCAACACCCATACACAGATGGCACCTACCTGGTTTACCAAAGGACGTGCAAGTCTACATTAAAAGGGATGACCTGACAGGATGCACCCTAAGTGGAACTAAGGTAAGGGAATCAATTTTTAGTACGCTGTCTGGAATATTGCATAGGCCCACACACAAAATTAGGCCACTGGACGCGGTTGCCGAATCGGTAGAGCGCAGGCTTCCTGTGTGGAAGGGTAGGAGTTCAATTCCTGGTTGAGTCAAACCAATGACTTACAAAATTGATACTTGTCCTAGCCAGGCGCTCGGCATTATTAGGATATGGCAATGACTGGTTCACTCAGTGTCAGGAAAATATGACTGAGTGGGATATCAGGTCCTGGTGCCGTAGGGAGGTCTGAGGGGTCAGTGATGTTCGACCCGCCCGCCAGGGTCGTGGTGGGTACCAGGCTCCCCCCCCCCCCCCCTCGGATCAACCACAATTTGAAAATTATGCGCCAATCTGGCGGCGTATGGCGGCTTATGCCGACGTATATGACGTAACGCACCTACGCCGCCGTACAATCCCGCAAAAAACCCTAATGTGACAGCCCCTTTAGCAACCATTATTTGACAAGGTCACGTCATACAATGTCATACAATGAGTGAACCAATGATTTCCGGGGTGATTAGTTACTGAGATTAATCATTACCCTTACAACTCATTACATTGTTATTAAATTTGTTAGGACACTAGTCTTGTTACATGCATATATATATTAGTTTTACTGAATGTGCACTAGATTTTTTTCTCTTCCCTACCGTCATTGTCTACGTCTGTTTTTCTCCATTTAGTATAATGTAGGGCCTATAATGTAATTGTTTAACATTCGATGCATTACCATTCAATTGTCTAGGATGAGTATAGTGTTATTGTACAGGGTTCCAGTAGCTCTTGAAAACTACTCAACATTTTCCATGACGGGTAAATCAAAGAATTTGGACTGTTATTGATCAACTCTCTAAAAATGATATAATTTTGTATTTCTCTATAAAAATGTAGAATTCACTAAGTTCTTTTCACTCCCATTAAAGTAATCCATGGAATTTAGTGTCAGAACGTGCAGAACCTTGTTCTTACTTCAGGTGCGGAAGTTGGAGTTCCTTCTAGAAGATGCATTACATAATGGATGTCATCATGTGATTACATATGGAGGAGTCCAGTCCAATCACTGCCGCGCTGTCGCTGTTGCATGTGCACAACTTGGACTCAAGGCCCACTTACTGTTACGAACTGATGACCAGGTATTGGCATATGTATTTAATCATCCTACTACAATTATGGACACGATGGCCGATTCGATAGAACGCAGGCCTCTTTTGCAGAAGGTCGGGAGTTCAATCCAGGACATAAAAAACTCCAACCATGCAACCAGCATAAAATCACCATCACTCAATCACTTAATCGTCACTTACTCACAAATTTATACATGCAGCCTCAGTTCTCCCCATTTACTGATTTCCCTTCCTCACACATAACAATGACAGTTCATATGTAGGGGGCCTAATATCCAAAAGTTAAATGTGCTAAGTAGCCAGGTGCCATTACTTCACTGACCACAGCTGGCCCAACATATTACTAACCATCTCTCTACAACCGTAGGACTGATATTGCCAACACGTGCAACTATTACTACCAGAAGACTGTCAATAGGCCTACTAAACAGCAAACTGCAACTAAAAAACTCACATAACTGACCACAATAGGATAACACTAAAATATTCCTATTCAACTGAAGCTAATCCACTCTTTGTCCAACTCCAGCTGAATGGCTGATGATCAAACTATGACCTACATTAAAACTTGTAATGCCTCCAATTTGTTATGGCTATAATCTTAAGCGAATGCAGAAGATAATTTCTGCACACATATTAATTGCCATCAAAATACTGCCATCAATCCATGTATTATTGATGTAGTCATATTACACCACAATTATCATATTGCAAAGTTACTTGTAAGCACATATTAGTAATCCATTATGCTATATGTGGCAAATTGTGTATTTAAGTGCTATTGCTATTTTACTTAATGTGTAACTGCCATATATAGGCTCACTCTATATTCCAATTTTTGTGTAAGTAATCCTGACTTGAGAAATGGCCAAAAGACCAGTGCTTTTAAAGAACCTATTCTGCAGAATAAACATATTTACCACCAAATATATATATATGGTTGGGCTAAGACATTTTGAAAACAAAGATTTGCTGAAGTAGATGCCAATTTTATGTGACTAGTTTCTGAGCTAGCAGATGTGGATGCAGACAGGAAATGTTGCTTGTGTTCAGCTTAAAATGTTATATTGATTATTTTCTATCATTCACTCCAACAACTAACCAGTCTATATTTGACTATCATATTCTATTATCCAATTTTGTCAAGAGATTATGCATGCCTTACCTCGTCCACAAAGTCCTATTCCAGGAGATTACTGATAACAGAAATTACATAGATATATATACGATTGCCTTACTATTGTTAGCTTCATAGGCTGTTAGTAAAATATTTAACTTAATGTGTAGTTTTACTGAGAGACCTATGCAAATTAATAATGGAACATGCAACATTTTTTAGTTGCATAGAATCCTTTTACCTATCGCCGTTCGTTTCTCTGCAGGACCTTGGAGCCATTGATAATGTAGGAAATGTGCTTCTGGATCGTCTATGTGGGGCTGAGCTCTACTTTGTCCCGGAGAAGACTCCCTATGCTACACACCTCAAGCCTCGAATGCAGGCCCTTGCTGATGCCATTGAGTAAGATTTTTCCATTGACCTCTGTCATTATGCTGTAAATATTCTTGGTGCCAGTCATAGACTTAATGGAGTGCATCAAGAACTAATTATACAGAGGGCACTGTGTTACAAACCAAGTTATTGATGTAGCATTGTTTAGTGAGAAGACTGGTAGGCAAGGTGAGACATGGTGGGTGGTTTCTGCAATACATTGAGGAGGAATTACATTGAGAAAATAAATACATAAAAGTGCCAGTATATAGAGAGGCAGGAATTATATAGTAATGCCACCCTATGAACGAACATGTAATTGTGGAAGCCCTTTGCATAAACTGTGCAATCTTACATGTGCCTATATTATTAAGATAATAATACATAGATTTTAAGGGGAAATATCTGTAGCGGTGGATGTCCAATACAAATATGATTTTATATTACATTTACTGACTGAACCTTATTTAATTTTAAGAATGTACGTGATAGTTCTGCCTCAAAGTAAAGGGGCTTAATACTTAAGATATGTTGTGTGTATGCCTACTAAATTTGAATACAAGTATATTTGTGTATCGTCTTCCCTGGTGCTGATCAAATTATATATGAACATCGAATGCCAAATCTCTTTAAGTCGACAGGTACTTTAAAATAGTAAATATTGACTACTTCGTCACCCTTTGTGCCTACACCTGATGATATACTCAGTCTATATCTCTGCAACAATTCACTGGTCATATTATGCAGAGTTAGTACATTGATTGTTTTCCAGCTATGTTTGTATAATGTGCTTGCAGAAGGCACTTTAAATAAAAGATTTGGTTCTGGTTAGTGAACCATAAATCCACAACTAGGAATATATAGTAGTGTCTACTAACCTTGGAATCAGTGGTTACCAAGGATTTAAGTTTAAGCCAGCATGATTACCTGTTGAGAGTTTGGGGATGGGACTGAAAATTCTAAGTTATCTAAATATATTTGACAGAATTATTCCAAATGAGTTAGCATAGACTGCAACTATCAAGTTGTGATGCCGAATTAAAGAACCAGATGCAATGTTCTTGTCCTAATACTAATTACTACTAGGATTCATTTAATCCAATCCAATAAGGATGAACACACAATACAAAGCTTTATTGGTGATATTTTGTCGGCCTGTTAATGTAAGTTGTCCTTTTGCTATTCCAAATAATCTAGGTGTATGAATAGGTATGACGTTAAAGTACATTTGTGGCGTGCGGTCTGCAGTAGAACGTTGTATTTTGAAAGGAAAATTGTCTTTATCCCTATCCATAAAGAAAGTTCCTCAAATTATCTACGTTGTAGACACCAAGGTGTTCATAAATATCCTACTTACCCATATTGTGTGGACTTTGTTTACTCAGACCCAATCAGTGTGTTTCCTTATGACATTATATATCGACTCGAACTGATGGGAGACAGGATCTGACAACCAAATTACATTAATAGAAAGAAAAAGCAGTGTCAGCAAGCTAACTAGTGAGGGCCTGTTTTTACTCTACCATATGACACAGTCTTTTCAACCAGACAGGATGTCTGAGTGTGTACAATGCTCACCTCCAATGTGGGAGCTCCTAGGATCAATCAAAAAACTTGCTAAATTACACTTGCAGCTACCTTACATCAGTAGGCTAAGGCAAGGACTTGTTGGTTCAGTGTTCGGATAATGTGACTTATAGGGATATCATGTTGTGGCAGCCTACTGGAGAAATGGTATGCAGCACTATTAAGTCATATGAGCCTAGTGAACATCACAAATTAGCATCTGTCTAGATATTATTGTTGTTAATAGGACCTAAGAGCCCAATAAACAAAATCATTGCCTTTGCTTACAGGAAATCCACTGGTGAGAAAAGCTACCTTGTGCCTGTTGCGGGAATAAATGCTGTTGGCGTGTGGGGTTACCTAAATGCCTTCCAGGAATTAATACAGCAGGTATGGTACTGCAGGGTCCACTCATTCGTCGATCCTCCTCAGTGGACCCATTTGCAGTTTGGGTTATTTTCCGTTCCCACCAGTGGTCCACAATTTTTTCATCAAATGGTGTAGTATGTCCTGTCCTATCTGTGGGAAAGTGCATATAAAAGACCCCTTGCTGCTTATTGGAAAGAGTAGCCTATGTGGCAGAAGTGGATTTCCTCCAAATAAATATATCAGAATGACCATATGTTTTACGTCCAATAGCCGATGATATGAAAATCAATGTGCTCTCGAGGTGTCGTTAAATCAAACAAGCTTTACTGCAGGGCCCACTGTAAAATGCTAATATTACAGGGCCTACTGTTTTTATCTTAATTAAATGCATAAATATTGTTAATGACACATGTCATATGATGCGATAATATTCATTGCAATGCTAATTCCTGCTTATAAAATATATAAACTGATATTGGACTAGTCAGTCTAATGTTGACTTTTTGATAATCTCTTTGTTTGTTCAAATATATTTAAATTTGAGCTACTGCTACTGGAAATGTCTAATGGTTGAAATCTTAATAAACAGTGTTATCACATATCTATTCAATTTGAATCCATCGAGCCTCAAACCCATATTGGACAATAACTGATTGTTGTGGTCCTGATGTTGAGCCTTCACCATTTTGGAAAGCACGTCAACTTGGCCTTCACCATGGTCAATAATCATCCTAGATGTTTTAGAATCTCAGTTGATATACAAAGGTATATATCGGTTGGTAACTGCTTAATTTGTAACCTGCTCATTTTAGCGTCTTGTGTCAAAGTACGAATATTAAACCTGTCAATGAGGAAAGTGTGCCATCTCTATGGTTGTGTGATGTGTGATTGGCCCATAATTCCGAATTGTGGTTGATCCGGTGTCGCAGTTTGAGCGCCCTGCCAGTTTCAGCTGACTGCATGCACTCAAACTCAAGGCATTGTCAATGGTCGTGAGCAATCTTCATACAGAAAATACAGAAGAAGTGAAATATCTCTTAAAACCACACCACCTATTAACAAATCGCTTAGTACACATATAGAAAACATCTTTACCAAAAAGATTACATTAAATTTATACGGTTAGGGTTCTTGATTTCTATTTATTTTGAATAAAACTAATGTTTTGCACTGCGCATAGCGTCAAACTCAAGCGTTTGCTTGACCACACCCACCCACCCTCTTTTTAAATAGGCTCGACTCGGGGCTCCCCCTCGGTGGCTTCGAACCCGTGACCTGCGCTGCCCTCTGCAGAGATGTAGGAGGCTGCCTGAATGAATTAACTAACTATGACCTAAAAACTACCCTAAAATTGACTAAGATTGTATAAGAGTGTTATGTGAATAAACCCTCCATTTCCCAAAGACTGATATCGCTCTCTGTCTTTCCTGTCCGAATTTGACCTGCATTCGTAGTTGGATTTCGGCAAGGTTTCAATTTACCATACCCACCCAGCCTCTTTTGTAACACCTCCCACTGCGTGGGAGTCGGCTCGCGGGCCTACCTCCTCGAGCACCCAGGTCCTCCTTCTCCCTTCAATAGACATTGACCTGATGGACTGAAACCCTACTTGATATACTTACTAAATAAAAAAAACCTTTTCCCAACGCCCATCTCAGGCTTCCTCTGTCCGAATCATTGTGAGCATTGGGTGAACATGTGTACTGACTGATGTTCTCATTGCAGAATGTGGTGGAGAGGTTTGATGATGTTGTCTTGGTGTGCGGCAGTGGTGGAACAGCGAATGGATTGGCATTGGGGAATCACCTGTCCAAGTCAGGTCTTGCGTAAGTTTGGCTCGTCCTGTTTGTCATGCTTTTTCTCTGCACCTCCAGACTGCACTGGATGCTTGAGTAGGTAGGAGAATGCCTGCTTGCCGTGCCTGAGGTCATGGGATCAATCCCCAACCAAGTCAAACCAAAAACTCCCAAAAATGTTTATTTGTAATTATCTTCCCTGGTGCTCCGGATTACTAGGATAAAGCAATGACTAGTTGGTTCAGTGTCAGGATGATGTGACTGAGTATGATATCGCATCATGGTGCTGGTGGCATTGTACCCATGCAGGGTAGTACTATAAAGCTGCCATCCTGATATGACTGTAGCTGTTGTCGTAAACCTCATACGGTACCTGTCTTGTTTGGATCATTCATAGTTTCACTTTTCTAAGTCAAAAATGCGGACGTTTGATCTATTTGTTAAAGGATCTGATCGACTTTAATACATCCCCAGTAAAAGCATCATACCAAACTAATACAAATTCCTACCATTGAAAAATTGTCCTAGTTTCATGGGAACCTACTATAGTTGTCATATATATGTGATATCCGATAAATGTATTTAATTCCTGTCATAACATAACCTACACCTATAATTTATTATGTGGGGTTAGTCTTTAAAACGAAAGCTGTTGACATATTCTGTGTTTTATTATTAAAGTTGATTAGACTAAATTAATTTTGTTAAAGCTAAGATTGTCTTTTCTCATTAAAAAAAAGAAACAAAGAAAAACTTTAAGGAAGGAAAGAAAGAAAAACATTTTCATTTATAAATGTCTTGTGTTCCAATAGCACCTCTCTTTTTATCTACCAGAATTCATGGAATCACCGTGTGTAACGATGCCCAGTATTTCCACAGGAATCTAAACAACCTGATTGGTCACTTTGGCTTACATACTGTACGCTCTGAGCAGATCCTTGATGTTGTAGAGGGATACATAGGCCTTGGCTACGGCATCTCACAGCAACAAGAACTTGGTATGAAAATAGTTAACAAATACAATGCTTAAAATTACCATAATTCCATCCTATTATTATTAGTTTTTGTTACTCTTGTTTGTTTTTTTTGGTAAATATTTGTATTGATCTGAATACATATTTTGTCAGCGCCGAGGCACTGGTCTTCCATCCATTGGAGCAATCACATTTGATTTGTACATAGTGGAAGTGGAATGTGTTGCATTGTGTGCAGCGCAACCCATTCTGAACATAAAAAGAAAGTGATGGAGCAGCCTATGCTGTATAGTGTACAACATAGGTACTCAACATAGTGCAAGGTATATGCATCAAGATAGAGTGTGCAGTAATGTACACTGGTGGTTAAATCATATCCTATGTTTGTATGTCAGTTAGATTTGGTTTTATTAATGGTTAGTCTTTTAATAGTTCCATGTTGTGCATGTATAGTGGTTTATATTGCATGCAATGCTGGTTGAAGATGTAGTTATTCAGTGGCAGTAGTGGGTCTTGAATGTTATTATGTCATTGAGCTATAATAGTTGTTTGTCAAAATGTGGAAAGGGGGGAGGGGTCTAGGGGCAGGGGGCGGACAGGCAGGGAGAGAGCAGGCATGAGAGAGGGCAAAGTCAATGGGTCGTTCAGTAGGTCACATTATATATTTGCAGTGCCAGGTTTTGGGCCTGAATAACTGTATGCATTTTTAAAGGCAAGGATCGAACCCGCTTCTCTGGTTTTGGTTGGGAGTTCATTCCACATGACACTTGCTTTGTAAATCGGAGGTCTGATTAACTTATTTGTATTAGGGTTGGGCACCCAGAGTAGGGTCAATGTCCCCCTTCTCGTTACCCTGGTTGTGCGATCTATGTATTTGTCATCACTTGCACATTTATGCATCAGTGTCATTAGGTGTAGGTTCCTACGTACATCCAGAGTGTCCAGCCCTGCTCTGCTATGCATTTCAACCACACTTAGTATCTTGCCTTGGAATACTGTTCTGAGAGCTCTGTTTTGTGTTTTTTGTAATTTGGTCTCTTGCTGCTTCGTTAGTAATCCATAGATGATATCGTTGTAGTCTATAATTGGTAATATTGTTGACTTGTACAGTTGTAGTGCAGTATTCTCACTTATATAGGTCCTTATTTTTCTGAATGTGTTCATTTTTAGTGCCAGTGTTTGGTTAAATCTTGCCAGCTGTTGGGTACCACTTAGAGTCGCATCAAGAGTTGTGCCTAGGAGTTATTGCTGTTGTTATTGCTTCCTACAAACAGTCCAAAATTTAATGTTTTCAGATGCTCTTTTTGTAGTTGTTTTGAAGTTGCATTGTGGGAATAAAACAAACAAATTGCTTTACCAATTTTGGGTGACTTTTTTCCCTTGGTAATTCTCCTAAATAAATCAGAGCATAATATGAAATAATTTATTACAATGAAATAGTCTCATGCAATGGTTGTGCATGTGCTGTCTTTTGTTTCTATTCAAACAGAATGGTTTTGTTAGTTTTCTAATCGATGAGTATCTATGGTATGATACAAGGCTTCACACAATATAGTACGCATATTGTATATTCCTTTCAAATGGAGTAGTGTCAGGGTTTGTTTTATATTCTGGATTAGGTTAAGACTGTCATAATTGTAAGCACTAGCACTGCGCCCTTAGAATGGAAAGAACCTAGATTTTGAAGAAATGTCATATATAACCTTTTGGAACTGATGTGAAGAACTGTATTTCGTATCACATCAGATTTTGTGGCAAGGGTTGCTCGTACAACAGGGATCATGATTGACCCAGTGTATATGGGTAAAGCAGCTTATGGATTAGTCCAGGAGTTGCAGACCAATCGTGCAAGGTTCAGGGGCAACAGGATACTCTTCATCCACACAGGTTGGTACAATACCCCATCACCACAGCTGATCGAGACTAGATATAAATGATTTTGTGATATTTCGGTCACTGGCATGAGTGAGGAAGTCACTCAGGCTTTTCCATCCATTGATTAGGAATATAACCTCTTCTCATCCTGTTTTCTTCCCATGCTAGCTTTAAAAAAAGAAATTGAGAGGCAAGTTGAGGTTTTGAGTACTGCGCTCTTCTACTTTCATCATATTGTACATGTGGGAAAATTTCATGTTGTAGAAGAGGAGCAGATTGCTATATTTGTTTCGATGATTCTCTTTCTATAGTCAGCAGAATATTGAAGAATTGTAGACACTGTAAGTTCTGGGTTTTCTTTTAAGTTGAACACAAAATGCAGTATCTGCAATAGAGTAAGTATTGTCTGCATGATTGTCCTGCTAGTGTTGTCATGGTTACTTTCACACTATGGACTTACGAACCTAAGTTCAATGACAGCAAACATAATATTAATAATAGTGAATATCAGTTGTATGACTAAAACAGATGTTGGACCAGAACAATATACGGTCTATATGTTTAAATGTAGTACATGTTTCATATAATACATTAAGCTATATTGCATGGAGATGACTTTTCCTTCTTGATCCTTGACCATTGACCTTGCAGTCATTGGGCAGCTTCTTTTGTTCACCCCACATACTATCCCTTTCACTTTTAATTCAAGTTTGATGTGTGGGCACTTGGAGAGCTAGGCAGCAGTGGTATTGACAGTGTTAACTTACGGTGACTCACATACATGACCCGGTAGCTCACCCAGTCACATTATCCTGACAGTGAGAAAACCACTTACTGTCCTATCCTAGTAATACTGAGCGTCAGGCAAGGTTGTGACAAGCACCGATTTGTTGTTGTCTTCCATTTGACAAGGCCATTACC
Source organism: Branchipolynoe longqiensis (assembly GCA_030323885.1). Taxonomy (NCBI): domain Eukaryota; kingdom Metazoa; phylum Annelida; class Polychaeta; order Phyllodocida; family Polynoidae; genus Branchipolynoe; species Branchipolynoe longqiensis. The sequence continues at coordinate 76,960,670 of CM059193.1, forward strand.
TCCCCCATTATAGTGGTTCACTGTCCCATACCTAGACTCCCTGACCTAGTAATTTATGTTGACATATCTAGATTGTAATAAGTAGTCTACAGATTATGTATGAATGCATACTTTTTTCGATGTGTGTGGTTCATTTAGAACAGCTGTATATAGCTGCATCAAGCATCAGGCTTTGTACTGGTCATAAAAAAAAACCTAAGAAGCACTAACTTTTGACAATGCAAAATTTAAGTACTGAAAAGTCCTACAATTATACAACAAATACTTAAGTCATTAAAAATTATAGATGTCAATATATTGGGAAATTTTTTTTCTCAAAATATCTTTATTTTCTAGAAGCTTTATATACCGACAGTTCATATATTGCACATTCTACATCACACGCAGGTTAATTTCTCAGGGTTACTGCAGACAGACAATAATTGTGGGCCAACCATGGCAGTCTTCCAAAGATTACATTGGAATGTTTCCCCACCTGATGGGCAATAGGACTAGTGGAGCATACTTGGAACCTGGAGTTATTACATGCTGAAAAAGCTGTGAATTCCTTCATTTTGGGTCCTTAAAAAAGTGTTTAATGGTCCTAAAAATACTTTAAAAGTCATTAAAAAAGAAGCCTGAAAAAGAGTGTAAACCCTGAGTATATATTTAGATAGGACGAGGCAACATTTGCTCACTGCAAGTCAATGTGTTGTGTTATCTTGCTAAGAATCAAAGCTTACACTAAGTATCTAAGAACGAATTTGTGTACATTCCAGGTGGCTTGTTTGGTATGTATGATGGGACACTTCACAAATGGCTGACGGAGGATGCACAAGCGAGGAACCAACTGCATATTTGGCCAAAAGTGACTGACCCAGCTCCAGATACTAACTATGATACTGCTACTGCTACTAGCACTGCATAGTAGTGTGAGTGTGAAAGATAATAACCAATTCTGGTGAAAATAATCACCAATTCTGAATGAGTTGCTTTGAGAAATATCAGTTTAAGAAAAGAAAATTAACCAAAAAAAGCATGATCATAATATACCATAATGATAATGACCTATTATGAATGAGTTAATTCATTGAAAATATCAGTTTGAACAAAGCTAACCATAAGACGATTGTAATTCTTTAAATACAATGTTATAATTGTAAGAGTTCGATAAGAAAGGTTTGTTAAAGAAATTATTAAAGAGAAGTGGCAAGAAAAATGCAATATCAAAAATAATTCCCATGCGAGAATCTGGTACAAATCTAATTATGCTACACACACACAAATTGTATACCATATGGATGGGATAGCTAAATTACCAATAGACTACAGCACCATTCCAGCGGCGTGGTGCATTGTGGGATGTGTGGAAGAAAAACAAACCCGCGAGAAGCACATGGCACATGCTAATACACTGGGTGCAGCTATGAAATGTGCTAGTTTCAGCTCATCTCAGCTCTTGTTTGGTACATAGAATACCAACTAAAAATATATATATAATAAATTAAGATATTCATCTTTTATCCAGCACTGCATTTACATCAATATAATCACCACATCTTATGCCATATGCATTTAGATTTACAGAAATCTGGACACTCAGACTAGTGTTAGGGCCATAGCCAGTGTCAGTTTTACTGATTTTATTCATGTTTTTATTTATATCCTATGGTTAATGACATATGTAGAACTAGAAAATTAGTAGGGTTAATCATATATTGGTTTTATATTTCTCTGAAACAAGTGTGTTGACCCATTTGGCATTTTAATATTTAGAACAAGAATTAACAATAGTGATGTGGATATCAGCCTTAAAGTGACTGATTGTTTTGTGTGGAATTGTATATTTCTTAGCTCAAAATGTTTAACTATGGCTAGTTTTGTCTTAGTTATATTCATCAGATCATTATATTACATGTGTGCATACATGTTTATGTCAAATTGTTATGTATTTCTATTAATTTTGAATAAAATGGAAGTTTTGCCCTATGCGTATCGGCAAACTCAATGGTTGTACACCTTTGCTTTGCTGCCAGCGCCGTTTTCAGCGCATGCGCACTCGGAACGTCTATTATACCACTCTACATATTCACAATCAAAAATAAATATGTCCGTTAATAATTTGTGTGTGTGTAGCATAATTAGATTTGTACCAGATCTGGGCCTCGTTCAGGCTCCGTTAATAATATGTATATTTTTTAACGGACACTGATATTAGTAGAGTGGAATTTCATAAGTCAACATATGTCAACCAGAAAACTGAAGTTCATTCAAAGGAAAATGGTGTACTTGATGCCTTCTCGGGAATATTGACGCAAATACTAAGTCTCCTGATCCACCTGGGCCGCGTTCAGGGTACGCCTCCGAGACGTCTCTGATTGGCTGAAACCACTGAATACGGCGGCCATTTTCGAGTCGCTTTTCGTCTCCTGTCTGAAATGAAAGGCGTTGTTGCGGATTCCGAGGGACACCAGTTTGCGAGGGACACATCGCTTCTGCACATGCGTCAAAATCGAACAGCATCATCACTAACCTTATAAATTTAATATAATGTTTTTGGCAAAGATGTTTTCTATATGTGTACCAAACGATTTGTTTCTAGATGATGTAATTTAAGAGATATTTGACTTCTTGTGTATTTTCTGTATGAAGATTGCTTACGGCCATTGACAATGCCTTGAGTTTGACGCTACGCGCAGTGCAAAACGTTAGTTCTATTCAAAAATAATAGAATTCAAGAACCCTAACCTTATAAATTTAATATAGTCTTTATGGTAAAGATGTTTTCTATATGTGTACCAAACGATTTGTTCCTAGATGGTGTAATTTGGGAGATATTTGACTTCTTCTGTATGAAGATTTGCTCACAGCAGTTAACAATGCATTTGAATGGAAGTGTCCCTGTCAAACTGGTGTCCCTCGGAATCCGCATCAGCGTCTCCGAGATGCACCCTGAAAGCAAATAAGCCAAAAAGCGTCTCGAAGACGTACCCTGAACCTGCGCTAAACCAATTCTTAGAATTATACCAGAGGTACTCGAATTTATATATAAATAGTGGTTACCAAAAGAGAGGTAGAAAGGGTACGGTATATTAGTTTTTTGTATGGGTTTTAACAAAAAATGTTTGTCCCAAATTTGAATAATGTCGCTATTTCTGCTCTATACGAGTGTTTCCCTCTACGAGTTCTAACATTCATATCTGTAGATAAATAAGAATCTTAGTAATATGTCAACTTACAGGTCGAGGTAATTTTGCTCAAGTATTTTGGGTGCCACTTTAGCGTGCGGTCTACCTGGCCATTTACACGTTAGTGTGCAGTCTACCCATACCCAAACCCTAATAGCCCTGTCACACTACGACACATCGTGCAAGCGTACTCCGATCGACGTAGGTGATTTTGTGCCAACACATTGGTGTATGTTGACATACGTTAGTCGTACATTATACGTACATTGGTATATGTCGTTATACGGCATCATACGACGTCACACACCAAGGGGTCGCTCAAAACTTTTGACATACGATGTGTCTTATACATTAGCATACACTATTATACGTTAGACATATGTCGATGTATGCTAGACATACATTATACATGTTGAACTACATCAGGCATAAGTCGAGCTAGCGACCGTGTATTGAAAACCTATTGAAAACATATGGATAACCTACGCCTTGGCCTTTCTCCGCTGTGTTTTGATGTATTTAACATATAAGGCATACTTATGGTGATCAAATAACGTATATAACATTCATCGGCGTTCTGTAAGTGTTTTGCAAGCGCATCATACTTTCTATGATACGCTGTCATACGCTAGCAATACGTCCTGCATACATTTCGTATACGTTCAACTATGCCCCCCCCCCCCCCTCTCCAAAAAGTTTGACGCTTATCGATGTATAAAATTGATTTCATCCATTGAGCATACGGTAACACAATGCGTCGCAGTGTGACAGGGCCATAACCTTCAACTTGAGGAGGATATTCATGTGGGTGTTTTTTTTATGTAGACCGCATTCTAGCAGTAGACCGCACACAAAAATAGCATCGTATTTTGTGTAGTTTAATCAATTCTTACTGGTAAATATATTTATTACCACAACCAAGTCTTTTTAGTCCCGAGGTAGTGGTTTTCTAGCAACAGTTGGTGTAATATTTGCAAGTCGTACTTTCACAGTTCGTATAGTTATTTACACATAGGAAAAACTAATGCATGGCTTAGTATAATAAAAATTAAAAACTGAATACAATGGTGTCTCATACATATTGTCAAATGGCTAATGCTCGAATCTGTGGTTGTGTAGGCAGGCTATAGTGAAATCAATACAGACAAATAGAAAGGAAGAGTATAAAGTGTAAAGAAGGAGAGAGACTCAAGCCCTCTGGTTTATTATTTATATGGTTACATGCAACTTGGGTTCATTGTAGAGTATCACCCCACCTCTTTCCCCTAATGGGAAACAAGCATTCTTTTCCCTACCAATAGGGATTCAGCATTTCTGGTCCCCATGACTACCAGTGGTCTGCCAACCACCACCAAGTTGTATGCCCCCCCCCACCCCACCCCACCCCCCATTGGCCACCACGAACCTTAACCCTCAGTGTGGAGATCCTACCCAGCAGAGGGTGGGGGGGGGGGGGGGGGGGAGGGAGGAGGGAGGCCCTGAGTGCCCTCACACCCAGCCCTGCCAGCACCACTAGGTCTATTTACATCCCACTTGGGCACCACCAGCACTTAATATATATATATATATACATACATGCGACTGGTCACGTACACCTGATCAGTAATAGAACATTTAAAGTGGCCAGTTATACCTCATGGCGATGGTAACATTACTCCGACAAATGCTCTCCAAGCACAACCTTGTTTAGTTTTTATGTTTATATAACCAAATATGTGTGTGGAGAGTAGTGGACCCACTTCACCACCAGAAGTGGGTCAATGATGAGGTCAAGGGGGAGGGGGGGGGGGGGGGGTCTGAGGCTGGGACTAGCTGGCAGCTGTTGTTTTAAAAATGGCTGGGTGGTTGGAGAGAAAGGAGGGTAAAACTGGGGTATTTTCAATTTTCATTAGAGTAGTTCAAACAGGAAATATATTTGCTTTAGTGTAAAATATATGTTAGTACTTACATTGCATAATTCAATGAGAAACACATATAGATGAAAAACGGTTTGTTTGTTGTTGAATGTAAAAAGGTTTTGGACTGTATGGGGTTTGAACCCACAAGACAAAACAACTTCAGATTAGAAGTTCACCACCCTATATTTCCTGTTTGAACTACTCTAAAGAAAATTGAAAATACATCAGTTTTACCCTCCCTTCTCTCCACTCACCCAGCCATTTCCACAACAGCTGTCACATGACCAATCTAGGTCACTCTACACCACCAAGTGGAAAAGTTCAGTACTAGCATGCACCACCCTGTGGCACAAATTAGAACTATTCCGAGTTTGTTTGTTTCATAAGCATATTCAGCGCTAAACGGAGGGACCCAACTAGCCACGGTGCGACCCAACCAGCCGCGGTTGAACTCGGTTGAGCTTGTTTAAACTTGTTTCCGGTACAAAGGCTAGGGGACCAGGTTGGAAACTGAGCGATAATAGATGAAAACTCCTATGCCTCTGCATGAGCAAATAAATGCCAAGGGCCCAGGCTAGACCTCCACAGAGCTAGCAGTGTAGTAAAATATTATTTGACTATGTTGTTGTTGTTTGTTCAGACATTATCACATATTTATGTATCTTTTGTACAGATTAAATTGTTTGAAGTATATTTGAAATTGATCTACATTGATTTCTGTTTAAATCACACAATATCACTACTTAATGAATGGGAAACTCATCCTGCAAGGATATGCTCGATATTACCCAGTGGGAACTCGTTTTTCGTCCTTTCGTCGCTGTGGACCCTTCTCGTTTGTTTCCCCACCCACCCCAGATGCCGTAAACTGGTTGATGACGTCACGTGAATACCCTATATATGTTGAGTTAACCTCACTGGATTAGTAGTGGGTCATCACCTGAGGGATCGTTCCAGAGAAGTTATATCTGGGCCGCGTTCAGGGTATGCCTCAGAGTCGACTCTGAGATGGCTCCGCGGCATGGATTTTTTTTCCAATGGGGGACATCCGGGGTAGTTCATTTGTTGACACTAGATGGCGCATCGGTACCAGTGGTCCTAAACGGCCATTGACAATGCACTGAGTTCGCCGGTACGCGTAGTGCAATACGTATATTTTATTCAAAATTAATAGAAATACAGAACCCTAACCTTAGAAATTTAATATAATCTATTCGTTGTATGTTTTCTATATGTATACCAAGCGGTTTGTCTCTAGGTCTTGTGGTTTTAGAGATATTTGACTTCTTCTGTATGAAGATTGCTCACGGCCATTGACAATGCACTGAGTTCGGCGGTACGCCCAGTGCAAAACGTTTATTTTATTCAAAATTAATAGAAATACAGAACCCTAACCTTAGAAATTTAATATAATGTATTCGTTGTATGTTTTCTATATGACTATTGTATACCAAGCGGTTTGTCTCTAGGTCTTGTGGTTTTAGAGATATTTGACTTCTTCTGTATGAAGATTGCTCACGGCCATTGACAATGCACTGAGTTCGGCGGTACGCCCAGTGCAAAACGTTTATTTTATTCAAAATTAATAGAAATACAGAACCCTAACCTTAGAAATTTAATATAATGTATTCGTTGTATGTTTTCTATATGTATACCAAGTGGTTTGTGTCTAGGTCATGTGGTTTTAGAGATATTTGACTTCTTCTGTATGAAGATTGCTCATAGCCATTGGGTTTGCAGTGTGACAGTGTGCCGAATAGGCCCACTGGTTCAGTGGCGATGCGAACGGCAGGAATTTGAACTAAAAAGTCGGAGGTCCCCCATTTGCATTCAACATGTGCCTTGGAGTCGGCTCCGAGACGTCAGAGAGCGTGTATATACACGCTCTCTGGAGACGTCTCGCTTTTCGAGTAGGAGGCGGAAACCTCTCTAAAATGCTGTGGGTGTCAGCCAATCAGAGATGTTCTTTCAATTGCAAATGGATGCAGGAAGTGCATGTTATGGAGGCCGACGTTTTTGAGGCATCCAACTGCTAAAACCCCGTTCAGAATAGAGCAACATTTGGAATTTCTCCGAGGCGCCTAGTTGAACGTGGCCCTGGAGAGGTAATGGCTGGCAGCAGTTATTCACACAATACACCTTTTTGGGGATATGGTCGGTGTTGCAGTTTCCGCGGCACACCAGTTTGCCAGGGACATATCACTTCTGCGCATGTGTCAAAATCGAACAGCATCGTCACTAACCTTATAAATTTAATATAATGTTGGTAAAGATGTTTTCTATATGTGTACCAGGTGATTTGTTTCTAGGTGGTGTGGTTTTAGAGATATTTCACTTTTGCTGTATTTTCTGTATGCAAATTGGTCAGGACCATTGACAATGCCTTGAGTTTGACGGTATGCGCAGTGCAACGCATTACTTTTATTCAAAATTAATAGAAATCAAGAACCCTCACATTATAAATTAAATATAATCTGTTTGTTGAATATGTTTTCTGTATGTGTGCCAAGCGGTTTGTTTCTAGGGGGTGTAATGAGAGATATTTGACTTTTTCTGTATGAAGATCACTCACGGCGATTCACAATGCATTTGAATGGATGTGTCCCTGGCAAACTGGTGTGCCGCGGAAACTGCAACATCGGCATTGGTTTCTCGGAATACACAGGGTATCAGTTCAAAAGTGTTTAGAGGTATTGAAATTGTTGACACATTGGGCGTAATCGATTAATCAACTCGGGTCACCGGAGTCACTTCTTGGCTCATGCGCACATCCTACAGACTCGGGTTGAATAAACAAATACGCTTGGGGTGGATTAAATGGTGGCTTAATCTGAAACGTAAAATTTTTTTTTCAATAACCGATATATGTACAGCAAAATAGGATTTAAAGTATTCTATGATTGTAGAAGCTGACAATCTGGGTTATTAAAAAAGAAAGCATTAAAACAACACGTAGGAGTTGTGCTGGTAACAGTTATCCTACAGGTACCAGCACAGATGTGACATCATCGCTCCCATCAAACCCCAGCCAAGAGGTGGGTTACTGGGGTCGGGTCGTTTTGCACACGGCACGTGTATTTGTCGACTCCACTCGCTTGTGTTTTATTTGAAATTCTGGCGACTCGGCTGAGCTGAGTCGCCCGGTGTCGTATTTTCAGCGCCCGGTCATTCTCAGCGGCCCGTCGTGGTCAAAAGACCCGTGGCATCGCCGGCTACAAGCTCAGCTGGTGCCCGGCAGTGTTAGGGACCGATTACACCGAAATCTATTGAATGCGATCATATTTAACAGAATTACATACTCAAATAATGAAATTTAATTAAATTAACCTTAAATTCCAAGCGATATTAACGTAGCAGCTCGATCAGCGTCGAATCGCCGAGTGTAAACAAAACAAATAGCAGTGCTCGCGGCAACATTCGAAAATCCGCGCATGCGCAGAAGCCACGACAGGCCGCTGAGAATGACCGGGCGCTGAGAATACGACACCGGGTCGTGTTAATCGATTACGGCTATTCTGCTTATTTCTACCTACATTTCCGGAGAGCACTACAAAATATTGGTACTCATGCAGTGTGAATATCATGTAAAGCAATAATAAGTGATGAGGTCAATGAGGGCTTCTCGTGGTCAATTTAGGGAGAGCAATAGTTCAAGGAAGGAAGGATAAGAGGAAGGGAGGAAGGTTGATTCATATGAACGGGAGGAAGGAGGGAGGGAAGGAAGGAAAGGGAAGGTTTATTCATATGGAGAGTGAGGAAGGAATTAAGGGAGGGCGGAATTAAGGCAGGGAGGAAGGATTGGTGTAGTCCGATAAAAATATCAAATTTTCAAAAATAAAACAATAGACGAGATCAACGTTCCGATTGCGCATGCGCTGAAAACGGTGTTGGCAGCAAAGCAAAGGCGTACAGGATATAAATAAAAACATGAATAAAATAAGTAAAACTGACTCTGGCTATGACTAACACAAGACTGAGTGTACAGATTTCTCTAAATCTAAATGCACACGGCATAAGATGTGCTGCTTATATTGATGTAAATGTAGTGCTGGATAAAAGATTAATATCTTAATTTATTATATTATTTTTTATAGTTGGTATTCTATGTACCAAACAAGAGCTGAGATGAACTGAAACTAGTACATTTCATAGCTGCACCCAGTGTATTAGCATGTGCCATCTGCTTCTCATGGATTTGTTTTTCTTCCACGCATCCCACAATGCACCGCACCACTGGAATGGTTTGTTTGTTGTTTTACGTCCTAGCAACATCTAAGGTCATATCAGGACAGGTCCCCACTTGTGACAGTGCACTCATGGTGACTTTATAGTGCTGTCCCACTGGGAAACCAGGCCACCGGCACCATGACCTGGTATCCCACTCAGTCACATTATCCTGATATTGAGCACACCAGTCCTTGCCATGTCCTAATAATGCCGAGCGCCTGGCTAGGAAGCAACAAGTATCAATGGTGGAATGGTGATGTAGTCTATTATCTAGATTCTACATATCTAACTTAGATATTGGTGTACTTATTTAAACATTTGTCATCACACTGAAGGGTATACAGATGCAATTTAAGAGAACCTGTTATTGCAGACACTTATGGTGGAGTTTTGGTGTGCTTGCCAAAATTAATTTGCATGGTTGTACTTCAAATATCTCCAAAGTTAACCATCTAAAATAAGTTACTTCAAACTAAAGTAAATCTTATGTATTTATCTCAGAAACTAAACCATCGGACTAGGCAACTTTCATTGTTGCTGCATACCAAGTCAATTTAATCAAACCTACAACTGCTGAAGCACGATTTGTCAGTTGTATGTGCATGCCGGGATTAATTTAGTATTTAGCACTTTTAATACATCAAATTAAGATTAAAATGACAAAATAAGGTCAATTGTAACCATCCAACTAAATCTTTTTTTTAAATGCATTTAGCTAGTTCAGTTTACATGTTGCAAGTTTCAAGCATGCTTATATTGCTCATTACTATTTCTGCATTAATAAAAAGTAAACTAATGATTTTAAGAAGGCATCGAAAGCAATTTTCCCAGATTAACCGCTCTAATCCATTTAGAGTTCTTTATTTGAGCTTTAAAGTGCGAAAATGAAAACACAAATAACCTTGCCTAAAGGAGAGCACAACCTTTATTTATGAATCAGGATACATGAATAAATGAAAGTTCCAAAGGGCACGTTGGCAGATAGTAATTGCCCTCATATTAAAAAGCGCCGGCAAAAGACGTAACGCAATAAATAGGAGGGTTTTTCTCCACAACCCGCTCCATGGATATTGCTCGTTCCTGGGGTCATCCCCCAACAGCCGGTTCCGCTAGCGACATAGGCAGGGCTAAAAGCAAATTGTAATTAATGCCACAATCACACCCATGCCGGCAAGGTACTCACTCCCACGAGCAACTCACCAGTCAAAGCCGCCACTCAGGATAGTCCGAGAACTAAAAGAACGAGACAACACCCAAAAGTTGCAATTATGTTAGACTACAGGTTTGTCTGAGATGCGACCGGCTTTTGGTTTCCCCCCGAGGGCGGGCGAATTCCATGGAGCTGAGAAACCGAGGATGTACAAGACAAAAAGGCTGCATGATGTTGTAAACATACCCCCCGAAATCATTCATATTAAACACTTGTTTTCAGAGAGAAAAAAACAAAAAAAATTAATAAACGGTGGTGAAGACAATAAATCTCTGACCCCTGCCCTACAGCCTCCTAGAACACTAATTAGGTAGTTTGACATGACGGTCAGTCTCGGGTACACAATTAATAATATTGCTTTCCAGCTGTATACCAATAGCTTAAAATGAGGCGAAATGTTTATGGACTACGATATTGCACGATGACACTTTGCTCGGCGTTTCAATGATTATTATCCCTTATTTGTTTTTTGTTTGTTTTTGTTTGGGGCTTTTTGTTTTTGTTTGGCGTCTGAGGTATTTACAAAATTAAATGCTGAAATATTCATGAGCACAACATTTCAAAGGGAGGGAGGGGGGTGGTTAAAAATTCCAGAAAGAAAGCCTGGTGACGCTAGTGATTCAAAGGGCTGCTGGTAATAGGGGTGCAGGGCAGGGGGGCAAATCTCTCCATACAATAATTATAATAATAGACTTAAGGTACCCAGGTTTTAAAAACACGCATCACCATGCATCGCTACCCAGTCAAACACACACACACACACACACACACACTCAGTCGTGTGGGCCCCCGCCTCAACATGCGGGGGTGGTGGGGGCTCCGGGTTAGGGATAGTACAATACATGTAGAGACCGAGTCACATTCTCACACGGATCATCAGCTAGCCAGAACGCAGAAAAGGGCAGTTTCCCCAAAAGTCAAACCCTCCCGAAACTGCGAGTAGGCTTTTCTTTAGTTTGTTTTTTTCCTTCATTGCATTTCATTTTCATTCTAACGGCGGAAATTGGGATATTTCACTGGTACATGTAGAATATCAATCAATCAATCAATCTAGACGGGGCGACTTCGTTAACCACGCGCAGGTTTCTATGATCCTTATTTTAGTCTCATTATCTTCTCGTCTCAGCTTTTTTTTTTAATAACGATACATTCATAACGTCGCTTTAAATACGCAGGTTACAACACACATAACTTGTCAGGTACACAGTGGTTATAACATAATTATGATAATAAACAGTGTCTCGCACTGTAGAGCTAAAGTTAGGCTTACACTTAATTAAGGTTCGTTACCATTGCTCGGGCTAACAGCCCCCTCATATTTCGCTTAAACAGCCAATCAATCTTCGTTTTGTTTTAGGTTCGTAAAACAATCAGGTTCTGCCATTATTCGCACTTCCAACTGGAGATTTCGGGATATCATGTTACTAGGATACAACACGAAATAAGTATAAATAAACAGTAAAGGGGAGGAGAGAGAAGAAAAAAAAATACATGCGAGAGGGATGCATTTGAAAACTGCTCGCCCAAAAGGTCAAGATCCAGTGGTGGCATGTGTTATTATTACACCTACTGTTGCTGACATTTGGGTTCTAGATCAAATCCATTATAGGCAAGTTGACATTAAAATTAAATTACTTCTATTGCAATACTAGCATGTGTGTGTGATGTACCGCCAACTAGCATCAGGTATGTCCAACGTAGGTACATTCTGATGCTGGTTCTGGTTATCACAATATTGGTTGAATGTCCAGTACGGAACATCTCAGACTATAGCGCCAGATTTAAAGCGGCCAAGCCGGGACGCCATTCTGCACCAGATATAAAAAAAACTTTAAAATAGGTTCTTGGGTTTCACCTCAAATTTGCCGTTATTAGCACTTCATAATTACCTAGGGTTATCTTCCTTTTTTTTTTTAAACTTTTTTTTTTTTTTTGGTCATGCTCTCTCTAGTCACCAAAATTGACTATGAAGCAGTCCCTTTTTGGAGCGTAGGGTGGCCTCCGTGATATTTTTGTCCCCCTTTTGCTTCCATGTGTTTCTCATTTCCTATAATACTTGAGTGCCTTTCAGATGTTGGACCTCACGGCACCACAATGCTAACAAGATGCCCCGCAATGATTCGTGGCATCAAAACGCGCTCCCAACTCAACCTGCAAAAAAATGCAAGCGACTCCCCATCAAATTAAAATATATTATTCTACAAGAAAAAAAACTAAAATAAGAAAAATTGTATACGCACACTGACGAGTTTTATATGCACCGCATAGGTATTCACCAAGGACCGGTTCAAAATTGGTCCTTCGGTAGCAAACAGGTCACCAGTTCTGACGAGTCAGGTGCAAAATGGGGTTTTTCTTCACTTATCCTAGATATAGTTTTGCTTCATCTAATCCACATCACTTTGCTCAGGACCTATTTCGGCAATTGATTCTTTCCGTTTCGGCACACATCGTCAATTGTAGACATATTTAGCAGTTTGAGACCGTCGGGCTCGGGTTGGTCTAGTTGGAGGTGGTGGTGGTGGTGGTAGTAGTAGTGTTGTACCAGTAGTAATACTAGTAGTAGTAACAGTAGGAGTAGAAAGGTACACATGGGTTCTAGTTGGTGAGTACAATACAAAAGGACCACTAGAAGTGGCCACACAGCTGCCGCGCAGAACAGCGGGAACCAGCAGGCTGGCGTTTCGCTGGTCACTTACACGCCGACTGGTATCGGAGCAGGGCATCTGTTCGCAGTCATAGGATCGGGCAGTTGGTGTTAGCTATAGAACAGATGCCCGTGGTTGCAGCGTGAGCTATACATATGGTAATGCATCCACATGCAGCAATCCAAAGGGCAGCAATTCCTATTTTCTGTCGGTTCTTTTGTTTTAGTCCTCTTCATCGGACTCTTCCTCGGCTTGTTCCAGCCACATCAGCCACTGGTTCACCTGGAAGTAAAAATCGCATCGTTTTATTGTCTTAAATAATCTTCATAGCAAATATTTCTTGGTTGGTTGTTCGAGTTTTACGTCCTGGCAACATCTAAGGTCATATCAGGATGGGCACTGCCGACTCATGCCGACTTTATAATTATAGTGCTGCCCCACTGGGAAATCAGGCCACCGGCACCATGACCCGATGTCCCACTCAGTCACATTATCTCGACACTGAGCTAACCAGTCCTTAACCTGTTTAATGCCGAGCGCCAGACTAGGAAGCAACAAGTAATCAATTTTTAAGTCCTTCGTTTGACTCAACTGGGAATTGAACTAGACCTCCGGCGCGGGAGGCCTGCGCTCTACCGATTCGGCCACCGCGGTCGGTGCCCAAATATTTCTAATCGCAATATTTTGAATTTAATACTTGACCTGGTTTCGAACACACAACCTTTTGTATGGGACACCAGCTAGCAGTACGACATGCTTCTTTTTTGTTGGGATTTTGTCCTGCCAACACCTAAGGTTATCGCAGGATGAGTACCGACTTGTGACAATGCGACTTTATAGACAGTGCTGCCCCGCTGGGAGATCAGGCCACCAGCACCATGACCTGAATCCCCACTCACATTATCCTAATACTGACCTAACTAGTCGATGCCCTATTCTAGTAATGCCAGGCTAGGTAATGACACCATTGGTTTGACGCAGCCAAGATTTGAATTACGGACCTTCCGCATGGCAAGCCTTGCACTCTCACCAATTAGATGAAGCAAGTTCATGACTCGCATTATTAATTCTCACAGCAATTGTCAATGGCCAAATGCCACCGAAAAGGGAAAGCAATAAAATAGATCTTACCTGGAAGAGTGCCTTGCCCTTGCCTGGGTACTCGTCAGTCACTTCCTCCTTCCACTTCAGGAAGACTTCCTCGTCAATCACCTCCATGTCATACAGGTACATGAACATCCGCAGCAGGAGACCTGTTCAACAGAAATTGAAAATGTGATGTGGCAATTGTTCAATTGTGAAAGGTAGATTGTATATCCCGGTTATTGTCACTCATTTAAAAGTTTTGACACCCTGGATTGGTGCAATTTCCTTCCGCCATCTCATGTATGTGTGGTCCCCCCTCCCCCTTCCCCAGCCCCCAATTTATAATGAAGTATCTGTAATTAATCGAGAACACTGAAAATAGAATGTTCAAATAGCTTTCCTTATCCCAGTAATGATTGCCATTCATCCCCCAATGTCATATCAATTCTGGGATGAAAATGACCGTGGAGAAATCGACAGCAACATGGTCAATAATATGGTTCCCATAAGAACAGTGGGAAGCTCTCCAAGGATAATCTGTACTGACTAATCAGTGGAATGGCGCTAGGATAATGCCGGGTAAAACATGGCTTCCAGCATTTTCCCACGATTCCCTATCCGTGCTTAGCCAGGAGAGAATTTCTGTATTTTAGCAGAAATTCACCGGGTCCCACCTCAGTATAAGGGAAGCTCAACACTGGCTGGTCACATAGCCACAACACCGTCACCCGCCTGAAGGTTAATGTGTTTCTGCAATTTTCTATTGCCAATAGGTAGATGGAGAAAATCCATATTTATTGAGGTTTTAAGTCATACTCAGAGATATTATGTTCAGTGGCAATGGCCAGCCAGTAGCCAGGTTAGCAATAAGATCTTGAATTGTGTTTACCTTTGGGGAAGTCCATGTTGAAACAGAACACTTGCAGGCTGTACAGTGCCACCATCTGGAGATGGGTCTTCTCTTGCAGGAAGAGTGTTAACATGCCCTGTAAGTAAAGACCAAGTGGTATTGCAAATTATGAAATGACAAATCAAATCCCCATTGATTTAAAAGTGTATACAACTGTTGTCAACAAAGTATGATTCCTTTTTTTTTCTTTTAAAGAAACAAAAAAAGGGGGGGGGGGGCTAGATAGGGGTGTCATGCTATTCTGGAGTTTTGATGGTATTCCACTCGAGGTCTTGCAGGTTGCCATCCAACTTATCATTTATTTGCAAATTCAAGGATTTGTCAGGCCTTTCCAAAACCAAGGCCTTATCAAGACTGTACAAACCCTGCCTTTTAACATTATATTAGCACAAAAAGCGCAAAAGCCCAGCCCATGAGGGTTAAACACTGCACACTGACCTTGAACTTCTCAAGCAGCTCCTTTTCTTTCTCGAGCAGGCCCTTCTCCGGGGCAACAGACCGGTCGACATTCTCGTGAAGTGTACTCTCGCTGGCAATGTGCCGGATGACGTTCGAGATGAGCAAGTTGATGAACTTGGGGTTGGTGAAAAGTGACTGGTCCACGTTCTCCTTGATCCACTTGTAAATCGAAGTGGGATTAGGATCCGCCTGTAGAGAAACAACGTGTGGGGTGTGGGATTTCTGGTCACATTTGTTTATACTCATTAAAGCTGCATAGTGCGCTGAAACATCAAATTTTCAAACCTAAAACAATTATCTACAATTGATTCTACATATCTAACTTAGATACTGAGGTACTTATTAAGCATTTGGTGCCATATAGAAGGGACTACCGAGACAGTTTAATAGAAGTTGTTCCTGTTGAATCCTATGGTGTCAAGAGTTTTGGCAAAACTAAATTAACATGGTTGCACTTCAAATATCTCAAAACTTAGCCATCTAAGATAAGTTACTATAAACTAAAGTAAGGTAGACTGTAATAATCAATTTAACATATTTATCTCAGAAAAATTAACATCGGACTATGCAACTTTCATCAATCAATAGTTCCGTCCTCTAGTCGAGGGTTGGATGCAATGGTTCTCCACTTGTCCCGATGGTGTGCTGTTCTGATAGACTGTGAATAATTCAAGCTTGTCCACTGTGAAATATTTGTAAACCATGATGTTCTTGGTCTCCCTCTCCCTCTGCTTCCCTTCCAACAATGTACGGTATATTGAACTCTGACAAATGATGTGGCCAAAATAAATCAGTTTCTTTGTCTGTATAGTGGCAAACAAGCTTTTCTTATTTTTAATTTTTCTGAGAATTCTTTGTTGGTGATCTTTGTCCATGATATTTTCATCATCCTTCGATAAGTCTACATCTCAAATGCTGCTAAACGTTTGTGCAACTTTAAGCAATGAAATAACAATTTCGGACAATTAAGATTCCTTACTCTACTGCTCCTTGCCTTATGATAGTACTGTCAAACATCAAACAGTGACACGCATATACTTTGTATTGTTTCGTTTGAGCCGGTCTGAGATCACATAAAGTGAATGTGGAGTCAGAATATTACCCATCCTTAAAACCATCCTGTCCAAATGATTAATGATCCCTCACTGAGTGTTTTGCTTCTTTTTTTTTTAAATTTTGTTTAATTAACCACGATCACGGGGTATATCAAGATCATGAACGTCACACAAAGTATACATAATTATATTTCAATTACAAAGGTTATCATCTGACCTTGAACTGCTTCCAGAGGTCATTCTGAACGCGTAGTAATGGGAACATGAAGCTAAGTCCACGATCTTCCAAGACTTCCATCATACGCTCTTTCGTGCGGTCACATTCTGTTCGAAGAAAGGAAGCAAAGTGAAATAAGCAATAATTACATCAAAACATGTAAACACAATTAGTTGCTTTTAAAATACATTATTAAAATCGGGAGCGCCACACGCAGCGATGAATAATAATTATTATTAAAATGGCTAAAAAACGAAATATATTTTTTAATTATGGGCATTATCGATTTTTCAGAATGAAGCTAAAATAAATCTTTTTTGTTAAGTTTCTGTACTTCAAGAGACACAAAAATCAGCAACTTTTAAAAAACAACCTCCATTCAATATCGTTATTTCTAGCGACGATAAAATAAAAACATAGAGGGGGGAAAAAAGCATACTTTTATCGGTACCGTCAACTTTTCCGAAATTTTAAAACCGACACTCCCCCCCCCCCCCCCAGCCCCCTACCACACCCATCCCCCATCAGAAGAAGCTGCACGCACCTGCTAGCCCCGGTCCTGATATGACATTAGATGGTTGCCAGGATGTAAAACAAACAACCCACCTGGTAGCATGTCCTGCAGGTTGATCTTGCTGTCGTTGAAGGTTTTCACCAGCCACTCCTTGTCGTTCTGTTTGTGCAGCTGCTGGAGGCACAGCAGGAAGAGCGGGTAGTGCGCGCTGCAGTGCATCGGCTCCGCCAGCTCGGCCAGCGTCACGATGCCGTCCGTCACGCCGCGCGCCGCAAATCGCGCCGTGTGCGACTTGATGAGCGGCACGTCCACCTCCATTGCCGGCATGCGCTCCAGTAGCACGCCAAACGCCTGTTGGGAAACGCCAACACGCAATCAGCAACTGGAGTAGGCTCGGTGGCCAGTCCCGACCCCCCCACCCCTACCACCACAAAATATTACTAACACACTACTAGTAACTATTGTGTCACCGCTGTGTATGTCTTCTTTTAAAATGGAGGGGGTATTTATTTGTTCAGTCCTAATTTGGTGTCCTACAGGTTGTACATGTGTACACAAAATATTACTACTACTTGTTATTATATTATCATTGTGTTCTTGTCTTCTAAAATGGAGGGGGTATTTATTTGCATAGTCCTGGTTCTACATGTGTATACAAAATATTACTACTACTAAGCATCGCTATGTGTTATCTTCTTTCAAAATAGATGCGTAATTGATTTATTCAGTCATGAGTTGGTGTTCTACATGTGTACACAGAATATTACTATCACTAATTATTATACTATCGTTGTGTTCCCATCTCTTAAAACAGCCGTGGGTATTTATTTGTTCAGTCCTTTTACATGTGTACACAGAATATTACTATTAATTATTGGACTATCTTCTTTCCAAAATGGAAGGGTAATTTATTTCTTCAGTCCTGAGTTGGTGTTCTACTGGTTCTACACAAAATATTACTACTACTAGTTATTATATTATCGCTGTGTTCTTATCTGCTTTTAAAACGGCGGGGTTATTTATTTGTTTGGTCCTGATTTGGTCTTCTACAGATTCTACATGTGTACACAAACTAGAAAACACAAATGACCTAAATGGTGACCTCATAATCGCGAGTTTGGAAACCATGAAGTTGATTAACAAAAAAAAACATGTAAGCCCCCTCAAAAATGTTAATGAAATCATGGGATTCCTTATATATTTACCGAAAGCTATCTATCATCACATGTTATACTAATGTTAACCAAACGGGATGGCCGAATGAGTAAGAGTGTCCGTCTCCCGTGTTGGTAGATCGTGGGTTCGAATCCTGGTCGAGTCAAACCAATGACATAAAAATTGATACTTGTCGCTTCCTAGCCAGACAGTCGGCATTACTAGGATAGGACAAGGAGCAGTGGAATGAGCAGTGGAATGAGGAAGACCAGTCGTCTGCGACTGAAATTTCCTCTGCTTAAAAAACTAATGTACCAACAACAACAAATGTTTGGACTTACATTAAAAATAGAACAGTTATGCCAGTCTTAATATTTTTAGAAGTAATACGTTCTGCTCATATATTTGGTGGTGGGAAAAAAGCCTGTTCATTTACATTTCACGTCCCATGGACACTGCCTATCCCATCCCCCTAAATCAATGACACAAAACAACCCAAATCCACCACTACCCACCTCCATGTAGTTCTCGGCTGTGATCATGTTCTGCTCCTTGAGTGCGGAGATGAGCCTGCTGATGCTGGCCCGCTGGTCGTCAGACTTGTCGAGGGTCTCGATGATGAGGTAGGAGACGAGCTCGGGCATGTAGCGGCGGGGCGCGTTCATGTCGCGCACCGCCTCCACCGCCTTGTTCACGTCGCCCTCCTCCAGGTGGGTCTTGAGCAGCTTCTCGGAGGCCGTCTTCAGCTCCTCCTTCGATGGTATTTTCTTCTTCTCTACTTTTACTTTGTTGTCGCTAGGCACCTGCTTGATGATGATGTTTGGCTGTTTGGTCGTCATGATGGGGCTGTTCCGTCCGGCTTCTACTGCAGGGCTGCCCAGTGGATGTAAGTTCTGAACGCAAATTGGCAACAAGATTAGGTGTGGGACTTGAGATAGGGGCAGGATATTTTTCCTCTGTACAATTAAGAACAGTATATTGTGATGTACAAGCATGGTATTCGGAACAAAAAAAAAAAAGGTTTTCAATGACAAATTACGCGGGGGTTCGAGGGGTTCAAATAAGGTATTGAAGTTACAGGATTTGGATTTTTCGTCATTTTGAACCTTCTGGCAGCTTTTATAGTAAATCTTGAGAAGCAAGTTTTTTGGGGGTTTGGGTTATTTTTTCATTTTCGCAAGAGTACCATGCTATTTATTCTACTGCACTATAGTGCAGTGCAGTAGAATACAGTGCAGTAGAATAGTTTAAATACAGTGCAGTAGAATAATAGTATGGTAGAAATGATAGAATAAAAGTGGTAGAATAGACTGCAGCAGAATGCAGCAAGAGTAGTGTGCGTTAGAATAGTGCGCGGTAGAATAGTATGCGTTAGAACAATGTGAGGCAATATGCGTTAGAATAGTTTGTGGCAATAGTGTGCATTAGAATAATGTGAGGCAATATGCATTAGAATAGTGCGCGGCAATAGTGTGCATTAGAATAATGTGAGGCAATATACGTTAGAATAGTGCGCAGCAATAGTGTGCATTAGAATAATGTGAGGCAATATACAATATACATTAGAATAGTGCGCAGCAATAGTCTGCATTAGAACAATGTGAGGCAAAATGCGTTAGAATAGTGTGTGGCAATAGCGTGCATTAGAATAATGTGAGGCAATATACGTTAGAATAGTGCGCAGCAATAGTGTGCATTAGAACAATGTGAGGCAATATGCGTTAGAATAGTGTGTGGCAATAGTGTGCATTAGAATAATGTGAGGCAATATACGTTAGTATAGTGCGCAGCAATAGTGTGCGTTAGAACAATGTGAAGCAATATACGTTAGAATAGTGCGCGTTAGAACAGAGTGCGGTAGAACCGAGTGCTAAAAGACGGGACACACCTGCTTGTTGGGTGACGGGTGGGGGATTTGCGTCGACTTGGGGAGCATGCTGGGGGTGTTGGGCTTGAAGAGCGGCGTGAAGTAGCGAACCGGCCGCAGGCTGATCTCCTCATTGCGCGCCACCTGCGGCTGCATGCCCCCCTCGCCGCGCCCCAGCTTCACACCCAGGGGTGCCTCCCCGGACAGGGACGACACGACCGAGTTGTTAGCGCCGCCCGCCGCCTGCTGCAGGCCGCCGCCGCCGAGGTTCATCTTCCGGAAGCGCGGTGGGAGTTCTCGGCCTGCTGCAAAGGACAGGGTGGTCGTTAGTTGGTGGTTGTTGGGGAGTTTTACGTCCTGACATCTAAGGTCATATCAGGATGGGTACTGACTTGTGACAGTCTGCACTCATGGTGACTTTATAGTGCTTCCCCACTGGGAACTCAGGCCACCGGCACCATGACCCGATATTCCACTCAGTCACATCCAGACACTGAGCTAACCGGTCCTTGCCCCTATCCTATTAATGCCGAGCGTCTGGTTTACCATTAGGAAGGGGCAATTTTAAGTCATTAGTTTGACTCGACCATGGTTCGAATGCCACCATCTACCAAAACGGGAGACGAAAGCTGAACTCATTCGGGTTAATATAGATCCCACCTTTCAAATAGCATAGAAAGCAATTGATTCACTAATATTTTGTATGACACTTGTTAATATAGATAACTCCCACTAGTCCCATTAGAATTTGATAATAGCTACCAACAGCTACACATCCATATTTTCTTTCCATAATCACACCAGTAAAAGACATGCGCTTCAAGTTAAGGAAATGCTACACCCCTTTTCTAAAAGTCAAACATATTTAAAACATCACATGTTCAAGAGCCCGAAGGGGAATGTTGACGAGAGAAACATGGTTTAAGCAATAGTTATCTTAAATAAGCTAATCAATATTTGTTAGGTAAGCTACAATCAATATTTGTATTACCATATTCTTGCAGGTTAACGCACTCAGCATTTAAATTGGCATGTGGGGGTGGGGCGTTGGGCATTTACCCACACATGGGTGTTTAAGGGGTGGGCGTTTACGAAATATTGGCCAAGTTGGTGTTAACCCACTCATGGGGGTTAACCCACGAGAATACGGTAAGTCCCAATATTTATGTACTCTCTTCATCGTCCCCTCAGAAAACCAATTATCCTAGTAAATTAAATTATCCGCTTCCAGTACCCTAATGCATCAAATTGTGGTAAATACACCTACCATCTTTCTGTTGTCTATTAATGAAGCTTGGTCTGTCAGATTTGTCACGGATGTCTCTGTTGTCACGGTCTCGGTCTCTGTTGTCGCGGTCTCTATTGTCACGGTCTCTGCTGTCTCGGTGTTCACGGTTATCTCGGTCTCGATCTAATCTACCGTCCTGCTGATTGCCTCGGTCATGAAAAACTTTCTGATTGGAGCCGCCGTCCATGCGACGATTCCCTCCGAACTGGCCTTGGAAGGCTGAACACAGAAAAAGGACAGCGGATATTAACCTTAGTGTACAGTACACGCACATACGGAAACCATCGCACTTTACTTTTGTATTGTTACAGATACCCGCAAACAAAGAACTGCCATTTTATTATAGCCAAGTGTAAGTCTACAGGGTTCCTCTACTCTTGAGATTAAAATACACGATAATTACCAAATTTAATATTTAGACCAAATTACATCAGGGATGAACCGTCCTTATATGACCATAGGTGTTACCAGGACCTAAAACTCCAACAACAAACATCTGGGATGAAAGTGGTATCAGACAAAAATCTCGGAAATCAAGCCATGGTTATGACACTGGCGGTGAATTTCTGTGAAAACGCAGAATTCACCCCCCCCCCCATCCCATTCGATTAACACGATTAGGGAATCGCAGAAAAAAGCCGGAAGTCAGGTTTCAACTATCCTTGTTCTGGGGGTTATCACGATTTGTTTGGGTTTTATGTTCTTGCAACATCTAAGGTAATAAGAACAGGATTCAAACTAACCAGTTATTGTCCTTTACATCCTGATTCCTTGACATTTTGCTTAAGATTAATCGGCCAATATCAAAAGTTGTCGAAATCCGCGAAATCGCAGAGATCTTTAATCCCTGATTACAAGTAATCCTAATTTAACCGTGGTGATTAGAGGCCATCAAAATGCCAATATTAGTGTGTGTTCATGCATGTGTACATCAATTAGGTAATAAATCTTTTTCTTTTCTTTTTTATACCAAAGAGTGAAAACAAGTAGCTGAATTCTACATTTGAAAATAGAGAAATTGACAAATTATTTTCAAAGACGTTAATTCAATGATTTTCACGTCAAACTTAAAAGTGTTAAATTGCATGACTTTCAATCGCCTTCAAAACCCGCGGGAACATGAGCCCAGTAATTTTGTCGACAAGGCCAACGAGAGCGAACACTGTAGATCCTACACGAGGTTGTATTCCTTTACTTACTGTGGTTGTTCTGCCCTCCTCTCTGTCGGCCCATATGGTTGAAGCTTGGTCCAATATTGTCTACGTGAATCACGCCCGGTCCAGTTCCTAGCGTGTCTCCACCCGCTACCAAACAGGCAATGACAACAGGTCAGAAAGGGTCTCTTAAAATTAACAATAAATCACAGGAGGAAGGGGGGAGGGGGGTGGGGGGGAATAGGGAGAAATACGATGGAAGGAGAAGGGGAAGGGGAAGGGGAGAAGGGGAGAAAGGCGAGGGAAGGACATGAGGGGTGGGGGCGGGGGAAAGTGGGGGAAGGTGAGAAGCGGAGAAGGAGGAAGTGAAAACCAGATCGCAAGCAATGCCATAACGGTAATGTCATCTGGATACAAATCTTTATCTATTTCGCTACATCACATCACATCACATCACATCACATCACCTTACATTACATTACATTACATTACCTTACATTACAGTGGTGGTAAACTGCATTTTAACATCACTTTCCCCTCTGGTGAGATGTCATTTGATACCAAGATTCCCAGGTTTATTTATAACAAGAGTCATAAACTGGTCACTCTTATGACAGATTGTTCAATCCTAGACGTTGCTACTTATATTGAAGTCACTAGAACCTAAGTTAAATTGACTGTCCGAGTGAAGCGATAACGACCAGAGATTGTTTGTTTGTTGTTTTACGTCCCAGCAACATCTAAGGTCATATCAGGACGGGTACCGACTTGTGACAGTGCACACTTAGGGCGAATTTATAGTGCTGCCCCACTGGAAGACCAGACCACCACCAACCATGACCTGATATCCCACTCAGGCACATTATCCTGACACTGAGCAGACCAGTCCTTGCCATATCCTAATAATGCCGAGCAGCTGGCTAGGAAGCGACAAGTATCAATTTTTAAGTCATTGGTTTGACTCGACCAGGTTTCGAACCCACGATTTACCAAACACGTGAGACGGACACTCTAACTCATTCGGCCACCCCGTCTGGTTGATAACGACCAGACACAGCTGGCCTACAATTGGTCAGAGCCTCTGACAGGTGGCGGCGATGTGGCCAAATCTGGAACTACACAGGTTAGCTGAGGTTCGTGATATACTAATAAGATATAATTGAAAAGTGATAGTCGTTGTTTATATTCCTATAATAAATTTTAGAGCACATTACTATTTAGAGGCAAGATTTCATGGGTTTTTTTTTTGTTTGTCATTGGACATCTATCATCGATAATACAATAACCCACATTATAGTAGTAGCACAACTCACCCATGAAGCCAGGCATCGATGCAAAGACGTCAGCCATCCCCCCGCCGCGCGCCGTCCCCGGTCCGCCGTTCATTAGAGCAATGTTGTTACGCCCGCTACCGAAGATGTCCAGCCCGCCCCGGCCACGCTTCTGGGCGCTAGGCGGGCTCCCATAGCCGCGGTACATGGACTGCTTGGCGGCCTCGTCGCGAACTTGCCGAATGGTGCGCGGCCCGTTGTCCATCATACTTTTGCGGGGTGCCCAGTGGTTCTGCCTCAGCTCGATGATGTCTTGGAGCATGAAGCGGATGCGTGATGGCAGCTCGCGGTTATGCATGAACATGTTCATGCGCGCAAAGTACTGGTCAACCCAGGCCTGTGGGGCAGAGAGAGAGAGAGTGGGAGATATCACGATGAGGTCCCAGGTGGGGATGCGAGGGGGTGGAGGGAATCATATAATTATAGTAATTTGTAGTTACTTTTGATGCTTTAGTGAGACTCAGACCCGTAAGAATTGGTCGGAAAGTTCATTCAAATTTGGTGCTTAATTTGGTTTACATGCGGAGTCCCATATTACCACTGTAACACTAGGTCCAGACCGTGCCAAGAGTTTGGTTGTTTTACGTCATAGCAACATCTAAGGTCATATCAGGACGGGTACCGACTTGTGACAGTGCGCACTCATGGCGACGTTATAGTGCCCCCCCCCCCCCACTGGAAGACCAGACCACCAGCACCATGAACCAGATGGGATGGCCAAATGAGTTAGAGCGTCCGTCTCCCGTGCTGGTAGATCGTGGGGTCATGGGTTCGAGTCCCTGTCGAGTCAAACCAATGACTTTAAAATTGATACTTGTCGCTTCCTAGCCAGGCGCTCGGCATTATTAGGATAGGGCAAGGACTGGTGTGCTCAGTGTCAGGATAATGTGACTGAGTGGGATACCAGATCATGGTGCCGGCGGCCTGGTTTCCCAGTGGGACAGCACTATAAAGTCGCCATGAGTGCGCACTGTCACAAGTCGTTGCCGTCCTGATATGACCTTAGATGTTGCTAGGACGTAAAACAACAAACAAACAAACAACGAGCACCATGCCCTGATATCCCACTCAGTCACATTATCCTGACACTGAGCCAACCAGTCCTTGTCCTATCCTAATAATGCCAAGCACCAGGGTAGGAAGCGACAAGTATCAATTTTTAAGTCATTGGTTTGACTCGACCAGGGTTCAAGCGCACGACCTACCAACACGGGAGACGGACGCATCAATATTTACAGTAAATTACAATGTGAGGGCTGCTCAATTCTCAATATTTACACCAACATGACTATTACACAAAACCGACAGCGAGTCACTGAAATATGTGGGTCCACATGGTCCATTCATGGGCTGCATGTTTTTGTAGGGGTGTGTGTGTTGGGTGGGGGGGGGGGGTAAATACAATTAATATTCCGAATATTTAAAAAATTAATTTCATAAACATCGATATTTTGATCAATTTTAAACACTTTAATCAGACAGAATGAGTTGAACACCAGTTTCCCGTTTATCACAGGCCGTGGTACTCAAACCGTGGTGTTCGAATCCATCCGAGTCAACTCGATGACTTATACTTGCCGATCTAGCCTGGCGCTGGCATTACTAGGATAGGCCAAGGAGCAGTGGAATGAGCAACACTGATTTCCTGCGATTGAAATTTCCCTTCCATAATCAATGAATGTAATATTATAGTGAAGAAAATAAAATAAAAATGCAATTGTGAATGCATGATCTTACGAAGCCTGAAAAGTAACAGTAAGGCATCCTGGGCAAATACGCTATTTTAATCACTGAATAAAATATATTATATTGAAGAAAAAATATATAAATAAAAATGTAATTATTACTACAGGATACTACGAAGAAGCAGAAAAGTAACAGTAAGGCCTGCCCGGCACATGGGTTATTTAGTGCTACATGTCACCCACCTTCGCCCGTTCATTGTCCAGGCGTCGGCCAACTGTCTTCATTATCTGACACAAACACTCGAGGTCTTCTGACATATCCCTAACCGCGACCCGTTTTTTCTTCTCCAGTAGCTGTTTGATGCACTTGTGTAAAATGCCTTCGTGTAACATCTCCAACTTGCCCAATTCACCTGTTGACAACAAAGTCATACATAATACAGGGAGAACTGGGGTAGGGAAAAGAGTAAAGAGTCTTTCTAATCACGCCGCAGATAGTATGTTTACATGTTGATAACTCGCTAAGAATTAGTTGTGCAATTCGTGAACCATCAAGCATTGAGTGAGAATGTCTATTAATAAGTCAAAATAAGTCGATGATTGACAAACGCATTTACGTTGTAACGTCCTGTTTTCGAAATTTCTAATCAAAACTGAATTTAATTTAAAGTTGCATAGTCCGATGAAGCATCAACATTTTCAAAACCAAAACAATTATATAGATTTGACTCTACATATCTAAGTTAGATATTGATGCACATATTAAGCAAGTATTGCCACATAGAAGGGAACACTGAGACAATTTGATAGAACCTGTTACTGTTGAAGCCTATGGTGTCAGAGTTTTGGCGTGCTTGCCAAAACTAAGTTTACATGTTTGAATTTCAAATTACTCAAAACATATTCATTTAAAATCAAAGTTACTTTAACCAGAAATAAGGTAGATTATAGCGATCAATATAATATATTTATCTCAGAAAAATTACCAAAACGCAAAACCATCGGACTATGCAACTTTAAGTACTGGTGCACTCGTTAAACATGTGTCACCACATAGAAGAGAATACTGAGGCAATTTAATAGAACCTATTACTGCAGAAACCGATGGTTTGCCAAAACTAATTTTGCTTGTTTGCGCTTCAAATATCCCAAAAGTTAGCTATTTAAAATAAAATTTACTTCAAGTGAAAGTAGGGTAGATTATAACGATCACCCTAATATGTTTATCTCAGAAAATGAGAGAAACTCAAAACACATCGGACTATGCCACTTTAATTGAGGTAGCTTATTAACAAGAAAACTTAAATAGTTGCAATGCTTGGTCTAAGGTCTAACCAAATAAATAGTCAAATACACATAGAAAGCTTATACACTTGTCCAGTTCGAAATATATCATTCTCACTCGGGTGCTTGCATTTGTTTGTCAGCTTTTACATCCTAGCAACATCTAAGGCAGCGTTCGAAATAAGAGCATGTCAGCGTGTCTGACAAAAGTGAAAATTCAGACTTTCATTTAAGCAAAATATTGTCCGGTAGACAAGTGACATCTCTTTGCTTATATTATATGTCAGGATAGGTGATTGCATGCTGCACAATTACAGAGTGGTATTACTGTTGTTAATTAGACTAAAGTCTAGTAATAATACACAAATGGCGACTTACCAATAAACTTGATGTTTCCAAGCATCTTTCGTTTGGCAATTGCCAGCTGTTCTTCTTCTTCTGGCGTGAGGGGTCCATCTTTGTCAAATACTGGAAAGGAAGGTAGACACCATCAGTAAGACATCCATTAATAATAACAAGTGCTTGATCCCTCACTCTGTCCAGCTCCATCCAACACTCAAAATTGCCTAGATGAGATCTGTGCAGTGATGCATAATCCGATGAAAGCATTCAATTTTAGAAACCAAAACACATCTTTTGATTTGATCTTAATATAAATTAGATACCGATGCACACATTAAGCATGGGCTAAATTGACATGCTCGAAAACAAACAAACAATGCCACATGTCCGGTATTTCGGTAGGCATAGCAAATGTAAACAAGCATTTCCACTTCAAATATCTCCAAAGACAACCATTTAAAATAAGTTAGTAAGTAAATTAGAATAAAATAACCAGCCTAATATATTTAGCATCAATAAAATATTTTAAAAAGCTGTGAAACCTACCTTCCGTTGCTCGGGATCGGTTTTCAAATTCATCTTGACATTTGTTCAGTAACAGTCGCCGGAATGTCTGCAATGAAAATAAAATTCAATAGAACAACGGATGTTACGTATGTTAGAAACAAAATAAACCAGTTTCCTATATAGTATTAAACATAGCAACTTATCGTTATCCATTCCAGACCCACCCCCCAAATATATAATATGCTACACACCGCAGAGTTCCAAATGAAATATTGATTTTTTTTCCTAAACCAAAATAATTGTCCACTGCCCCAACTCCATAAATAAAAATTAACCACACCAACCCTTGCCCAACCGATTTCTTAATTAATACCGTTAGAATAGCTCCTAAACGAAAGACTTCTTTTTCTCCCTTTCACAAGGATTAAAAGGTTACACACCCACGACAGGTAAACAGGACACAAGGGACGTCTGTTGAGTGCATGCACATTTCATTTAAATGCATCTTACTATGCGAAGAAAGCGTGAATAACCGATTACCCATGGCCAAAAGGTTAGTGCCTTGTCGCTGACACAAGATTATCCGGAAGAATAAAATTTACAATAACAAAAATGAACAGCAGACACCACTATACAACATGTATTGAGAAACATGACTCACAATACAAGACTTCATTAAAGCACCCTGCCTCCATGTATGAGTAAGCGGGTTGATTGGTAATACAAGACTCATAATACAAGACTTCATTAAAGCACCCTGCCTCCATGTATGAGTATGCAGGTTGATCGGTAATACAAGACTCATAATACAAGACTTCATTAAAGCATCCCACCTCCATGTATGAGTAAGCGGGTTGATCGGTAATACAAGAGTCATAATACAAGACTTCATTAAAGCACCCTGCCTCCATGTATGAGTATGCGGGTTGATCAGTAATACAAGACTCATAATACACGACTTCATTAAAGCATCCCCCTGCATGTATGAGTATGCGGGTTGATCGGTAATACAAGACTCATAATACAAGACTTCATTAAAGCATCCCGCCTCCATGTATGAGTATGCGGGTTGATCGGTAATGCAAGACTCATAATACAAGACTTCATTAAAGTATCCCGCCTCCATGTATGAGTACGCGGGTTGATCGGTAATACAAGACTCATAATACAAGACTTCATTAAAGCACCCCGCCTCCATGTATGAGTATGCGGGTTGATCGGCGTACCTCTCTTTTAACGGACAACTCTACATACAGACCAAGGTAGTCCTCAGATAGATGGTGTCATTGTTACTGAAGGGACAACCAAAGGAGACAAAAGACAGTCCACACATTGAAAGTTGCCCGCTCACAGCAGGGGTCGCTGTAACGGAATACTTACTGTGATGTTCGAGTTGGGGGGTTCGAAATTTGGTGCGTCCTCACATAGCCGGTGACACAGTTGCGCATACAGCGAACTGTACGCCTTTTCATCAAGGGCCTTCTCAAATATCTACAAAAGCAAAACGGTTTAACCACCATTAAACGCTGGGAAATGAGGTGTTAACTGGGAAACGACGCAATCAGCTGTTATCAGGGCCAGGTTGGTTGGTTGTTGGGAGTTTTACATCCTGGCAACATCTAAGGTCATATCAGGATGGGTACCGACTTGTGACAGTAAACACTCATGGCAACTTTATAGTGCTGCCCCACATTATCCTGACACTGAGCCAACCAGTCGTTGCCTTATCTTAATAATGCCGAGCGCCTGGCTAGGAAGCGACAAGTATCAATTGTTTAAGTCATTTGACTGGACCAGGGTTCGACCTCGTGGGTTCGAACCCCATGATCTACCAAAACGGGAGACGGACCATCAACTTATTTGGCCATCCCGTTTTAAGTCATTGGTTTGACTCGACTATGGTTCGAATCACACGATCTACCAAAACGGGAGGTTATCAGGGCCAGAGTGCGTACACACTGTCTGGCCGAACCAGTTGATTAATAAATAATGCATGATGAAAATAACTCCCTTGTCAGTAATGTAGTCAAGTTACAGCCGGATTAAGTTACCAATGTTCAGCTCAAGTGTAGGAATGTGTCGTCATAGTGAAAGCTGCCCTGCTCGCCAACCAAGGCACAGTTCACCCACGGTTTGTACAGCACTGTGGGAATCTAAAGCTTGAATAATATCACACCTCTACTTGGTTTAACTAATTAATTGATTGATTGTGATTCCACGTTGTGTCGTCAACGAAGGCCTTATTCACAGCGAGCACTCCATTTAAACATCACTTGATGTATTTCATAAGTACATATTTTAAACTAACTTGTTGGGGCTTTACACCCTAACAACATCTAAGGTCACCAGGGGCCGTATGCAGGAGTCGGTGGTAATCGGTGGTAGCGAGCCAAAACGGTGGTAGGCGGGAATTTCCCAGTTAGCGGCGAAAAATGCTGCCACTGCCAGTATGGAAAGCGACGTCGATGTGGCGGCGATTTGTTTACTTTACGTTTGTCGATTCGAAAATATTAATATTAATATCGCCGCCGTTGCGGCGGCAGCATTAATATTGCTTCGAATTTAGGGTTAATTTCATCAAATTTCACTTATTGCGTATCTAATTCTGTTAAATATGATAGCATTTGATATATTTAAGCCTAATATATGGGTACAGATGCAGAGGGATTTCCCAAATCTATAAATAAATTCACGTTTAGCTATAATGTAAGAGTTATGTGCTCCTGCATACGACTTGACACAGTTCCCGATGTCGGTGATAGCTAAACGGTAACAGGCTCTAACACCAAACCCTGCTAACAGTGACTCCTGCATACGGGCCCAGGACGGTTATGGACGTGACAGTGCTGCCCTACTGGGAGACCAAGCCACGAGCATCATGACCCGTTATCCCA
This sequence comes from Branchipolynoe longqiensis, assembly GCA_030323885.1. NCBI lineage: Eukaryota > Metazoa > Annelida > Polychaeta > Phyllodocida > Polynoidae > Branchipolynoe > Branchipolynoe longqiensis. The sequence continues at coordinate 76,991,568 of CM059193.1, forward strand.
CTTCATCACAGTATCCGGATACTGAGCAAATCAATCCTTGCTTCATCTTATTAAAGCTGTAAAGTTCGATGAAAGGCTTCAAAGTTTTCAATACCAATACTCGCAGTACACGGGTGAATACCAACCCTATATAAAAACGGCCGAAAAAGCGGGTTAATGAAATGAGAGCCTAATTTCACAATCTAAGAAGCAACATTTATTCTTTGTAGATGGCTTCATATTTACCCGCTACCTTTGAGTTGAAAAATATAATAAATTAGCTAGTTTAATACGATTTAAAATTGAAATCGACGGCGTTCTATGGCTGCCATCTTGGATTTTTGCATTCTCTCCCATTTCACCAAATCTGTGCCAATATATGTAGCCATTTGATCATGGGACCACAGTTTCTACTTCATGTTCCATACTAAAGCTATTTTCGCCCGTATTTACACTATGTTGTCGTTCACCCGTGTACTACAAGTACCGGGTGAATCTTTTATCTAGCTTTGCCCCTACATATGAAAAAGGTGCGCTCATTAAACATTTGTAGATGCTTGGAAAAGAAAGTCAATTTAATGAAACTTGTTACTACTGAATCCTATTGTATCAGAATTTGTATGTGCTAAAATGGATTTGGCATGTTTTCACTAGAAATATTACCAAAGATCTCGATTTTAAATAAATTTCTTCAAACTAAAGTAAGGCAGATTATAATGATAAATCTAAGGTGTTTAAGCTCCCAGAAACTCATAAACCATCAGATTGTGCGGGTTTAAGTCCGACTGGCTGGCTAGTTTGCTAGTATCGATTTGGTAAGTTATTGGTTTGACTGGGTTGGGGTATTCGGTCACCGTGTAGATTAAGAATTCTGTTGAATACGTTTAATCCTAGTAGTGCAGTAAATGCACAAATAAGGTCATTCCCAAATTGTCTAATCAGCGCAAATTCTCGTTCATTGCAATTGCAACGAACGACAACACTCTCCAAAACATGCAAAATGTTGTAACGTGATCAAAAAGAAATAAATGCCGAGGGCAACGACTTACCAGTAAGATTATACCTCTGAGTATTATCTGCGAGTCTATGCCGACATTCAGTAGTTCCAAGCTCAACTTGTCAAACTTCTCCGGGGTGAGCTTATTAAGGATACTGAAAAGTGAGAACATAAAAATGATGTTCTTTGAAAGGAAATCAAATTGGGTTTTACATTGGAGCATTACACCACGTCATGATACTGCTACTGATTCTACACGAGGGAATTTATTCCCCTTTACAAACTACAAGTTCTCAGCTGCGAAAAGCGGGTTGGCTTTAAAGTAGGTCAACCAGCCCTAAGCATATATGTCTAAACAATTTGGACACCGCTGGTGCATTAGTCGACATAACAAATATGCGCCCCATCTCAGAAAGCGTAGCCAACCAAAGGGTGGGTGCAATTTAATCGCAAGATAGTATGTGAGGTACTCAAGCTGCTGGGAACGAGGTAACCACGAGAGGCAGTAAACTGGCGATCTACATTGTCGAAACCGTCTGGGAACAAGCTAATAGTGTTGAAACTTGCTCGGAACAAGCTAACTGCTCTAGACAGTAAACTGCCAATATATACAGTGTTGAAAGCTGCTGGGAACGAGGTAACCACAAGAGCCAGTAAATTGGCGATCTACAGTGTCGAAACCGTTTATGAACAAGCTAATAGTGTTGAAACTTACTGGGAATAAGCTAACTGTTCGAGCCAGTAAACTCCCAATATATACAGTGTTGAAAGCTGCTGTGAACGAGGTAACCACAAGAGCCAGTAAATTGGCGATCTACAGTGTCGAAACCTTTTAGAAACAAGCTAAGTGTTGAAACTTGCTGGGAATAAGCTAACTGCTCTAGACAGTAAACTCCCAATATATACAGTGTTGAAAGCTGCTGTGAACGAGGTAACCACGAGAGCCAGTAAACTGGCGATCTACAGTTTCGAAACCGTTTGTGAACAAGCTAACCGTGGTAGGCAGTAAACTTTGCATTTACAATGTTGAAACCTACCAGGAACAAGCTAACCATAACAGGCAGTAAACTATCAAACTTTCTACAGTTTTGAAACCGGTGTTGCGGTTTGCCAGGGACACCAGTTTGCCAGGGACACATCGCTTCTGCACATGCGTCAAAATCGAACAGCATCGTCAGTAACCTTATATAAATTTAATATAATGTTTTTGGTAAATATGTTTTCTATATGTGTACCAAACGATTTGTTTCTAGATGGTGTAATTTGAGAGATATTTGACTACTTCTGTATTTTCTGTATGAACATTGCTCACGACCATTGACAATGCCTTGAGTTTGACGGTACGCGCAGTGCAAAATGTTAGTTTTATTCAAAAATAATAGAAATCAAGAAACCTAACCTTATAAATTTAATATAGTCTTTATGGTAAAGATGTTTTCCATATCTGTAGGAAGCGATTTGTTTCTAGATGGTGTAATTTGAGAGATATTTGACTTCTTCTGTATGAAGATTTTCTCACGGCCGTTAACAATGCATTTGAATGAATGTGTCCCTGGCAAACTGGTGTGCCTCGGAAACCGCAACACCGGCTGTGAACAAGCTAACCGGGAATAGCAGTAACCTGCTGGAAACAAGCTAACCGGGAATAGCAGTAACCTGCTGGGAACAAGCCAATGCCCATTACACAGACCAGGAAGACATTATCCACAGAAAGTACAAGCAACATGGCACATATCAAATGTACAGTGGCATACAAACTGTACAAGTATGGTTTAGGGCAATGCGCGTAATACACTACTCAGTAGGATGCACTTGGCCATCAGTAGTAACCACAAACTGAAGGGCACAAGTGGAAGCGATACACAAATGTTGAAATAAAAGCCTGATTCTCACCCTCGGGTTTTTCTGAACGTTGAAGCCTTCTGCTCGTCAGGACTAAGCGCATCTCGGCTGCTGCAAAGGTTTAGACAGGACAAATTAAACACAGTGCCAAAGTCATCATAGCAAGGAAATCAATGTCAAGAGAATGCTCATGTAGAGTAAGAGTTGCTCTTAGTGTGGGTTAAACAGCGCTTAAATATCTTATTTATGCACATTTCCTTAAATCACCCATGTCGATGAACTTTATATGGGAATTTGTAAGTTTGGCAAGGTATGTCGAATCTGAGACCATAAGTTGTATGTAATAACAGGTTCTATTAGATTGACTCAATATTCCCATCCCCGCAGCAACAAATGCTTAATATGTGGCCAGTATATATGTTAGATATGTAGAATAAAACTAGATGTTGTATCGGTTCCGAAAATGTTATGCTTTCATCGGACTATGCAACTAATATCAGACATCCCCGTTATTTGGAATCCGTGAAATAAAAATAAAATCATAATTAAACGAATCATTTAAGTAACACAGACGCCCTCCTCGTGATTTAGAACCCGATCCAACAGTTCAAGGTTGGCCAGTGGGATAGATAGACCCGTCAGACACCCAATCCACTCACCCTCGGACTTTTCTGAATGTTGCAGCATCGCTTTTTTCTTCAGGGGTTAGGGCATCTCGTTTGACGCTGCTTGGAGGAATCCATCGTCTCTGGGTACCGTTGGTGGCACCAGGGGCCGAGATAGTGGGTGGTCTCTCGTCCCTGTCAACAAGGCATGGTGGTAAGTGTCAACGGCAATACACCTCACACCAGGCACCGGTATGTGTTTCAATGCGACTCTCGACGCATATCAATAAAACAAATATTTAATTGACTTTCTTTTGATTAAGTACACATATCTAATACATAATCTCACTGCATATAACAAAAACCATAAACTTTGATGATCACTATTTGTGTCAACTTCAAAACAAACTGAATGGTAAAACAATGATCCAATGGTGAATTGTGTTTCCCACACTAAGCGACGACAAAGTGATTCGGCCTCGAGGTTACTAGGTATAATAAAGGATATCAAAATCAAAATGAAATATCTAGTCATTTTATCTAGACCTGCCCCCCACTTCCATGTCTCGAATTCCCACCTCAACACGGCTTTCCCGACTCCACAACTTTTTTTTTGTTAGCTAAATAATACATCGAACTCGGTAATGCCCGTATGTAAGCAGCAGAATCTAGACGAAATAACCTAGTCTCTACGATTGACATGACTCCCATTCATGAAGAAACATTAACCACGTTGCCCCCGCTAACCTACGTCACCAGCCTGGTGGGCGGGGTTTCGTGAAAATGTAATACGAACACCGACGGCACCCATCCGCATTGGTAGTTGACCTCCACCAAATCATCAAGTTGGGAAGGTAGTTTTTTTTAAAAGGATACTAAAGAAGAGAGAGCGGTGCATGGGGGGGGGGGGGGGGGGGGGGGGGAAGAGCCATGGCTGTTTATACTCCCCGCAAACTGGTAAACACTACAGGCCGGCGTGTTCTTTCCGTGAAAGGTACATTTTAAAAAGAAGTACTGGTGTTAACCTACGTCACCAGCCTGGGGCGGGGTTTTGTGAAAATATAATACGAACACCACTGACGGCACCCATCCGCATCGGTAGTTGACTTCCACCAAATCATCAAGTTGGGAAGGTAGTTTTTTTCAAAGGATACTAAAGAAGCGAGAGCGGTGAATGGGGGAAGAGCCATAGCTGTTTATATTCCCCGCTAACTGGTAAACACTACAGGCCGGCGTATTCTTTCCGTGAAAGGTACATTTTAAAAAGAAGTGCTGGTGTTGGTGGTTTTTTTTAATCAATACAAATCGGAATAAAAAAAAGATCAAGTACTTAAAGGTGGCAAAGCGAGCCCACCTATATACAGTACTCAGGATCGACAAGAAACCTGGCACGAGGATGAAGTCTAGACAGCATGCTGTTGGCCCCAGTTCAATGGCAAGGTAAAATTACAGCTTATATTATAAGCATTACCTTTCCATCGAAAATATTAAAATTAAAAACTAATGTATTGAGCTTCCTTGGCGCAGTATTTAGACAACCGGGAAGGAATGCTCTCGAACATGCTGGCCGCCGACATGAAAGCCAAAGTTATGCAAATAACCACGGACAGGAGCAAATATGGGCTGAATACCCCAACCCTGAGATTTACCTACCTCATTAGCCCGATTTTTCGACCGTTTTTATATAAGGCTGGTTTTCACCCGTGTACTACAAGTACCGGGTGAATCTTTTATCTAGAGTGGATCCATCAAACAAAGCATAGGCCAACCACCTATCTATGACTGGCGTGGTAAATACAGTGCTAATATTAGTCATATACAGCGAGATCTCCTAGCGTAGCCTACCAGACAGAATGGCCGAATGAGTTGAGCGGCGTCTCCCGTTTTGGTAGATCGTAGGATTCGAACCCACGGGTTCGAACCCTGGTCGAGTTAAACCAATGATTTGTTGCTTCCTAGCCAGGCGCTCGGCATTATTAGGATAGGGTAAGGACTGGTTGGCGCAGTGACAGTGTCAGGAAAATGTGACCGTGTGATATCAGGGCATGCTGCTTGCAGCCGGATCTCCAAGTCGGAACCCTTCCTGATAGGCCCTTATATGTTGCCAGGAGATAAAACTCCATTAACCAACCAACCCAACGTATCCTACGCAATACATGATATAAGCAACTAATAATTAAATTGTACACTGTAACTTCCCTCTCTGGGTAGGAACAGAACAGTTGCGCGCGTGCATGGTGTCGTGTTGGTGTTTTAAAAAAAACACTTAGTCACACCAGCAATGTGCTTTCCTACACTCCCACACGATGTCGGACCACCACACCAGACTCCCAGTACACTGCTATAACTACAACTGTCGCCATTAACTACCACACGAAAGGGCACAAGCTGTTATAGCACCACCTGTGAACATAGCTGCAGACAAAATTAAGCATTTCTTTATCCCATTTATTATCCCATGATTCCAAGCCACGGAAAAAAAGAATTCTCGGAAGTCCTGCTATTACTGGTATTAGTAATTAGAATAACACGTCTGTCGACACTGTAGTGTTAATAAACATGGATGGAAATCTTATTTAATACCGGGAACACACGAGATGAAGCTAGTGCTTCCCAAGTCCATCCTCTTGTATCTAAAGAACACAATACAGACAATGTATGGTGGTGGAGAAAGGCGCGAATAGCGGCAACAATGTTCAGGATGTGGCACTCCTTAGCCCCCTCCGCCTGATTGATGACTCATGGATCTAGACTAGACGCGGTGAGTCAGTGCCCAGTGTTGGGCCGACAGCGGCTACCCGAAACTTCCAGTAGGATTCAAGTGAACGCAGCCGACTTAGTGAGACGCGTGACTCCTTGTGTTATTAAAGTTGCATAGTCTGATGGTTTTGAGTTTCTGCCATTTTTCTGAGATAAATATATTAAATTGATGTTTATAACCTACCCGAAGTAACTTATTTTAAATGGTTAGGATTTGAGATATTTGAAGTGCAAAGATGTCAAATTAGTTTTGGCAAGCACGCTAAAACACCATAATATTCAGCAGTAACAGATGATATTAAATTGACTCGGTATTCCCTTCTACGAAGCAAGAAATGCTTAATAAGTGCATCATTATCTAAGTTAGATATGTAGAATCAATTAAAGATAATTGCTGTGTGTTTGAAAATGTGGTACTTCATCAGACTATGCAGCTTTAAGTACCCCCCCCCCCTCGCCCCCACAGAACCTGCACAATAGAGGGGGTGTAATGACGTCACGGGGCAATTTTCGGTGGCCATATTGGATGACATACAGAAGGCTTGCAACTGCCTACACTGTGGTTATTTACAGACTTGTTGGTTTATTTGTCACTGCTTTGAGCAGTTTGGCCTCACAAATTGTTGCTAAAGTGCGGTAAGTAAACACAATGGAGGTAAACTGCCCAGAACCTCCCATAACACAAGGCAACATGGCTAATGAGGGTGCTCGTAATCCAAGATGGCAGCCCGCTGATTGCTAAGTAATGACGTCACGTGCACTCCCTCTATATCATGGACTATACAAATGTCTCTCTATACATATAAGTCACTTCGCTAATTCTCACATGTGAAACGCTGCCAAAGTTGTACGCTGTCCAAAGTTGTACCCTCGCTGCACACGCCCAGTGTAGATATATAATCTGGCTACAACTGCAATTTTCCCAGTTGCAATCCTGTCCGAAATGCAGTTCTATACGTCGCCAGAGAGGGGCCCAACACCTAAAACTACTCCTCGACAGCTGTCGACTTATTTATCTCATCAGCTCATCAATGTGTTAGGCTAGTTTCACATACCACCAATGAATAATCGAATATGTAGGTCTTGATTGGTCTAGGCCCATTGGGTAAGATTACGTAAACATGGCGACTGATTTATTTATCAATAATTACGTCATTAGGATCGCATCACCAACGTCAATATTTAATCGGATTTCCAGGGAATTTTCCTGCCATTCTTTCGCAGTGCTGACCCTGTATGGGAGCAGCAGAACGGGCCTCTTCACGGTTATCAAACCATTTTAAAATACTGAAGTGCTCTGCACTGACCTCTCAGGCAAGGAGCCACATAGACAGGTAGGCGTGGGTAGTATGTTGATATCAGGGAGCCTAGGTGGTGTAATGGTTAGCACACTGGCCCGGAATGCAAAGAGATGTGGGTTCGAGTACGGGTTCGAGTACCGCTCTAGGCGCAATATTTCCCATTTTCATCACCCCCATGACACTGGTTGCAGTGACCATGATCCTATACAAGCTACGCGCTGTATGGTTGTTGAATCTACCCTGTGTATGTATGTGTTAGTGCATTGCCTGTATGTATGTAATTGTAAGTATTAAAAGACTTACAATTCCAGGGGGACGAGTGTAGTGGTCTGCACTGACCTCTCAGGCAAGTGACCACATAGACAGGTAGGCATGGGTAGTGTGTTGATATCAGGGAGCCTAGGTGGTGTAATGGTTAGCACACTGGCCCGGAATGCAAAGAGATGTGGGTTCAAGTCCCGCTCTAGGCGCAATATTTCCCATTTTCATCACCCCCATGACACCGATTGCCGTGACCATGATCCTGTACAAGCTACGCACTGTATAATTGTTGAACCTACCATGTGTATGTAAGTGTGTTGCATTGCCTGTGTGTATGTAATTGTAAGCATTAAAATACTTACAATTCCAGGGGGACGAGTGTAGTGGTCTGCACTGACCTCTCAGGCAAGGAGCCGCATAGACAGGTAGGCGTGGGTAGTGTGTTGATATCAGGGAGCCTAGGTGGTGTAATGGTTAGCACACTAGCCCGGAATGCAAAGAGATGTGGGTTTGAGTCCCGCTCTAGGCACAATATTTCCCATTTTCACCACCCCCATGACAATACCAAAAACACTTGGAAATAAGCGAAAACGCAGTTATCTTTCACACAATATGTGCCTGCGTTTGGGATGGAATGTATTGGGGGGAGGGGGAGGGTATAAGAATTAAAAGCACCCCGCTATTCCGAGATGGTTTTGAGCACACTACTTCAAGAAGGGTATGCCATGACGTCACAAGCTACTTTTTATCTCTCCTAAAATAAATCCGGATCCCTCAGCCTCCCCGCCGACACTCTGGTACACAGCAGCGACACTGGACTTTTGAGTATGACTGAGTCACATAACCAAGGAAACTGTGTCGGCAAAATGTGGAACACGCATTCACTGACATTCATTGCCAGCACACATCAGCACTTTAATGACGTAGTGTGCACAATCACCGCGCAGAACATTAAACATGTTTGATAGTTAACGAGGGGGGTGGGGAAGAGCGTGAAGAGGGGAGTGAGCGTGAGTGAGAGAAGCGGAAGAGGAATGAGGGGGGGGGGGCGGGCGGGGGGGGATGACTGTGAGGTGGGAGTGCGTATGACCGTGCATTGGAGGTGGGAATTAAGGGAAAAGGACAGATCCATTACACGGTTGCGCATAGTGGTCCCGTCGTGGAGTGTGGCTGACGGTGAAATGGAGGCGGTCATTAGACAGGCAGCCTGGCACGCGAACCCCCCCCCCCCCTCCCCCCAGCCCATCTGGCGCCACACGTCCAGTAACACCCGCACACACACCGCCCCGCCCTAACCATTTCCACTCCCCTCCCACATAACGGGGGATAAAAAAAGGAAGGGGGAAGACCAAACAACACAGGCCAATGTACTGACGCAGGTTGCAGCTCACTAACGAGAACATTGATTTGTAAATGTCGCCTAGTGTTGGCGTGCGACTGGAGACTAAGTAATTATCAGGTGTGCAACATGGATGAAAAGCTGTAGGGTAGACATAGCGAGCATGGCGGATGGCCGGCGCACCCAATGACCTAGTGCTGGCCTCCCGACACCACACACTGCGTAAATCTACCACAAGCGCTTCAGATGGGCGGCAGTAAAGGGGCTGTCACACTACGACGTACGGCGTCAGCGCGTACTCAACGTTAGAAAATTTGCCAGTATGTCAACATTCGTCAAACTTTCCAGCGGCGGGAGATAAAAAAGGGTGTACACACAACGTATTTAACGTATCGCTGACCTATTGCTAGCGTATGAGAGCGTTCATGTGCCTCGCAAAATGATTGCGTACGCTCACCAACGTTACTCCATCGCTAGAAGTATGGCGTATACGTTAAGTACGCTGGAGATACGACAGGCATATGTTCGAACGTACCCCAAATGTATGCGCAGGGTACGTTCAAAGTATGAGGCACACGTTGGAAATTTTGAGCATGCACGATTTTTTCGGAGCCTCGACGCATGGCGACATACGCTCAACGTATATGCACCGTATGACGACGTACGTCGACGTGTTGGTCCAAAAATCACATACGTCGGCATACGCTAAGGCTATATGTAGTACTGTGACAGCCCCTTAAGCACCGGGTGTCTAGGCCAGGTCAAGTGGACGATATTACAGATATGGTCAGCTAATGTTAGTATGTATTCTTTATATAAATATTGGTCAGGTCAAGTGGGCGATATTACAGATATGGTGAGCTAATGTTAGTATGTATTCTTTATATAAATATTGGTCAGGTCAAGTGGGCGATCTTACAGATATGGTCAGATAATTTTAGTATGTATTCTTTATATAAATACGAGCTACCTCTTAAGATGTACACAATCTAGAAATATCAATTGGCTTGCACATATAATGACTATGAATAACCATAACGGTCATATGCAATCACTACCTGTTGGGCTGGAGGTCACAGCTCATTCTGGTGTCATGCGAGGGGTGGGGGTGGGGGTGGGCGAATAACTGGAATTGCATTGGTTATATTATATGGCAGTCAAAAGGCCTCAAATTCACTGCCATCTAACATACCTTGGTCTTAAGAGAAAGCATATATCCAACTGTGTGAACATTCCCTGGCCTATATCACTAAACTGCTGATGCTAGTGAGGGCAATTCCAACTGATTGGGCCCTAAATAACTCAGAGAATAGGGTGTTCTCAGATACACGGAGTGAATAGCCAGCTATATTAGACCATAATAATGGTGGGTAGGTTAAACTGTGCTGGTTCATGTGAATCATATTAGCCACAACACCCATCAATGGCAGTAGGGACACGGTATATCTTGAACCCATTTATCGCACTGCAAATTTATTCACCGTGGCAAATCATATGTAACCTCTCAAAATAACTTTTCAAATAGTCCAAGACTAGTTCTTATTTCAAAACGAGCCATCACCCACGGTTACCTCCAGTGGTGGGCATCACTTCTTATTTTAAAATAGACTATCTTTCATGACGGTGGTTGACAATCAAAGCCGCCAGAACGTATTTTCCTTTAACATCTGGGCACCTTTCCGCTTAAATAGTTTGAGCAAACATCACACTAGTATAACGCCTTTTAACAATGTGGGCCATGTTAAGAGGCGTACTGAGAAACACAAACCGGATCAGTACTGGTCAGGACGGCGAATCAGCAGCCAAATATACAAGCCATGTGATAGCCATTAACTCCGTGTGGACTGTAATATAATCCCACGTACCCATGACTACTAATTACCACGGAACATGCAGCTCACAACTAGCCTTACCAGCCGCCTCAGACCACACGGATTATTCTACATATTACACAGCAAGCATATCTTATCTGTGGTAATATTGCTAGCATTGACTGGTTTTATTTTGGGGTTTTACGTCCCACTGCTCCCAGCAATATCTAAGATAATATCAGGACTGCTGGCTTCATTTAACACATTGACGACAACAGATCACTCGAGAGTGATGTCAATACAACTTACAAGTGGTATTGTGGAAATGTCGAAGTGAACACCCACCTTTTTAAATGTAATATCCAAGACGTAACTAAATCTACTTCTACATAGAACCCAAGATTTGCAAATAAAACAAAACATCCAGAGGCTTATCGGGAACAACTGCCACTGACGTTATTAATAAGCTGTTCTATTTCTCCATAGAAAATAACACATCTTCAATCCTGCCTGTCGCTGGTTACAGTTAGGAGAAAAAGTCAATGAATCAGCACTAAGTCGGTGCCGGCCTAATGACGAGTTACTAGGCCCTGGTTAGTCCAGGCTAACAAGACGAGCAGGGCGACTGGCGTTAGCTAAGGCTTAGCCTAATTACAAAGTAGGCCAAGCTGGAGTGGCTGCCGGCCCGTGCTGGAACACGACGCGGCCGTCTAATGGCAGCGTTCCACCACCAACCCGCCCCGCCCCCCGACGGCAGTGGAAGGAACTAATGCGGTGGGTAGTGGCTCAATGCGCACGCTCCGGGCAAAATATCTATTATTAGTACGCGGGCCAAGTTTAAGCACTCAATATAACGGTCACCTTCAGAAATACATGTAATATATGTTAAGCATTGAGGCATTTCACGCCATCCAACTAAACCATTGAAGTTAAGGCAATTGGCATCGGAAATTGTAAGCAGAAGAGCCACTCAACAACCACATTAACAAGACACTCCCTTATAGACGTGGAGAGAAATTTCCCCACAAGAACCTGTAGATTGAAGGCTAAATACAAAATGGCACAGGTGACAGTGTAAACTGCCCTTAATAAGGCGCACTGTGCAACGTATCCGATCAGACGAGGCTTTAGTCGACAGTGAGTCACGACAGCCCACACAAAGCGCCTACTGGAACACACTAAGCTGAGGTCACGTTGTGTTATGTTTCAACAACAATGTACACAAAACAAGGCGCAGATCCAATGGAAATTCCACAACGTATTCCAATAACCAATTTTCCGGTAAATAAAAAATTCACTCACAATCTAGAGATGCTCATCGCAAAAAATATGACAATACGTAGTCCAGGCCGTGATGATGAACGCACAAACAAAACAAACACACCAACGCCGGTCGGTCAGGAAGCGTCGACGAACCGTTAGTGGATGGGGGCCCGAACCCCGGCACGGCGCATTGTACTGCGCATTGGTCAGTGGTGACGTCACGACGGTGGCTGAGCCAGCTGTGACAGCTGGCCACCATTGTTTTAGCTTTAGCAAGTTGACGCAGGGCGCGATGTGCTGCGTGCGCGCGTGGGGGGGGGGGGGGGGGGGGGGGGGGGGGGAAGAGTGTTACAACGGGTTTCTAGTGTATCACTCACTTCCTGATAAAGCTGCCATAAACCGGACAGTCCCACTGGCCAGCATTAAATACCGCACAGCTAACCCTGTGTACCAGTTTAATTTGTTGGTTGGTTGTTGGAGTTTAACGTCCTGGCAACATCAGGACCAGTACCGACTTGTGGCTGTGCACTCATGGCGACTTTATAGTGCTGCCCACTGGGAGACCAGACGACCAGCACTATGACCTGATATCCCACTCAGTCACATTATCCTGACAGTGAGCCAAACTAGTCCTTCAATCAATCAATAGTTCCGTCCTCTAGTCGAGGGTTGGATGCAATGGTTCTCCACTTGTCCTGATGTTGTGCTGTTCTGACTGTGAATAATTCAAGCCTGTCCACTGAAATATTTGTAAACCATGATGTTCTTGGTCTCCCTCTCCCTCTGCTGCCATTCACCTTCCCTTCCAACAATCTACGGTATATTGAACTCTGACGAATGATGTGGCCAAAATAAATAAGTTTCTTTGTCTGTATAGTGGCAAACAAGCTTTTCTAGTCCTTGCCATATCCTAATAATGCTGATCGTCTGGCAAGGAAGCGACAAGTATCCATTTTTAAGTTGTTGGTTTGACTCGTCAACCAGTGTTCGAACCCCATGATCTACCAAAGCCGGAGACACAGACGCTCAACTCATTCAGTCATCCCGTCAGGCTAAATATTAATTTAATACCGTCATACATTTTTTTTAAACACATAGTTATAGATAAATGGAACCACCCAAGTGAAATATAATCAGACCCAAGGAGGTGCAAAAGCCTTTCATGTAGCTTCGACCACCACCACCGCCACCATGGCAACTAGTTTTAATGTCATATAGCCCCCCCCCCCCCCCCCACGCCTTACCCCCAGCTTAGAAACTAGCTATAACGCTTTAGTTCGGGGGTGGGCGAGTTTGGACTGGCTGGGTTCTAGTACATCCTGGCACAAACCCGGCCATGCAATGCGCTGTTCAGCGAGGCGTGCAACCTACATACCAGTAGCAGGCTAGCGCTACCCAATTTATGCCAGTAGGGCAAAGTGAGAGATGCAGGAGAGCGTCCTTATATTTTGTGGAGAACACAAAACAAGCGCCTCCATTCCGCAAGCCCAAGGCCCTCCACCTCAACTCCTGACAACTATCAAAACACCATTGTGGATTGACTAACATGTAGTGTACTTCCCCAAAACAAAGCTATTATGAAGGGGGATATAGATAATCAGCGTTCGATATAAGAGCTAGATTTGATAAGCATAGCAGATTAGAAATGTATAATACAGAATTCAGAAAACAATTCATTACCGAGCAAAATCACTGGCACGTTAAGATGAATTTAACACACACTTCTTGTATGCAACATAAGTCTTCGTGGTCGGTTTTTCAGGAGTAAATTCACAAAGGTACAAGCCTATTTGAAATCATTCCGACCACATAAGTTCATAAAAACCACAATGTTCGATCAAATTTTGTGAAACCATTAAAATGGGACGCCTACCACAAGTGCAGAAAGGAATATAAAACAAAACTCACAGAAAAACTATCAACAGAGAATAATTTACCTCGATCCTACCCAAAAAGCAATAGGTGTGATAACTAGTACAATAACAAGGGCCAAAAACCCACATCAACATTTGTATAGTTCTGCTGCCATCAACGAGTCATAATTAACTCGCCTATTAACATTACTGGAAATGCAAAACAAGCAACTGTAACAAATGTAAAAATTACAAACGACGGCGAATTAATTCCAAGCTGCAACCTAAGTACTAAGTCTAAGATTGGATCCTATTATTAAATAATTGTAACCATGCTAATAAAAAGAACGGACCATATAATTAGCTACCCCAAACACAGGCAGATAGATTACTTGTTGCAAATGGCAAATTCTGTATTAAAAAACAAGCTTCACTTCAACACCCTAGAAAACCAAACCACAAAGGGTTTTTACAAAGTTATTACAGCACAAACAACATTTGTTCTCTTACCTTTAACCTGGTGTTGGATTCCTTTTATTATTCAAAAAAATAAGCCTGATACAGCTAAATAAAAACTACTACCAACTCCCAGTTTTCACTCTCAATCCCTGGTAATTCCCAGGTGCAGATGTGTCATGGTATCCCTAGTAGAATTAGCTAATCCAATTTGTGCAACAAAGCCATTTGTTGATCAAAGTACCCAGGAAAAAGGTACTAATACCCCATGATAGGTGAGATTCCAAGCTTTTCATTCATATAAAACAGTATATGTCTTAATTGTAGAGAAACTGCAAAAGAACTAATTGAAATTTGAAGTTTAAAAAATTCCCATTTTAAGTGCTATTTTCTACTGAAAATATCACTTAAAAGTTTGTACTGAATTAAAGGGAATTTAATTTCCCATCCAATCATAATTACCAGCGCTCATGCGAACATAGCGATTTAATTACTAAAAAATTGGGCGTTTTTTGGAGTACCTTAGTTTTTAAGCATGGGAAATTTCAGTCATAGACGACTGGTCTTCCTCATTCAACTTATCCTAGTAATGCCGAGTGTCTGGCTAGGAAGCGACAAGTATAAATTTTTAAGTCATTGGTTTGACTCGACCAAGATTCGAGCCATCCCATCTGGTTAAGCCTATTCGAGCCATCCCATCTGGTTAAGCCTACCACAGTAAAATTTGACACGTGCATTTTTGTGTCATTTCAAACTTGTTCAAAATTAGGCATTTTTTTACCAGATTTTATCACATGCCAAATTGAGCTTTTTCCCCTTCTTTAAAAAAAAACACACTATTTCTTTAAACCCTTCTCAAGCGTATGTCGGGCAAAAAATAGCAGTGATAGGACTCACCTAACGGTCAGGGAAATATTTCAACCTGGGGTCCAATTTATTTTCATAAGCCCACCTCCAAAAGTGCTCCAAAGATAAATTTCATAAATGACAAGCTTAAGGAAACTGCCATTTTAGCACTTTTGAAGATCTATATCTTGAAATGTAACCAATTCATACCCATAGATCTCTATATTCTCTTTATACATGGCATGGAATCACCAGAAAAAACATCAGAAGTGAGATAGGGTGATTAGTTTTAATTTTGGGGTTCGGATGGGCCCAATTAAGTAACAAACTAAAACCACCCATATCTTCCTTAATATTAGAGCGATTTTGACAAATGAAGTATCATTTTGTTTCAAATTAAATATCCTAACAGGTGAAATCCATTAAATTAAGCTCAGACCTGTTTTTTTAATCACTTGGGACACCCTAATATAATTATTACCCACCCAGCCAATCAAGCCCCTCCCCCCACCTTCCCGATAAGATTACACTCTCAATCTTACCATTATTAAATTGATAAAGCAGCCGTGGATGGGTATCAACCACCCCATCCACGTGCTTAGAATCATTTAACTCAAATAAAATTGAAACAGAGAATTTTAATAACGAGAAACCATAAGGTAAATAAAGGGCACATACCTTCCTCCCGCACGTCGAGAAGCACCACCCTGCTCTCTCTGCGCGTCCAGTATTATGATGACTTTTTATCAGACCCGACCACAAAGGAGATTAGGAGTAAATGAACTAAATAAGAGGGTCTGCAAAAGAAAGGACAAGAAATTACTACATTAATTACTATTAATATTTGGAACACCACAGCCTACATCATAAAGACAAATTGCATAACACATTTCTCAGTTCAGATCGTGATTTACTTATGTAAGCACCGACATTTATTATTTGGATTTAATATGACCATTACTGGACGAAGATGACATGTGCATCCAGATCGTGATCCCATGAAGCAGAGTTGGCGATATATCACATTAACTTTCTTATTTCTGAGTCTGAGGTATGAGAGGATCAGAGAGCACATTTTGCTTGTATAAGCATAATCTTGACTCTTTTCTTAATCATGTCAATGTCACCAAGTTGTGGAGGTGAAGCTGCCCTGTAAAACCAAGTCACGTAGTCAGCATGTTTCAACAGATCTGTCGGCCGTTTTCTGTCAAATAGCTGGTCCCAGAGAAAACGTTCTAATACTAGTAATAGCAAAGGGGTGCCCCAAAATCTTGCTTTTCATGAATTTCAGCATATGACCTAGATAAAATGTCCATCTACAACCTCGTGATTACAATTTGCAAATCCGTTCACGTTTTCTGTGCCTGTGCACATTCACAAGA
The DNA here is from genome assembly GCA_030323885.1 of Branchipolynoe longqiensis. Classification (NCBI taxonomy): domain Eukaryota; kingdom Metazoa; phylum Annelida; class Polychaeta; order Phyllodocida; family Polynoidae; genus Branchipolynoe; species Branchipolynoe longqiensis. The sequence continues at coordinate 77,008,263 of CM059193.1, forward strand.
TTTGACTTAATTTCAACAGTCAAACTTCACCTTCTATATATCTTGGCCATGGCCAGCTTTAAAAGGTAGGCAGACATTTAAATCTGTTATTAATCGACTATTGTGTGAAGTTTCATGATGGTGTAAGGTCGAAAAGGTACTTTGCTAGGTCCCCAAAGTTTCAGTTTTATAAAATCAATCATATCAATGACGACCGAAAATCCACAAATATGTCACTAATGTGTGCATTTACTTTTATTTTAATGGGTGGAACCGACATGGATATATGATAGTTATGCTAGACTTACTTGTAAGTTGACGTATTACCGAGATTATCATGAATCTTAAGGATGAAAGTAGAACTACAATGGACCCATGGATATACTCATTACACAATCGTGACAATGAGAAATTCCTATAATCTTTCTGAATCACTAATGTATTCATTTAGTTTTATTTTAATGGTGTAAATCCTCCAAGTCACCCACTAACTTTTTATTTTAATGGGTGGAATCGACAGAGCAAATAGTCATCTACTTACACTGAAAAATTCAGTAAGATATATCGATTAAGCAAGTTAGAACAAAAATTGACTAAATATCCAGAATTTGGGTCACACACTTCTAATGCTAAACTTTAGCCTTAAAACAAAGCCAATGGCAGAAAATTACCCCTGATTACCGAAATAGCTCTAGCACCCTTAATAATCAACTGTTTGACATGATTGTCATATTTTCTTGTATCGTTTTCAAAGCTCTTTCCGACAACGCAGTCCATTTTCAGATTGGTGTGGTTTGACAATTTTGTCCACATTGCTACTGTCCAGTTACACAACTGTGAACTGGGGCCGTAAAACAACAAACAAACAAGCAAACTAAACACCTACCCAAGCTAATAAATTAACATATGCAGTCGAGAAAGAAAACGAAAGGAAAAACTCACATGAATGACAAATATAATAGAATGAGGATAATATATCGATCTCGAATAAATAGGCCAAATGAAATCGTTACAATGAATGAGCCTATTAATTTAAAGTTAGTGCCGAAGCCGATCATCTAACCTCTTCTTTCTTTCAATCTTTGTGCTTCTACTAGTTCTAGTCCATTCTTTAAAATCGCGCAGGTTTTAATCATTGTCAAAACTCAAGTGTGCCTTCGCAACCGAAATGCTGAGGTATATGAGCACAAGCAAACATGAAAATCAAAGTTCAGATCACGATCTGAAATAGTTGCTATCCTAGGCTAATTCTCTCTAAAAGGAAAATTGCCACCCCTGCGATGAGTGGGAATGAATGAATTCTACGTAGTTTTGTGAATCGACTATTTCACCACCAATCTCAGCGTGAAATGATAGGAAACGGCCCCATAAATCTACTATATCCTCTTACCAGAGATGGATAGAATGGTATGTGTACATTTGCCACCGGCTTATAAGTGGGAGGACGACTGAGAGGTCATTTTTTCGGCCACCCTCATTGTTCCCATTTGACGTCGGACGCGAACTTCCGAGAATCGGACATGCCTTCGCCTGCACCGTGTGGCAGTGCCTGCCGCTCCCCACTCAGTGCCCACAGGGCACAGGGACTCCGCCGTCTCTACAAGCAACTCCATTCCACGCTATATTTTCTAAAAGTGTGACCCTCAAACGTTCAAAAACATCACCGGAATAAACATTACCAATGTGTGAGATCGAACTGATAAGGCGATTTCTTGTCAAATTAACGCGGTCCGGTCGTAACGAAGTAAAAATTTAGCGAAGACTCACCTTTGCTTGGCTGCTACATACAAATATGGCCGATTCCACGCGAGAAGAAAATCTTCAAAATCGGCGTGGGGGAAAGCGGAGCAATTCTAAAAATTGCTCCACTTATGGGTGTGTTGGTAGTTCCTTTCCAAATCCAACAGATTACACGTAGAACTAATACTGCTCAAATATAGTGAAAATAAAGCTGTAGCACCACACAGCCGTCTAGTCTTTGTGAAGAAAATTGGATATTAATTAGGTCACTGAAAATCTCGCGCAGAACTGCGAGATCTCGCGTTTACTCAGCAAGCAGATATAGGGACATTTTCTGCATAGGAATACTTTGGACGTCGTGCAGAGTATAGGGTGAAGAGTGAACTATTTAGTGTTGCACATAAAATGCGAATTGCTTAGTTCCTGAACACCAACTCACACACCCTCACTGCCGATGTCTAGATATTGTAATAGTGTTAGAAACTACAGTCTCGTAATGGTTATGTTGTTTCTGTTCGATAATGGGTTTTATTATTTTTGCGGTTGTTGTTGATTGGCAATATAAATGAATGTATTGGTAATTTTGTTAGATTTCGCAATACATAAGTTATGAGGAAGGTACTACCTTTACCTTTCAAACGGAACGTGGTTCAATTTCTGCATGGTGGCAGCACCAAAGCAACGGTTCGTTCACTTCCCGCCACTTGAAGTTAGAAACTTGATCCGGAATATGGAAGTATGGGGGAGGACGACTAGTACTAGTAGTAGTAGCCTTTACGGTTTTTTGCAAAGTCAAAGCGAACCTCCTGATTTACAAGGCACAATTCATTCAATTCTTTTATTTTAACTCTCTGCAAGGTATGTTTACAATAAATTGAGGTGATACAATAAATGCATACAAATTCCTTACAGACAGAAAGGATCCCAGAAAAGCGATGCTTATCTAGCTGGTCTCCATGATGTGAATGAATAAGTGATGACAATAACAAATTATTAAACCTAAGCTACATTTTTAACTAATGATTATGATGAGCTACTGATGCGTCTCTTCACAGTTAGTAAGAAACAAAGTAATGATAGGAATATTATATGGATATTGTGTCATGGATTCATGTACTTACATGCAGTATCAGTAGTTATTTTGCATGTATGTTAATAGGGGTATTATATATATTCTTTACTGGTAATCGATTTAGTATGCATTGAGATAGCTTATCTTTAGTTTTTTACAGAAGTTTTTCAAAGTTTGAAGGTTTCTAATCTCTACTGGTATTGAGTTCCAGATATTGGTTCCTTGGTTTTCAGTTGTTATTTTGCCATATTTGTTTCTAGTGTTTTTGTGATGTATGTTATTTATCTGTCGTGTGTTATGGGAATGGACCTGATTGTTTTCTTTGAAGAGATTATCAAATATTTCAGGGAGGAGGCCATTCTTTTGCTTGTAAACAAATTTTGCAATGTATATTTTATAAATGTCAGTTACCATAAGTAAGTCCAGGTCTTTATGAAGTGATTTAGTTGGGGTGAGATAGTCTTTGCTATACAGTATTTTCAAGGCTCTGTTTTGTTGTGTCTGTATCTTTTTTAGGGTTGATGATTTGGCTCTCCCATACACCTCTATACCATACTGGATTTTGGAGTAAACGTATGCATAGTATAGTAATTTTTTATTTTCCTCATGTACCCGTCGTCTGATTATTTTAAATGAGTTAGCCGTTTTAATTATTGAATTATTTAAGTCATCAATATGTTCATCCCAGTTGAGGTTCTCATCTAGAATTATACCTAGGTATTTCACAGAAGGGACTCTCTTTATTGTGTTATTGTTTATCTTTATGTTGTTTAGGTAATCAGGAATGGTTGTACTTCTGCTTTTAAATATTGTGTAGCATGTTTTGTTCAGGTTTACTGTTAATTTGTTATCATTGCACCATGTAAATATGTCTGAAAGGAATGTTTTAATTGAATGTTTTAGTTGTTTGGGTGAATTTGAGGTTATGAAGCCGTTGGTATCATCTGCAAATAACCTTGTTTTGACATCTTGTTTTGTACAGTTGACTATATCATTTGTGTAGATCAAAAATAGGAGAGGTCCCAGGACAGAACCTTGGGGGACACCATTGCTGATTGAGTTTAGCTTGGATCGTTTACCGTTTATGTATGTAAATTGCTTTCTATTGCTTAGGTAACTCTCAAACCATTTAAGTCCCTGGCCTCGAATTCTGTTGTGCCTAAGTTTTGAGAGTAGGATGTCATGGTCTACGGTATCAAATGCTTTGCTCAGGTCTAAGTAGACTCCTGCAACATGTTTCCCATTTTCAAGGTCTTGTAGTATGTTGTCTAAGATTTCAGTCAGAGCCATTATTGCTGAGTGATTCTCTCTAAATCCAAATTGGTATTTGTATAATATTTTGTATTTGTTAAGAAATTGGTAAACTCTTTTGTACATTAGTTTTTCCATTAATTTGTTTAGGGTACTGAGTAGGCTGATTGGCCTGTAGTTATCAACTAGGTATTTCTCATTTTTCTTATGGATGGGTATTACTTTTGCAACTTTGAGATTTTCAGGAACAGTAGCATTTGCAAATGATAGGTTTATTATGTGGGAGATAGATGGTGCGAGTAGAGTGTCACACTCTTTGATTATTTTTGGCGAGATATTGTCATGTCCGCTTGACTTATTAGGATTTAGTTTCTTTATTTCTTCTAGGGTTTCTTGTTCATTGGTGGGACTAAGAAGCGGTAAAACCAACTGCAACATTTATTATGTCGATGGTAAAGCGGCTGTCACACCTCGCCGGATTGAGCAACGGACAGAATTGTCTAGTCCGGTGGTGTTCTGGCGTGTAAAGTATCAAAATGTATTAAAATATGTCAAAATGTTGCACTATCGGGTCAATCGCCGCTGGACGAACGGAGATGAAACAGACATGAAACAGACATAAACGGATAGCCAACGGACGAAACAAACTCAAACCGGACAAGAACCATAGACTTCAATCTGGCGGCATCCATTCCTAGTTTTGTGCATGTTCAAAACTTGTATGGAGACAAACCGGACTTTGTTCAGTTTCTTTCCATTTCCCCCAATCCGGTGATGTGTGACAGGGCCTTTAGGGAGTGTTTATATACATACATACATACATACATACATACATACATACATACATACATACATACATACATACATACATACATACATACGTGTGTGTGTACATATCAATGTGGAGCTCTGATATCGGCCCGATGCTGCAAAACCAAAGGAAATTCGAAATCGGAAGTCCGACGTTGGGTAGGACGTCGGAAGCCCGATGTCAGATAAATGTTGCAAAATGGTTAAATATCCGATATCGGGAATCTGACATCGGTCAGATGCAGCAAAACGGACAGAAATCCGACATGCAGATATGGCACCACCAGTCTATATGTTCTTGAATGAAATCACAAGATAAAGTATGCTTCCCTAGCTAACTATATTAATATTGCAGACTAAATCCATCAAATTAATGAATAATTTTCTAATATTGTTGCATCTGACATTGTAAATATTATTGGGTGTAAGAATTAAAGTAAAGCAATAAAGAAACACTTGTTTTGTGTCTGATGTCGTATTTGTGTCCGTTTCGGACATCATCCTGACGTTGTTCGAACCTTTTTCCAACGGTCAAAATCGTGTCGGCCAGATGTCGGATATCTAACATCGAACCGATGCAGGACCTGACATCCGCCCGATACCGGAATAACATCATGATCACACTGTGGGTTGGGTTCCTTTCACATGCTAGCATTAATATTTGGCGCTACCTAAACAGCTAACGTTAGTACTGTTTTCGTCGTTCTACAACAGTTTCTGCACAGTTTGAGTGATTTATGAGTTTTGTTTCCAGGTTTCTCGCAAGAATAATCTCTTGATATATGTTTGCAGCATGCTTAACTAATTATTGCCGCAGCTCTGCATCACGCATAGGGTTGTTAAACAACCCAATATAAAAAGCATCGGAAGGACTGGTTATGGAAATAACAATATGTTTTTGCAATCTAAAGCCGTGTTCACACGGGCAAAATGTAAAGCGATTTAGACAAGGCGAATCATATGAATCGATTTAGTTTGAAAGTGTTTCGCGTTCACACGGGCAATGCTTTGAGTCGGTTTAAGGCGGAAGTGGATATCTGTGCATGTGCAAGTCCAGACTAACCAGCGTCAGTTTGGGTTCGTCGACATCGGCACTAGACAGTGTGGGTTCGACCTAGATATGTATGGACTGAATCGTATTGGTTTGGAACGGTCAAAACTTCTGCTAGGCAGTGAAACCCTAAAAACAAATGATGAAAAGAATATCTGTGCACAGTTAGTGGTTTCATAGACCAAATTATATTATATAGTGTGACGTCCTTAATCCACCTCAAGTAAGTCGGTTGCGTTCACACAGGCAAAATAAATCAATTCACAGAAATCGACTCACGTACACTACCTCGAGAGGTGGTTTACCGTATCCAGATCACAGGAATCGAATCAGCCTTAAACCGCCTCAGCCGCGCGTTCACACGCGAAATGTAACCCGAACTATACAAGTCGCTTTCTACGAATCGATTTACATCGCCCGTGTGAACACGGCTTAATATGTTAAGTATATAGTTCAATTATTTATCTATCGTAGCCCACTACTTTGGGGTGAATAACAAATCAAATATTTCCTGCGAATGCCATCTTATTTTATTTTCATTCTCTTCCAATTCCTCCAACGTATCCCAATATAGATAAACATTGCCTGCTGGAACTAGCAACACCACATCTTGTTTATAGTTGATTCATACTATGGCAGTTTTTGCTTAGATTTAGACATAGTTGGCATTCACCCTACTCTGGGTAGGGGTGAATTTGTTTTAAATCTAATGACTGATGCATGCTCACCTCACTTGGTAAAATGCTAAATGATGCGTCAGTAGGGGGTTGGTTGGGTCCATCAGGGAGCATAGATAACCTAATGGTTATGATGTTCACCCTCAATATGCGTTGGTTACAGTCCGACTGTAAGCAAGGATTTTATATATAAGGATGGCAACGCGAGGCTGTTTGAGGCTCTCCCAGCGTGCAATCCGAAAATATGGCCATCATATTGGAAGCGTGGTAATGAGCAATGATAGGGGCAACATAATGCATTTCTAAGGCATCACAAACCAAAGAACCCTAGCAGAAGGTTACAGCATATGAATGACATGAGCAAACTTCTTCTTCTTTTTTAAAAATATATATATATTTGAGTCTATTTTATTAGTTCTCTGACAGAGGAACTATACGCCCAACCTATATAAAAGAAAATTACAGACGAAGTGACAGAGACACGGGCACGTTTTTGGTACAGTTTGCGCACCGCAGGTGGCGCCCCATTGGCGCATAATTTTCAAATTGTGGTTAATTCGGCGGCAAAGCCGGTGCTGACCCCTGGGTGCTACTCCGCACACTCGAGGGACGCCTTTGTCCCACCACTCGGGCACTCGGCCCGGTTCCTCCAACCTGTAACCATTGTTTCATGATTGTGTTAAATCCCAAGAATGCTGGAGGATACGAATTCTTGTGTAGATTGGCTCTTACAAGTTCATCAAACGAGGAATTTGTAACAGAATAATGATGACCAACTGTACGAGCTACCAAGTAAGTCGTCGTCCGTTATTCCATCAACTGGGTGCCGACCAGCTATTATCGCCCCATGTGCGATGTCAGCTCCCGACTGTTAGCATGGGAGGCTCCTCATCCACTGGCTACAAAGAACATACACACACGCGTCAATATCGTGTCAAAACCCAAGAATGCTGGAGGATACGAATTCTTGTGTAGATTTGGTTCCTACAAGTTCATCAAACGAAGACTGTTTGTCAACCGGGCGCCGACTACCTGTATTATCGCCCCATGTGCGACGTCGGCTCCCAACTGTTAACACGGTATCCCCATCCGTAGCCAATGATAAGTGATTTTGGGTAGACATGTATAGACCCATTCGCACACCCCCGATCACAGCGATCGGGGACAACACGGCGGTGACGCATCGTGGGGATGTCAACATACCTACACATAGTGACAGTGTGTTAGTGATACCACCCAAGTGACAATACACTAGTGATACCACCCGTTAGCAGCTTATGTGCGAAGTTGGCTGCTTTGGGGGATCATATTAACAGAATAATTGGCGTTAAACCGTTAAAACCTCCGGTACGCTAGATTCTAAGATTGACAGTCGCCATTGTTTTAGTGTCGGACCTTGGCTGAGTGGTTCGATTATCGCTATGATATCTTAGCGTCATTATCCCGTTGAAACCCAAGAATGCGGGAGGATACAGATTCTTGCGGGGATTGGTTCTTACAAGTTCATCAAGCGAGTAGGATTAACAGAATTATTGGCTTTAGACCGCTGGGTTTCCGGTACGCTAGATTGGCAATCGCCATTGTTGATGCCGCTCGGACCCCCCTGGCCCATGTGCGATGTCAGCTCCCGACTGGTAATTAACATGGTTGCTCCACCTTGTAACATTGCTCGAGCACCTTCAATCCAACAGGATTCGAACCCACGTGTCGGGCCGATCACAAAAATGTAACTACACCATTACGGGAGGACTGTACAAGGTTTCAAACCTGCATCCCCCCTTAAAAGTGTTGGGCGACAACAAACGGAGACAGTGTGTCACAACATGTGTGCTGGCTTCCGACTGGCCTGCACGCACCAAAATGATGCTGCCCGACCAGGTAGTGACACTGCGGTGCGGAGGTAAACATATTGAGTTTATCGTCATTATCGTGTTAAAACCCAAGAATACGGGAGGATACAAATTCTTGGGTAGATTTGGCTCTTACAAGTTCATCAAATGAAGAATGAGTAACAGAATTACTGGCGCTAAACCAGTGACTTGTCCGGTAGTCGGTACGCTAGATTTGACAGTCGCCATTGTTGGGTTGTTGTCGGACCTATTGGCTCGATGATCGCTACTGCATTAGCGAGTCTGGTTGTCGTGGTGTTTCTTCCAGCAATCACGCACCGACTAGCTGTATTATCACCCCATGTGCGTGACAGCTCCGGCAGGAAATAATTCACACGTTGCTTTATGGAGACCTTTAGGAGGTCTTGTGTGAATTTGGCTACTGTGGCGAACATATGAACAGAATTATCGGCATCAGACCGTTAAAACTTCTGGTCCGCTAGATTGACAGTCGCCATTGTTTAGTGTCGGACCTTGGCGTAGTGGCTCGATTATCGCTATGGCATCATAGCGTCATTATCCTGTTGAAACCCAAGAATGCTGGAGGATGTTTGAAAACTCCCAGTAAGCTATGGAAATAATTCATGCGATGCTGTATAAAGACCTTTAAATTAGGAGCTCTTGTGCGAAGCTGGCTACTGTGGCGAACATATTAACAGAATTATCGGCGTGAAACCGTTGAATTATCCGGTACGCTAGATATGACAGTCGGCATTGTGTACTGTCGTCGGCCTTCCCGGCTCGATTATCGCTATTGTATTGTAGCGCCGTTATCCTGTGAAAATTCAAGAATCCTGCACGATACAATTCTTGTTAGATCTGGTTCCTACATGCATCAAATGGGGAACTTGTGACAGAATGATAGTGTTAAGCCGCTGAACTCTCCGCTACGCTAGATTTGACAGTCGCTATTGTTCTATTGTTGTCGGACCCTGCCGGCTCGATTCTCGCTATTGTATCTAGCGTTATTATCGTGTTGAAACCCAAGAATGCTGGAGGATACAAACTCTCGGGAGATTTGGCTCTTACAAGTTCATCAAACGAATAATGTGTTTACTGTCGTGTTAAAACCCAAGAATGCTGGGGGATACAAAGTCTTATGTAGATTCGTTCCTACAAGTTCATCAAATGAATAATCTGTGTGTTAGTGGTGTCTTTCGAGTTAAACGAGTATATTTTATGAATTGGACATGCGTGAGTTATGGAGCTGCTGACAGCCGTATCTTGTTCAAACCACTGGCTCTCGCCTGATCATAGTAACAGTGCGTTAGTGATACCACCTGAGGCACCCACAGTTCGACAGAAAGTCTGTAAACACCTTTGACCTGAATTGTTGTCAAAAGTGACAGGGCTTGACTTAATCTAAGAGCCTACGTTGCCGTCGCCCCCTTGGATGTGGGGGTGAATCTTCTCGCTAGGACACCCCATCTCCGGTGCTGACGGCGTCATCATGACACCACCCGAGGCAGCTACACCACATGGGAGGACTATTGGGATTCGAACCTGACCCCCTGGATCTGACACACATCAGGTGCCGGCTCGCTCCCTACTGTTTGGCCGAGCGACCTGGAACCTGGGCGAATGTCATGAAAACGGTTTAATGTGCACATTGTTGCTGCGGAGGTGTGGGCAGCCCCGGGCCGGCTGTGCGCCTCTGGTGCCTTGGGCGCCCCCTCCCACACCATCATCGATTGACGTTGATATCGCATCAGAGCAACATCACCCACACCAACCACATCAAACATGCCAGTGACCATACTATTGTCAACACTCACCCAGGCCATCAATGCGTGATGTAACAGTCACATCGCCCCAGTCGTGCACATATACTGCAACGTCTGCGATGTCACCACACCAAAGTCATCACGCGCGTCACTCATGTCCATGAGGTCACTACGACCATGATGTAACCCACGTCCATGGCATCACCCATGTCCATGAGCCCACCCACATCACTCTCAGCAGTGATGTCACCCATGTCCACAGGATCACCCACGTCACCCACGTCACCCAAGCCAAAAAACGACGCCAATGACATCACCCATGTCCATGACGCCACCCGCATCACTCTCTTCGGTGATGTCGCCCACGTTCAAAAGGTCACCCATGTCACTACGTCACCTGGGCCGGAGTGACGCCGACGGCATCATCCATGTCCATGATGCCACCCGCGTCACTCTCGTCGGTGATGTCACCCATGTTCAAAAGGTCACCCACGTCACCCACCCGCATCACTCTCGTCGGTGATGTCACCCACGTTCAAGTCGTCATGCGCGTCACTCATGTCCATGAGGTCACCACGACTACAGTGTGGCCCACGTCCACGGCATCACCCATGTCCATGGCGCCCCCACATCACTCTCAGCAATGATGTCACCCACATCCAGAAGGTTACCCACAGTACCCACATCACTCGTGCCCATGACGTTACCCGTGTCCACAGTGCCACCCACGGCCAAGACATCACCCACGGCCATGGCGCCATCCACATCACTCTCGGCAATGATGTCACCCGCGTCCACGATGTCACCCACGGCACTCGCACCCACGACATTACCCACCTCCACAGTGTCACACACGGCACTCACACCCACGACGTTACCCGTGGCGCCCGCGCCCACGGCATCAATGACATCGCCCGCAATGCCACCCACATCCACGACATCACCCATGTCAAGTCACCATGCCCATGGCACCGCCCGGGCAAAAATGACATCACCCAATGGCATCACCCATATCCATAACAACACCCACACCACTCTCATCGGTGATGTCACCCTCGTCGACAATGTCACTCGCGCCCACAACATTGCCCATGTCACCCGCGCCGGTGACGCCAGCGGCATCGGCCGCAACGCCACCCGCATCCACAATGTCACCCACGTCATCACCATCTCCCGGGCATCACCCGTGCCCATGTCAACCAAGCCAAAACGACGCCAACGGGAGCCCCCGACATCATCCATGGCATCAGCCATGTCGAAACCATCACCCACATCGGCCAGGCCAAAGGAACTACCATCCGCTCGGAACACGAGTGAGCAGGAAATCGGGCAACCCCCGTGTTGTACCGGCGACACCCAGCTCACCGCCGTCACCAGACCAGGCCTGGCGATGTAGTGCAGGGCCTGGGTTGCCCTGCAGGTGCACTCAGGCACCCCAGCAGTCATCGCCACTCTGACATCCTACTGACCCTGCAGCAGTTTAGTGCTGCTCAGGGAAGCCCTGGAGGAAGTGGCTGTCCCGGGGCTAATTCATACTGTACGATCTCGCAGGGGGCGGTCTGGGCACGCGCAGCCCGTGAGATGGGCCTCAAGGCACTAATGGCTTCGAAGCTGGGAGTCGGACACGATTCACTCCAATTACCTCCCGGGGTAACCTCGGTCGCCCCCCGAGCCCTGGCTTTGTGTTTGGCTCGGCTCGGGGCTCCCCCTCGGTGGCTTCGAACCCGTGACCTGTGCTGCCCTCTGCAGAGATGTAGGAGGTTGCTTGAAGGAATTAACTATCTATGACCTAGAACTACCCTAAAACTGACTAAGATTGTATAACAGTGTTATGTGAATAAAACCTCCATTTCCCAAAACTGAGATCGTTCTCCGGCTTTCCTGTCCGAATTGGCGCATAATTTTCAAATTGTGGTTAATTCGGCGGCAAAGCCGGTGCTGACCCCTGGGTGCTACTCCGCACACTCGAGGGACGCCTTTGTCCCACCACTCGGGCACTCGGCCCGGTTCCTCCAACCTGTAACCATTGTTGACCACACCCACCCACCCTCTTTTTAAATAGGCTCGGCTCGGGGCTCCCCCTCGGTGGCTTCGAACCCGTGACCTGTGCTGCCCTCTGCAGAGATGTAGGAGGTTGCTTGAAGGAATTAACTATCTATGACCTAGAACTACCCTAAAACTGATTAAGATTGTATAACAGTGTTATGTGAATAAAACCTCCATTTCCCAAAACTGAGATCGTTCTCCGGCTTTCCTGTCCGAATTCGCGCAATCCCGATCAAGGTGGGTGCGAGACTCTGAATATATATGCAATATCAATTGTACAATAATATAATATATAAACCTTAGGTTATGCTACGTTACTTTATATTATTATAATCCATTATAATACACATATATCTTTTATGATCTCGCCTATCCTCGGAAAATCCTCATTGGATCGGTGCCCAGGGCCTGCTCTTGGTCCTTTGAACTCGTGCATCGAGTACCTCCAGATCCCCAGATTTACCCTGCGATCAGCTTTGATCTTAAGCCGTGTTCACATGGGCAAAATGTAAAGCGATTTAGACAAGGCGAATCATATGAATCGATTTAGTTTGAAAGTGTCTCGCGTTCACATGGGCAGTGCTTTGAGTCGGTTTAAGGCGGAAGTGGATATCTGCGCATGAGCAAGTCCAGACTAACCAGCGCCAGTTTGGGTTCGTCGACGTCGGCACGAGAGAGTGTGGGTTCGACCTAGATATGTATGGACTGAATCGTATTGGTTTGGAACGGTCAAAACTTCTGCTGGGCAGTGAAACCCTAAAAATAAATGATGAAAAAAATATCTGTGCATAGCTAGTGGTTTCATATACTAAATTATATAATATGCGCTTTTGATCGACCGGAAAGTCAACAACCTTAATCCGCCTCAGCGCGTTCACACGGGCAAAATAAATCGGTTCACAGAAATCGACTCACGTAATCGACCTCCACAAGTGGTAGTACATTATCTGGATCACAGGAATCGATTCAGCCTTAATCCACCTCAGACGCCCGTTCACACGCGAAATGTAACCCAAACTATACAAGTCGATTTCTACGAATCGATTTACATCGCCCGTGTGAACACGGCTTTAGGCAAAAGGCCGAGAAACGATCGACATGGGCAATTATCACGCTTTAAAAATGGCCAAATATCACGCTTTTATGACGTCACTTAACCATCTATGGGTTGGGGGGGGGGAGCGGCCTGAGGACCTGGAGGTCTGCTTCCAAGCAGCTCCCCTAATTCCCCTCCTTTCCCCCAGGCGGCGCCTCACCCACCTACTAATGGCCCATTTCGCCACCGATTTAGTTTGAGAAGGACATGTCAGCTCCTGCTCTGCTTGGGCACCACGTGGTTATATTGGTTTAGCCTTGATACGATATGGGTTGGGAACTTTGCCCAACCTGTGGTGAGGAGAATGAGGCTCCGATAGGTGTGAAGTGCAAACGCACTAAGTTGCAGATAAGCAAGAAACATGTGGAGGAGGAGGAGGCCGGGATGGAAGAGCCACTGACCATGGCCAGGAGCGAGCCTCCCCGCACGAGGTGGGAGAGGAAGGGTGGGAAGTCGGCCGAGGTGTGGCTGGCAGTGGTGGAGGATGAGGAGGAGAAGATGCTGAAGGAGAGGCTGCAGCAGAGGGCATGCGAGCGATGGAAAAAGGCATTGAGGGCAGAGTTGGATCACTTCTCGGGTGACGAGGAAGCGCCAACACATGGGCACACGAAGGTGTGCGCGTCCTGGAAGGTGGTGAGTAGCTCAGCGGCAGTGGGAGGTAGCAATCCGAGCTCGAGCTCATCCTCCTCCTCGTCTTCAAGCACTTCAAGCAGCAGCAGTCGCAGTCGGTTGAGGAGGAAGCGTCGCAGTAAGTTTGCCATGGATAAGTTCATTAAAGAGGAGAAAAGCATGAACAAAGTGACAATTTTTGTATTATTACATGCTGCTCTATTGTGGGGAATGAAGCAGTCGGAGAAGGTGGGCATGGAACTTTGCCACATGCGGGGCTATATGAGGCACTTGGCATACGTATGCATGCTACCACTGCTAACTACACGAAGCATGCCTACAGAGGCTATGATAAGGTAGTGAGAGAGAGGGTGAAGGGAAAAGGCCTTAAACACTTCAAGATGGGTGATCGGGAGCTCTCACTGCTCCATTTCAACTTAGACAATGCCAAAACACTGAAAGACCCAAAGAAGCCCGGGAGTAGGCAGTCGGCTGAGAAGAGCCGCACTGATAGTAGGGTGAGAACAAAGGGAGCATGCTATGGTTTCAACTCCAAGAAGGAGGGTTGTACCAACAAGGCCTGCAAATGGGAGCACAAGTGCATATCATGTAAAAACAAGGACCACTCTATTGATAGTTGCCAGAATAAGCGTTATTGACATGACTATAATGTGTTCGCTGTCGGTGAGATGGATTGTCAGTTGGAGGACCGCAACATGTGCGCGGACTTGAAAGGGACCGTTGGTGATGTAATCGCATCGGGCGGTTGAGTGGGTGCCGGTATGGCAGGAAATCGCAAACCCCTGGGACCGTATGCACGAATCGGGGTTAGGGCCGTAACCGCGGCTAGGCTAGCTCCACATGGCTAAATGTGAGAAATCCGTATGCAATTACACACATTTAGCCGTGTGGAGCTAGCCTAGCCGCGGATACGGCCCTAACCCCGATTCGTGCATACGGCCCCTGGAAATTGCACACCCCGGGGTTTGCGATTTACTAGGAAATCACAAACCCCCACTGGAAATCGCAAAAAAAATACATGCTTTGTAGCATTTATCACCCCAACCATGGCAGCTATATGTTTGATTTTGAACTTCTACCAGATCTGGGGAGATCAAGATGGATTAATCCTAATGAAAACATCTTTGCGATAGTCCAATTCGTAATTCCGACCGCAGATGCGCTGAAAACGGTAATGATACAGATATTGTACTGGCGGTGCACATCTACAGCCCTAGGGACATGGTAGCGAGCAACCCTAGAATCCTCCAGTAACTGGTTGAGGGTTCAAGTCCCGCCCGCCTGACATTGACATTGAACTCTGATGTACTAATTGATTGATACTTAATGCTCATAACACTAGCCCTTCCATAATGTTCGTAAAATAAAAACCACTATACCCTACTATTGCCTCCGCCTCAGTGAATTGTACATGTTATATGTAACATGCGTAATGAAAGCATCTTTGTGATAGTCCAGTTCGTAATTCCGACCACACATGCACTGAAAACGGTAATGATACAGATAGTTGTACTGGCTTTTAATGATATAGTCTAGTATCTTTTACACAAATTGACCTGTTCCCCTATCCTTCTTGTGAGTGATCGCAGTGAATATGGCCCTTGCTGTGACAGGTATGAAATTAAAAATAAACAATTAATCCATCTTGTGAGGGATCCCCCTCCTAGGAAATCCCAAGTGGGTGTTTGTGATTTACAGGGTTTGCGATTTCCTGCTACACCGGAGAACACGGCAAGTAGAGACGCTAATGAGTGATGCGCGTAGCGGGGAGCACACTGGGTAGGTGCGCCACGTGGCCGACCGTTGTGGACAACTTTGAGTGACAATGGCTGTCTTGATAGTGGTCGTCTGATAGAGGTCCCAAATAACTTTGCATGTGTCGGACACTTTGATAAAAAACATTATATATAGGTGATGGTGTTGACTGCGTTAAAATTGTGCATGATGTTGATGTCTCTGTTTTCTGACTCACGCGCTGGGGAGCGTGCCAAAGGGCCATGATGACTTCCGAGCTGTAGAGGGGTGTAATATGAGTCACAAGACAACTTTCGGTGGCCATATTGGATCATATACAGAAGGCTTGCAACTGCCTACATTGCTTATTTACTGATTTGTTGGTTTATTTGTCACTGCTTTGAGCAGTTTGGCCTCAGAAGTTGTTGCTAAAGTGCTATTTGTAAACACATTGGATGTAAACTGCCCAGAACCTCCCAGAACACAAGAAAACTCTGTTTTACTGCATCTGCATGCATTCACAACATGGCTAGGGAGGGTGCTCATAATCAAAGATGGCTGACCAATGATTGCTGAGTGATGACGTCACGTGCACTCCCTCAATAGGCCTATTTCATATGACGTCAGAATAGGAATTTAGGTCAGTGCGCGCGCTGCTTGGCTGCAGGACGACACACTGTCACACTGTAAACTCAATGGCTATGAGCAATCTTCATACGGAAAAAGTGAAATATCTCTAAAACCACACCACCTAGAAACAAACCGCTTGGAACACATATAGAAAACATATTCAACGAACAGATTATATTAAATCTATAAGGTTAGGGTACTGCATTTCTATTAATATTGAATAAAATAGATGTTTTGCACTGTGTATACCGGCAAACTCAATGCATTGTCAATGGCCATGAGCAATCTTCATACAGAAAAAGTGAAATATCTTTAAAACCACACCACCTAGAAACAAACCGATTGGAACACATATAGAAAACATATTTGACGAACATATTATATTAAATTCATAAGGTCAGGATTCTGCATTTCTATTAATTTTGAATAAAAAAGACAGTCTGCACTGCACATACCAGCAAACTCAATGCATTGTCAATGGCCGTGAGCAATCTTCATACAGAAAAAGTGAAATATCTCTAAAACCACACCACCTAGAAACAAACTTATTGGAACACATATAGAAAACATATTCAACAAACAGATTATATTAAATTTATAAGGTTACGGTTTTGTATTTCTGTTAATTCTTAATAAAATAAACTATTTGCACTGCGCGTACCGGTAAACTCAATGGCAGTGTGCCTTCGTTCTGCAGCCAAGCTGCGCGCGCATACACGTTGTTTATAAACATTGAAATGGGTCTTAACGTGGATTGCTCAAGCCCTGAGGAAGACTGCGTGAATGACCACACATGGTCTTGTCGTAATAAATTCAGCTACCATTTAGTAGATAGTGTCACTGGTTTTCTGCAGCAAAACGATGCGATACGCATCATATGCATACTCTAAATGTTCTATGGTGTCGCCACCTGGGTTCACAACGAAATGTGAACTGACTGTCAGAAGTGACGCCATTTTCTCACACTGCATCGGTAAATGGTCGCAATATGGCGGCGGAACTATGGTGGCACCACCTGAGTTTAGAAGCACGCATGATTCATTGAGACGTTTATAGCCGTGTTTACACGGGGAATTGTGAAACGATCTAGACAAAGCGATTTATATGAAGCGTTTTAGATGCGTGTTTACACGGCAGAGTTTGAAAGTGTGTCGGCGCCGGGAACCAGCAGGCGCCTGTAGCTGGCAAGCACTGCTATTTGTTTAGTTTCCATACTTCGATTCACAATATGAATAATGACACCAATGTAGCGGCTACATTAATATCGCTTGGAATTTAGGGTTAATTTAATAAAATTTCATTATTTGAGTATGTAATTCTGTTAAATATGATCGCATTCAATAGATTTCGGCCTAATCGGTCCCTCACACTGCTGGGCACCAGCTATTAGTTACTGCTCACCCTGTAGCTGGCAAGCACTACTATTTTACACTACAGCCACCCGGGAACCAGCTGAATCGCTTCAAATAAACCACCTCGTGAGGTGGTATAGATGAACCGTTTCATATGAATCGATTCAGCCCTAAAACGCCTCAGAGTCGCGTTTACACGCCAAATGTGAGTCGATCTAGGCAAGGCGTTTTATATGAGGCGTTTTAAATCGCCCGTGTAAACACGGCTTATAATGGGTGCATGTAAACGACAACGGGTCCAGTGCGGCGGAAGTAAATAGACTCATGAATATTAAGTTTGACCTATATATGACGGATCACCCCCTACCCGGTGTCGCAGTTTGAGCACCCTGCCAGTTTGAGCGCCCTGTCAGTGGTTGTATACTTTTTTTGTAAAATAGATTTAAAAGCTTTCATTGGATCGATTAAAAATATCTTAATGCGCAATTGAAGAGGAAGATCTGAAGTATTTAATGTAACCTAAGAGCAATTTACTCTGAAAGTATTAAAAACAGAGATAATAGTGAAAGTTGGGATATTCTGAGTGTCAGTGCCAGTGTTACTGTTAGCCTTATCAGATCATAAGCCGTGTTCACACGGGCAAAATGTGAAGCGAATCAGACAAATCGAATCAGGTGAGTCGAATTAGCCGCCCGTTCACACGGGCTGTACTTGGGCCGGAAATCGATGTCTGCGCATGAGCAAGCCCAGCCTGACCAGCGCCAGTCTTCGAATAAGCAAGGTCACCACTAGAGAGTGCGTTCGACCTAGATATGTATTTAATGATTCGTATTGGTTTGGAACGGTCAAAACTTCTGCTGGGCAGTGAAACCCTACAAATAAATGATGAAAAAAATATCTGTGCATAGATAGCGGTTTCATTAATTAAATTATATAATATGCGCTTTTGATCGACCGGAAAGTCAACAAACTAAGGTCTCGACTGCGCATGTGCGCTACGTCCTTAAGTAAGTCAGTTGCGTTCACACAGGCGATATAAACCGATTAAGATAATTCGATTCATATAAACCACCTACAGAGGTGGTTTATATTATCCGATTTATATGAATCGAATCAGCCCTAAACCGACTCAGACGCGCGTTCACACGCCAAATCTGAGCCGAACTAGGCAAATCGATTTATATGATTCGAATTAACTGCCCCGTGTGAACAAGGCTATGGCCTCAAAAACTATTTTCGCAAAATAAATTCAAGAACTTCCAATTGGCTGATAAAAAAAAAGCTGAATGTGAAATTGTAGAGAAAGATCTGAACTATTTAATAGAAACAAGAGAAATTTGCTTTCAAAGCACCAAAAATCACAAATTACTGTGATAGTTAGGGTGGTTTTAATGTTGTCTCTATCCGCGCATGCTCAGAAGCAACAGAAGGGCGCTCAAACTGGCCTAGCGCTCAAACTGTGACACCGGTGTGGTGGTTTCAGCGTGTTCCCGTGCTCAGAGGTGTCCCTCGCTTCTGCGCATGCGTCAGAATCTAATAAGGATGGCCGTAATCGATTAACACTACCCGGGCGACTCGGGTCATCCGAGTCGTCAGAAATTCAAATAGAACACGGCGAGTGGAGTCGACAAATACACGTGCCATGTGCAAAAAAAGAATAACTTAGATTAATTAAATGGAAATATAGGTAAACTGGGCCATCATAAAATACTTTAAATCCTATTTTGCTGTATTTTTATCGGTTATTAAAAAAAAAAGAAAAGATTGTCCACCCGAGCGCGGAGAAGCGTATTCGATTATTCGACCCGAGTTTGTAGGATGTGCGCATGCGCCAATAAGTGGCTCAGGTGACCCGAGTTGATGCGAAATCCGCGCATGCGCAGAAGCAGCGCAGAAGCGAGGGACACCTCTGAGCACGGGAACACGCTGAAACCACCACACTGGCAAACTCAACTTCTCAAGGCATTGACAATCAATGGTCGTAGGCAATCTTCATACATAAAAAGTGAAATATCTCTAAAATCACACCACCTAGAAACAAATCGCTTGGTACACACTTAGAAAACATGTTTACCAAAAAGATTATATTAAATTGATAAGGTTTGGGTTCTGGATTTCTATTAATTTTGAATAAAACTAATGTTTTGCACTGCGCGTACAGGCAAACTGCGGAGAGCAAGTTCAAGGTCGATTCATCATATATATAGGTCAAACCTAATATTCATGAGCCTATTTACTTCCGCCGCACTGGACCCGTTGTCGTTTACATGCACCCGTTTAGGGTGGACTACATCACGGTTCCAGCGGTGCAGTGCATTGTGGGATGCATCAGAGCAAAACATGCCCCCCAAAAGCCTGGCACAGCTAACACTGTGCAGTTTAAACGTTATTTCAAATCATCAGCTTGTTTGAAACTGAATACAACTAAAAATAAAATAATTAGATTAACTTTTACCAGCATTGCATTTACATCAAAATCAGACATCTTATGCCATGTGATTAGATTAAGTCTAGCACCCGCTGTTGAGCCATGCCGTTCTCAATGCGATGTCAATGGCATGGCATCCATCAGAAAATAAAAATTGATCAAAATACCCCTGCAAAAGAAACTTAGAAAACATGAAAAAACGATATAAAATATAATTATTTGGATTTCTATTATTGAAAAAAAAAAACAATGCGCGTACAGGCAAAGTCAATGGCCGTACGCCTTTGCTTTGCTCCCAAGGCCGTTTTCAGCGCATGCGCAGTCGGAACCGTGATCTAGTTTATGCACAAGTGCAGAATCAACATTCGCCGTACAATGGGGACCTTTCAGTTTGCATAACTCTCTCATCAGATGGCACACCATGCCGGTCTCTGTAATGCTTTGGTTGGACAGAAGCAGTTCCTTCTACTTTCAAGTGTGTGTAAATAAGAGGGGGTTGAGGGGTGTAGGTGTTTATGGTGGGTGTGTAGGGGTGTGTGGTGGAGGTCTAGGGATGTGGTGAGCATGTTGGTGTGTGTGGTGGGGATGTGTGGATTTAGGTGTGTGTGGTGGGGGTGTAGGGGTGTGTGGTTAGTGGGTGTGGTTGGGGTGTAGGTGTGTATGGTGGGTGTGTGGTGGGGTTGTATGTTTGTGTGGTGGGTGTGTTGTGGAGGTGTAGGGGTGAGGATTTTGGTGTGCATGGTGGGGGGTGTATGTGGTTTGTGGTGGAGGTGTAGGGGTGTCTTGCAGAGCAGCACCTCACAATCTTTAGTAGCACTAAACCCCCGCCACAGCCCTAACCCCTCATGACACACACTTATACCCCCTACACCTATACCCCCAGTACCCCTTACACCCCCACCACACAGCTAAACCCCCACCACACACCTAAACTGCCACAACACACCTAAACCCCCACCACACACACCCCACCCTCACCACACACACCTACACCTTCACCACACACACACCTACACCCTCACCACACACACCAACACCTCAACCACACACACCTACACCTCAACCACACACACACCTACGCCCCCCACACACCTACACTCCCACCACACACCTACACCCCCACCCACCGCTAGACCCTCACCACACCTACAACCCCACCCACCACACACACCCAACACACACCTACACCCCATCACACACATATCTACACCCACACCACATCCCTAAACCCCCACCACACACCACCACCCCCACCACACAGATACACCACCAACACACACATCTACACCCTTCTATCCAACCATGATGGCCGTCTTGGACTGGGAACAGGTGCTGCCACCAAGTGTATAGCGAGAGAAATGGCTCATGAAAGGTCCCCATTAAAACATGCCAACCAACAAAATCAATATAGCATGAAGTTTATTGAAAGTGCGTTCTTCTCGGGGCCTTCTTGGTGAAAACTATAGGTCTAACAAACCAAGTAGAGACAAGTGCGTAGTACCGGAGTAGTAGTGCGACATGACATTGTGCATCATGGTACATGCAACTTGCGTCATCTCTAAAGCTAAGATTCCATATACGCGGTATGCGAATCTGGACAAAAATCGAAAAGCATGTAAATGAATAGTGGTGCTTCCATGTGTCCGAATGCGAATACGAATGCGATTTGTGCAAATGGATCGACCCATGGACCGATCAGTTCTCATCCGAATGCGAATACGGCTGAGTTTGCCATAGAAAACAACAGTAACTTTGACTTTTCTTCACAAATTTGGAGCAAAAATACGTAAAAATGGTATGGGTAATTTTTTTTGTTGGTTTTGTTTATTTAACGACACCCCAGCACACAAAAAGTAGACATCGTCTATTGGGGGTCAGCATGGGTAGCTATGCCGCATACCACATACCGGACCAGACGGGATGGCCGAATGAGTTAGAGCGTCCGTCTCCCGTGCTGGTAGATCATGGGGTCATGGCTTCGAGTCCCGGTCGAGTCAAACCAATGACTTTAAAATTGATACTTTTTGCTTCCTAGCCAGGCGCTCGACATTATTAGGATAGGGCAAGGACTGGTGTGCTCAGTGTCAGGAAAATGTGACTGAGTGGGATACCAGGTCATGGTGCCGGCGGCCTGGTTTCCCAGTGGGACAGCACTATAAAGTCGCCATGAGTGCGCACTGTCACAAGTCGGTACCCGTCCTGATATGACCTTAGATGTTGCTAGGACGTAAAACAACAACAAACAAACAAAACCACATTCCGTGTGTATGGAATCTTAGCTTAATGCCTAGGTCACAAATGCTCCAGGCGCCGTACGGTGCTGCGGGCTGTGGTGTGTCTTGCGGTTTATGCAGATGTTATGTTGTTGCAGTCTGCGGTTTATCTATTCACAAATCGTTTGGTCACCACAAGGTGCCCTCGGGTTTGTGTTTAACTTTATACACATATTTAATATATAAAAACATAAATTTCTTAATATTGATCACACAAACATGAATATTGTACCATATTGATATTCATTGATGTCAAAAAAGGTGACCGCATGGTGTTGTGGCGTCCTTGTTAAGATAACTTCAACTGAACGGTCACTGTACGGCGACCGCAACCCACTGTATGGTCGCCGTACGGTCTGGCCGATCCGTAATGGCCCTGTTTCACTACGATGTACGGAGTCAGGGCGTGCTCAACGTTAGAAAATTTGTCAGTACGTCGGCATTCGTCAAACCTTTCACCAGCGGGGGATAAAAATGGGCGTGTACACACAGCGTACGTAATGTATGCAGAACGTATCTCTGATGTATGGCTAGGGTAGGAGAGCATTCATGTGCCTAGTAAAACGCTCACATACACTCACGGAATGCTGACCAACGTTACATATGTAGGGCATATGTTCGAAGTATGTTAGGAGTACGTAATGAATCCGTTGGCAGTACGTGGACTGCACATTCACACCAGCTGAACGTACGGCTAACATGCAGCAACGTATACCAACATATCCCTAACATACTCCAAATGTACGCTGAAGTATCCCGAACGTACATGCAGCGTACGTTCAATGTACGAGCCACACGTCGACACACGTTGGAAAATCTTAGCATGCACACAATTTTTTCGGAGCCTCGATGCACAGCGATGTAAGGCCACGTATAGCGACGTATCCGGAATGTACCCGACGTATCCCCAACATATACGTAACATATGATGATGTACGCCGACATGTTGGTCGAAAGTCACATAAGTCAGCACACGCTAAGGCTATACGTCGTAGTGTGACAGGCCCTTGGCATTTGTGACTAATAGTAATAGCCCTGTCACACTACGACAACGTGTGGCTTTTACGTTGGGCATACGTTATGTATATGTTACATGTATGTCATTGAATGTTAGATGTACGTTAGACAAACAGTGTTCATATGTATCACTACCTTGACCTACGTCAGTCAGACGGAGAGCCAGTGGAAACATACAGACCGTGTATTGATAACATATTGACAATGTATTGACAACATATGCATAACATACGTCTAACATTTGTATAACATACGTTTTGCATTTCTTCACCGTGCCTTGACGTATGTAACGTATAAGGCGTACTTCTGGCGATCGAATTACGTATATAAAGTTCACCGGCGGTCTGCGAGCATACCGTGAGCGTATTACAAGCGTTTTTCGCCAGGAGGCACGTTAGCCATACATTGGCCATACGTTGGTCATACGCTCTACTACGTTATATGATAGGCTCTTATATGCTGACACACACTAGCAATAGGTCAGACATATGTTCTGCATATGTTCATCATACGTTCAGCATGTTGTATATATGGTATGTATATGCTACACATACGATGGCCATACGCTAGCAATAGGTCGGACATACATTGTGCATACATTCATTATGTTGTGTATATAGTATGTATACGTCCAACTTTGCCCCCCGCGACAAAAAGTTTGACGCTTCTCAATGTTTGAAAGTGATTTTAGCCGTTGGCCACACGCTTGCGTGATGCATCGTAATGTGACAGGGCCATAAGGCTTAAGTAACATGCATTCGTAACATTCCCTGTAAGTTCCCTATAAGTTCCTATAAATTCCCTATAAGTTCCCCATAACTAAGTTCCCTATAAGTTCCCTATACATTTAGCATGGTAGGCTAAAAGATATATATCCGGTACCACAAGTTGGTAGTCTACTCGTCCTGATATGGTTGGTTGGTTCTTGGAGTTTTACGTCCTGGCAACATCTAAGGTCATATAAGGACGGGTACCGACTTGTGACAGTGTGCACTCAGTGGGAAATCAAGCCACCGGCACCATGACCTGATATCTCACTCAGTCATATTATCCTGACAGTGAGCTAACCAGTGCATTATCCTTGCCTTATCCTATTAATGCCAAGCACCAGGTTAGGAAGCAACAAGTATCCGGTGTCCTGATATGACCTCAGATACTGATAGGACGTAATACCCCATTCATTGCATTCGCTGTTTAATTTGAGCTTCTGTGAAATCATATCATGATACTTTCTCCCCCATATCCACCCATCCGATTTCTGGTGTAGGGATAGATCTAGATATATGCCTGATCACTAGGCTTAGATCTACTAGTCAATTCAACTCGATAAGTTGAGAGTCAATATACTAGACAATTCAACTCGATTTTATTCTAACGCACAACTCGATAAGTTGAGTCAATATACTAGACAATTCAACTCGATTTTATTCTAACGCACACCACATAAATATGGTTCTAGGTACAGACCCATATGACCATAGGAATATACACGATTAGAAGGTACACATGGATATGGAATCACCATCATACACTTGCGCTAAAGTACTGATAATCTCAATGCACATCCTTCATATAATATAATAAACCCCCAATCATCTAGATAAATGATTCACCCGGTACTTGTAGTACACGGGTGAACGACAGCATAGTCTAAATACAGGCGAAAGTAGGTTTAATATGAAACATGAACTAGAAACCGCAGAACGCTGTCGATTTCACTTTTAAATCTGATTAAACTAGATATTATATTATATTTTTCAACTCAAAGGTAGCGGGCTATCAATAAGACATATGTAAAGAATAATTGTTGCTTCTTAGATTGTGAAATTAGGCTCTCAATTCTTTGACCCGCATTTTCGACAGCTTTTACATAAGGTTGGTTTGCACCCCTACTGTAGCAGTATGGGGTGAATCTTGTATATACCAATCATCATATCATCACATTCATCTTCCCCAAATGGTGCAATTGAAGGAAATTGGGCAATGTATGTCCCATTTCACATATTCTACACATATGAGCATGGTCCCCAGTGTTACTGAATTAGCAAAAGAGTTGCACGTGTCATGTTATCTCATAAAAGCTCCTCAACTGCAGAATGACAAATTTACAGAGATCATAGGTCACGAAATGATCAATTGTACTCGTAAGGTGTGACAACTAAGCGCATCTGTAAAGCTAAGATTCGATATACATGTACATGGTATGCGGTATGGGAATACGGCAAAAAATGGCAAAGCATATAAATGCACAGTGGTGTTTCCATATGTCCGAATGTGAACACGAACGCGAATGCAAAGCGGGCAAGTGGATCGCTACATGGACCGATTGGTGCGAATGGGAATGGGAATGCTGCTGTGTTTGTGATAGAACAAACAGGAACTTTGAATTTCCTTTACAAATTTGTAGAAAGACCAAAAATCGCATCGTTATCTATGTCGCTTGCAGCAATCACATTTGCATGCTGCATGTCACATACCGCATGTATACCACGTATATGGAATCTTAGCTTAAGAGCTTATTGTCTCCTTTAGTGAAGGAAGTGAATGGAGTTTTAGAAAGATCTAATGTCATTCATGACGTGTGTCGACATTGCGCACGCATAGTGCATGACTTCATAGTGCTGCTCCATTGGATGACTGTGTGGCCGGCATCATGGTCCAATATCACACTCAGTCATATTATTCTGATGATGGGCAAACCAGGCATTGCCCTATCCTGATAATCGCGTACGCCGGGCTAGGTAGCGAGAAGTATTATTGGTTTGACTTGGCTAACCCGATGATCGAGAGTTCACCCACCGGAAGTCAGCACTCTATACTGACATCGGCCATCTCGGTCGGCAAGTGCGTAGGAGTAGGACAGTGAGCAGGCGAGCGGTGGCGCCACCGTCGGAGCTGAGGCATGAGCAGTAGATGAGTAGGTGAGGTTTCAGCACACAATCACTGGTGTGTGGGTGCTAGGATAGTATAGTATTCCATGTTATTATACTCGTATAATTCTTATACAGCATATATATATACAGTAATACCTCTCTAATCGACCACCTCCACAGATCGACCACTCCCCTATATCGATCGCTTTATGTGGGTCCCAACAATACCATTGTAATCATATTCTAACTCCCTAAACCGACCACCTCCCTAAATGGACCACTTAAAGTCGGTCCAAAGGTTGGTCGATTTAGAGAGGTTTTACTCTGTGTGTGTATATATATACATATATATATACATATATATGTATATATATATACATATATATATATACATATATATATACATATATATATATATATATATATATATATAATGTAGCAGATTCAAATCCCGGGAGTGATTATGTCATCATCATTACAGCTCATATAAATAAAGGTCATTGCCGCGCCTACTCGTAGACTAACATTTCATAAAAGTGAATAATATCATTATTGAACACATTCTATCAACCAAAAGGGCACACGTAAGGCAACCTTTTGTCATTGTAGTAAAACCTACATCGAACATACACCATTGCCTGTTGCGATTCTTGGAAAGTCCCCCATATAGATCTTCTGTTTCTAAAAAGTTAAAATAGTTTACATTTAATATGCACCTGTTTTGTGACGCCAGCTCTCACACCAAGAAGAAAGAGAGAAGCGATAAAATAGAAGGAGAAAGCACACTCTGAAAGCACACGTTAATGTATCTTTTCTTGTGTTAACGGTGTGCTTGAAATGTTATGTAAACTTCACCTATTCTTGTTCTCACAAGCTGGCAGTTCAGGGTGCACTGGTTCCATTGCCCTTTGGCACCGATAGTCCAGCGGAAATAGGACATTTCAGATTACACCCATGACATATATAGTACTACTATTACTAGCAGCAATACCAATGTCGTCATTGGTCTTAACAGGGTAGACCACCATTTCCTAAATATCAAACCAACACGAATAATAGTTTTTAGTTTAGTGGGGTTTTTTAAAATCAAAAGGATGAATTTCTCAAGCCTAAATTGCATGGCTGCATTTTGGCTCTACCACATTGCAGTGAGGTTCATTTAAAAATTAAGTTGATTTGAAAATAAATGGAATCCGCTTAAAGTGTTTTATGTGAGTCTTCTTATGTGCCCCCCCCCCCCTCAATTACTATTGTCTTGTGTCAGTTTTCGGTGAAAATGGTCGGTTCTGTGTTAATATAGCTCAAGAGGAAATGTACCCCTTATAAGCCGTATATCTGTGATAAGCCGTTCGAAATATATATAATCCGTTATCCACATTTAGAATATCTGCAAATTCATTCTAAGCCTAAATTTATTTTTTAACTCGCGAATTCCATAATTTTTTTAAGAGATACATATGTATGTATTCTTAGGTGTCTTTTTAGTGGCTTGTATCAAACATTACCTTAGAAAGTTAGATATTGAGAAGAGTGGTATGTGTATATAGAGAGCATATATTTATATATATATATTGGATCTCAAGTGGGTTTGGTTTCTCAATATACACATGGGCCACACACACACACACATATATGTATATGTGATGTATAACGAATTATGCAAGTATAAAGATACGTAAGGGTTAATTATTACTTTATTTGTTATACTCCGTAAGACAAACACTGTACAGGTGGCTCCACCCACCCTCCTCACCTCCACTGGATGTAGACCAGTGTCAGTCGCACCGGAGCATATACATATATGTGTTAAATCCCCTCTGATTTGATCAGTTTTGACGAGTTCAGTGGTGGAACCGAGGTCTGGACATTATTATGCTATTTACTGTTTCTCTATATGGCACTGTTGGTGCTTTATTCTAACCACAATATCAATACACATCCATTCTGTCATTACTGGGCGCAATGGGTCAGAAACATGAGTAGAGGATATCCACAAGTTCTGACACCTGTGTAAATATAACGTTCTAAAGGCCCAGTCACACCTTACTGGACTGGGGAACCGGACAAGAACCAGACACCGTCCAGTACTGTACGGCGATGTCCGGTACATGACCGGTACCCATCCGGCGGTGTCCGGTGGTGTCCGGTGGTGTCCAGTACAAGTTTTGAACATGCACAAAGCTTGTACCGGACACCGCCGGACTGACGTGTCCGGTTGGTGTCCGGTTTGTCCGGTAGATGTCTGGTACCCATCCAGTACCCATCTGGTACCCATCCGTACATGTCTGGTACTCATCCGTTGGTGTCCGGTTTGTCCGTTTTGTCCAGTACATGTCCGGTACCCATCCATTATGTGTCCAGTTCTCATCCGGTTCTCGTCCGGTTCTCGTCCGGTACATGTATGGTACATGTACAGTACTTGTCCGGTCGCCCGGTGGCAATTGACCCAATTCCGGTCCATTTCGATACATTTTGTGTACCGGAGAGCACCGGACTAGAAAATTCTTTGTCCGGTGGTCTCCGGTACTCAGTCCGGTATGGTGTGACAGGCACTTAAGGCCTAATAATATGGTTGCGATGTCTATTATTTGAATATTTTGCTTAGCTATGAGAAATATTTGTGTATAGAATACATCTTAATCCTAGGATCAAATGAATATTATTGTACGATCTCCCAGTGTTTCAGAACAAATATGTGAGTGTCATCTAATACTAGTAATAGCACAGCAGTACCTAGATAAAGGATTCACCCGGTACTGGCAGTCCACGGGTGAATACCAGCCCTATATAAAAATGGCGAAAAAGCGGGTTAATGAAATGAGAGCCTAATTTCACAATCTAAGAAGTAACATTTATTCTTTGTAGGTGTCTTCATATTTACCCGCTAACCTTGAGTTGAAAAATATAATAAAATATCTAGTTTAATAAGATTTAAAAGTGAAATCGACGGCGTTCTAGCACCGCCATCTTGTCTTTTTGCATACTCGCCCATTTCACCAACTCTGTGCCTATATGGGTAGCCATTTGATACTAGAACCACAGTTTCTAGTTCATGTTCCATACTAAACCTATTTTCGCCCGTATTTACATTACGTTGTCCTTCACCCGTGTACTACAAGTACCGGGTGAATCTATCATCTAAGCAGTACCAGTACTTTCATATTATTGCACATCTAATACGATAGGTTTTGAAAATGAAAAAAGGATATTCATCATGTCCGTGCATAACTTCTTAATACAGTATAACCCCGTTAAACAAAACTTGAAGGGACCCTAGAAATCTATTTGGATTAACCGATCATTGGCTTAACCGAGCTTTGGCTTTGGCAAAAACGGGGGTGCATTATGAATGTACAATGTATGTGGACACTATGATTTTTTTAATGTATATACAGTTTAACCCCATTAAACCAACCTCGGTTAAATCAAAAGATCGGTTAATCCAAACTTTGTCGGCGACCTGTCAAAATACTACCATTTATCATATACAATAAAGTCTCAGATGACTGTAAAACCACATGAAAGTTTGGTTTAACTGTACCGGAAGTGGCCTGGGGTCGACAATTTTGTTTGGATTAACCAATACTTTGCATTAACTGATTTTGGTTTAACCAACTTTTTTATATGATAAATGGTAGTATATTGCTGGGCCGCCGAAAAAAGTTTGGATTAACCGATCGTTTTGTTTAACCGAGGTTGGTTTAACGGGGTTGTACTGTATTGTGAAGGGTGTGTGAGTGTTCACGGATCACCTACATTTCATAAATAAATTATATTTAGGACACAACTAATCCCTTATATCGAGATAGTGATAGGTACCAGGGCCTGTATGCAGGAGCTGGTGCTATTCGGTGGCAGCGAGGCAAAACGGTGGTAGTCTGGAATTTCACGAAGCGGTGATAGGCCTAACACCAAAAGCTTACCCGGTGTTACCCTACCCCTGGTAAATAGGAGGTATAGCGAGTTCATTAGGCCCAAATCTATTCAATGCTGTCATATTTAATAGAATTACATACGCAATAAGTGAAATTTTATTAAATTAATCCTAAAATCGAAGCGAGATTAACGCTGCTGCCGCAAAGACGGCGATATTAATATTGTCGAATCGACGAATGCAAGCAACCGCCGGCGTTACCGCCAGTATGGAAAGTGACGTCGATGCGGCGGCAATTTGTTTACTTTACATTCGTCGATTCGAAAATATAACTATTAATATCACCGCCAATGCGCCGGTAGCCTTAATAACGCTTCGAATTTAGGGTTAAATTGATAAAATTTCACTTATTGCGTATGTAATTCTGTTAAATATGGTTGCATTGAATATATTTAAGCGTAATATATGGGTACAGACGCAGAGGGATTTCCCAAATCTATAAATAAATTCACGGGTAGCTATAATCAAAGTGTTACGTGCTCCTGCATATGACTTGACACAGTTCTCGACGTCGGTGATAGCTACCCGGTAATAGGCTGTAACACCAAAACCCGCTACCACCGACTCCTGCATACAGGCCCAGATCTAATTGCTGAAAATGGGGCCCTACATTAAAATTAAAAAGAAAGTAACACCCGCACCTATAATAACCGCACACTTCATGCAACAACCCACCAGCTTATCCAATAATACTGAACTTACTATAGCTTAATCTACTAATATGCACACCGGGCGCGGTGGCCGAATCGGTAGAGCGCGTGCGGTAGGTCGGGAGTTCGGTTCCCGGTTGAGTCAACCCAATGACTTAGCAAATTGAAACTTTTCGCTTCCTAGTCTGGCGCTTGGCATTAATAGGATAGGGCAAGGACTGGTTAGCTCGGTGCCAGGATAATGTGACTGAGTGGGATATTGGGTCATGGTGATGATGGCCTGATTTCCCAGTGGGGCAGCACTATGAAGTCACCATGAGTGCACACTGTCACAAGTGGGTACACGTCCAGATATTACCTTAGATGTTGCCAGGATGTAAAACTCCAACAACCAACCAACTAACTAATATGCCCTACCTAGGTACCCCCGTCCTGATATGACCTTAGATGTTGCTAGGACGCAAAACAACAACAACAAAATAAACAAACCTAGGTACCCACTGAGATACTTATCTATATAATGTAAATGGTAGAAAGACCAGTGCCCAGGCGCTGGAAGAAAATGTATGTTCGATGAATAAACTGTTTACCCCCCCCCCCCCCCCCCCCCCCATCCCCCGCCCCACACGCACACACAACAATAATATATTGTAGTAAGCAGGACATGTATTTGCAGGTTGGTCCAATTGTAATATCACAAGTAGATAACGGGGAACTAAATGTACCCCGTAGTTGATCAATCGTTTATTACAGTCGTATAATCTACTATGCAACATATATTCTCAATACAGACAAGCGTAGGCCGAGATAGTAGATCGGCTTGGCATACTGCATACTATGCGTTTGATATTATGGGATAGAAACGACGCAGTGGAGGGGACTAGAAAAAGGCACCCCGAACCCACAGTGCAACACAAGGCAACAATAGCAAGATCTTCTTTGAATACATAAATTGTTCATATCACTTTGGAGTCACTGACATACAGGTGAGGATGGAATGCTTAAATATATTCATCATAACAATTCATTTCGATAACAACATTTGTGGAATTCGTGCAATTTATTTGGAAAGTCGACTATAAGATTTAAGAGTGTTATTAGCAAAGTGCTTGATTGCTTTAGTTATTCAGAATATTTTATGCTAATTACTTGTTAGTAAAATAGTTTGTTTAATGCGTGCATGTCTACTGCGCGCTTAAGCACGATAAACGGCAAGTTACACTTCAGATTATGTTATTTATTCTGTTTACTAAAACAACTGTACCCATTTCACATTTCTGATACAAACTACACGCGTAAAGCAACCACCAATCAATCAATCAAACACAAACACTATCTTTCCACAGTGGTAACATTGACAATAAACAGTAATTAACCATTTTTAAGTGTGGGCTATAAGTAAAGTTGCATAATCCGGTGGTTTTGAATTATATATATATATATATATATATATATATATATATATATATATGATGTATAACGGATTATACGAGTATAAATGCTAAGTAAACATATATACTTTGCTACTTCCTCCATTGGCGTATTGGGGGAGCCCCCCCCCCCCCGCAGCTGTATACAGGGAGTTGTATACAGGTGGCCCCCCTCGCGCTACACACACTTGATATATATATATATATATATATATATATATATATATATATATGTATTATATGTATATATATATAAAGTAAATAGATTATTACGTTATTATGATGTACCTGATATATATATATATATATAAATCGTAATAATCAAATTTACTTTAGTTTGAAGTGCCTTTTCAATTTAAAGAGTTAACTTGAGAGATCTTAGAAGTGAAAACATGCCAACTTAATTTTAGTGTGAACACCTAAATGCTGGACATCATGTTCTTTCCCAGCGACAGATTCTATCAAATTGATTTTGCATTCATTCTATGCGACAATTAATGATAATAAATGCATCAATACCTAAGTTTAGGATGCATCATCAAATCTAGATAGGGGCATTGCTTAAAGTTGCATAGTCCAATGGTTTTGAATTTCTGTGTTTTTTCAGAGATAAATATATTAGATCGATCACTAGTATCTACTTTACATTAGTTCAAAGTTACTTTTATTTTAAATGGTAAACTTTTGAGATATTTTGAGTGCAAACATGGACAATTAGTTTTGGCAAGCTTGCCAAAATTCTGACACCATAGACTTCTGCAGTAACAGGGTTGGTTAAATTGACTCAGTATTGCCTTCTATGCAGAAACAAATGCTTAATAAGTGCATCAGTATCTAAGTTAGATATGTAAAATCAAATCTAGATAATTGGTTTGGTTTTGAAAATTTGACATTTCATCGGACTATGCACCTTTAAGAAAAGTTTGCGCTTTCATCGGATTACGCAGCTTTAATGACACTCGGTTAAATGTCTGATTTCGGTAATAAAAACAAACCCTCACAAGAAACCCTTCATATTAATTATTATTGCTTATTTTAGAAGACTTCTTTTGATCGATATTGCTAACCTCCATAACATAATACATCCATATATTGAGGATTTGCGTCAAACGATTAGCACCACATGACCAGTGCCTAGTCGGTCATCATGGTTGGATAGAAGCAGTTCCCTTTAGTATCAAGTGGGTGTGAATCGTCACTACTACAATCTAATTCTGTTATTTAGAACCATGAATATTCACTCAGGGATTGAAATAATGTTATTTAGGAGCATAGCTTATATTACTCAATAAGTGAAATTCGGCAAAAATTAAACCCTGAATGCAAGGCTTGCATTTTGGGTTTATAGTTGCATGGTCCGATGAAATATAATTTTGTAAAAATTAAAACAACTACTTACATTTGATCCTATATATCCAACTTAGATACTGGTGCATTAGCTAATGATTTGGGACAGCATATACATAATAACCAGTGAATTTATAACCTCATCCCTTTGGACACTCACTTTGAAACACCCATTATGCAGGGAGGCCATTAACCAATTAGGCCAATCTCGTGACCTCATTAGTCTCCCCTGACCAAGTAGGCCTACTGTGCAGGGCCATAGAGGGGAAGGGGAAATGAGGTGGATATTGCCCCCCTCCATGTTGGATATTCAATGCCGTTTGGTCAATTCTATAAATATAATTAATCAATTTGGGTAATTAAATTTTGAAATTTTTACATTTGTCAATTAAAATTGCATCTGCTATCAGGACAATGTATGGTATGAGGGAGGATGAGACATATGGATGACATAACAGTAAATAATAACAGAGCAGTATAATATGTACATGAGAAATACAAACTCATTAGATAGCAATGCAGATTTCCAGGTTTAATGCTATGATGGCAGCAACTGTTCTGGTCATGCGTTATTGATTGGACGGGATCCATCCCAAATGCACTGGGTTCTTGGCATAATGCTATGACAGCAGTAGCCGTTGCGCATTGAATGCGCCGGTGGATCGCTCGAGATTGCAGAGCGTGCAGTTTGTCATAGGTGAGTGTAGAAACTGATATGGTGCTTCGACCCCAGGCCGTCCTCCAACACATATGCTGTGGAATGGCGCATTTGCAAGGGATCCCATCCAAACGATAACACATAGGCGCGACCAGAATGGCTGCTGCAATCATAGCATTAAACCCAGAAACCTGTGCAATTGCAGTGGATCCCGTCAAACCATTAATGCTCAGGCCCGGCTGAATCATAGAATGTGCAGTTTGTCATAGGTGAGTGTAGAAACTGATATGGTATGTATATAATGTATTTACAGCATGGGCATCATAAGATGCCCTCGCGACACATACATTTTATATACGACTAGTAATAGTAGTATATACATCATATATATGATGTACACTGCTCATTCCACCCTTTTTTAATTTTAATTATTTTTTACATTCTTTGATTAAAATTGCAGTCTGATGGTGTTGACCTTCTGCCATTGGGATGATGTCATATACTAATGTATATGTGATATTTGATATTCAATGCTGGTTTGGTCAATTCTATAGACATAATTAAAGTTGCATTGTCCCATGGTTTTGAATTTCTGTATTTTTTCTGAGATAAATATATTAGATGGATCACGAGTATCTACTTTACAATAGCTCAAAGTTACTTTGATTTTAAATGGTAAAATATTGAGATATTTTGAGTGCAAACATAGAAAATTAGTTTTGGCAAGCTTGCCAAAACTCTCACACCATAGACTTCTGCATTAACAGGTTCTGTTAAATTGACTCCGTATTGCCTTCTACACAGAAACAAATGCTTAATAAGTGCATCAGTATCTAAGTTAGATATGTAAAATCAAATTTAGATAATTGGTTTGGTTTTGAAAATTTGATATTTGATCGGACTATGCAGTTTTAATCAAATTGTGTAATTTCAAATATTTTTAAAACTTTCGTCGATTAAAATTGCATAGTTTGATGTCTTTAAATATCTGATTAACCCTACTCATTTTCTAGTTCTACATATGCAATTAACCATAGGATATAAATAAAAACATGAATAAAATAAGTAAACCTGGGTCTGGCTATGTCTCTAACAGTAGTCTGAGTGCCCAGATTTGTCTAAATCTAAATGCGCATGGCATAAGATGTGCTGATTATATTAATGTAAATGCAATGCTGGATAATAGATTAATATCTTAATTTATTGTATATATTTTTGTTGTTGGTATTCTATGTTTCAAACAAGAGCTGAGATGAGCTGAAATTAGCACATTTCATAGCTGACCCAGTGTATTAGCATGTGCCATGTGCTTCTCGCCGGTTTGTTTTTCTTCTACGCATTCCACATTGCACCGCGCGGCTGGAATGGTGATATAGTCTATAGACCTATTTCAATGTTTACTAACATCGTATATGCGCGCGCAGCGTGGCTGCAGAACGAAGGCACACTGCCATTAATCATGACCATTGACAATGCATTGAGTTTGCCGGTACGCACAGTCTAAAACGTCTATTTTATTCAAAATTAATAGAAATGCAGAACCCTAACCTTATAAATTTAATATAATCTATTCATTGAATATGTTTTCTATATGTGTACCAGGCGGTTTGTTTCTAGGTGGTGTGGTTTTAGAGATACTTCACTTTTTCTGTAGGAAGATTGCTTACTGCCATTGACAATGCCTTGAGTTTGCCGGTACGAGCAGTGAAAAACTTTTATTTTATTCAAAATTAATAGAAATGCAGAACCCTAACTTTATAAATTTAATATAATCTATTTCTTGAATATGTTTTCTATATGTGTACCAGGCGGTTTGTTTCTAGGTGGTGTAGTTTTAGAGATATTTCACCTTTTCTCTATGAAGATTGCTCATAGCCATTGAGTTTGCAGTGTGACACTGACAGTGTGTCGTCGTACTGCAGCCAAAAGGGGCGTGCACTGACCGAGATACCCCTTCTGACGTCATATGAAATAGGTCTATAGGCCTACTTTTTAGTTGGGGTGAAGGGGAGGGGCATTGCGCTCTAAATGACGGCTTATCTAACATTCAGCCCAAATGGTTCAACCAGTTGAGTGCAGGCTTCCCGTGGGTTTGAACCCCGGCCGAGTCCCTATCCCGGCGCTCAGCATTACTAGCACAGGGCAAAGATTTTTTTGCTCAGCATCAGGATAATATAACAGTAGGATGGATATCGACGGTCATGATGCTAGCAGCACGGTTCCTTGTTGGAGCAGCACTATAAAGTCGCCCAAAGCGTGCACTGTAAGAAGTCGGTAGGCGCCCTAATATACCCTTAGATATTGCTAGTACGTACACCTCTCACAAACCAGATGCTTTGGCCGAATCGGTAGAGTGCAGGCTTCCCGTGTGGAAGGTCAGGAGTTCAAATCCCAGCCGATTCAAACCAATGACTTATAAAATTGATACTCACTGTTTCGTAGCCTGGCGCTTGGCATCAATAGGATAGCACAAGGACTGGTTTACTCAGTATCCGGGTAATGTGACTATGTGGGATATTTGGTCACGGTGCCAGTGGCTTGGTCTCCCAGTGGGACAGCACTATACAGTTGCCATGAGTGTGTACTGTCTCAAGTGGGTACCCATTATAATATGATATTAGATGTTGCTAGGACATAAAACAACAACAAACAAAAACACCCCCGACAAACAATCGAATCGCACCTCCCCAGATCGTCGCGTCACGTCGCGTCGCGTCGCACTGAGCTGCACGATGCTGTGTCCCCTGGTGGCGGTGATTGTGGTGCTCCTGGTCGGGGGGCAGGTGGAAGGACGGCGACAGATGCGTGGTCGAGGTGGCAGCCGGTAAGTAGTCGCAACGCATCAGTAATAATTAGACAGTGTCCTCCTGGCTATCCTTATTAGGCGGTGTGACCCCCTCCTCACCCCGCCCTACTCACCACCACCACACACAAACAGAACTCGGAAAAATAAGTACGAGTAGGCTGACTTCTATTTTTATGTGTCTATAAACAGATCAATCAATCAATAGTTCCGTCCTCTAGTCGAGGGTTGGATGCAATGTTTCTCCACTTGTCCTGATGGTGTGCTGTTCTGATAGACTGTGAATAATTCAAGCCTGTCCACTGTGAAATATTTGTAAACCATGATGTTCTTGGTCTCCCTCTCCCTCTGCTGCCATACACCTTCCCTTCCAACAATGTACGGTATATTGAACTCTGACGAATGATGTGGCCAAAATAAACAGATGCCGAATGTGAATTCAAATGGATTGCTTAAGGATAATATTCAAGTTATCATACTAAAGCATGATTGATAACGCTCACCCAACATGTTCTACAGCCATAATGTGCTCTGCCTACTCGTACTAATGAGGTCTCCCCCCCCCCCCCCCCCCCCCACCACCACCACCACCACCGATCTCCAGTGTATGGACCTGAGGTGACATGCACTGACCACAATCATTCATTGTTGGGCATAAACCACTAAAAAAAGGAAGAATTAATCAAATAATATGTATGATGAATTGTGAAAACGAGGTCCTCATAATATACCGGTTGACAGCGCTGTGAAAGATATTTCGATATTGAGGGTTATATTATAATAGGTGTGTATATATGCATTGTGTGGTATTAAAGAAAATGTATGCAACAGCTATATATAAATATGTACATGCATACATTATGCGATAAATATATATATATATATATATATATATATATATATATATATAACCAAAATATATATGTGTATCGCATCATGTATATACATGTACCCTTATACTGTGGATATATATGCACGTATATAATACATATCTGACGACATATAGGTACATAAGTAGGCCAACTATGCATGCGCAGTAATGGGAACCTTTAGATATGTATTTGCACGAACTGTTAATGTCTATGGGCCGTGGCTACATACTAATTTATATCAGTCATATATACTGATTGTTATGTTGTGATGCCGTGATATATAGGGGTGGACTTCTGTCTGAAAGTGACACTTTCAGGTAGGCCATACCCTGTCAGTGACAGAGTACCCGTTCTTCTATTTACCGTCCCATACTGCTCCATATATGATCCCTAAGTATGACTGTCTGTGCATTGTACTCGCAGGGAACCAGATTGGAAGCTAAATATTCAGGCTGACCTCTGGTACCAGGAAGGGCGACTCACAAGGACTGTTTTGCACCAGCCCTACCTACAAGTAAGCCATCTTTTCGTTCACGCACCTCATTGATTGACCTGAAGCTGTAGTAGAAAATAAATTTGGTGTATTGTTTTGTATTTTAATTAAAAACAAATGTGAATATTGAACCTTGTATGTGTAGTATCAGGGGCTTAGCTAGACCTTTAACGATGTGTACTCCTAATTTCGGCAGGGGGCTTAGGGGGCCGCTTAAGCTTAAGCTGGCGGATTTTACACATTTTAGACTTGAGTTTTCGACACTCCGGACTACTACATGCCTCCTCTCTCTCTCTCTTTATTATTTTTTAATTTAATTTTTTTTTGACAAAACGATGTGGATGTTTTGCCGTATGCACGTACGCCTAGCTACGCCCCTGAGTATATCTGCAACAAAGAAGGAGGACGTCAGACTATTGGAACGGAGCTATATGGAAACTTGAGGCGTGACGTCACGGCCCCTTCCAACCATCGCCATATTTCACCACGAGGGGACGCTGCTGTCTCATCTAGAATCATATAAAGATTATCAAACGCCGTTTCTCAGAAGAGATTTGATTAATAATAAGCCATGGCATAGCCCACTTCTGAAATTAACTAAATGCACCGCATAGGCCTACCCGACGATTTTGACTGGGTGACAGGGTGAGTTTAGCATCCGCATCCCATTTTGGTAGATCATGGGATTCGAAACCCTGTGTAAAAATATATGGTCTTTCGGTATTGATAGCCAAGCTTGGAATCATATCAATATCTCAGGTGACGGAGTTGGGGACCATTGTTATGTAATAGTGATACAATGTGTACCCACTCGCTGTGTGACATGGAAATAACTATGTGTAAATGTTATGAAGCACGGCGACCGGGATTGCGGTATGATGTCTGGATATTAAGACATCGTTTCTAATTACAGGAATGTTCCCTCCATGCAGCAGGAAGAGTGCAAATGGAGCGGGACATGTATTATTGTTTAATGTAACTGTATGATGACTACTTGTTACCACGGGTCCACTGGGTCAGCACACCCAGCCATTCTGCATACATTATGGACACCACCTGTCCTTGGACGCCACCCCTCTCAGGCTGCAGAGGTGTCTGATTGGCTGGCTGTGTGAGCCCAGTCACCCTTGAACTCCTTGCACTTGCTGGACAGAAAAACACTCACTCTAGAGATACCGAAGGAAGCAGTTCACCTCTGAGCTGTGTGTAACACCCATAGGACTTAGGTTCAATGGGCTGTAGGCACTGATTTTGACTGAACAAGCAGAAGCTATGTGGGTCTGTGCAGCAGGTTGTAAGTGACAGGTCACTAGTACTAGTGACCTGTAACTAGTACTAGTGACCTACTAGTACTAGTGACCACTAGTACTAGTAGGTGAACAAGAGTTGTAGCAATAAAGCTCAACCTTATCACTGTCAATCTTGCATGACTTGTCTCCCTT
The DNA here is from genome assembly GCA_030323885.1 of Branchipolynoe longqiensis. Lineage (NCBI taxonomy): Eukaryota > Metazoa > Annelida > Polychaeta > Phyllodocida > Polynoidae > Branchipolynoe > Branchipolynoe longqiensis. The sequence goes on from CM059193.1 coordinate 77,048,164, forward strand.
TCTTTCTTATGAGTTGTGTTTTGGTATTTAGTGGGGGGAGAGTGGCAGACAGTTGCCAGGATCCTCCTGATAGTAGTGAGTATAAGTAGAGTAACTGGGAGTGGCCAAGAAACCCAGTAATTCGTCACCTGGGTCCGAACCCTGGTCGATTCCAATCAATTACCGATGCAGGCATTTAATGGTTGTTGTCTATATATTACGGCAGACTCGACCCGTGCTGAATGGGAGCGTGCCCATACATATTGAACATGGCATCAAACTCATCGCGATATCAGATGTGGTGCCATCAAGGATGTATCCCATTGTAACTTTCCGGACACAGATCCGGCAGGTAAGTAAACCTACAGAAGGACTGCCCCTTATTTTATTTATTTTTATTGAAGATGTTATATTGGTTGATAGATTGAAGATGTTATATTGGTTGATAGAAAGTCCGAGCCTACACTTTAACCAACCCAAGGGATTTTTAACCTCCCACACCACATAGACATGGTATGAGAGCAACTGGCCTTTAATGACGCTGTAAGTTATATACAGCAGTGGCAATCCAAATTGGCATGGGGAATCGAACCATCGACATTCAGATTAGGACCTGATACACTAGTCAAACTACTGCTTGCAACCACTTTACAACACACAAACAAGGGGGGGTCGAAAAGATGTTGCAAAATGGTCGCCAGTGGTCGCTGATCTCCTTGCGACCAAAATTGTTGCAAGGAGGTTGCAGCTACTGCACTAAAAACAAAACCAGCTTGCGACCAAAATGGTTGCAAGGAGGTCGGCGGCCATTGCTTTGGTCGCAAGGAGGTGGGTTCTTTGGTCTAAAGTGTCCACAAAGTGGTTGCAAAGTGGTCACAAGCTGTTGTGTGACTGGGACTTTATGAAATGAATACTAAGTGGTCACGCTGGTTGCTATGTTTGTGAAGCAGTTTCAAGCCAACATATTAGAATCAACCATCTCATTTAATTTTCCCCTTTGCGGTTATTGTATGTTTTATTGCAATCCATTACCGTTTTACATTCTACAACACATGGCAAGATATTCTAATTTAACAACAGACATAATTTAATTATAGCAGACACGGTACAAACTGACTGTGATTGTCAGAATTGGTGTTGGTTGGTTGTTGGAATTTTACGTCCTGGCAACATCTAATGTCATATCAGGACGGGTATCGACTTGTGACAGTGTACACTCATGGGGACTTTATAGTGCTACCCCACTGGGAAATCAGGCCATTTGGCAACATGACCCGATATCCCACTCCATTGCATTATTCTGACACTGAGTTAACCAGTTCTTGCCCTATCCTATTAATGCTGATCGCTAGGCTACGAAGCCACAAGTATCAATTTTATAAGTCATTGGTTTAACCCGACTGGGAAGAAAACTCCTGATCTTCCGCACGTGAGGGCCGCGCTCTACCGATTCGGCCACCGCGCCCGGCCAGATTTGATTTAACTTCTTCTCCTTTTTCTTCTTCATCAATTTGTTCTCCCTCCTCCACCATTCAGGTGTGGACTGACAGTCGCCTCATGTGGAAATCAACAGTTATAGGGAACATCCGGCATTTACACGTCCGGTCGGAAGAAATTTGGACACCGGAAACGGAAGTGCTCTCTAGGTCTGCCTTTTACAAACAACGAACCGCCCTTCAAATAGTAAAAAATCACTTGATTAACAAGTAACATGCTATGGTCTATAGTATCAGTGATCTTCTTCACTGATGCTATAGTTTTATCAACGTTGTATAGGTCGACTAGGGCATCAATATTTCTAAACAAAAACACAGATCTGTAGTCGATCCTTCATATCTAACTGAGATACTGATGCACTCACTAAACATTTGTTGCTTATTGACTATTAGTATTATATCAATTTAATAGAACTGGTTACTGCTGAAGCCTATGGTGGTATAATTTTGACGTACACGACAAAATTAATTGTTGATGCTTTCAGTTAATATATTTTCCAAAGTTACCCATTTAAAATGAATGACGAGTCTACCTCAAATTAAAATAAGGTATATTATATTTGATAATAATCAATCTAATATACAGAAGCTTGAAACCTTCGGACCGTGCAGCTTTAATCAGTGATGTAAGCCTATTTCAAAATGATGTGGACAGAATATTGATTAGAATAGAAAACTGGGTTCAGGGTGGTGGGAATCACAGAAAATGGATGATTAATCAGTCAACTGTGTGTGTCACCCAGGGATTTATTGGGGTTATTCATGTTCGGTCGTCTGCTGTGTTCATTGCAGGATATCGGAACTTACATCAGTTTGTCCAACTTGCATTCCACATCCAGATACTATAATATACACCTGCCTTTCAGTCTCGACGACGTCGACTATCTATCACATGACAAACATGACGTCCTCGTGACATCATCAGGCATCGTGACCTGGACATATGGTGCCACCTACCGATTGCCTTGCACATCACTGCCTGACGAAACCTCCATCCGATGCCAGTTCCGCGCTTGGACACCTAACTACGACGCCGACGAAATCAATTTAGTTCCAACCAGTGGCGTAATAAATCTCACTAACTACGCCACCACCGTGGCAGGGGAAGTCCAAGATTCGAGCGTGAAACAGGAGCTGGTGATCCAGACACCTGATGTAGGCCCACACAGCACCCTCCTCTACGAGTTTACCTTCACTATCTAAACCTAAGTAGTTCAAGCCCATGCTCCCAATTTTTAAAAATCCACAAAAAATTAACAACAATCTGAAAAGGCCTCACAAGAGAGAAAAAAAAGAGAAGAAGCTATCTGCTTCAAGAAATCCTATTTTGGATGTAATATTTCTTTCATGTTTTGATGTCAATTTTTCTATTTCATAAGGTATTTGCATAACCGAGGCTCTGAACTGCCATTTTAGGGTTACCCATTGGTATTTTTCTTCTTTGGGGGGGTGGGGGGGGGGGGAACTTCGCAAGGACTGAATTCAGTTGCTCCGCCCCCGCTAACTACGATCCTGATTTTCTTTTTTGGTCCATTAGTTGTTTAAGCAGGGGAAATTTCAGTCATAGACGACTGGTCTTCCTCATTCCAATGCTGGTCGATAGAAAGCCCGAGCCTACACTTTTACCGACCCAAGGGATTTTTAACCTCCCACACCACATAGACATGGTATGAGAGCAACCGGCCTTTGATGACGCTGTAAGTTATACACAGCGGTGGAAATCCAAATTGGCAGAGCTGGGGGCACGGGGAATCGAACCGCCGACCCTCAGATTAAGAGTCTGACCTAGAAAAAAGCCAGACACTCTAACCACTCCGCCACAGAGAACGCCAGTTTGTAAACTGGAAATGAGATCCTGTGAATGTGTATAAAAAAAGAAACTCAATATATTAGAACTGGTTGTCTCAAACCCCTTATCTCTCAAAGGCTGCTTAATATCCATATATTATGGTTATACTTTGGTGTTGAGAATTGCCCAACGGTATTACCAAAACATGTAAAACCCTTGACTACATTAATTCACGCGAGACCTAGGTATGTTTTATTTGGTAGAATTATATGTTATTAGAACAGGTTTGGAAATATATAAACTAACAAAATCCTTGTATGTGGATTAGAAATAGCAGTATTTATTTGGAATAGAAACATTCCCATGCTATTATTCACACATAGCAATAATAAGGAGATGGAACGCCTGATTAGATATTAGCTTTAAGTTTGATTGATTGATTGGTGGTTGCTTTACGCCGTGTCGGCAGCATAGGCCATATTCACGGCGAGAAATGTTAGTTTTTTCTTCAAACCATCGCTTTTACATGTAAAAGTAGGCAATCAATTATGTGCCAATAGACACTCATTAAATTAGAAAGCTCACAATCATATATTTGTGGTCAAGGGAAACAAATTCCCATAGAAAAAGAAAAGTTTGATTAATAATTGATAGAATCTATTTAGTAAACTATATGAGGTGGTACAATCCAGCTGCCCTCAAAAAGGCTAAAATGTTTTCCTGATTTAGCTTAGTAAAAAGGTCATGCATACTGTCTGCAGTGTGGAACTGTTGGCGCAGGGCCAAACAAATCAACGCAACTTAGTCAAATGTGTTGAAGTGTCAGCGGGGACTGAGCTTTAAGTAGACTGCCTTAGAATACTTATATCACCAGAGGATACAGGGTTTTGAAATGTAGGTTACCATGGTACTTCTAAGAGTAGCCGCACTCGTTGTAGAAGTTGCACCTGTGCGTAGTTATAAAAACTGCATTCCTCTGTGTGGGTCTTTGAATTATTTTAAAGGGAAAACTCCGCATCGAAAGCTTGTTTGTTAAAGTAGATCGATGCAATTGTGTATGAACACGATTGGTATCTACATGTAGTCAAGTAATCAAGAAGTAATATTCTGCTTCTATCCTGGCTAGTCTATTCATATTCCGTATTTTATAAACATGCCATTACTTATTAGTCCAAAAAGCAATCTAAAAAGGTTCAGAGTTTACCTTTTTTTTAAATATATACTTTAGGTGTGAGTTGAATAAGTCTATTTGTAGATATATTCTTACTGAAGAAAACACACATGAGTCTTAAAATGTATATATTAATTCAGCAATCTTCGCGAATTTCTATAAAAAGAAATGCTTATACTTAGACGAACGTGTCCTTAAAGGGATTTAGCAATTATCTGTGGAATTAAACAACGCAAATTAATTCATGTGCTTCGATTGCAATATCTGGGACTATATACACGATTTCACTGCCGTTGATATTGTATATCATTAATGTGTTCTATGCTATATTAGTATACATTTCTGTTCTATATTAGTATACATTTCTGTTCTATGTTATATTAGTATACATTTCTGTTCATTTCTATGATCGAGTACTTCCACCAACACTTAGTCTAGTCCTATAATATTTCGGTGAGAATATAATAGAATAATAAAAAGAGAAGCTCAGTCCATTACAAAATATGGTACTCTAAAAAAAACACCCAACATTTTACTTCGTTTTTCTGTCCATGTTTTAGTTGAAGCATCAAATGTGTTGAATGATTGCGAAGACTTGTCGAAGTTAGAAGTTGATTTGTTAAACTTTATATAAACTAGTGACCAGTTATAGGAGCCCGAGGTAAATGCTTCGAATTTTAATTGTGCTATTGCTTTTATTTTTGATTATTCAAATTCATTTTCTATTATTCAAATAAAGCAGTGATAGTAATCATATATAAGTTTCTATTTATATAACAATGCATGAGTCTTGACAGTAAAGTTCTGGTCAAAAGGCCAGGGCTACATTATTGTAATGCAAGCCCCAAACTAGGTCACTGGGCTCAGTGAGTGAATGATGGCCTTACTATTTGTCCATAAAATTAAGACTAGGTCACTGGGTTAACCTAACATTGGTACCATGCACCGTGTATGAAAAAACTAGGAACTATCGGAACGTAGGCCTACATGCCATACACTAGCAATGGTGGAAATGTAAACCACGAGGAACTTCCATACAAACCACTTGTAAGGGGTCATTTGGAATATGCAGAATGTGCAAACAAACATACACATAGCCTACATATGCGTATGCATACGGTAGATTTTCTATCTATTCATAATTTTTTTTCATTGATAGACCTTGATTAAATAGCAAATACTAGGAGGACAATCTCCGAACAGTGCAATAACGTAAGCTGAACAAAATCCCAGGGACGGCAGCCCAGTATTGCTATAATTCAAAAGCAGATACAGAGAATCACGTTTTTTGGCTAATAAATTTATTAATTAGGTTTAATACATTTTTACAGGAGCCTTTTACTTGGCTAACTCTAGATAACATTAATCTAAGCTTATTCCATCAGTAGAAATTAATTTAGTAGCTTTTCTTTCTCTATGCTAGCTGACCAGGTAGTATAACCCAGAATTCAAATTAAAGCCTGACTGAATTATTACTTATTTGCAGGAGTTCATTTACAAAGCTAATTATGATTAAGTATTAGATTAATTTTTGTATGATGAATATTCTTTGGCAATTGAAGACAGGAGGCATCATCTATGGGTTGATCACGGTCATAGTGTCGAAGCACACCAGGCACACATCGCTTGCAACACATTTTTCACACATTTAAACATAGGGATTTTTGGACCATCTAGCTCTCAGTCAAATTGGGACAGGAGAGCTGATGGTCCCTGACTAATAAATTTTTGTATTCACATAATTGAACACACCTCTTGATTTCCAATGTCTTAATGCAGTCCAAAGGCATCCCCACTCTTGCATATTCCTGTGCTGCCCCTCGATGAAGACTATGGGACGTCACCATTGGCCACCATCGTAGATCGGCAGCCTTCAGAACTGTTTGCATGCATTTCGTGAATATTTGGCTGGTCAACGGGTCCCTGTTTGACAGAATGAATGCTGGGGCCCCCATATGCACACGGAAGCGGCGGCAGTATTTTTTCCATGCATGCACCGGACAGAATGGAGAAATGGGTACCCGAGGTAGTTCAATGTGGAAGATGTCCTCTGGTCTGTGTGTGGTTTTGGTGCTTCTGATCATCACCATCATCCCCGTGGGGAACCGGGGTAGAACAGTTTCCATGCACCCTGTGGACCAACACTGCACTTTAGCCCCGACTTCATCTAGACGAGATGTTGGACTGGCCCATTCCAATCAATCGGCTGGTCATGTGAAGCCCTAGGTAGATTAATGGAGAATGAATATATTATATCATACACCAACTGTATTCATATTTATATATATCACAACTACCAAGTCATTCTTCACTTCCTAGAAGGCCGTGGCTAGGCTCAATCTAGTACTGGTTATGCTTTTTTGCCTCCATGCTAGAGTATATTATCCTCGTATCCCTGGTGTGTATCTGTCGGTTACCACAGCGCTACACACCCCAATTTTGAGGGTCTTCTGGTGGGTGGGGAGCGAGGATGACAAACCAAAAAAAACTAAAAATGGCTACACAAAACCCCCCAAACAAAAAACTAATATTAGACATGGAAACGAAATTGGACTCGAATTCAGACTCACGTCCGAACGCTGATGATTGGCCATGGTTCATTATGATCGAATCATTAAACGACGAGGCATCAGTTGCCAAACTTTCCCCTTTTGCCACAAGGGTATTATGGGAATCACTGGCACAGTTAAAGATCTGAAGAAGCTACAAACTTGACATATTCTGGTGGAGTGTGCTAAGAAAGCGCATGCCGATAATCTGCTACGTGCAAGCACGCTAGCAGGCATCAGCATCAATGCTTCTCCTCATCGAACTCTCAACTCTAGCAAAGGAGTAATCCGGACTAGAGATCTTGATGATGTTGATGAGGATGAGATAGAGCATGAGGGATAACAAGTCCATAAAAACAGCGACATATATCCTCATGTTTGGCCAGCCTGTTCCGCCCAAGAATTTGAAAATTGGATACCTCAGTGTGAATGTGGATGTCTTCATCCCAAACCCACTTTGGTGCTTCCAATGCCAGAAGTTTGGTCATGGCAAGGATAGATGCAAAAATGAAATCATCTGTTTTAAGTGCGGTCAGAAAGGTCACAACAACACCAGTTGTCAAAACCAGGCAAGATGTTCCAATTGCCTGGGTGACCAAAGCTCATTCAGCAGATCAAAACTGAAAAGCGGCTAAGCTACCCAGAAGCTCGAAGGCTGGCCGAGGCGAATACTCCCTCGCCAACCACCAAGAACTATGTTGCGGCGGCCAAAGTCTCCAACAGGACAATTGAATGCCAGATTGAACGAACATGGTTGACTCAGGGGAAGCCTACTACCTTCACCCCAGTCCCAATCCGACTCCGATTTCGACCAAAGAAATAACAATAGTAAAAATAGTATTGCAGTGCAGATGCTGGCCGAGCCGGCGATGCCCAAAAAGAAAAAAGAATAATTTGTCGGACCGAGTTCTGAAGGGATTTTTTACCCCTATGGACAAAATGTCCAGGGGGTCATCGATCTCCAAAAACTTAATATTAAATCGATATCAGGAGCTGATATTGAGATGCCTGAGACTGCGGAAACCCGCAGTCGAAGTCTCTCCCCCAAACCAAAGGCGAGGGGGAGAACACCTGTCACTGCTCCAAAATGACAGTGACAGGTGGATCTCTTATTCATTGGAACTGCCAAGGTTTTAGGAGCAACATCGATGAGTTGTTATTCTTTGTTGCAACTTCAATCCACTTGCTGTTTGCCTACAAGAAACTTATATTAAAGCTTCTGAGAGTTGTAGTCTTAAAAGCTATACCATTTATAACAAGCATGCACCAGATGAAGACCAAGCCGCTGGCGGCTCCACCATCTTGGTCAGACATGATGTGGTATGTATGTCAGTGGCGTTAGACACAACACTACAGGCTGTAGCTGTTCGTCTGACGCTGCATAAGACTGTAACTCTCTGTTCCATTTACATTCCTTCGAGCTCCTTTCTCACTTTACAAGAACTGGATGCCCTTGTGGACCAGTTACCGTCCCCATATTTACTTATGGGTGACTTTAACGGCCAAAACCCATTATGGAGGGGGGGGGGGACAATAGGAATGCTAAAGGCAAGAGAATTGAGGAATTTGTGGCCGGTCATGCTCTGTGTGTATTGAACGATGGTTCGTGCACATATTTGCATCCCGGCTATGGAACATACTATGCCATCGATCTCATCATTGTAGAACCAGAACTGGTGCTGGACTTTTCGAGGAGGGTCTGGGACGACCTCTGCGGGAGTGACCACTTTCCAATTATTCTTAATTGCAAGGGGGCATCTCCCGTAGAGTGAGAGAGGAGCTGGCGGCTGCGTAAAGCCGTCTGGCCCACCTTCCAGACCCTATGTCGCGAGGAGCTCACTCCAGACAACAGTGACATCGATGCCTTCACTGAGATGCTGAGATGGATCACAGAGAAAACTGTTCTGAAGACCTCGGCAACTCCCAAGCGTCTGACACCTCCATGGTTGGATGACGGGAGTAGGAGGGCTATTAAGGAATGAAAGAAACCTCAGCGTAAATTCCACAGGAGACCGACTGCTGAAAATCTGGTGCTCTTTAGAATTCTGTGGACTCGCAGAACAACCAAAGAAGCACGGAGGCAGTGTTGGAGACGATTCGTTTCTAGCATCACCATGCGCACATTGGGGAAAGTGGGGACAATGATCAGGAGAATCAAACAATGGGGAGGCGATTCTTCTGTAATCCAACACTTGAAACACAACGGCACCATTCTCACATCACTCGATGAAATAAGTGAAGAATTGGCTCGTGCCTTTGCTGGAAACTCGTCTTTGGCAAACTGCCTCCCGGGCTTTCTGGCCATCAAGGAACGCCAAGAGCAAAAGCTCTTGGATTTCTCCTCAAATGGCGAGGAGCATTACAACTACCTATTCAGTATGGGTGAATTGGGGTGTTCCTTGAAAAGCTCGCATGACACAGCAGTTGGACCTGATGGAATTCATTATCAATTTTTTAAACATCTCCCCAAAACTGCGCTGAGACTGTTGCTTCAACTCTTCAACAACATCTGGGAGCCGGGTGTCATCCCCGCCTCTTGGCGTGAGGCGACAGTAATATCGATTCCCAAACCTGGCAAAGACCAGAGTGAAGCGAACAACTATCATCCCATAGCCTTCACAAGCTGCATCTGTAAAACCAAGGAACGTATGGTAAACAACCGCCTCATCTGGCTACTGGAGTCAGGACACCATGTGTCCAACCTCCAATGTGGCTTCAGACGGGGCTGCAGCACCCTCGACCATTTGGTTCGCATAGAGACTTTCATAAGAGATGCTTTCCTTAAGAAGGAGCATGTTGTGGCTGTCTTTTTCGACCTCGAAAAAGCCTATGACACAATGTGGCAGCACAGCATCATGGAAAATCTCCATGCCATTGGCCTTCGTGGCCACCTGCCAATTTTCATCAGGAACTTCCTAGCCTTCAGGCATTTCCGCGTCCGTGTGAAGACTACCTATTCCAGCCTACACTCACAGGAACTAGGAGTACCTCAAGGCAGCATACTGGTCGTGACCCTTTTCGGAGGTCAAGGTCAATGGTATTGCTGCTGCTGTGAAGCGGGGGTCTCCTGTAGTCTTTTCGTGGACGACTTTGTCTTCTATTACAGTGGTGCTAACATGAATGTCATAGAGAGACAGCTACAATTAAGAATAAATGGGATCCATTGATGGTCACTTCTGAACGGATTCAAATTTTCCAAGACCAAAACAGTCTGCATGCACTTCTGCCTGAACCGTAGAATGCATGCAGAACCAAAGCTGACCCTTGATGGGGATCCCATTAAAGTTGTTGTGGAAACAACATTTTTGGGCCTCATTTTTGATGCAAAACAGTCTTTCGTGCCACATATAAAGTACCTGAAAACAAGATGCCTGAAAGCGCTAGATAGTCTGAGGGTGCTGTCCAGCTCAGAATGGGGAGCGGACAGAGATGTTTTGCTCTCCGTGTACAAAACCTTGGTTTGATCACGAGTGGATTACGGCAGCAGGCCCTTGGGGCCTTCCGCACCTCACCGGTTCAGAGCCTCTACGTCGAAGCCAATGAACCATCACTTAACAACAGGAGAATCAAACTGGCCATGCAATATGTAGTCAAGATAAAAACTAATGCATTGAATCATGCACACAATTGTCTATTCTAGCAACATGACGAATCCAGGTATGAAGCCAGGCCGAATTACATCCAGCCCCTGAGGCTCCGAATGAAACGTCATTTGGAGGCCTTAGGTGTGGATTTGGACATGTTGGAGGATGCCAAAGTCCCAGAACATCCCCTGTGGTCATTGAGGAAGCCCTTGGTTATCTTCCGACTCACGGAATTGAGGAAGTCTGGGATACATCCACTCGAATACCAAGGACTGCATGCAGAGATTCAAGGCCAGTTTGCAGACCACCTCTCCATATACACTGATGGTTCGAAAGACCAAAGCCGGGTAGCTGCTGCGGCAGTCTGACGAGGGAAAAGATTTTGCTTGCCTGATCAGAGCTAGATTTTCACTGCGGAGGCAAGAGCACTCCTTCTCGCGATGGAGTGTATCGACGTATCCAACCACAGCAACTATGTTATATACATTGATTCGTTCTCCTGCCTCCTGGCTGTTGCTGGAATGAAAACGGATCACCCTATTCTAGCAAAGGTCATTTATAAAATGAACCAACTGGCAACAGATGCGTATGACATCCACCTGTGCTAGGTGCCTGGCCATGCCGGCATACAAGGAAACAAACGAGCTGATCGGGCTGCGAAGAAGGCCCTGAACTGTGATCTTGAACCGCGTCTGATCCCTCACTCTGATCTGAAGCCACTAATAGCCCACCCACATAAAATCCAAATGGCACCGTGAGTGGGATGAAAACATTAATAAACTTAAAGAAATTGAACCGTCTGTGGGAAAACCACCACATACTCATGCGGGAGGTCGGCGGGACCAAGTGGTCTTTAGCCGCTGCCGTATTGGCCACTCGTGGCTTACACATGCTTTTCTGCTCAAGGGGGAGCCTCCCCCTGAATGTATTGGGTGTCAGTCCTCACTGACACTCAAACACATTTGACTAAGTTGTGTTTATTTTTTTGCCCTGCGCCAACAATTTTACACTGCAGACAGTATGCATGACCTTTTTACTCAAGTAAAACAATAAGACATTTTAACCTTTTTGAGGGCAGCTGATCTGTGCCACCTCATATAGTTTGCTAAATAAATTCTAACAATTATTAATCAAACTTTTCTTTTTTTATGGGAATTTGTTTCCCTCGGCCACAAATATATAATTGTGAGCTTTTTAATTTAATGAGTGTCTATTGGCACATAATTGATTGTCTGCTTTTACATGTAAAAGCAATGGTTTGAACAACAACAACAAATTTCTCGCCGTGAATATGACCTATGCTGCCGACACGGCGTAAAGGAACCACCAATCAATGAATCCATAAAATACGAATACGACCAGACAACACTGCAGAGCCCGGACATGATTCCTTCCGTCGATGTTCCGATTCGCTTCTTCTTTCGTCGACGGACTTTAGCAGCACCCTGGAGTAACGCCCTCCATCGGTTCTCGACTTGGATGATCTTGGCATCATCTTGTTCTTTGATCAAATCTTATGATTGACGATATTGCAGCTCTCAGGTCTGTACTGATCGAGTGTCAGGTGAGGAATGGCCTAGCTTTCAAATCTACTACCGGAAGTTAACTTGGACCAAGGTTGCAGAATGCTACACTACACCGTATCTATGGTATGCATTACTAAGGAGCCTGTAGTCAGGGTTTTGAATTATGCATGTTACCGGCAACCTGTACAACATTATTTATTGTCAGTAGGTTAAGCAAGGCATGTAGTTGATTATAACTGACTATAACATAAACATTTATGATTTAAAATATATGGACTGAAGTGCACTATGAAGATATTGTCATGTTTCCTTCATAGTCATTTTAAAAGTTAGTTGTCAGGCAGACAGTCATACAAGCAGTCATACAGGCAGACAGGCATACAACCAGTCATATAGTCAGGCAGGCAGTCATACGCATCGTACGCCAACAGTACGGACTGATAGTAGGCTATACACGAGCGCCACCTAACGTTATCTCGGCCAGCAAGAGAATGGAGAGAACTGCCTTTCCCAGCTCAGCGGAGGTTGGATTCTGAAATATATAATGAAGAAAACCAAAAAAACTGAAAACGACAAAAAAAAGGGATATTGGATTGACCACACCGAAATCAGCTTCATCAGAAGACGTGTGCAAAAAAAGTTTTAGTTTTTTTCCATAACGAGCTGGCATTAGAACGTATTAGGGTCTAGATCAGCCAGAAAAGGATCTCTAAGTTAATCTGTAAGCAATAAACATCACCGTCCGAATAATAATAATAATAATAATAATAATGATAATAATAATAATGATAATAATAACAACAAAACCAATAATAAAAGATGTAACGCCACACATGCCACTGATATAGCAAGTATATAACCAAAGACCCTATAGAGGGTGTGTAATGACGTCATGAGGCAACTTTCGGTGGCCATATTGGATTACATACAGAAGGCTTGCACCTGTCTATATTGTGCTTATTTACCTATTTGTTGGTTTATTTGTCACTGTTTTGAGCAGTTTGGCTTCAGAAGTTGTTGTTAAAGTGCTGAAAGTAAACACATTGGATGTAAACTTCCCAGAACAGGGAAAATGATGTTACTGCATCAGCATACATTCACAACATGGCTAGGCAAGGGTGCTTGTAATCCAAGATAGCTGATTGCTGACCTCTGGCCACTGAGTGATGATGTCACATGCACTCCCTCTATAATACTGTTATAGGGTCTTTGATATAACTCACCCAATCCCATATCAGAATGGACATCGCCATCACGATTGAGTTTTAAGCTGCATAATCTGACAACAACAAAAACAACAAAAAGCAACATTTTCTAAACCAAGGCAATCAATTACAATAATCTTTTTGTTTTTAATGGCAGAAACTTAAAATTGTTAGCTTGCTTATGGGGGTGGGGTCCTAACCTTACGACGGTTACCGGCTGCAGACCAGAGAAACATTCCTGTATGATTTCGAGGCTGCATACCACTAGAGCTGAGAGCTACGAGCTTTGTATAGGCTGCATCAAAGAGGATAATAATAATACGTCACGAAGCGACGCTTACAGCTACAAGTGGAGTGTCTCTTCATAAAGACCCAGGAAAACGCTTGAACATGCTCTCACCATTCCATTAGGTGGCAGCACCAGGTTAGTCATAACCATAGCAGAGAGCGTGTATATAAACAGATGAGAGGGACAACTCCCGCGAAAATCGGTAACACAGGCTACAGTGGCGTTCCTGGCGGTTAGTGTTGAACAAGCTTTGAGTTTGCCGGTATGCGCAGTGCAAAGCATTTGTTTTTATTCAAAATTAATAGAAATACAGAAGCCTAACCTTATCAATTTAATATAATCCTTTTGGTAAACATGTTTTCTATATGTGTTCCAAGCGGTTTGTTTCTATGTGGTGTAGTTTTAGAGATATTTAACGTTTTCTGTATGAAGATTGCTCACCGCCATTGACAATGCCTTGAGTTTGCCGTACGTGTAGTGCAAAACGTGTATTTTATTCAAAATTAATAGAAATTCAGAACCCTAGCCATGTAAATCTAATATAGTCTCATTGTTAAATATGTTTTCTATATGTGTTCCAAACAGTTTCTATGTAGTGTAGTTTTAGAGATATTTCACTTTTTCTGTACGAAGATTCCTCAAGGCCATTGACAATGCCTTGAGTTTGCCGTACGCGTAGTGAAAAACGTCAGTTTTATTCCAAATTAATAGAAATCCAGAACCCTAACCATATCAATTTAATATAATCTTTTTGGTAAACATGTTTTTCTATGTGTATTCCAATCAGTTTGTTTCTAGGTGTTGTAGTTTTAGAGATATTTAACGTTTTCTGTATGAAGATTGCTCACTGCCATTGAAAATGCCTTGAGGTTTGCCCATATGCTTAAGCTGTTCAACAACCACCACTTGGAGCACCACAGTCGGCAGCTGTTACATGGTCTAGTATGAGAGTTGTCCCTCTCATCTGTTTATATACACGCTCTCTGACCATAGCTATAAACAAGAATGTCATTGACCACAGTTTCTCCGTCATAAGCGATACGTTGGTCTGAGTACATTATACGTAGTGATTTTATGCTAAAACAAATATCGATTGTATCTAGAATCAAGGAAACATCACGACTACAGCTATAGACTTTTGCGTTAGCTTACACCTAGCCTGACGGTACAGCTATGTAAACGATCAATTTTGTATGTTGGTATGTTCGCATTGATAGCATATACACAGCTTAAATTCATGTGCGCACGATAACATCGCTAATCAATAGACGAGATCACCGTTCCGAGTACGCATGCGCTGAAAACAGCGCTAGCAGCAAAGCAAAGGCGTACAGCCATTGAGTTTGCCGATACGCATACGGCAAAGCTTCCATTTTATTCAAAATTAATAGAAATACATAACAATTTGGCATAAACATGTATGTCCACATGCAATATTATGATCTGATGAATATAACTAAGACAAAACTAGCCATAGTTAAACATTTTGAGCTAAGAAACATACAATTCCACACAAAACAATCAGTCACTTTAAGGCTGATATCCACATAACTATTATTAATTCTTGTTCTAAATATTAAAATGTCAAATGTGTCAACATACACTTGTTTCAGAGAAATATATAACCAATATATGATTAAACCTACTAATTTTCTAGTTCTACATATGTCATTAACGATAGGATATAAATAAAAACATGAATAAAATAAGTAAAACTGACTCTGCCTATGGCTCTAATACTAGTCTGAGTGCCCAGATTTATCTAAATCTAAATGCACATGACATAAGATGTGCTAATTATATTGATGTAAATGCAATGCTGGATAAAAGAATAATATCTTAATTTATTATATATATTTTTTTAGTTGGTATTCTATGTACCAAACAAGAGCTGAGATGAGCTGAAACTAGCACATTTCATAGTCGCACCCAGTGTATTAGCATGTGCAGTTAAGACCAATTTCCTTCACTCGAGACCCGACCGTTGGGCAAATAATATCAGCCATTAAAATTAGAACTACACTAATAGAATTTACCTGGAGTAGTATACATTTCCAAATGTAAAAGGTTTTATGGTTGCTTTGCTGGTTAATCATAGACAAACGAACTTGCATAGCCTATATACGGGTGAAAGATGGAAGTGCTCGTTGTTCAAGGATGCAATATTCTAGTTGTTTTTGTGTGTGTGTTTTTGTGGTATATTAGTTGTTTAAGCAGGGGAAATTTCAATCGCGGACAATTGGTCTTTTCCATTCCACTGCTCCTTGTCCTATACTAGTGTCGTAGGGGTGATGAAAATGGGAAATATTGCGCCTAGAGGGGGACTCGAAGGCACAACTCTTTGCATTCCGGGCCAGTGTGCTAACCATTACACCACCTAGGCTCCTTGATGTCACCACACTACCCACGCCTACCTGTCTATGCGGCTCCTTGCCTGAGAGGTCAGTGCAGACCACTACACTAGGGTGATGGGGCCCAGAACTTGATCCTCACACTGTAGACCCCTCCCCCCCTCCAAGCAAACAGGGGAACGAGTACGCTTGCTTTGCATGTCTTTATTCTCCACTCACTGTGGCATCTACGATCAAGTGACCCGCCTCTGCCCTGCAGGGTCCCATGTCAACTTCCTTGGGGGGGGAGGTTATGCTAGCCGCACACAGTAGGTGGCAGCCTTGTCGTGGCGCTGCCGGGCGGCTACCGTACTGCCACCTATTGCTGTAAACTGCAACGGTGATGGAGCAGTCCTTGCTGCCACCATACGGTAGTGAAGCTCATGGCTGGAGTGCTACACTAGTAATACTCAATTTCAGGCTAGGTGGCGATAAGTATAATTTTTTAAGTCATTGATTTGACTCAGCCAGGGTTCGAATCCATGATCGAGTTCAAATCCCATGACCTACCGGAACGGGAGGTAGATGCACAACCCATTTGGCCATCCCGCAGCTCGACACACCTAGACAGGGTTTATACTACCATATAGAAAAACTGTCAGAATACTGTACTATAGGCATAACCACAGCAATCCGCAATCCAACCAATTTGATATATTCTTTACATGTTCATCTTGCATATCCAACTACTTTTGGGATTCAGAATTTAAGAAATCATGTACATTATTAGGCTTTTATTTGAATGGAGAAAACCCCGTGACCATTATTTTGGTATGGTGACATTCATTTCCAGTTCAGAAAATGTACACCAATATAGATAAACAATGCTACCTAATAGGCCTACCAGTAGCTTCAGAGATTGTTTACAATGGACCCTTATCAAAGCAGCGTTTGATTGGATGGGGTCACCATTCACCTGTAGTGCAGGTGAATATTCTGCCAGCAATAGGCCTGTCGGTTATAAGCACGCACAACCGGTGGCATTCATTGGCGCCAGTAAGGTGATACTGATGAAGAAATGACTATGGCAAAAGGAGACCCCATTTTGCCAGAGATAAATTTCTACATCAGTATTTTGTATTTATGATGAAAACTAGGATGAGGAGGGGGAGAGGGGCGTGCTACCAAAGTCAGTTCAAGAATAAGAGGCACACTTCCCATCTTAGTTCGATCCTTTAAACAAACTTGTTAAAATAAATGTTTGTCCTTAGGAAAATCATCCACTTCCCGAGCTTGTGACAAGAAATCCTCATTATGCTCCAGGAGAGAACAAATGTTCGAACACTGCGCTCCACAGTCTCCAGCCAGGTAGCAGTTCCTCAGAGCAGACTCAAAGGCTTTTAGTATTGCTGCCCCGAGACTGTGGAATGCTCTGCCAGGATATATCACAGGTTGTAAATCTGTTGGTGCTTTTAAAAAAGGTCTTAAGACACATTTGTTTAAATCTGCTTTTAACTAGGTGAAATTTATTTTCCTGTATATTTGTTTGTTATGTAAAGCGCCTGAGAACGGCTTGCTGGATTGGGCGCTATATAAATGTTTTATTATTATTATTATTGATCTAGCCATATAATTTTTTTAACCGCACCATGTATTTAACGTGTGGCTTATTTCGTACATATAACGACCAAAGTGAAGTAGAGCACATACAGTTCACCTTGAAACCAAGACCTCGTGTGAATAGGAGCTTCTCGTGGCAATAGCGTTGTCCTCTCCCAAGTGAATCGTGTTGTTAACTGTGCGCTCATTGGTTCCTACATCGATCACAGAAACTGTATTTATCGCGAAACCGAACAAAATCAGTTTCTAATCTGGATTTTAAAATGTCAAGCAATGATATTATTATATATTACTTGTATTATTGTTGGGAATGTTCTGGTATGCACTTGATTTAAACGAGAATCTCGTATTTCTCATCTTGGTGGTCCGAACTTTCCAACCAATCAGACTACAGGATTCATCACGAATTCGGCCAGAGCCACCGCCCATTTATTTTCATTGACTGCCATTTTGAATCCACAAGAACTCGTTCGGGGAGTCCTTAGCAGTTCAGAAAATCCAGGTAAGTTCCACAAGTTTACTTGTAAACTATCAACATTGTGCGTTAAAGAATTAAGGTAGTTTGTGTTGTATAGTTGCATGCATTGTCACATGTTTATAGGAGGAGGAGACGGAGACAGCTGTTTTTGAGATGACATCTCCTAGTTAGGTCGTGACTGTCGGTACTGACTGGCGTACTTAGATACTTCCCGAAGGCGGCACTGACACAGTGACAGTGACACATGCAAGGCTGACGCTGCTCTGCGGCCACTGCAACCACTGGCTGGGGGCGGTATCAGAACCAGAAGCCACATTAAATGACACCATAGGTTGGCTTAGATAGAACATTGGTCAGATTGGAACAAATCTCTAGACTTGGATATCGGTTTGGGCTATAATTATGTGAGCACACCCAAAGTTTAAAACTTTTGAAACTTACAGCTTACTAGTTACTTACCAAGTTACCCACAACCCACAATCCAATAGCATAGCGTAATACTAAAACTAATACTAATAGTAATGCGGTTCACTCGGTTGATATTCCTTAAAATAAAGGGTGCTTTCCATCCTAACTGGAAGGGTCAACTTGAACCTAAGTAGTATCATAAATAATCACTAGATAAAAGATTCACCCTGTGCTTACAGTACTGTAAGTACAGTGGTGAAAACCAACCCATTAGAAAAGCTGGCCAAGAATTTCGACATGCTGGGGAAATTAATTCAGTGAATAATGTCTTAATTTAAGAAGCAATATTTATTCTTTATATATGTTTTTATATTTCCCCACTACCTTTGAGTTAAAGAATGTAACAAAACATGCAGTTTAATAGACTTTATAAGTGAAATCGACAGCGTTCTATGGCTGCCATCTTGTCTTTTTGCATTCTCTCCCATTTCACCAACTCTGTGCTGATATAAGTAACCATTTGACACTGGTGCCAGGCATTCTACTTCCTGTTCCATACTAAAGCTATTTTCGTCCGTATTTAGATTACGTTGTCGTTCACCCCTGTACTATAAGTACGGGGTGAATCTTTTATCTACATAATCACCTGAGTAACTAGCCACCTGTTTATATTGTCCATGAACCCGCCTCCCCCATCTTTATTGCTTAAACTCATGTCAAAGTATAAAATAATAGTCTTATGATGGTAAAACGCTAAGAGAACACATGGTCAACAAATCATTTCTTACATCATACATGGGCAGATATATGCGATAGGCTGTGCATAAGAAGTTGACAAGAAACCTGTACACACAATATTAATTACTAATTTGTTTGCACATTCGTGCTAGTAATTGAATTATCATTATTTTAGACCCAATTATCTTGAAATAAACCTCTTATAATTAAGTTAATCCAAATTACAGTAGAGTAGGTTGTAGCGATCAACATATGTTTATTTATTTATTTTATATATAGCAAACACAGAAAACTTGGATTTTGGAACTGTGAGGAGAACAGAAATACTCATATTAATAGGTTGTTGTTGTTGGCTGCAAAATGTCAATTGGTGAGGCATTACGGAACACGCTAATGACTGCTGGCCAGTCTTTACTTAGTCTGTGGAACCACCCTTGCCTTGATGCAATCCGAATGTTTGGGAACCAGTCTGTTAGGGCTTCTGAACCCGACCCTCCAAATCGACCTGATTAAAGCTGCATAGTCCGATGAAAACATAAAATTGTCAAAACCAAAACAATTATCTAGATTTGATTATACATATCTAACTTAGATGCTGGTGCACGTATTAAATATCTGTCATCACATATAAGGGGATACAGATACATTATCTCAGAAAATGAGATAAACTCAAAACCATCGGACTATGCAACTTTAAGTTCACACTGCCTTCCAAGTTCCATGCAAAAGATCTCCCTCCTCTCCTCCCGCCCCACCCCCACCCTTCTCCATCCCCTGCCTCGCCTCACCCCCACCCTTCCCCATCCTTTGCCTCGCCTCTGGTGTCTTTTCAACTATTGTCCATGTTCACTAGCTGCACGAAGCCGAAGGGACCGTTACGAGGCACATCTCTACACTGACATTTGAGGTGAAATGTGGAACTGCCTTAGTTCATGTGCACTAAATTTACAGCTAAAAAATAGCCACATAATTGAACACTACAGGTATATGTGAAAAAAAACATGTCTGCGCTCCACCATTGGAGAGTTGAATTTGGTCTGGGTTATCATTTAACAAATATAGTTCCACCTGGCAGTACTTTTTGTGATAGTGATTAAGCAACATTTTGAAACAAAAACTAACGCGGTTTGATGGTACTGTGATATTGGTTACTGATACTGTGATACTGTGATGTATGTCACTATTTTAGTATCATGTAGCAAGAATTGTTGTTCCTGCAACGAAGGACCGTTGCCATGGTGACTCCTAGTTTGGACAGGTATTGGTGTCAGGGATAGAAGAGACTGAGAGATAACACGCCTGGGTAATCATTTTGATAAGCCTGTTTATATTCGTGTGCAGATCATTAGTGTCACTCATACCTCCACCAGTCCCCACAGAGTAACATCATTGCCACCATTCACAAGGTAGACCTACACCTTCATCCCACTTACAAACCTGCCTACTCGAATGCTTTTTGCACAGTTTTAGGCTGGAGTACACCAATACACAACATTTCAAAGTTTCACGGTTTAAGTACATGGTTCTATATTCTTGCAACACGTGAGCAACATCTGAAGTCATATCGACTTGTGACATTACACACTCGTGACAAATTTGGCATACTGCTCTACTGGGACGCCATGTCTCTGGCACCATGACATTATAGCCATATTGTCCTGACACTAAGCCAACTAGTTCGTTGCCCTAACATCCTTCCCGATAACCGTGTCAGGTATGAGTGTAATGCGGTCGAGGTCAGCACGTCAATCACCCGATAAGATAAGCCCCGTTAAATGACATTTTTCGAATATTTAGAATACTGATAATAATCAAGTCTGAGTAATGTTTGCGGCCCAGTGCATTTCTCACTAATGTATACCGCGAATTCGATCATCAATTTTATGTCATTGGTTTGACTCGACTGGGAACCGATCTCCCGATCTCCCGCACGCGAAGCCCGCGGTCTACCGATTCGGCCACCGCGCCCGGTGTCTGTGCAATAAGAAGGTTGCTTGTTATTTAGCCTAAATCCGAGAGCTAATCTATGTATCTCGTCTTGGTATGTCAGACAAGGAATGCGGTGTGAGGTGTAATTAGCTTGGGTTACACACCTGACCTGGTACCATTATAAGGCTGTGCGGGGTGCTTTCTCAACCCTGCCGCTGTAGTGGATCTACACGTCCTGTCAGGGTCTTCCTACGTGAAGATAGGATCATCCTCACCGGTTGTAGAGTTACTTACTGAGTAAAGCTAGGATTCCTTACACGCGGTATGCGAAAGCGGCAAAAAATCGAAAAGCATCTAAGTCAATGGGGGTGATTCCTTACACACGGTATGCGGCATGTGAATACTGAATCGGTCCATGTAGCGATCGGTGCGGCATGCGAATGCCCATAGATAACAGTGTTAGAGAAACCTGACACTATGTGTGTGGGTGTGGGTGAAAGGACCCAAACCGTTTGCATGCCGCATACCGCGTGTAAGGAATCCTAGCTTAAGTCTAAAGCTAAGATTCCTTACACGCGGTATGCGAATTCGGCAAAAAATCGAAACGCCTTGAAGTCAATGGGCTACATCCTTTACACGCAGTATGCGAATGCGGCAACTCAAACGGTCCCTGTAGCGATCGATGCGGCACGTGGTATGCGAATAGAAACCTCAGTCGCACGTGTCCATTAGTTTTAGACGAGGAGAGGCGACTGAGCATTAAGGAACGGTCACACACAAGGGTGCAGAGGGGAAACATATGGTAGTGGTGGTGGTGGGGTTACGGGTTGGTAAAAATGCTACCATAGCCACAGAAATATGAATACTTATCTATAATTTGGTAATTATAAAGGTAGGAACCCCCATGTGACGTACCAAGAGGTACATAGATATACATGCTATATTAGGTCATATACAGTGCAGTATGGAGTATACTTGTTTGTTTTAATTTTTTAAATATAGCCAGTCGTGTGCCGCATACCGCATAGAAGGAATCCTCCCATTCGCATACCGCGTCGAAGGATTCTTAGCTTAAGTGCTTACCGTCTATAATCGTATAAAGGGGGTTTGTGCAGCAGTTCGTCGGTCCTTTCTGCATATATTGATGACATTTAAAGTTGTTTGGTCTTTTGGCTTTAAAAAAACGTTGTGTTATCTAATCCTAGGTCTAGCAATGCATCCTAACGGTGGCTACTGAAGATGTTTGCTATATTTCGGTTTGTGTGATATCCGCAGATGGATCGTTATTGGGTGTTACCGTTAAGTATGCTCCACCCCTCTCCCCTCCCTCATGCACATATAGAATATAACCTTTTGAGGATTCAAAAAGTGCATTTATATATATAAATTCCTCGTAGATGTGATTAAATCTACAAAAGTGATATATATCTATACACTTAGTCTGAAAGAGCAGGGACTGGAGGTGGGTGGGTGACTACCAGACAGGCATTTGTTAGAAAAACACCAGATGCTGCGATCAGTTGTCTAAATGGGTAGATGAGTTTCATTGATGTGACTTGAAAGACAAGCTTACTTAACGCACGCACGCACGCACGCACGCACGCACGCACGCACGCACGCACGCACGCACGCACGCACGCACGCACACACACACACGCACACACACACACACACACACACACACACACACACACACACACACACACACTCTCACTCACTCACTCACTCACTCACTCACTCACTGTGAGTGTGAGTGAGTGTGTCTCATAGATGTGATAAAATCTACAAAAGTGATATATATCTATACACTTAGTCTGAAAGAGCAGGGACTGGAGGTGGGTGGGTGACTCACACTCTCACACTTACTCTCACACTCTCACTCACACACTCTCACTCACACACACACACACACCCCCTTGGCCACCGTATTCACTCCCCAATATACGCCGGTCCTGATATGACCTTATATGTTGCTAGGACATAGAACAACAACAAACAAACTAAACCCAAATACACCTCCCAAAACGAGGCTTTTGTTGATATCAAACATATTATGCAACTTAAGCCCCAGTCACACGATCATATATGGCTGGTGACCAAATGGCCGACTGGTCGGCGACCGGTTGCATGTGGTCGGCGATCTCCTTGCGACCATTATGGCTGTAAGGAGGTATTTGGTGTAGAACCTGCAACCTACTTGCTACCAAAATAGTCGCCCGTAGGTGATCGACCATTGTTCTTCCCGCCTCTTTTTGCTTTGGTCGCAAGGAGGTCGCTGGCTTTTGGTTGAAAAGTGGTCACAAGCCGTAGTGATCAACATATAAGCCCCCTTAAACCCCAGTCACCTACCCGGATCAGGCCTCGGACCATGAATCCGGGGCTCGTCCGAGAAGGTGTGACTGGGGCTTTAGCTACAACCCTGTGTAAAGTCGCCGGCTGGTGGTGTGGGTGGTGTGGACAAGCCAAGAGAATTCAATACAGGTAATGAAGGAAAGTAGGTAAAGAGTGAAAGTAGGAGAGTGAGACTTTATTATCTTATATAGGTTTCTAGAATCCAAGATGGCAGTGGTCACATGGGTTGATCCACCAATCAGAGTTCAATCTGTTGTATCCAAGGCCTTGTTATGCTGGCTACAGTGCCTTGTAGTGGCCAATGATCCATAAATAACACCATGGGGGCGAGGGGGTATGTGAGGTGACTCCTCCAAAGACTATCTAAGAAGTGACACTCCTCCAAAGACTATTTTACTATACAATTTCTATACCTAATGAGTAATAGTTTACCAACTCCACATATCCCTCATATGCCTTTGGCTTTATATCACCATTTACCATTATATAGATAAGTTGCAATTTATTATAGTAGTTTCACATAGATCCTCATGCCATTATATCGGAAAATTTTACACCTGCATTCGGGATCGCAGCCTCCGTCCTTCCTCCGTCCTTCCTCCGTCCTTCCTCCGTCCTTCCACCAGAACTCGGAACACACCTATTTGCAACTAGTCGGTGATTCAAGTGTCAGTGGCAGATTGCCAAACCCAGAATGGGTTTTTGATTACCATTGTTTAACAGTTCATTCTATTGTTGCTTCAGTCGCTCCCATAAATAAATTTCACAAACTGACAGTTGGGTGAGCATGGTTATGTGTATATGTTAGAGGATGTACATCCCGAATGGGAGTTAACATTTTTAAGAGGGCCTAGGTGGCATCATGGTTTTTAATGTACTTCCAGTAATTGAGGGTAACCAACACTCACAGTTATGTGTAACATTTAGATCTTAATGTATTTGATTTAACACAGGCTGAAATGGCCATTTTCTACTCAGATATATATATGAGTCAGCCTCACGAAAACGGGCCAATTGGTGGTCAATTGAAGATGTCGGCATCGCAATTCTTAAAAGTGTAGTGCATTTCTTTGTTTCATATTGAATTATCCTAGAAACAAATAAGGTTGTATTTTCTCGACCTTTACATTCAGGATAAATTTAAGGACTTCCTAACATCGCTTGTCATTGCTAAACTATAATTATACTGATCGACGCCGACATCCAATGATCGACGCCGACAACTTTAAACAGATGTCGCCGTCACAATTCTTAAAGTCTTGTGCATTTCTTTGTTTTATATTAAATTATCCTAGAAACAAATATGGTTGTTGTATTTTCTCGACCTTTACATTCAGGATGAATTTAAAGACTTTCCAACACCTCTGTCAATGCTAAATTATAATTATACCGATCGACGCTGACATCCATGCTCGACGCCGACAACTTTCCCCAATTGGCCTCTTTTCATGATCCTGACCCATATATATATGTATATATATATTAATATATATTATATTAATATATATATATAACTGGTCATCACCATTGGCAGTTTTATCGACATTCAATATTTTATATCACTTCTTATCTCCCAAGTAATACACATATATAACGTCTTCAGACTACAGTTCCAGAGCAAATAGAAAAATAAATCTTTATGTGCGCAATAACAATATGTAAGGCAATTGAATGTTGAATAGCCTGTAGGCATTATGGTATTGATATCCCTTTTGGCTGGGAAGATTGATTAACAGAAATTGAAAGAAGAAAGCTTTGGCCCATTTTAAATCGCTCGGTCCACCCACTAGGAATATTACATACATATATGCATATGTAAAATTGTAGTACCTATCTGCTAAAATACCTCAGGGAGTTTGACGCCCATGCCTTGCAAAGTTATAAACCCCTGCCATGTGGAATAGGTTCTTGATAGAACCAAAGGCTAAGGGAGCAAACCCTAACAGAAAACCATGCTTCCATGGTATCATTAAGGGCAGTGATGAAGGGAAATCCCAACATCTCCCAGCCAGCTACTGCAGGGACAAATAGTTTGTGCCTGTCTTGACGTGTTCTTGCTGGTGTGAGACCTCTATTTGCTCCCCGAGAGAGTGCTGCTAGTAACTTGCCAAAGCCAGCAGCACTTCAACACTTTGCAAGCAGCTTTTATGAAATGCACAACCGCACGAAATAGCGGCGGTTAAGAAATAAAAGCAGTCTTTGTCGCACTGCGACCGACAGCATGATGATGATGATGAAAATTGTGTTTATGGGTCACTCTCCTGAAAACTGGCCAGAAGTGTTACAAGGGAAAAAATAAGTAGGAAGTTTTTTTTATTGATGTTTTAAGATCCCATCCCATGCTGACCAGCTTTCAGGAGAGTGACCCATATATATCAACTGTAACATTAACGACGCAATGTTCCGTTTTGACGAGTCTGGGTATGAAGGGACTTCGCTGTGACTCCCCGTGTTTATTACACGCAACAAACCAGCAGGGTCCAGCAGTTGACATGCGGTGTCCACATGACATGTCACACCACTTGATCCAATATTAGCCTGGTGTGGCGGTCATGATCGAGTCCAGGTGCTAGCCCAGGTCTCTGTAATGTGCAGTGTGGAGTTGTAGCCATTGGCTGTTAATTTGTCGCATATTGATTCAGAGACCCCTTTTCTGCAAAAAAAACCCCGATGATTGTTGGATCTAAATCTTTGAAGATATGTGGTGAATGTAAAACCTCCCTAACCGACCACCTCCACAGATCGACCACTCCCATATTCAGATCGCTCGCTTTATTTGGGTCCCAACAATACCATTTTAACCATATTCTAACTCCCTAAACCAACCAACTCCCTAAATGGACTACTTAACGTTGGTCCCAATGTCGGTCGATTTAGAAAGGTTTTACTGTATGTATATATGGCAAGGTTTATATCTGAGGATGCTTATTTGCATATCTTGTAATGCAGTGGTATGCGGGTAATGCAGTACGTCGGATACCTTAGGTGCTAAAATACCTCAGGGAGTTTGACGCCCCTGCCTTTCAAAGTTGTATACCACTGCCTTGTGGTACAAGTTCTGGTTCTTGATAGAATCAAAGGCTAAGGGAGCAAACCCTAACAGAAAACCATGTTACCGTGGCAGCATTAAGGGCGGTGATGAATGGAACTCCCAACATCTCCCGACGAGCCACTGCAGGGACAAATAGTTTGCGCCTGTCTTGACATGTTCTTGCTGGTGTGAGACCTCTATTTGCTCCCTGAGAGAGTGCCGCTACTAACTTGCAAAAGCCAGCAGCACTTCAACACTTTGCAAGGAGCATTTATGAAATGTACAACCGCACAAAGTGGCGGTTAAGTAATGAAGGCGGTCTTTGTCGCATTGTGACTGACAGCATGATGATGATGATGATGATGATGATGATGATGATGATATGCTTGGAGTGTCCTTTGCTTCTCGCAAGTCTGTGCTTTAGGGAGACTACTGGAAGAAAGGAAGGAAGGAGGGATGGGAGGGCATCTTGATATGGCATTGGATGTTACTAGGAAGTGAAACCCAAATCAATCAGATGTGGAGGTGACATGTGTGTTTTGTTAAACTTTATGATTGGTTGATTGGGTGGGTGGAGATTTTTGAGGTTTTACATCCTAGCATCATCTAATGTTACATCAAGAAGGGTACTGGCTTGTGACAGTGCGCACTCATGGCAACTTTATAGTGCTGCCCCCATTGGGAGACCAGGCCACCAGCACCATGACCTGATCTCCCACTCAGTCACATTATCCTAACACTGAGCTAACCAGTCCTTGTTCTATCCTATTAATGCTGAGTGCAAGGCTAGGAAGTGACAAGTATCAATTTTGCAAGTCATTGGTTTGCCTCGACCAGGATTCGGACTCGCCCCCCCCCCCCCCCCCCCCCCCCCCCCCCCCCCCCCAACTTTCCGCACGGGAAGCTTGCGCTGTACCGATTCGGCCGCCCCGTCCGGTAGTGGGTGGAGATGGGAGGGGTCAGTATATAGACAGCTATAAACATTCGATGTTGTGATGGTAAGGTAGTGTTCACTGTTAATGTGTATATGCGTTGAGGTGTGTGTGTAGGTAGGTAGGTAGGTAGGTATGTTGTAGGTATCTGTTTAGAGATGTATGTGTGGGTGGGTGGGGTCCTACCTCTCACACAACAAACAAGCACATCGGTGTGTGACGGAAGGCGACTACCATGTACCATATCGCATGCATGAATTCATAAACTAAACCACTGTAGAATGGTGCACCATAGTTTACAAGCTTCTTTTTTTTTTTCAAGAGTTTTTAATTTCAATACAGCTTGGGCATGACTAATACACTTGCTGGAAGGCTGCTCGTTTATAACAAATTAAATGACAAGAAGGCTACCTGGTGTACTACTAGGTTGCCTGGGTTTGTTTATTTTTTGTTTAATTAATATTTCCGTAGAAGCTTAATCACATTGGATTTCGTGTCAGAGGCACATTTTCCATGAATCTAAATATTCTTCTCCCGTCCTGATATTACCTTAGATGTTGCCAGGATGTAAAACTTTATTGAATAAACAAAAATAAAATAATATTCTGCTGCATATGGAGAACGGCAAGGGACAAGTAGAACAATTAATTATGCAGTAGAGATATGCTAACTATTTTAACTGTGTGGAGTGCGTTTATTCCTTTCAACAATCAGTACTCAACTGTCTGTTGACCCTATCAATCTGTGCACAGTACTCATTGATTGATCCCTGGCCAAGTCAAGCGAAGTTTTGTCACTACCGAGCCTGGCGCTCGCCATTACTAGGAATAGTTAGTGCTGGTTAGCTTAGATTCAGGATAATGTGACCCGAGCGGGATATTGGGCCATGGTGTTACTAGATAAAAGATTCACCCCATACTTCCAGTCAATCAATCAATAGTTCCATCCTCTAGTCGAGGGTTGGATGCAATGGTTCTCCACTTGTCCCGATGTTGTGCTGTTCTGATAGACTGTGAATAATTCAAGCCTGTCCACTGTGAAATATTTGTAAACCATGATGTTCTTGGTCTCCCTCTCCCTCTGCTGCCATTCACCTTCCCTTCCAACAATGTACGGTAAATTGAACTCTGACGAATGATGTGGCCAAAATAAATAAGTTTCTTTGTCTGTATAGTGGCAAACAAGCTTTTCTTATTTTTAATTTTTCTGAGAACTTCTTTGTTGGTGATCTTCTTTGTCCATGATATTTTCATCATCCTTCGATAAGTCCACATCTCAAATGCTGCTAAACGTTTGTACATTTTCTTAGAGATTGTCCATGTCTCTGCCCCATACATTAGAGTAGACCACACATAACACTGAAGAATACGCTTCCTTGTTTGTATTAATATCTTACTTGATGTTAACACTCTATACATTTTGGAGAATGTTGTTCGGGCTATTGTTATCCTTCTTTTAATTTCTTCCTCACATCTCCCATCATTTGTAATCTTTTGTCCGAGATATATGAATTTCGGATACTTGTTCTATGTTTGTGCCATCTATGGTTATATTGACATTTGGTTTATCTGTCTTTTTACTTATAACCATTGTTTTGGTCTTCCTGGCATTCATCTTCATGTTGAATAGTATTCCAGCTTTATTGATTCTGTTCACTATATCTTGTAGGTTTTTCTCACTGTCTGCTAGTATTACACTGTCTGCTAGTATTACACGTTCATGCCACCTATTGTCACTCCCTTGCAATCTTCAATGTGTCTGAAAATCATCTCTGTGTACAGGTTAAATAGACATGGTGACAATACACACCCTTGTCGAACTCCTCGTTTAATCATAACTTCATCCGATAGGCCCTGCTCCATTTTTATAAATGCACGTTGTGTCCAGTATAAGTTCACAATTAGTTTAATGTCTTTGCCATTGACACCAATATCTTGTAAACATTTCCAGTACAGGGGTGAAAACCAGCCTTATATAAAAATGGTCGAAAAATCATGCTAATGAACTGAGTCTTTATGAGAGCCTAATTTCACAATCTAAGAAGCAACATTTATTCTTTGTATATGTCTTCATGTTTACCCGCTACTTTTGAGTTGGAAAATATAATAAAACATATACTTTAATACAATTTAAAAGTGAAATCGACGGCGGTCTCTGGCCGCCATCTTGTCTTTTTGCATTCTCTCGCATTTCTACTTCTTGTTCCATACTAACGCTATTTTCGTCCGTATTTATATAAGCCTGGTCTTCACCCGTGTACTACAAGTACCGGGTGAATCTTTTATCTAGGTGTTACAGTAGGACAGACTAAAGTCGCAATGAGGGCGCATTGATACAAGTCGGTGCCTGACCGCGTGGGCCTCGTGTGCGGGAGATCGGGAGTTTGGTTCCCGGTCGAGTCAAACAAATGACTTATAAAATTGACACTAAGTCTTGTCGCTTCCTAGCCTGGCACTCTGCATTAATAGGATAGGGCCAGGATAATCTGACTGAGTGGGATATCGGGTCATGGTGCCAGTGACCTGATTTCCCAGTGGGGCAGTACTATAAAGTTGCCATGAGTGCGTATTGTCACAAGTCGGTACCCGTCCTGACATGACCTTAGATGTTGTCAGTACATATAACTCCACCAACCGAGTGGGATATTGGGTCATGGTGTTGATGGCGTGGTATTACTGTAGGACAGCATAAAGTCGCAATGAGCGCGATTTGACACAAGTCGCTACCTGTCCGAATGTTACCGTAGCTGTTTCTAGGACATTAACTCCCCTTCCCCCTCCCCCCCCCCCGCCCCCAATGAATAGGGCAAGCAGATGTTACTGGTGGGGACAGGACGGCAACAGTGCCAGGCTTTGTGGGAGAAAACCGTGTTTGACCACTGCTCAGCTGGGTGCTCAGGTGTCTATTTTTGGATCCCAGCCCTCATCACGAGAGTGTCAAATTGGGGAATGATGTTGTTTCACGGCTGGCTTTACAGAAACCGCCGCGTCAGCACCCGTCTCTGAGACCCTTCTAGTAACTATTCACACAGTATTGTCTACAAATACATGCTACTAGTCGTAGTACTAAACGAAATAACTGTATCTGGCAGAGCTCCCGGACCCCCCCCCCCCCCCCCCACCCCCCCACCCCCACCCCACACACACACCCTCGCCCATTCATTACCCTCTCAGTTGTTCATGCTCAGTTCTGCGAGATTACCAGAGGTTCTTATGTTGTTGCTTTAAAATGTCTTTACATGTATGTAAAATCAGTATGTATGTATGTACATGTATGTATGTATGTATGTATGTATGTAGGATCGGACGCCGTGACTCAATCTGTACAGTGCAAGCTTCCTGTGCGGTAGGTCGGAGTTTGAATCCCGGCCGAGTCAAACCAGTGACTTATATAATTGGTACTTGCTTCTACCTTGAGTGACACTTGGCATTACTAGGATAGGGCAAAGACTGGTTAGCTCAGTATCAGGATAATGTGACTGTAATATCAGGTCATGATTCTGACGGCCTGGTCTCCCAGTGGGGCAGCACTATAAAGTCACCATGAGTGTGCACTTGAAAAGTTTGTGTATCTTTTTATATATCCCTTATCTACTTCTGCTTTCCTGGTAGGCTCAGTGTCTGAAACATCCACAAGAAGACAACATTGTACTTAATGGTTGTTTTAATCTTAACATACTTGCTACAGGCACATGTATATAGTCTGTATCAGTCAGGTGCCCCTAGCTTGTACCCGGCAGCCCATTGGCTGCAGAGAACCGAGGCAGCAGGGTACCAGTCAGATGATCTAGTTAGCTGGTACCGGGCAGCCCGTTTGCTGTAGAGTACTAAATAAAAATCACCCCAAAATTCACAAGTCAGTACCCCTCCTCATAGTGCCATAGATGTAGGTAGGATGTAAAATCCAACAAACAATGTATATGGGTCACTCTCCTGAAAACTGGTCAGCATGGGATGGGATTCTAAAACATCAATAACAAAACGTCTTTCCTTATACTTTTCATATTCATATTCAGATTTGATGTAAGAAATAGGGGAAATAAAATAAACCACGTGGACCTTTGGTCTTTTTAGTTATGAAGTGTTTTTATACCAAAAAACCCCATTTTACAGTTAGCCATTTGTAACATGACATATGGGACATGGTTGGATCCATACTAACATCTTGTATTGCATTGATATATCAAACAAAACAAGTTCCCAAATCCAAAGGAAGTTTTTAATAACATGTATGCACACTTAAATTTATAAAACAAAATTATTTGATGTCTTCAGAAATGACATTACAAATTTCCATCACAGATGTAACCAGTGGTGTCTGGATGCCACACAACTATTGTACACTAATTATTCAGTGAATAAAGCATGGCTGGGAATTACTTCTTTAAAAAAAATCAATATAAGCACTACATATTTATGTATATTATGCCATGATTAATATGCTTCTCAGTATGAAATTATTTAATTCTGCTTAGATTTTTATTAAGCAGACCATGTGGTGTCCTAAGCATGTGTTATGTCTGAGCAACACATGTTATACTGCCATATGACATAGCTTAAACATGGATTACACCTTTATTTTTTATCTCATCAATTTATATTTTATATAGATGTAAGGGGGAGATTTCCAGCTTTCACTTGCAACCAAAAAAATGTTAAATTCAAATATTAGATTTTAACTCTCCGTGTGACACTTCTAGCCAGTTTTCAGGAGAGTGACCCATATGTGGGTATGGTGGGAGGGTATGCGTAATTCCCGGGTGGTTCCCAGCTTACACAATTACTCGGCCTCTTTTTATATGCATGCTTGTCACCATTTCCTCGACCAACCGAGACCAGGAAGTCGGCTACAACTAGACTTCTACCAACTTTGCCGCATACCACGCTTGGCATTAAACACATTGATCGAATCAAACCAATTACTTAAATATTTATACTTGTCGCTTCCTAGCCAGGTGCTCAGCATTATCAGGATAGGGCAAGGACTGGTTGGCTCAGTGTCAGGATAATGTGACTGAGTGGGATATCAGGTCATGGTGCTGGTGGCCTGGTTTAACAATGGGGCTGCACTATAGAGTTGCGATGAAGGTGCACTGTTATAAATCGGTACCAGTCCTGTTATGACCTTAGATGCTGCCAGGATGTACAACTCCATAAACCAATGAACCGTGCCAATGCTTTAGCATCGCTGTGTGATGACATGGCACATTGTCGTGTCATAAATATACTGTAGTCTTGCAGGTTAACACACTGGGCGTTTAAATTGGCAAATCACTGAAGGGGGTGGGGGTGGGGGGGTGCGTTTAGTCACACATGGAATTTAAGGGGTGGGCGTGAAATATTGGCCAAGTGGGGGGGGGGGGGGCGTTAACCCGTGAGAATACGGTATTTAATCAAGGAAAGTCAAGTAGCCATGTACTATGGAGTCCACTACGTAGGTTATTTTTAGAATTAATTAAATCAGTCCGAGCATTCTAAGCTGATATTTCATTTCTAAAGTACATGATGAATACATGATCTAATTTGACTACGAAGCTCATAGAATTACAGCTTCTGGCAGACAGCTACGGCGATTGGATATATCGCCCAGCATGCATGAATGTGGCACTTGAGTGAGATTTAAATGCCTGAACCAGGCGTGGCTCTCCTCCCCCCCCCCCCCCCCCCCCCACACCCACCCTGCGCCTCCTTATTCACCTTGTCTCCTGGTGTTCTTATTTAAGAATGTCAGCTGTTCCTCTGCGTGGTAATTGATGATTAGTATGAAAAGCAACTCGTCTCTACAAAGGATAGGGCAGGGACTCGGCGTGCTGAATATGTTTACTGAATGGGATATCAGGTTATGAGGCCAGCAGCATGGTACCCTCGACGGGCAGCACTATAAAGTCAGTACCTGTCCTGATATGACCTTAGGTGCTACTAGGACGTAAGCTTACAATAAACCAAATCAATCAACAGTACTGTGGCTAGTGCGATACTTTCATATTACTCTAATCGGTAGGCTTACACTGCAGAAGGTAGGGAGTTCAAATCCGGGTCAAGTCAAACCAATGACTTATAGAATTGATACTTGTCGCTACCTAGCCTGGTTATCGGCATTACAAGGATATGGTAAGGAATGGTTTCGCTCAGTATCAGGATAATGTGGCTGAGTGGGAAATTGGGTCATGGTGCTGGCAGCCTGGTCTCTCAGTGGTGCAGCACTATCAAGTAGCCAAGAGGGCGCACTGCCACAAGTTAGTATCCGTCCTGATATGAACTTAGATGTTGCTAAAAACGTAAAACTCAAGCAGACAAACAAGACTGTTCGTCTTATACAAATAAAAAAAGGGGGGGGGGGGAAGAAGCAATAGAGTACACTCAAAACTATCGGATTATGCAACAGCTATTTTCTGCAGTCGGTAATAGCTGGCGTTCGGTGGCAGTTAAATCTATTGGCACAGTCGGTAACCGGAAGCCTTGGCGCATAAATCGTCAGAATGACCTGCACTGCGCACGCCCGAGTAGCGTCACGACGGCCTGCTCAGAACGTGAGCTGCCCGACCGAGCTCTGCCCGGCGAGTGTTAATTAGCATTGGGAATCCTGCTCCGATGTCACCGGCTCTGTGGACGAATCGGTAGAGCGCAGGGCTCACGGGCGGGAGATCGGGAGTTCAATTCCTGGTCGAGTCAAACCAATGACTTAGAAAATTGATACTTGTCGCTTCCTAGCCAGGCCCTCGACATTATTAGGATATGACAAGGACTGGTTGTCAGGATAAGGTGACTGAGTCATGGTGCTGGCGGCCTTGGTCTCCCAGTTGGGCAGTACTGTAAAGTCGCCATGAGTGCACACTGTCACAAGTAGGTACCCGTCCTGATATGACCTTAGATGGTGCCAGGCCGTAAAACTCCAACAACCAACCAACAACCGTTCCCATTTCAATGCATGGCTAATTATGTGACATGTCGACGGAGGCGCAAAGCAAGGACTGGTTGGGAGGGGTTGGGGCGCTATTTTAGAGCCTTGGCGTGGGAAAATGGTGATGACAAGAACTAGTGCACTTGACTGAAGAAATACAATTCTATTTCTTTTAATCATTGCTTTAGAAAATGTATGTTTAATATATTTATAATGACAAATTCAAGTTTATTTATTCATTACAACATCTATTGCTATTATTATTTGTCCTTCCATTCACCGATCTTCCTTATTCCACCTCCCCGTGCTCTATCTTATCTAATGCAAAATCGATGTTAAATTTAGACATGACATTTCAGAACAAAGGCATCAAGTGGGCAGTGACACAAGAATGATGGTAAAGAACAAGCAGACAAAAGGGACAAATCTTGACTTATTCTCAATATATACCATATTTAATTAAAGTAAAGCAGTATTAAATCTAGAAAGGGCTATTGAGTTTAAATACAGTGTCTCGTCACACATTGAGATGAAAAAGCTCATTTTGTCGTTGTTAAATTAATATTTTGTATCTAACTTGTGTTTTTTTTAGGAGTGACTACAGTTGTCGGCTGTTTTAATTTGACTTGCCTGATCATTGGACGTGATAGTCGAGTAGGCAGAGGACTGGCGTCCTATACAAGAGGTTGTTGCTAAATAGCCTGCCGCCTGGCATTCCTAAGATATCACTAACTGGTTTGATCGGTATCAGGATACTCTGACTGAGTGGGATATAGGGTCATGAATTTGGCTGCAGTCTCCTAGTGGGGAAGTACTATGCAGTCGTCATGAGTGCGCACTGTCGCAAGTCGGTTCCGAACTTGATATGACCTTAGATGTTGATAGTATATAAGATTCCCCCCCTCCCCCCCCCCCCCCCCCCCCCCCCCCCAACCAACATGCCTTATATACAGCTCGGTTGGGTGGGTTTGCTTGTGTGCGTTGTGTTGTGTTCCTGTGAGAAGTGGGTGGTAGTGCGACGCAATGCCTAAAGTTACACACCAGCTCGAGGGGCAGTAATTTTTTTATCTATTTTTTGGTAAATATGTTTATTCTGCTGAATAAGTCTTTTGTCAGTGCCGAAGCACTGGTCTTCCAGCCATTAACACCCTAGCCTGCGCTTACTGCCCAGTCGAACGCGCTGCCGTTTCTAGTCAGGCGAACCGAATGGGGGCGCCACTTCAGCGGGTCCGCCAATACTTAAAGCTGCATAGTCCGATGAAATCATCAAATTTTCAAAACCAAAACAATGATCTAAATTTGATTCTACATATCTAGCTTAGATACTGATGCACTTATTAAGCATTTGTCGCCCCACAGAAGGGAATAGTGAGGCAATTGAATTGATCATGTTACTGCAGAATGCTATGGTGTCAAGAGATTTGGCAAGCTTGCCAAAATTAATTTTGCATGGTTGCACTTCAAATATCTCAAAAGTTAGCCGCTTAAAATAAAAGTTACTTCAAGCTAAAATAAGGTACATTATAACGATCAACATAATGTATTTATCTCAGAAAATTTCTGAAACTCAAAACCATCGGACTATGCAACTTTAACACATCCGGGGCCTGCGTAGCGGTTTCACCACCTCTCTGATCACGTTACCACTGTTTCCGGTCTGCCACCCAAGGTCGGGTGATCGATAACCTCGTGTTATGATATATGCAGTGGTTGGCCCGGTAGCCACCAGGGTAAAGTCATCCAGGCTAAACTGGGAACAATTACTTATCCACTACTGATTTAATAAACTATGTTTATACTCTTACAGTATACACCAGTATCAGCATTAACCACATCGCCTCATATTCCAAGATGGTCACCCATCCAAGTCTTGACGATGCTTATCGTTGCTAAGCCTGTCACACTACGACGTTTCTTACGAACGCGCTTCGACGCATGGCGACCTGTTGCCTTTTTGGGCGAAACGTCGGTACATGTCCGGTACGTTACCGGCGCGTTACCGGCGCGTCGGTACACGTAGACTGATACACGTAGACTGATACCAATGTGTGATCCAACACGTCGGCGTTCGCCCGCACGCGCCTATCGTTTTGTGCTTGCACAAAACGTTCGACGGGCCGCAACGCGCGTCACGGACGCGTTAGCAACACGTCGACACCCGTTGGAGGCACGCCGGCGGAACGTTGGCATTTATTTCACCAAACTGTGATCGTTCCGTCGGTGACCTCCCATCGACGTGTAGTGGGCGCGCTATTGGCGTTGCTCCAGCGTTTCTCGACGCGTTGGACATGTTGCTGGCGCGTCTTGACATGTTGCTGGCGCGTCTTCCGCGTGCCTAACGTTACCCGGCGTTCTGCGAACCTTTAATGACGCGCTACTCACATGCCGTCGGCACGTGGGCGGCACGCCGATAACACGCTGATGGCACGCTGGGAACCCTCGGGCGGGACGTTGACACTTTGTTCCGCCGCGCGTCAAAGCCCGTTGGCCGCACGCTCATAGCACGCTGCGCCGCATCAAATTTTCTCCCTAAACGCCGAAGAGTTGGACGTGTGTCGACGGGTTGCAAATATTTTGCGTGTTGCCGGCACGCCGGTGAGAAATGTCGTAGTCTGACAGGGCCTTTATACCCCAGTCACACTAGTGCTTGCAACCGTTTGCGACCACCAAAAAAAGGTTAGTCGCAAAGTGGTGGTAACATTGTTGAAAGTGGTCACAATGTGGTCCTCAGTGGTCACCGACCTCCTTGCAACCATTTTGGTTGCAAGGAGGTTGAAGCTACTGCAAAATGGTGGCAAGGAGGTCACCATTGACTGTGTCGTCCAAAGTGGTCACAAGCAGTCACAGACCTTGTGACTGGTGCTTTAACACGGTGTTTGTGTGAGAGCAGCTATTTCTCACGTGATTCCTCACAATAGTAATGGCTAATAGCATTCACAACATTCAAGAATTAATCATTATATTTGATAATGCATGGTACTATTATTGGTAGTTAATCAGATGTGTTTATTTTAATTCACATGTTACCATACTACCTCAATTTTAGATGACGTGGCAGAATGGCCGAATCTTTTTAGCGCCGATTGCCTTTCCGTGTGGGAAGGTTGTGGGTTCGAACCCCAAATGGGTCGAGCCAATGATTTACGAAATTTAAACTTGTTGCTACCTAGCATGGTGCTTCGCATTAGTACGATAGGACAAAGACTGGTTTGCTCAGTACCAGGATAGTGTGACTGAGTGGAATATCACAACCTAGTGCCAACATTCCAGTCTTTTCAGTGAAGCAGCACTATCAAGTTGCCATGAGTTCGCCCTGTCACAAGTCTGTACCCGTCCGTATATGGCCCTCCATCCTGCCAGGATGATACACACAATTGATATATATGTGGATGGTCTACTTTAATACCATTCCGAACTCATTTCCTACTGGATTTGAGGTGAGATTACATTTTCTGCCCGCCTTGCTCAGTCTGATATATGCCGACCGGGCAGCGATAATCTCTTATCACGGCGTTGTCATGGTACATCAGTGCTACTTGACGGTGCAATGATTGCCTCCACCACTGTGCCATGCGCTACACGCCCACAGCTCTGGGCGGCTTGTCGGGAGCCTACCGGATACTGGCATTGCTGGCGGGCTGCCTCCGTCGGTGTACGGCTCTGTCCGCCCTTGATTGTGACAAGCTCCAGTGGCCGTGTTTCGCAGTCTACCTCCGGGCGGTCTCCGGTTCTGTAGTAGACGCTTCACTGGTCTGCCTGCGGGTCGTGGTCATGGGCGGTGCTAGTTGAATGGGCGTCGTAGCCCTGCTGGCCTTCTTGGAACTCCTCCTCGCCTCCCGCCCCTCGCAAAGAAAGGACACATTTTTAACTGATGTTCGCTGATGTTGAATTAGAAGGATCAGGGGGAAAAAACTCCCAAAACCAAAACTCACAAGAAGTAGGTTTAACTATTACACATACGCTTCTATTGGGAGTAAATGTATGTATTGTATAACTATAAGGCACATGTATTTCATGTGTTCTAATTTGATCTGCTTGCCTGTCCCTTCTATTCCTCCCTCCCTCCCTCCCTCCCTCCCTCCCTCCCTCCCTCCCTCCCTCCCTCCCTCCCTCCCTCCCTCCCTTCCCTCTCCTGCCTCCCTCCCCTCCCTCCCTCCCCCCTCCCTCCCTCCCTCCCCTCGCGTGTCTGTCTATTTGGGCATATCTCTCTGGAGCTGGTTCTTGATGGTACATGTCTCCAGGCTATTCTCCCATATAAATATACACTGCTCTGTATTCCAGCCTTTGCTATGGAAAGCATTGGCCCGGCTTAATTT
Organism: Branchipolynoe longqiensis; assembly: GCA_030323885.1. Taxonomy (NCBI): domain Eukaryota; kingdom Metazoa; phylum Annelida; class Polychaeta; order Phyllodocida; family Polynoidae; genus Branchipolynoe; species Branchipolynoe longqiensis. The sequence continues at coordinate 77,086,786 of CM059193.1, forward strand.
ATACGAATTCAGGCGCCCGGGGCAAGCAGATGCCATTGTAATGCGCCATGCTGGGTGCCCTTGGGAGGTCCTCGTGTGATTCAAGTCTACTCGCAGTCCTTTACCTAGCCTCCTCTATGACACTGGACTTCGTCGACGTGGGTGACCTTGATTACACACACACATACACGCAGACATACAGACAACTCAGCATAATGTGACTTTGTGGGATATAGGGTCATCGTGCCGGAGGCCTGGTCTCCCAGTGGGGCAGCACTATAAAGTCGCCATGAGTGCGCACTGTCACAAGTCGGTACCCGTCCTGATATGACCTTAGATGTTACTAGGACGTAAAACAAACATACACAGACATAACAGACAGAAAGTATGGAAGGACAACAAAACATTTTAAAAGGCATATTATATTTTCAAGTTAGTAAATTTTCTGTTGTGTTGATCGTCATACTATCATGATTTTAAATACAAGTTCTCGTCTTGCCACAAACTAATGTAACCGCAGTGACCCTGTTATTGTTACTCACTAAATGTGTGTGCATCTATGTATAGGTATATACAGTAAAACCTCTTTAACCAACCACCTATAGCGATCGCTTTATTTGGGTCCCAACAATACCATTGTAACCATATTCTAACTCGCTAATTCGACCACCTCCCTAAATCAGGGATGAAAGATCTCCGCGATTCCGCGGATTTCTCAATCCCGCAGCACCATCAGCGTATAGTAATATGTGGTGCTGCTGCCGCAGGACTATCAGTGTACACTACTAATATTAATAAATCCTCCAAGTGCCGCAGTACTATCAGCGTACACTACTAATACATGCTTCAAACGGCACAGCACTATGAGCATATACCAATATATGTGAAACCCGACTTCCGGGAATTTTCTGCGATTCCCTGACAATGCTGAACCTATGGGAGAATATCAGCATTTCCGCATTTTTTCCCAGAGAGCACTTTCATCCCTGCTAAATGGACCACTTAGAGTCGGTACCAAGGTCGGTCGATTTAGAGAGGTTTTACTGTATACAAATGTGCCTACATGTATATGGTTGCGCGCCACACACACACCACACACCTCCCTACCTGTGATGGTTCTGTGTACTTCCTTGTGGATATGTTAGCTGTAGGGCTAGCCAAATCAGCTAGAACTCGAAGTGAGTCATGGTTAATCTTTTTAGACAACATTCTTCTAAGGAAAGAAAGAATCCCTAGGCAGTGGATTCCCGTTGTACTAACATACTCACAAACGAGGGGTAATAAAAGAGGGGACAGGGAACCAAATAGACTCATATATATATATTAACAGTCGACGTTTAGTTTTAAGGATCGGGCGCATTGGCCTAATCGGTAGAGCGCGGGCCTCACATGTGGAAGGTCATGAATTCGGTTCCTGGTCGAATCTAACCAATGACTTTAAAATTGATACCTTTCGCTTCCTACCCTGGTGCTTGCCATTAATAGGATAGGGCAAGGAATTGTTAGCTCAGTGTCAGGATAATGTGACTGAGTGGGATCTCGGGTCACGGTGCCAGTGGCCTGATTTCCCAGTGGGGCAGCACTATGTCTCCATGAGTGTGCACTGCCACAAGTCGGTGCCCGTCCTGATATGACCTTAGCTGTTGCTATGACATTAAACAAACAAACATTAGTTCTAAGGTCGCAATCAGCATCAGCGTTAATATATATTTTACAAATGGTTAACTTGTTTTATAACTTGCAGTGTGACCATCGCTAAATATAGCTTAATTTATTTCTCAATTTAAATCTCTGCGCTAGATGACCCTGTCTGGCATTTACAATTAAGAAAACACAGAACCAATTCATTGCAGTTTATGCATTAAAAAAAGAAGCTTGTTTCTTTGACAGCGAGTCCCCGCCTCGGGCCGTCAATGCCTACAAAGGTGGGTGAGGCGTGAACTGGTTTACTAGTAGTTTGTTGACCATTTTCGCCAGATTAGCAACCAATAGAACATGCTTCTGGCTAGTCATATGGAGTACCATTAATGGTTAACGAATAGTTTTTAGCTGGGTATAATTACTGACTATAATTACTGTCGGCCCATTCTATCCTGAAGCTACTACAGACAGCTGCAGCCAGTTCTTGAAGAAATTAAGGATTTCCTTTTACAGTTTTAGAAAATGTGTCAGGCATTAGTTGAAAACACTATATCTTCATTGTTTGTCACGAGTGAAAATGAAGACTCTGATCTCATTAAATATGAAACTTCCATATAGCTGAAATTTAAGCATAGAGCTCGTCCACAGGGATAAACTCCAATCAGAATTGTATCTTAACTCCCTTCATAATTGCATCTTGGATAAAAGGGGTAACTACAACTACAATCAAATCCCGGATAAAGTGGGTTACAAATAACCGATACACCAATGGAAAAAGCACACATGTTTATTTTGGGGGATGGGTGGGTGGGTGGGAGGGGGGGTGAGGAAGGAGGCAAAGAACGAAAGAAAAAACTAAGAAAGAAACATCCGAGGTCATGGGATTCGAATTCAGAATTTCAACCCTGGGCGAGTCAAACCAATTTTGTTGGTGTAAATACAGTTTATTCATCGAATAAAGTATTTTCAGCACCATGTCAATTGTCAGTGTTCTCCCATGTTCTAGCTATATGGCAATGCAGTTATTTACAATATACATTCTGATACTGCCATGAGTAACTATTACAGCTTAAATGAAATCCATTTTAAGACATAGTATAGTTGGAAACTTACATACTTGTTTGTTGTTGTTTTACGTCCTATCAACATCTAAGGTCATATCAGGGCGGGGGTGGGGTGGAAACTTACATATATATTATATGAGATAACTATGTGCTCTGGTATGCAGTAACATTACGCTAATATTAGGTAAGATTGAGCCTTGAGGTGTGCCAATGACAGTCTGTTATGAGCATGTGTGAAAGTGTAGTGTGAGGTTGTGGGATTTAGTGTGGGTGGGTTAAAATCCATCTGTGTATTTATTGATTTGATCATTCAGTTATGGAGTGGTTAGGTGTACGTACGGTTTCCCTTCCCAATTCGAGGTTCCCGAGCCTGCAGTGTGAATTGCTTAGGTGCCATGTTGTTGGTGATGTTGTAAGATGACATAAAAATGTATGCTTATCACTATCTATCCTGACGCTTGGTATTCATAGGATAGGCCAAGAAGCAAATGAATGAGGGCGAAGACCAATTTTCCTCTATTGAAATTTCCCTGGAATAATCAAATAATTTAACGATTATATTTTTAAGCAACAGAAATAAACCCGACTGTCTTACCTCACTATCTCCATTATCAATACCGTTGGCAAATCTTTGTTCATAAAGTATTCATGAGATAAGCGGCTTATATTTATATCATACTCTCGTGATACATACTGTGGGAAACTAAGTTGAAAGTTTGCTCTTCAGAGAAGGTCAGCCACATACTTTATTTCAGTACTGTTTATAAAAGAAAGACAAAATTTAACTTTAAAAGAAAATCTTACTAAGGCTTACTAAACAAAATGGAGTATAAATTTATATATCGTGGTGTTCTCTGTGGCGGAGTGGTTAGAGTGTCTGACTTTTTTCTAGGTCGGACTCCTAATCTGAAGGTCGGTGGTTCGATTCCCCATGCCCCCACCTCTGCCAAGTTGGATTTTCACCGCTGTGTATAACTTACAGTGACATCAAAGGCCAGTTGCTCTCATACCATGTCTATGTGGTGTGGGAGGTTAAAAATCCCTTGGGTCGGTAAAAGTGTAGGCTCAGGCTTTCTATCGACAAACTGTCTAATGGTGAAAACAAGTCTATTCAGACTTATCCATGATAGGCAGTATAAATCTTCAAGAAAGAAAAATGAGATAAACAAAATCACTAAGTAGTTTTGTAGTGGTACTTATATAGTTTGTTGTCGGTAATAAGCTTATTGATTGGAATAAATCTATTATTTTTTACCTGCAGGCACTGGTCTTCCAGCATGCTGTACACGTCATTTACACAAATTTATATATATATATGTATAAAATGTGTGATCCTTTCAAAGAGGGAATGATGCGCGAGGAATTAGATGATGCATTGTGGGTAGTAGGTCGGACCGGAAGATGGTTGGTTGTTGGGGTTTTACGTCCTCGCAACATCTAAGGTATCCACTTTTAACAGTGCACATTCATGGCTGCTTTGTAGTGCTGCCCCACTGGGAGACCCGGCCACCAGCACCATGACCTATTATCCCACTCCTCAGTCAGTCACCGAGCCAACCAGTCCTTGCCCTATCCTAATAATGCCGAGTGCCTGGTTAGGAAGCGACAAGTATAAAATGTGTACGCCACTGGTGTAAGGTCCGGTGACTCGGCGTTATTCACTTGTTTCTACAACTGGAGACTGGAAGATGGTTAGAAGGGTTTTTGTGGGTCGGTGGTAATATGGTAGTAGCCGTTTGTTAGGAGAGGAAGAATGGACAGCGCCTGCGGTTAAGGAAAGGTAGAGCGGTGAAAGTGGGTGGGGTGGCGGGAGGCATGTTAGTGACAGTGGGGGGGGGGGGGGGGGGGGAGGATGATGAAATGGGATTGAACTTTACAGCATTAGCAGACCTGTGCACCTTTCAGATTTTTACGGATTGCAAGGGTAAATATGGAAATACGATTTCTCGGCCTTTGTTCCGGAAATTGGTGTATTTTTTAATCACACTAAAAATTACTCCTTTTCCTTCGTTTCCCTGGCTTTTCCTTCGTTTTCTGGTTTTCATTGTAAATCTGTTACTGAAGCGTGAAAGTCATTCAAGAATACGGAAAATAGCTTTGACAATACGGAAAACTGCGAGATCGAGTACACAGGTCTGCATTAACACCTAGTTGTGACTGAAATATTTCGGTGTGGTATCAGCTAGTGGACGGCGGTGTTGCTTCTTCCTTCCCGCCCTTTTCAGCCTCAATTGACAAAACCTCAGATGTCTCATGCTTCCCCGATGGGTATCTAGTCTCACATCACTCGGGCCTAAGGACGCGCCGGCGAAAATTAACCATCTTTGTTATATTTCGTGTTGGGAATATAATTATATGGTTTGTTAAAGCCTTGTTGGGAAGTTAAAATGTCCATTGGTTATGGTTATGCTAAGTTCATTTTTATTGTTCATGTTTAACACTTCTGCAGCCTATATTTGTTTAAACAAAATGAGTCAAATTTAATAAAAATGTGCATTAAACCTAGTTAAACGTGACTTCAAACACCAGCCCCTGAATGTCACGAGACCTGAAAAGAGGGGGGCGGGTGAGGTGAGGTGGGGGGGGGGGGTGAGACTGGGCCTAAGAAGCAGCAAATTGTTGAGTCTTGTGCATGGAATATGCAGCGGAATCTGCTGCAACCAACTATCATTTACTGGTGACTGAAATATAATGGGCTAAATTATGTCATGTCTAGATGAATATCGACATGCTCGCGAGTTGTTATATACTAGAATTGAGTCATAATTTGTCGGACGGGCCGATGGCCGAATGCATTTAGCGCATGAGGCAAGTCGTGGGATTCGAACCCCGGTTTTGAACCCAACCACAGGCAAAGCAATGGCTTAAAAAGTAATAGTTGTCGCTACCTAGCCTGGTGCTTGGCTTTACTGGGATTGGGCAAGATGCAGTGGAATGAGGATGGTTAATTGCCGCAGTTGAAATGTCTCTGCTTAACAACTCTAATAATAAAATTTGTGTGTGTGATTCTTTTAATAAATTGGCACCCTTTTCGTTTTAGGTTTTTATAAATAAATGCACATTGGTCAGGACACATATGTCTAAATAACATTTAATGAATGCCTTTAAAACATTAGTGAATTACGAGTTCCGGAGGTGGCTGTCTGACAGTTTTAACACTTCATTTTAGGGGAACTTGGGACAGGTCGACTGATTGTAGGAGGTGGAGGTGGTGTGGAGGAAAACATGCAAACACATTCTGTTTCTTCAATGCCTCCACACTGGTCTGCTGGAAATAATTGCAGGTTTTCTTTTACACCAAATTTGTTCATTAATGACACTTTTTGTTGAAATGACTTATAGAATTGTCACTTGTCGCTTTCTAGCCTGTCGCTCGGCTTTAATAGGATATGGCAAGGATTGGTTAGCTCAGTGTCAGGATAATGTGACTGAGTGGGATATTGTTTGTTTGTTTGTTTGTTTGTTGTTGTTTTACGTCCTAGCAACATCTAAGGTCATATCAGGACGGGCGAGAGTGGATCATGGTGCTGGTACCCTGGTTTCACAGTGGGGCAGCACTATAAAGTCACCATGAGTGTGCACTGTCACACCCCCAATAGCTGATGTTTACTTTTTATGCTGGGGGGTCGTTAAAGAAAGCACTGACACAAGTTGGTACCCGTCCTGATATGACCTTAGATGTTGCCAGGACCTAAAATTTCAACAACCAACCAACGTTTTTGTGCAGATATATTACCCATCCAATGTTAAATATTCATATTTGCTTCTAAAATACAATACAAATTAGAATACACAACAGTTGTCCTTATGCAACTTTCGCTGGCTCCAGCCAACCCTATGAGATACGCGAAAGGTGGTCTTTAAGCGTTACCTCTTCTCACACTCACATGCTATAGATGTGCCATAAATACCATAAATTATCAAACGACGTCTCAATGTGTCACATTTATGAGAATAACGAGTGACATTTCTAGACGAGATGAAAGCCTGGTGATCGGAGGGGGTCTTCTATACTAATATTCGCTGGGGAAAAAAACCAACAACAAAAAAACACCAAGAGAAACCTCAATCCTTCTGAATATGCAAAACCCTAGTCGTGGCGGGAGCTATTCATTATGATCCACACCTCATCTCATCCAGCTGGTCTCTGCACACCAGGCCTGTTTGTTGGATTCAGTAAGGTATCAGGTGTTGTAGTGTGAGCGTGTTTGTTGAAATTTAAACTCCTGTACACCAGGTTTTAATGGTAAATGTGCGAATTGTGATCCATTACTCCAGTTTCTTTCTGACTGCTCAGACCGCTCTACCTGTACTGCCCTCTATAGATCTAGGAGTGTGCACATTTGCGAGGTACACTCAGCACCATACATAACAAGGTGACTTGTTTGCATACTACCCCCACTCCACCCCACATCACCCCACCCTACCCCAGTGACCTCATTCGTCGGGTCTCATCCACCACACCTGTACGCAGGGTGAGAGTTAGGGGGTCATAACATGTTTTCAATATTTTCACATTAGTACTACGTACTCCAAACAGATTTTTGAAATGTATATTTGCATTTCACTTTTGTGATAATCAGATAGAACTTTATACACTGATTTCAGTGGTATAAAATTTATCTTGATGTAATAATCAGTTCAAAAGTTATGAGCATTTTAAAATAAAATGTTGGGGGCTTTTTTCGTCCAAAAACAAAATTGGCCAAATTAGCAAATTCACAAAGCCATAGATCATGTCCAGATACTTGAAAACCAAAACTAAGCACATAATAAAGTTTCATATATCATATAGATTGCACTTATTTTTTGGGGGGAAGAAAAACAAAAAAAATAATACAGATATGCAACTTTTAAAACAGCTGAAATATCAAATTGGCCCTGTTGTAAAGTTAGCAGTACCTAAGAATAAAAGTAACATTTTCATGGAAATGTCAACATGCCATATCTCAGCTTCTAATTAAGATACAGAGATAAATTTGGTATCACTAGAATCAGCAGAACTGTAGCTATAACTTGCAATTTAGACAATTGAACACTAAAATTGTGTTCCAACTACCATTCATGACACATGAAATTTGGTTATATGGCTTCACAATGTCTTCAATACACTCCAGATGACAAACACAGCATTCACTGCTCACAGACAGAACATTATTATGTAGTAGGAATCAGTTACAGCAACATTATCCACCTTGGAGCATTTGAAATAGTGTTTTCAGCTCGCCAGTTGCCAAATCGGTCTCACTTCTTCAGGTTCTTGATTTGTGTGCCATGGATGAATTTACTATTGTTTATGCTATGTTTAATAGCAAAAAGCTTGCTCTTCAATTTGACAGGTGTTGAACCAGGAATTGTTGTTGTCTTTGTCACTGTGAAATCTCGTCTTCAACTTTTCCTTTTGAATTTTCCCTCACTTCTATCACGTGTATCTCAACATGTTTGTTCTCAAAATGAGGCTCAAACTATCTTCTGTTCTACCATTGTTAGAAAATTTTAGTAACTGTAACACGCAAATCACAACCACACAAAGAACAACTCCTGCCAGGTTTGGTGCAGCCTGGCTGAGTCACTGATGGCAGCCTGTTTGGAGTAGCTATTAGTATAAATATTGCTACTTTTCCACCCACCCCCATCCGCCGCTCCCCAAGTAGGACACATAAAGATTTTAGCACAGAGCATAGCAGTGGGTTATGTTATAAATATAAACATGTCTTTAAGCCTTAAAAGTCATATATGACTGCTTCCACCCGTCCCTGTTTTACAATATTGAAAACCAGACGGGATGGCCAAATGAGTTAGAGCGTCCGTCTCCCGTGCTGGTAGATCGTGGGGTCGTGGTTCGAGTCCCGGTCGAGTCAAACCAATGACTTTAAAATTGATACTTGTCGCTTCCTAGCCAGGCGCTCGGCATTATTAGGATAGGGCAAGGACTGGTGTGCTCAGTGTCAGGATAATGTGACTGAATGGGATACCAGGTCATGGTGCCGGCGGCCTGGTTTCCCAGTGGGACAGCACTATAAAGTTGCCATGAGTGCGCACTGTCACAAGTCGGTACCCGTCCTGATATGACCTTAGATGTTGCTAGGACGTAAAACAACAACAAACAAACAAACAATATTGAAAACCTTGGATTTCCCCCCCCCCCCCCCCCCCCCCCCCCCCCCACCATGTATCTGTTTGGGCACTGCCAAAGTTATAGTTATTTATTAAAAATCTAAATAAGCGCTATTCTCTGTGGTGGAGTGGTTAGAGTGTCAGACTTTTTTCTATGTCGGACTCCTAATCTGAAGGTCGGTGGTTCGATTCCCCGTGCCCCCACCTCTGCCAATTGTTATTTCCACCACTGTGTATAACTTACAGCATCATCAAAGGCCAGTTTCTCTCATACCATATCTATGTGGTGTGGGAGGTTAAAAATCCTTTGGGTTGATAAAAGTGTAGGCTCAGGCTTTCTATCGACAAACTCTCCAATGGTGAAAACAAGTCTATTCAGACTTATCCATAATACACAGTATAAATCTTCAAGAAAAAAAAGGAAAAAGTGTGATTGCACAATATTTATGGTGAAATTCATCACGAATATCCTATCGTCACCAGCCACATTTGTTGTGATCTAATGAGGAGTTATCTGCAGCAGCAAAAAACTGTTTGAAAATTCAGCTTTTACTCGATAAGAATTGACATTTTTAATATACTGTTTGAGGCCAATGCTAATTATGTTGGTTCCCGATCCCTATTTGTAACTGCCTAGTATTGTGACCGAAATTATCAGTGTAGTCCATGCTTAGGTAGCTTGGTAAACTTGCGTCAACCCACCACCCGTCATCCATTTCTCACATCTGTGTATGTATTAGTGGGGAGGGGTGTTGGGGTAGAGGGTGGCCGCATTCATAGGCTACATATTCAGACTGGTTGTGGGCGAGGATCGACTTGTTGTCTGCACATTGTGCCCACCATTTCATGCGTGTTAAATAGTGAGCTATCATTATTAGTATAAACCCTGCACACAGGCCAGTGTGTATGTATGTGTGTATGATATGCACACATGCATGCCTATATACGGGCATACATACGTGGTAAATACATACATATAATGTATATACTTCCCCAATGCTGATGTTGACCTTTTGTGCTGGGAGGTCGTTAAACAAGCAGATACATACACGCACACATACATGTATGTATTCATAATACATACATGTACATACATACATGTACATACATACATACATACATACATACATACATACATACATACATACATACATACATACATACATACATACATACATGTGCATACATACATGTGCATACATACATGTGCATACATACATGTGCATACATACATACATACATACATACATACATACATACATACATACATACATACATACATACATACCTGCATACATACATACATCTGTATATATATGCACACATACTGGTCGGTACATGTGTGATGTATAATGCATCATACGAGTATAAATGCAAGGGTGACACTACTAACATGTACACCCTATATTTCCTCTGTGTGCCTGGTGGAGTGCCGCCCCCCCCCTCCCAGCTGTCGGGTAAATTGCCGGGCGGGCGCCCCCCTCCGTCACACTGGAGGCTTATACATACACGGCTTTATTTCGTTACCACCATGACGTAGTCACGGTGAAACATCCAGCTCTTCGGCCTGTGCAGTTTTTGCCTCGGGGCAGTGTTGATTTCGCCATGTTCGGCCACCAGGTGGTGCTGCGTGATGACCCTGTCCCACTTACCTGCTTTTCCCATTTCCCGTGTGAAGGTTACATCACCTTTTAACGTACAGATGGAACATGTAGAGCACAACCACCTGAGTGGTCCCACCAACACTCGTCCGGTTGGTTGGTTGTTGGAGTTTTACGTCCTGGCAACATCTAAGGTAATCAGGACAGGTACCAACTTGTGAAAGTGCACAACTCATGGTGACTTTATAGTGCTTCCCCACTGGGAGACCAGGCCACCAGTACCATGACCTGATATCCCACTCAGTCACATTATCCTGACACTGAGCCAACCAGTCCTTGCCCTATTCTAATAATGTCGAGTGTCTAGCTAGGAAGATACTCACCCGGTCTGTAGTCTGTTCCAGAAGGACACGCTCTGGGCCCATATGTATGTGTCCGGGTTAGCGGTCGTAACCCTGCATCGTGCGGTTTCCCTGGTTAGCGGCGAAAACTGTGTATGTATGTGTCCGGGTTAAACTAACTCGGCAAGCGTAAAGACACCTGCACTAACCCCAGGCGAAAGGAGGGTTAAAGGTGGGGATAGGCGCCGATTATGGCCAAATCTATTCAATGCAATCATATTTAACAAAGTTACATAGTCAAATAGTGAAATTGTTATTAAATTAACCCTAAAATCGAAGCAATATTAACGTAGCAGCTACATCGTCGGCGTTATTCATATTGTCCAATCGACGAATGTAAAGTAAACAAATCGCCGCCGCCGCAGCGAGGTCGATATCCATACTGTCAAACGTCAAATAAAAATGGCCGCCGAATCGACGGCAATATATTATGCCCAAATCTATTCAATGCGACCATATTTAACAGAATTAGATACGCAATAAGTGAAATTTGATCAATTTAACCCTAAATTCGAAGCGTTATTAAGGCTACCGCCGCATTGGCGGCGATATTAATAAGTGTCGAATCGACGAATGTAAATACGCACACAGGGGTTCCCCAAATCTATAAATAACTTAAACGCTAGCTAACCCACGCACGCTTTGTACTCATACATCCCCCGTGATACATTTGGAACCCCGGGGTTAGCTAACCCGGGACCCGCCTTTAATCCTGGTATGGTTAAAAATTGGCTCATACATATGGGCCCTGGGCGAGTTAAAGTCTTTAACCCTCCCCCAACCCCCTTTTAAAAAAAAACTAAACCTGTTAAGTCCATATATTTGGGGTTAATTTTTTTTTGCGAATAATGCCCGTCACGTTCAGTAATCACTGAACATTCCCGACGCGAGGAGGGTCACCGGATGCAGTGGCCGAATCGGTAGAGTGCAGGCTTCACATCCGGAAGGTCGTGAGTTTGAATGTGGGTCGAGTCAAATCAATGACTTGAAATTGATACCTGTCGCTACATAGCCTGGCGCTCAGCATTACTAGGATAGGGCAAGTACTGCTTAGCTCAGTATCATGATAGTGTGTCTGAGTGCGCACTGTCACAAGTCGGTACCCCTCCTGATATTGCCCATAGATGTTGCTGGGACATAAAAAATCCAAACAAACAATGTATTTTACCTCGGTACTACGCCTCTGGCTACTCGTAGTACAGGGAGAAGAAAGCACATCCGGGTCCAGCAATTAGCATAATCTACTCACAACGGGAGGACGTTTGTTGAGTAGCTTCGGCAGTTTTCTTAAACCAATCAGGGTAGTGTCGTTTTTGAATGGATACGTTGGTATAGTTCATGTTAGCATTCACATAGTTCAAGTTTTAACAACATTTTATTGAATATTAAATAGTTTTCCAGATGATCAACGTATTTGTGTAGTGTCAGCCATTAGGACATATATATCCAAGTCACGTTTAATAAGGAATTCCAGACAGCTTCTACCACGACTATGACGTTGGCTTGTGCCGAAACCAAAACATATCAGTATCCATAGAATTTTAAGATAATTTTTTATCCTATTAAGTATGTAAAAGATTGCTCGACCCGGATGTGCTTTCTTCTCCTGACCCACGACTATCCGAGGCTCATACCTCGGGAAAACAACAGTTATCCATCATCTGTACCTAGGTAAGACTCGTATATCTATACTATATATGGGAGAGTATGGCCAATTCCCAGGCTACCAGGACCTAAAACTACATTTGAAAAAACCAACTAAGTCAGGCTCTTTGAGTAAGTTCTAGTATTAAAACCATTGATTTAGACCTTTTGAATGTTTTTCTTTTTAGACCATGTCATTGTTGGGATTGTTTTGCTGGGGACGTGGTCCGCCTCTTTCAGTAATTACTGATCATTCCCGAGGCGAGGAGAGTAAGACTTTGGATAGCATTCTAATACCCATGTCACACATGCCAGTGAGTGGGCAATGTAAAAATCACTTTGTTACGTCAAGACACGTAGAAATTCTCTGGTTTTCAGGGCCAAATTGGACATCAGTACAACATAGTAGACGTAGGCGAAACGTGGGTCCAACGTAGTTGTAATGTGTCTCAACAAGTTAGAACATTTGTTAAAAATGACTCAACGTAAGGCTAACGATCTCCAGCGCTTACAGCGTCAGCCTAGCGAAACCCTAGCATCGGCTTAGCATAGGACTCGCGTAATTATGCCCGTCTTAACGTAGCTACGTGTGACTCTGACAGTCCAGCGTGCTCAGCGTAAGGACAGCGAGTGCTCGACGTGAGCGTAACGGATGCCTTTATATACTTCAAGGCAAAAACGTTCACAGCTGGTTCACTTGTGTTCGAAGAACATTGGCGCATGTTACATACTTTACGCGTGTGCCAGCCGTTCGTCGAATATGTCAAGACACAGACTTACTTTAGACTAACGTTAGTCTCACGTCAGAGACACGTTAGACCTATGTCAAGATACATTAACACCACGTTGTCAGCGCGCAGGCTGCACGTTCCTCCAGGCTCTTGGTCAGTCTACCGTAAGTCAACGTAGACTGCGTAGCTCTAATGTATCTCGACGTAAGACTAATGTGAGTGCAACATGAGCCAAACATAACCCAACGTAACGGCCTTACGTAAAAAGTTTTGGGTAAGTCCAAAACCTTAACGTGAGTCACTATCTTGACGTAGGCTTAACGAACGATTAACATATCTCGACATAATGGCCAAATTTCACCTACGTCGGCTTAAGGGCGCATTCCATATACGCGTAATGCGAATGCGAAAAAAAATCGAAACGCTTTGAAACCTATGAGCTACATTCCATATAGGCGTAATGCGAATGCGAATAAAATCCATTATCCCGATCGCTCCATGTAGCGATCGGTGCGTAATGCGTAATGCGTAAAGGTGGTGCGAATAGAAAAGCATTAGTCGCATTTGTCCATTGATATAAGGCTGGAGGAGGCGACTGATAATTACGGACAGCCGGGACAAGGTGGTGCGCGGACCTGTTAGGAAGCAGTCTCCAATAACTGTTTATTTTTATTTTTTAAATATAGCCAGGAAGCAGTCTTCGTGAGAAATATGAAGAATGGGACGGTGCAAACATGTAGGTTTATGCGGCGGACCTGTTAGGAAGCAGTCTTCATGAGAAATATGAAGAATGGGACGGTGCAAACATGTAGGTCTATGCGGCGGACCTGTTAGGAAGCAGTCTTCTAGGCTTCTGAGTGGACACATATGGTAGTGGTGGTGGTGGGGGTTCAGGTTGCTAAAAATGCTACCAGAGCCACAAAAATATGAATACTTATCTATAATTTGGTTATAATAAAGGTAGGAACCCCCATGTGATGTACAAAAAGTTACATAGATATAAATGCAATATGTGGTCATATACAGAGCAGTATGGAGAATAATTGTTTATTTTTATTTTTTAAATATAGCCAGTCGTGTGCCGCATAACGCATTACGCATGTATGGAATGATGGCATTCGCATAATGCATTACGCGTATATGGAATGCGCCCTTTATGCTTCCACGTTACGTCATAGTGTGATAGGGGTATAACCATTACATTAACTAGCTTCGTCCTATGCCTACTATTACAACAATGGGGAACATTTAGAGCCGGACTTGGAACCCACATTTCTGCCATCCGGGGGGGGGGGGCGTCTTAGCCAGTGGACCATTTCGGCTCCCAGATGTAATCAACCTACCCACGCCTACCTGTGTATGTGGCATTTCACGTGCGGAGGTGAGTACAACTCACAACCTTATCAGTCTAAATATATGAACTTGATCTGCGATCGCCTGGACACCGCGAGCGACTCGGTAAGAACCCGAGCTTCCAGTGCGAAAGGTCAAGAGTTCGAATCCCGGCTCAGTCAAACCATTGATGTAGTAAAATTGACACTAGATCGGGTTCTAACCCCGGTTGAGTCAAACTAATGACTTACAAATTCACACTTGTCACAACCTAGCCTGGTCCTCGCCATTTCTAGGATAGGACAAGGACTGGTTGGCTCGGTATCAGGATAATGTGACTAAGTGGGAAATCAGGTCATGGTGCCAGCGGCCTGATCTCCCTGTAGGGGCAGCACTATACAATCGTCATGAGTGTGTACTGTCACAAGTTGGTATCCGTCCTGATGTGACCTTGGATTTTGCCAGGATGTAAAACCCCAACAAACAGTGATCTGTTACCACTACACTATTTTTTATGAGGCTGTCGGTGAAATGCTAATAATTGTTAGGTTAGTGTGTAAAAATAGGTCCCACAGTAAATAGCAGTTGGGCTAGAATCCGCGGTCGACCTATTTGTACAGGACTATCTATTGAGCGGCTGTCACCCCAGTTGAGGTACGCTGCGCAACAGTTCCAGATTGACAATCTGTGTTCACTGAGAAATTCTATCTGAGATTCAATGAGTTGTGGATGCATTTTTTTTTAGTCATGTATGGAAAATTGAGGCGTGGTTTAAATTTGTACACATTTTTCATGATCACATTATTTGTTTTCTAGATTGTGCTATAATTGTAGGTTACGGAAATATTTAATTTTGATACATTCCTAACGTTTAGCTCTTTATATATATATAATTTTTTAACTGTATGTATAATACAGGATTTCATGCATATTTAACCCGAAAGCCCTGATGGTTGTGTATGGGTCCTGCCACTGCAATGTCATGAAAGCAGTTAACTGGGTCTGTAGGACCCTATTCTATAGGAATTATAGGCTTTAATTGCTTTAACAAAAATAAACTCAAAGAAACATGAAATTTGACCAGGAGCCGGTTCGAACACATGTCAAGTCAAACCAATGACTTTAAAATATACTGTTGCTTCCTAGCCATGCGTTCGGCATTATTAGGATTGGGCAAGGACTGGTTTGGCTTAGTGTCAGGATAATGTGATTGAGTGTGATATCAGGTCATATCAGGTCATGGTGTTCCAGTGGGGCAGCACTATAAAATCGCCATGAGCGCGCACTGTCACAAGTCGGTACCCGTCCTAATATGACCTTAGATTTTGCCAGGATGAACAACTAAATGCAATCAACCAACCAACCAACCATACAAACATGTCCAGGCCCTGACAAATACAAACATATCCAGGCCCTGACAAATACAAACATGTCCAGGCCCTGACAAATACAAACATATCCAGGCCCTGACAAATACAAACATGTCCAGGCCCTGACAAATACAAACATGTCCAAGCCCTGACAAATACAAAGACAAACACGGCCAGGCCTTGACAAATTCAAATACAAACACAGCCAGGCCCTGACATATACAAATACAAACACGGCCAGGCCCTGACAAATACAAATTGAAATACGGCCATGCCTGGACAGATACAAACACGGCTAGGCCCTGACAAACACAAACATGTCCAAGCCCTGACAAATACAAACACGGCCAGGCCCTGACATATACAAATTGAAATACGGCCAGGCCTGGACAGATACAAACATGGCTAGGCCCTGACAAATACAAACATGTCCAACCCCTGACAAATACAAATACAAACATGGCCAGGCCTCGACAAATACAAACACGGCTAGGCCCTGACAAATACAAATTGAAATACGGCCAGGCCTGGACAGATACAAACACGGCCCTGACAAATACAAACACAGCCAGGCTCTGACAAATACAAATACAAACACAGCCAGGCCTTGAGAAATACAAATACAAACACGGACAGGCCCTGACAAATACAAATTGAAATACGGCCAGGCCTGGACAGATACAAACACAGCCAGCCCTTGACAAATACAATAGATGTGATGAGGACTCGACAGGCAAACGTGACAAGACCGCAACAAATAAAAGCACAATCACGTGTGAAACTGCTTAACCTGCTAATATGCAACACCGCCATAATGTCAACGCTTTACCAGAAAATGACAACCCAGACTGTATGTAGCCTCTGCCCTTTGTAGTCGGATCGTCATGCAACAAAGCCACATTTTATTTTGTATATTTAAACAAATGTATTTATTTGTTAATATGTTTGTCTCAGTGGGAAAAGTAACCGATCTAATTGATTATATGACAATGTTGTGTCTGAAAGGTTCTTTATCGAATTGAGGTAAATCTCATTGACAAAGAAAAGGATGGAATTGATGTCAGGATTAAAATGTAGGTCATCGAATTTTGTATAATTCAAATGTACTGTGCATCCACCTTTCCTAGATAGACTAATTATAATGTATAGCTATCCGATATGTTGTATGTTGTTATACAGGAAGGAACACTCTTATTATAATGTATAGCTATCCGATATGTTGTATGTTGTTATACAGGAAGGAACACGCTTATTATAATGTATAGCTATCCGATATGTTGTATGTTATACAGGAACACTCTTATTATAATCTATAGCTATCCGATATGTTGTATGTTGTTATATAGGAAGGAACACTCTTATTATGATGTATAGCTATCCGATATAGCAATACCTCAGGGAGTTTGACGCCCCTGCCTTGCAGAGTTCTAAACCACTGCCTTGTGGTACAGGTCCTTGACAGAACCGAAGGCTAAGGGAGCAAACCCTAAACAGAAAACCATGTCACTGTGGCAGCATTAAGGGCGGTTGATGTATGGAACTCCCAACATCTCCCGACCAGCCACTGCAGGGACAAATAGTTTTGCGCCTGTCTTGACATGTTCTTGCCGGTGTGAAACCTCTATTTGCTCCCCGAGAGAGTGCCGCTGGTAACTTGCAAAAGCCAGCAGCACTTCAACACTTTTGCAGGCAGCTTTCATGAAATGTAAGATCTACCGCGCAATCGTGCTATCCACCCTACTATACGGAGCCGAGGCCTGGACAGTGTACAGACAGCAGGTGAAAAAGCTGCATGCCTTCATGATGCGACATCTGCGTTCAATCATGAGGCTAACCTGGAAGGACAAAGTGACGAATAAGGAAATACTCGAACGGATGGGGCTGCCCTCTATGGAAGATCTTCTGATCAAAAAGAATCTCCGGTGGACTGGACACCTCATGAGGATGTCATCAGACAGGCTACCAAAGCAGATCCTCTATTCTCAACTGTCTTCTGGCTACAGAAAGAGAGGGCGCCCCCGTCTCCGGTTCAAAGATACCATCAAGAGAAACCTGAAGCTGAGAGACATTAAGACCGACTCATGGACGCAACTCTCACAGCAGAGAGCTAAATGGAGAGCGGCAGTCAAGTAATGAAAGCAGTCTTTGTCGCATCGCGACCGACAGCATGATGATGATGAGCTATCCGATATGTTGTATGTTGTTATACAGGAAGGAACACTGCCAAATCAATCACCAAGCTACTTTATCAGAGATAATGTCAAATCAATCACTAAGCTACTTTATCACTGATAACGTACAAAATCAAGAACAGAAATTATCCTCGCTCATATCGCTCAGTATAGTCAATTTAATGCGTTAGGGATTGGATACCTACGCTGTTTAGGCTATAAATAAAAGAATGCCATTTTCAATCTCAATGGGAATGATTCTTGTATAACCAAAGTTATGCATTCTTGATAGATTAGAAGTCAGCATTGTTTGTTGGGGTTTTTACATCCAGCAACAACTTCGATCATATCAGAACGTGTACCCACTTGTGACTACGCACACTGGTGGCGACTTTATAGTGCTGCCTTACTGGGAGACCAGACTGCTGGCACTGTGACGCGATATTCCATTCAGTCACTGTATCCTGATCCGAAGCAACCCAGTTCTGGCCTTATTCTATTTTAATGGCGAGGACCAGGCTTAGTAGTAGCACCATGTACCATTTTTCTACATCATTAGTTTAACTCTGTCTGGATTTGAATCCACGACCTTCCAGGTGGGATGCCAACCAGCACTCTTACCAGCTCAGCTATCCTGTCCAGTGTAACGATGTCAATAATCAGAACCCTAAAGCAAAAAACAAAAAAACACATCCCACACTCCATTTAGAAAAAACAACCTCCCCCCCCCCCATTAAAACCCGGTGTGACCATAACCAGTGAAGGAGGTGGCTTTTTATTTGGTGTTTATACTATTTAGTGAAATACGCCAACATATATGACCTCGCTGATGAAACCTTGTCAACAAACCAGCGCCATGCATGTCAGGAATTTATAATACTACTCTATAAATACTACCACCGGTCTTCGTGGCTACCAAGTTATGTGGTCTATATTGACCATATAGCTGTGAATAGACATGCAAACAGCGAGTTGTGGATATGTGATTATCATGCGATGCCAGTGTTAAATTGTCAATATTTTGCGGTGAGAGTTAAGTAGGTCAGTGGTGCACAATGTGTGCTGTTAAGAATGAGTTAGATATCATATCAGCTAGCTAACCCACCATATGTCCTGGTTCCCCGAATGTAAAATGGCTAAATCTTGAATCTGTGGTTGCGGAGGTGGTTGTGAAATCAATACAGACAAAGAGAAAGGAAGAGTATAAAGTGTAAAGAAGGAGAGAGAGTCAAGCCCTCTGATTTATTATTTATATGGTTACATGTGTTCATTGTAGAGTATCACCCCACCCCTTTCCCCCAATAGGAAACAAGCATTCTTAGCCCTACCAATAGGGATCCAGCATTCCTGGTCCCCATGGCTACCAGTGGTCTGCCCACCACCACCACCAAGCTGTCTGGTCCCATGACCACCACCAACCTTGACCCTGAGTGTGGTGATCCTACCCAGCAGAGGGGGAAGGGCATAGGCCCTGAGTGCCCTCACATCCAGCCCTGCCAGCACCACTATGTCTATTTACATCCCACTCAGGCACCACCAGCACTTACATATATATACATACATGCGCTTGGTCACGTACACCTGATCAGTAATAGAACATTTGCATTCCCCCCGATGCTGTAAATCGGAATATTTTACACGAAGTAACACTACGTTAGTTAAGGCTGCATAGTATGATGAAAGCATCACATTTGTCGAATTCCAAAACACTTAGCTACATTTTGTTCTATAGCAGTGTTTCCAACCTGGAGGTATTGAGAATTCTTGAGGTTTTGCATTGCGGGCGTGGAACCCGAGTAGCGGCAGCCGCGAGCCTGCTAGAGAGTCTAGGGGCATATCCCCCCCCCCCCCCCCAACATTTTTGTTCTTTTTAAATGGGCTATTTGAGGTCATTTCTAAGGAAATAATGTAAGTAGATTATAATAACCAACCTGATGTATTTATCTAAAAATATGGTAATTTAAAAAAAAAAACCTATTGAATTATACTTTGAGAAACACAAATACAATGACAGTGGCACGGGACAAGCTAAATCACAATTCCTTTGAAAATATTTCCCCTAGGCGAGGTATTAAGTCTGACATATCTGCCCTTGTAAACAGTTCAGCTATATGTGGAAAACACAGGTGTGTATTTATTTACCAATAGCCCATAACCACAGAGTTGACGGTGAATGGTGGGACATGGTGGGACTTAATGTCATTGATTGATGATTTAGGAGTTGATGCCGTGATGAGGATATCCCGTAATGACCGGTGAGTACCTACCTGCTCAGTACTAGAATAGACCCTTTCCGTGCAGCATGTGCTCATGGTTGGTTGGTTGGTTGTTTGTTGGAGCTTTGCAACATGCATGGTCATATCAGTCTGGAGATTTTTTTTTCTAAGAAGGACGTCAGAACTAAAGCATTTCATAATACCCAAAACGACAAAAACCAGCACCAACCTACGAGAAAATAGAATAGAAATGCCAAATATAATAGCAATATTTTTTAAAGGCAGGTCTTTCTTTAATGCCAGTTTAATCAAGCTATTACAGTGTAGCAAGTTCTTTGAAACACATTTGATCTATATATAGAAGTTTTATATTTGGAACTAGAGTAATAGTTGCTTTTCTGGTCGTTTTTTTTCCTTAATTGATTCATGTTTTCTATTATTTATGATGGTTCATAACAAGTACATAGAATGAGTATGGTGCAGCAGTCACCATATACAAAACCTTTGAAACGAGTCTTTGTTGATAAAAATTCATGTTTTAAATCTAAATATAGAGAAATCGAGGCTTTTCACTAGATATGGCTATAATTCCTACTTCAGTTGTTGCCTGTGTTGACATCATTCATCAAAGCGTCCTGATATGACCGTATATGTTGCTAGGACGTAAAACAAACAAAAAGATCATTCATCAAGAAGTCATGACAACCTCACATTTTGATAGTTGGTGTTTTCTTATTTTATTGTTTTCTTATTCATGAGTAGTCATTGTATGCACTGCATTCAAAGGTCATTCAAGAGTTTGTGTACAAACTTACTACAGTATAACGCCGTTAAACCAAACTTGAAGGGACCCTAGAAATTTGTTTGGATTAAGCGATCATTGATTTAACCAAGCTTTGGCTTCGACTTTGACTTGGTGTTGGCAAAATCGCAGGTGCATTATGAATGTAATATACAATGTATGTGGACACTTTTATTATTGTTTTTTATGTATATACAGTATAACCCTGTTAAGCCAAGCTCGGTTAAACCAAACGATCGTTTCATCCAAACCTTTTTTGGCAGCCCGTCAAAATACTACCATTTATCATAAAAAGGTTGGTTGGGTCTCAGATGACCTTATAACCACATACAAGTTTGGTTTAACCGCACCGGATGTGGCCTGGGTCCGACAATTTTGTTTGGATTAACCGATAATTTGGATTAACCGACTTTGGTTTAACCAAATTTTTTATATGATAAATGGTATTATTTTGCGGGGCCGCTGAAAAAAGTTTGGATTAACCGATCGTTTGGTTTAACCGAGCTTGGTTTAACGGGGTTATACTGTATGTATTTGTGACGGTGCCCCACAACCCCAGTTTCAACGCACGTGTTGCGTACCGGACGCGGTGGCTAAATCTGTAGAGCACATGCTTCCCGTGCGGAAGGTCGGGAGGTCAATTCCCAGTCGAGTCGAACCAATGACTTACAAAATTGATACTTGTTGATTCCTAGCCAGGAGCTCGGCATTATTAGGATAGGGCAAGGACTGGTTGGCTCGGTGTCAGGAAAATGACTGAGTGCGATATCAGGTGATGGTGCTGACAGCCTGGTTCCCAGTGTGGCAGCACTATATAGTCGCCATCAGTACACTGTCACAAGTCAGTACCCGTCCTGATATAACCTTAGATGTTTCCAGGTCGTCAAACTCCCAACAACCAACCATAGAAAATTAATTCTTGCCCCTGCTGTCAGATACAGGCGGGTTGGTGGTGGAAATCGCCTATTTTGGTGTAAATTTGACGCGCAGGCTCACGCTATTCGGTGAGAGCTGGTTATCACTTGGTGGGTCTACATGACTGTTTCTCTCCGTATTTATGAGGTCAGGTTGACAATGGCACATTTAATCACTGCTTTAATGAAGTGCACCATTCCCATGCAATGTGGTAGCCATTCAAAGATAGGCCTACTCCACACTCATTATTGGTTGAAATCCATACTATATTAATGCCAAAAGAGCAACTATATCCACTTTGAGAATTCTTATGATAGTGTAGCGGTCTGCACTGACCTCTCAGGCAAGGAGCCGCATAGACAGGTAGGCGTGGGTAGTGTGTTGATATCAGGGAGCCTAGGTGGTGTAATGGTTAGCACACTGGCCCGGAATGCAAAGAGATGTGGGTTCGAGTCCCGCTCTAGGCGCAATATTTCCAATTTTCATCACCCCCACGACAATAGGAAGCTAGTTGTAAAGTGATTTAACGATGTATTATATATATATTTATTTAATACTGAACTTTATCCTCCTGAGACCTCAGTTAAACCCTAAAGCTGCATAGTTTGATGAAAGTATACATTTTTGTAAAACATTTACGAAAATTTATGATGAAAGTTTAAAAACATGCATAAATTTGATCCTGCATATCCAACTTAGATACTGATGCACTCATTATGCATTTTACTTGATACGACCTGTCACTACTGAAACCCATGGTATCCAGCATTTTGACATGCACACCAAAATTAAGTTGCCATAGTTTCAAGTTAACGTGAGTTAACATAAGTTAATTTAAACTAAAGTAAAGTAAATTATAACAACCAACATAATATAGCTATCGAAAAAAATAGCGCAGAAAGTGAAGATCATGTGATTATGGAACTTTTAATATGTGAATAATAACAAGTTAACGTGAGTTAACATAAGTTAATTTAAACTAAAGTAAAGTAAATTATAACAACCAACATAATATAGCTATCGAAAAAAATAGCGCAGAAAGTGAAGATCATGTGATTATGGAACTTTTAATATGTGAATAATATTCTGTAGTAACCCCTCCCCCTCTTTTTCTTCCAGTTTCTACTACAGTAAAACCTCTCTAACCGACCACCTCCACATATCTACCACTCCCCTATATCGATCGCTTTATTTGGGTCCCAACAATACCCTTGTAACTATATTCCAACTGACTAAACCGATCACCTCCCTAAATGGACCACTTAAAGCTGCATAGTCCGATGACAACATCAAATTTTCAAAATCAAAATAATTATCTAAATTGGATTCTACATATCTACCTTCGATACTGGTGCACTTATTACACATCTGTTGTGACACATATGGGAATAGTGAGGCAATTGAATAGAACCTGTTACTGCAGAAGGCTATGGTGTCAGAGTTTTGGCAAGCATGCCAACATTAATTTAGTATGATTACACTTCAAATATTTCAAAAGTTACCCACTTAAAATAAAAGTTTACTTCAAGCTAAAGTAAGGTACATTATAATGATCAACCTAATGTATTTATCTCAGAAAATGTCAAAATGTCAAAAACCATCGGACTATGCAACTTTAAAGTCGGTCCCAAGGTCGGTCGATGTAGAGAGGTTTTACTGTATATGTTTATGATCAATGCTTTAGCAAACCTATGAACATACACTTTTATTCACACTTCGTTTGTCCGTTTGCTCCTACTAGTTCAAACCATTGTTGATAGCGTTCACGCTCAAGACCAGACGAGATGGCAGTATGAGTTGAGTGTCCGTCTTCCGTTTTTGGTAGATCATGGGATTCGAACCCATGGGTTCGAACCCATGTCAAGTCAAACCAATTACTTAAAAATTTATACTTGTCGCTTCCTAGCCTGATGCTCTGCATTATTAGGATATGGCAAGGACTGGTTGGCTCAGTGTCAGGATAATGTGACTGAGTGGGATATCAGGCCATAGTGCTTGCAGCCTGGTCTCCCAGTGGAACAGCACTATAAAGCCGCCATGACTGTGTACTGTCAGAAGTCAGTACCCGTCCTGATATGACCTTAGATGTTGGTAAGACGTTAAACTCCAACAACCAGCCAACAATCCAGTTTCTACTATATCTTGATGATCAATGCTTTAGAAAACTTGAGGAGATAACAAAAACTGAACGTTATACATACATTTATTCACACTCCTTAAGTTACAACCATGCTTATTTGCACCCACTACTACAGTACCTGGGCCTATATGTATGAGTCAATTTTTAACCCGACTGGGGTTAAAGCAGCGTGCCGGGTTATCTAACCCCGGGGTTCCAAATGTGTCACGGGGGATGTATGTGACCAAAGCGCGCCCGAGTTAGCTAACTTATTAGTTATTTAGCAACTTAGGGGACCACGGCGGCGGCAATTTGTTTACTTTATATTCGTCGATTCGACAATATGAATAACACCGCCGATGTAACTGCTACGTTAATATTGCTTCGAATTAAATTGATAAAATTTCACTATTTGGCTATGTAACTTTGTTAAATATGATCGCATTGAATAGATTTGGGCCTAATATATAGCCGCCATGGCGGCGGTGCCGATTTGTTTACTTTACATTCGTCGATTCGACACTATTAATATCGCCGCCAATGCGGCTGTGGCCTTAATAACGCTTTGAATTTAGGGTTAAATTGGTAAAATTTCACTTATTGCGTATGTAATTCTGTTAAATATGGTCGCATTGAATAGATTTGGCCCTAATATATAGCCGCCGATTCGGCGGCTATGGACAGTATGGATATCGACGTCCATGCGGCAGCGGCGATTTGTTTACTTTACATTCGTCGATTCGACACTATTAATATCGCCGCCAATGTGGCGGTAGCCTTAATAACACTTCGAATTTAGGGTTAAATTGATAAAAATTTCACTTATTGCGTATCTAATTCTGTTAAATATGGTCGCATTGAATAGATTTGGGCCGAGTCGGTGCCTAACCCCACCTTTAACCCTCCTTTCGCATGGGGTTAGTGCAGGCGACTTTACCCTCGCCGAGTTAGTTTAACCCCGACACATACATACGCAGTTTTCGCCTCTAACCCGGGAAATCCGCACGACGCAGGGTTACCACCTCTAACCCGGGCTCATACATATAGGCCCAGGTACTGCAGGTATGCAGGTATTGCAGGTATAGCAATACCTCAGGGAGGTTGACGCCCCTGCCCTGCAGAGTTGTAAACCACTGCCTTGTGGTACAGGTTCTTGACAGAACCGAAGGCTAAGGGAGCAAACCCTAAACAGAAAACCATGTCACTGTGGCAGCTTTAAGGGCGGTTGATGTATGGAACTCCCAACATCTCCCGACCAGCCACTGCAGGGACAAATAGTTTTGTGCGTGTCTTGACATGTTCTTGCCGGTGTGAAACCTCTATTTGCTCCCCGAGAGAGTGCCGCTGGTAACTTGCAAAAGCCAGCAGCACTTCAACACTTTTGCAGGCAGCTTTCATGATGATGATGATGATGATGATGATGATGATGATGACGACGACGACGACGACGACGACTACTACGACTACTACAGTACCAGTTCAAACCTGTGTTGGTCGCGATCACGCTCATCTCCAATGGACGTGGTGCTTCTTATGCACCACATGGGTACATTCTTTGGCGCGCGTCACGTGGTCGGCTGCGCCCGTGGTGCGGGCGGGCGGGCGGGCCCGCCCCGCGCGCTGTCCTCATCTCGGTGTTGTGGACCCGTACACGGTCGCCCGCACACAGGTTGGGGCTGTGACCGAGTACCTGAGGAATGTGTGGTATGTCGTGTGTGCATGGGGCGGGGCTCGCCGCCATTACGGCATGGAGTGCCCGTGTTCCGGTGTTGCGGATTCCGAGGGACATTCAAATGCATTGTCAACGGCTGTGAGCAAATCTTCATACAGAAAAAATCAAATATCTCTAAAATTACACCACCTAAAAACAAATCGCTTCGTACACATATAGAAAACATCGTTACCAAAAAGATTATATTAAATTTATATGGTTAGGGTTCTTGATTACTATTTATTTTGAATAAAACTAATGTTTTGCACTGCGCGTACCGTCAAACTCAAGGCATTGTCAATGGTCGTGAGCAATCTTCATACAGAAAATACAGGAAAAGTTAGATATCTCTAAAACGACACCACCTAGAAACAAATCGTTTGGTACACATATAGAAAACATCTTTACCAAAAACATTATATTAAATTTATAAGGTTAGTGATGATGCTGTTCGATTTTGACGCATGCGCAGAAGCAATGTGTCCCTGGGAAACTGCAACACCGGTATTATTAAAGTTGCATATTCCGATGGTTTTGAGTCTGCATACATTTTTAGATCGATATATTATTAGGTCCATCATTATAATCTGTTTAAAGTTGCACAGTCCGATGGTTTTGAGTTTTAGTCACTTTTCTTAGATACATACATTAAAATGATTGTCATACTCTACCTTACTTTAGTTTGAAGTAATTTTGATCTTAAATAGCTAACTTTTGAGATATTTGAAATGCAAATATGCTAGATTAATTTTGACAAGCACATCAAATCTCCATAAGCTTCAGCAGGAACAGGTTCTATTAACTTGATTCAGCACACCCTTCTATGTAGCAACGAATGCTTAAGAAGTGCACCAGTATCTACATTAGATATGTAGGATCAAATCTAGATAATTGTTTTGGTTTTGTCAAATCTGATGTTTTCATTGTTGTTGAAGATTTATACTGCCTATCATGGATAAGTCTGAATAGACTTGTTTTCACCATCAGACAGTTTGTCGATAGAAAGCCTGAGCCTACACTTTTACCGACCCAAGAGATTTTTAACCTCCCACACCACATAGACATGGTATGAGAGCAACTGGCCTTTGATGACGCTGTAAGTTATACGCAGCAGTGGAATTCCAAATTGGCAGAGGTGGGAGCACAGGGAATCGAACCACTGACCTTTAGATTAGGAGTCTGACCTAGAAAAAAGTCAGACACTCTAACCACTCTGCCACAGAGAACACCAACATCGGACTGTGCAGCTTTAAATAAACTTTTATTTTAAACCATATGCGATGACCGAATCGGTAATAGCGCTAGCCTCCAGTGCGGATTGTCAGTTGTTTGAATCCCAGCCGAGTCAAGCTAATGACTTACAAAGTTGATACTTATCGCTCCCTAGCCTGTTGCTCGGCATCAATAGGATAGGGCAAGGACTGGTTAGCACACTATCAGGATAATGTGACTGAGTGGGCTATGGTGCTGGCCATCTGGTCTCCCAGTGGGACCGCACTATGAAGTCGCTGTGAGTGCACATTGTTACAATATTGTTAAGTGAGTGAATTTGAGATTTGGTCAACAAAGCCGATGTCCAGTATTTTGGTGGGCACACAAATCCATTTGACTTTTTTCAGTTCAAATATTTCTAGGTAACCTTTTAAAATAAGTTACTTCAACCGTAAATTAGACTAAATATATCCACCTAATATGTGTGTATGCATGTATGCATGTATGCATGTATGCATGTATGCATGTATGGACTAGTGCTGCCCAGTGGTGAAAACAAGTATTAACATACTTATCCGTTATGAGCAGGGTAAATATAACAAAATGTATGTATGTATACTAGGCAGAAATGAATACAAGAAATGTAGAAACTGAAAACCAGCTCAGTGTCAGGATAATGGGACTGAGTTGGATATTGGTTCATGGTTCTGGTGGCCTGATTTCCCAGTGGGACAGCAATATTAAGTCGCCATGAGTGTGCACTGTCGCAAGTCGGTACCCATAGTGATATGACCTTAGATGTTGCAAGGACGTAAAACTACAACAATTTAATGTGTCCGATTAGCCAACCGACCTATGTCACTGTGGCATTTCACCTGCGGAGTGCAACCTACTACAGGTAGTGCACATCTGTTACGTGTACACAAGGCAAGTTCAATAGACCTATTTCATATGACGTCAGCATAGGTGTCTAGGTCAGTGCGCGCGCCTTTTGACACTGTCACACTGCAAACTCAATGGCTATGAGCAATCTTCATACAGAAAAAGTGAAATATCTATAAAAACCACACCACCTAGAAACAAACCGCTTGGAACACATATAGAAAACATATTCAACGAAAAGATTATATTAAATTTATAAGCTTAGGGTTCATTTCTATTCATTTTGAATAAAATAGATGTTTTGCACTGCGCATACCGGCAAACTCAATGCATTGTCAATGGCCGTGAGCACTCTTCATACAGAAAAAGTTAAATATCTCTAAAACCACACCACCTAGAAACAAGCCGATTGGAACACATATAGAAAACATATTCAACAAATAGATTATATTAAATTTATAACGTTTGGGTTCTGTATTTCTATTAATTTGGAATAAAATAGACTTTTTGCACTGCGCGTACCGGCAATGTGCACTCGTTCTGCAGCCAAGGCAGTGTGCACTCGTTCTGCAGCCAAGGCAGTGTGCACTCGTTCTGCAGCCAAGGTGCGCGCGCATGCACAATGTTTATAACGTTGAAAGGGGTTTATGCCATACAGTGCTCGGCATGTATGTCATCGTGGTCATACCGCCGGTGTCATGGGAGGTGTTGCCAAAATAACAAAACAAAATATGTGAAAGCACACTTCTGATTTAGAACGGGGCTCGAACGCACATTTGTGCCATTCTGGGTCGAGCGTTCCAGTAATCGGTCTACCAGGCTTCCTAATCAACCCCCTTGTCATACCTACCTGTCCTGCTTACCTACGTGTGTAGCGCTCCACTCACTCACTGAGCTCAACTCACTACAATGGTCTGCTTGTTATTGGTACTGGACTGGGTGGCTGAATTGTTAAAAGCACTGCCCGGCTTCCCGTGGGGAGGTCGGGAGTTCGAACCCAAGCCAATTCAAACTAATGGCGTACAACATTGATGCTTGTTGTTACCTAGCATGGTGCTCAGCATTACTAGGATATAGCAACGACTGGTTTTGGTTAGTATCCGGAAAAAGTGACGGAATGGCATATCAAATTAAGTCATTGTGCCAGCGGCCTAGTCTTCCAGTGGGGCAGCACTATAAAGTCACCATGAGTGTACATTGTCACAAGTCAGTACCCCCCCCGTCTTGATATGACCTCAGATGTTGCCAGACTTTAAACCCCTAACAAACATATTGGTAGTTTTACCATAGTTGAACACATTCAGTCCTATTTATTAGTGTTAAACGATATGGATGTATTTTTTAGGGTTTTTTTTGTGTCAAGTTTTTTATTCTGCCCATAACGCATAAGCTCCCATGAGGGTGCTTGTTTTCAACGCTGGACAGCTGTGATACTGGATTGGTCTGGTCCCGCACTCAGGAGTCTTTACCTGATCTTTCTTGGGCCAACCTTTACGGTTTTGGGTGTTAGTAGTTTCTATATTTAAATTTTTTTTTAATTTTCAAGTTTTTTCCTAACCTGTATATGATAACTTAGCCTACTATGTACATCTACGCAGATGACATACAGGCCTGTGGGAGAGGATCCCATCCCATTGTGGTTTGTTACAGCATGCCCTGTTATGCCCTGTCCTTAGATAGTACACCGTGTATATATATAATATATCCAGTGTGCAGATGGTGAACCGTAATCAGTTGGCAGTGTGTGCTCGTTGTTTTGGCTATAATTTAAAATGAATACAAAATGTTGGCAGCTCACAAATGTTGGCATCGTGCTTTCTTTGTTCCTGCGGATTAGATCGGATCGTGCAGTGTTTTCAAAGCCGAAACAACTTGAAGCGATGTCAGAGAGAAATTTGTGTTGCGAGTAGTTTAAAAATAGCCGGCCTCGGTGCGACAGCAGTTTGCACTTGGGACTATTGACATAGCTAGTTCGGCGCGTTCCGGCTGAAAGAGAGGAATGCTGGGTGCGTTTGGAAACCTCCCATGTAATGGGGCTGTCACACTACGACGCTTCTCACCGGCGACCCGTCAGCGTTGAAAATAAAATTAAATCGTCGAGAAACGTTAAAGATTTAGGGGAAATATGGGACAATTGGACGTTGGCGGAGCGTGTGAGTAGCGTCTTGTTAGCGCGCGGCCAACGGGTTTCGACGAGTGAGAGAAAAAAAGTTTGGCGCGACATGCTCATATGACCTTAGATGTTGGTAGGACATAAAACAACAAAGCAACTATTTGGCGCAACGTGTGGAGACGACCCGCCCACGCGTGCGGCGTCTGCCTAGCGTTCGTATAACGCTCTTCCGGCGCGTCCAATGGAGCTCGACGTCCACCTAACGTCCTTACGCATATATTTGCGCGCGCTGCCGGTCGTTGTTTTTTTTTGACATGTTGAAACACTCAGCGACCAATAATGCACGCCGACGTTGTCCGCCGACCGTCAACGTCAAAGATAGTGTACCGACGTGTTCCGACGTGCCGTAAAATAACATATTTATGTTTGCTGTAACTAGTCCATATTTGCATAAGGTATATAATTATCTATTGTGTAAATGTTTTGGTATTGTAGAATTTGGGCTCAATTCTATATAAAGGATATTTTATTTTCATAGATTTTTCAGTCATGCATGGGGTTGCTATCTTTTTTCACTGTATCGATTGTAACTCTGCCCTTCACTCCCCCCGCCCCCCCCCCCCCCCATACACTGATGTCTGCCCTTCAATCCCCCCCCCCCCCCCCCCCCCATACACTGATGTGAGGCTCCCCCTCCCCTTCCGCATCCCTCAATAATAATAATGCTTCTTGTATTAAATGTGACCAGTTATCAAATTATAACTGTTTCCATATTGGTCTAATTAGTCACAGTAACTAGCTGTTTTAGAAATCTAGTGTCTATTAATGTGGGTTAATTGGTTAGTTAACTGTTTAGTTAACAGTGGTCAGTTCATTATATTTTTAAAGGAAGACCTTTTCCAAGCAATGCTCCTGTGGATAGAAGGCCCACATGCTTAAAGTTGCATAGTGTGATGAAAACATAAAATATTCAGAACCAAAACAATTATCTATTTTTAATTTTACGTATCTAACTTAGATACTGGCTGGTGCACCTATTACAAATTTGTCGTCATATAGAAAGGAATACTAAAGGCTGCATTCCATATACGCGTAATGCGTAATGCGTTATGCGTTACGCGTTATGCGTTATGCGAATGCCAGCATTCCATATACGCGTAATGCGTATTGCGTTATGCGTTATGCAGTGAAGTATATAAAAAGTATATAAAAAGTGTGTGTGACTCTGTGTCACACAGAATAGGACGGTCCAAACATGGCTCAGTTTAGCTTGCTTAGAGGGATGTTAGGACCGTCCCAAATATGAAGACTGCTTCCTAACAGGTCCGCTGCATAAACCTACATGTTATGCAGTGAAGTATATAAAAAGTATATAAAAAGTGTGTGTGACTCTGTGTCTCTGTGTGTGTCTCTATGTGTGTGTCTGTGTCTCCGTGTCTCTGTGTGTGTATCTGTGTGTGTCTCTGTGTGTGTGACTCTGTGTCTCTGTGTGTCTCTATGTGTGTGTCTGTGTCTCTGTGTCTCTGACAAAGAGACACACACAGACACATATACACACAGAGACACACACAGAGACACACACAGACACAGATACACACACAGACACAAACAGAGACACAGAGACACAACACAGAGACACACACACCGAGACACACACACAGACACACACACAGACACAGAGACACACACACAGAGACACAGATACACACACAGAGACACACACAGACACACACACATACACACACACAGACATACACACAGACACAGAGACACACACACACACAGACACACACACAGAGACACACACAGAGACACAGAGATACACACACAGACACACACAGCAACAGAGACACAAAGACACAGACACACACAGAGACACAACACAGCGACACACACACAGAGACACACAGTCACACACAGAGACACAGATACACACACAGAGACACACACACATACACAGAGACACAACACACAGACACAGACACAGAGACACACACACAGACACACACATAGACACACACAGAGACACACACACACAGACACATATACACACACAGACACACACACAGACACACACAGAGACACACACACAGATACACACACAGAGACACACACATAGACACAGAGACACAACACAGAGACACACACAGACATACGCAGACACACACAGAGACACACACACAGACATACACACAGACACAGAGACACACACACACAGACACAGAGACACAACACAGAGACACACACACAGAGACACACACACAGAGACACACACAGACACACACATAGACACACACACAGATACACACACACAGACACACACACAGACACACACAGAGACACAGGGACACAACACAGAGACACACACACAGAGACACACACACAGACATACACACAGACACAGAGACAGACACAGAGACACACACACAGACACACACACAGAAACACAGAGACACACACAGAGACACAGAGATACATACACAGACACACACACAGCAACAGAGACACAAAGACACAGAGACACAGACACACACAGAGACACATAGACACAACACAGAGACACACACAGAGACACACACACAGACACACACAGAGACACACACACACAGATACACACACATAGACACACACACAGACACAGAGACAGACACACAGACACAGAGACACACACACAGACACACACACAGAAACACAGAGACACACACAGAGACACAGAGATACATACACAGACACACACACAGCAACAGAGACACAAAGACACAGAGACACAGACACACACAGAGACACAGAGACACAACACAGAGACACACACACACAGACACACACACACACAGACACACACACAGACACACACACATACACACACAGAGACACACACAGACACAGATACACACACATAGACACACACACAGACACAGAGACACAACACAGAGACACACAGAGAGACACACACACACAGACACACACATAGACACACACACAGAGACACACACACAGACACAGAGACACACACACAGACACAGATACACACACAGAGACACACACACAGACACACACAGAGAATGGGACGGTCCAAACATGGCTCAGTTTAGCTTGCTTAGAGGGATGTTAGGACCGTCCCAAATATGAACACTGCTTCCTCACAGGTCCGCCGCATAAACCTACATGTTTGCACCGGCTGTCCGTAATTATCAGTCGCCTCCTCCAGCCTTATATCAATGGACAAATGCGACTGATGCTTTTCTGTTCGCACCACCTTGTCCCGGCTGTCCGTAATTATCAGTCGCCTCCTCCAACCTTATATCAATGGACAAATGCGACTGATGCTTTTCTATTCGCACTGCCTTTAGGCATTACGCATTACGCACCGATCGCTACATGGAGCGATCGGGATAATGGATTTCTGACGCATTCGCATTCGCATTACGCATTACGCGTGTATGGAATGTAGCTCATAGGTTTCAAGGCGTTTCGATTTTTTGTCGCATTCGCATTATGCATTACGCGTATATGGAATGCGCCCTTAAGGCAATTGAATACAACCTGTTACTGCAGAACCCTATGTTGTCAGACTTTGCCAACATTATTTTTGCATTTTAAAATAAGTTACTTCAAACTAGAGTAAGGGAGATTATAACGATCCACCTTATATATTTATCTCAGAAAATGACAAACTCAAAACCATCGGGCTATGCAACTTTAAAATAAAAAAAGGGGGGAGCATTTTTAACCAAACATGTATTTCAGTAACGCTCGACTGTCCTTCCCCTTTCCTCCTGCTCCTTACTTCCGGCCCCCTCCAACTATAAATCATCTTCCTGTGCATATTTCAATTTTACTACCGGCACTCTGATTGCAAAATACTGATAAATAACTGACAACGAAGTCCACCCCACTTGTACGGATAAATACTTTCTCTTTTGTAGATGTTTTTTTGTTGTTTTTTGCCCCCCCCCCCCCCCCCCCCCCCGCCCCCACACCTACCATCTTTGCCCCTCTTTATTCCAGAGCGTCATTTGATGTCTGGTCCTAGTGGTAGCCGCCGCGTTAGTGAATGTGGTGTTTTCTCAGAAACAACAAAAGCACAAATTCATTGACGTCCCCACGACATTTTGTCAAGAGCAGACAATAATTTGAAAATGTAACCATTAAAAGCTTCCGGTACCCCCAATAGCCGATGTCTACTTTTTGTGCGGGGGCTGGGGGTCGTTAAAAAACAACAAAAAGCAAAAAAAAAAAGCTTTCGACCGCAGACATGCACTTTGTGCGGCAGGTCTAAAGCGAGGCTCATGTTATTTGAGGAGAATGAAAGCATTGTGATAAATGTTTAAAAAAAAATATTAAACTTTTTTTTCTCTCTAAGCCTGCAAACAAATATCTGCCATACGTGCAGGAATACGACAAAAACAACACAAACCAGTAAAGCCTTTCTAACTGATCACCTCCACAGATCGACCACTGCTCTATATCGATCGCTTTATTTGGGTCGCAGATGATCACCCATACAATACCATTGTGATGATAACAAAAACTCGCTAAACCAATCACCTCCCTAAATGGACCGTTTAAAGTCGGTCCCATGGTCTGTCGATTTAGAGAGGTCTTACTGTAAGAACAACAACAGCCAACAGTAAGCGAGCAATGTGGCCTTTGAGTGGATTTCCACTTCAGCTGGGTTCCAATTAAAGGGCTATTCCGGGCGACATGTTCCTCTCAACATTGCTCCACCTGAGACATTATTGAACATGAGAAAGGTACTGCTACCGATATCAGCACTCGCCACCAACCAGCCCACTGGTGATGTTGCCTGTTTGCAGCCTCAGTCGACGCTGTTATTATTAACGCGGATTGTGCTTGAAGCGGATTAAGCAAACAAAGATCTTTCAGCACAAATGAGTAATGAAGTGGCAATTCTCATGTAGAGTAGGCCTCTAAGCCCCATCTCCCCTCCCTCCCTCCCTCCCCTCTCCTTCACCTCTCCTTCACCTCTCCTTCACCTCTCCTTCACCTCTCACTCGCCTCTCACTCACCTCTCACTCACCTCTCACTCACCTCTTACTCACCTATCACTCACCTATCACTCACCTATCACTCACCTCTCACTCACCTCTCACTCACCTCTCACTCACCTCTCACTCACCTCACTCACCTCTCACTCACTCACCTCTCCTTCACCTCTCACTCACCTATCACTCACCTCTCACTCACCTATCACTCACGCACCTCTCACTCACTCACCTCTCACTCACTCACCTCTCACTCACCTCTCACTCACTCACCTCTCACTCACTCACCTCTCACTCACTCACCTCTCAGTCACTCACCTCTCACTCACTCACCTCTCACTCACACACCTCTCCTTCACCTCTCCTTCACCTCTCCTTCACCTCTCCTTCACCTCTCCTTCACCTCTCCTTCACCTCTCCTTCACCTCTCCTTCACCTCTCACTCACCTCTCACTCACCTCTCACTCACCTCTCACTCACCTCTCCTCCACCTCTCCTCCACCTCTCCTCCACCTCTCACTCACCTCTCACTCACCTCTCTCACTCACCTCTCTCACTCACCTCTCTCACTCACTCACTCACTCACTCACTCACTCACTCACTCACTCACCTCTCACTCACACACCTCTCCTTCACCCTTCACCTCTCCTTCACCCCTCACTCACTTTTTACTCACCCCTCACTCACTTTTTACTCACCCCTCACTCACTTCTCACTCACCTCACTCAACTCTCACTCTTCCCCCTCTTCCCCCTCCCTTCCACCCTTCCTCCCCCTTCCTCCCTCCCTCACCTCTCGCGCTCACCTCCATACACGACTCCTTTATAACACCAACACACGCGCACACTCACACCAACGCACGCACACCACACACACCAACGCACGCGCACACACCCTCCCCCGCCCACCACGCGTCTGAGGACTGGGCATTGTGCAAGGATTCTCGTTCTACCCGCCTCTAAAATAAAGAGTCTGAACTAGCGGGAATATTGGATCTGTTCTGAAAACATTGTTCCCCACACTACTTCCCAAACCATGGATGGACTTTGTACTTATTTGTTGAACAGCTGATGGCAATGCGCGTGTGGAATGTAAAGCAATGCAGGTCCATGAAACATTTGGAGTTTGTGTGTACATGGTAAGTTTGGTACTGTAGTGAATGTGTGAACTAATAGTGTGTCTGTTTTGTTTTCTTCAGGTGAGTCCAATACTTGATATCGGAGTACCAAGGTGGTGAGTTCACAATGCTCTACTCTACTGACACCAGGAGTACTATAACACACCTGCCTTCAGCGACCCCTGTTATTGTGAATGCCATGTGCAATTTTCCTTTTCAATGTACAAACTTATTTTTGTCCCATTTGACTATCCCTGCAATGCTATGTCAGGACAACATTGGCCTCGATGCAGAGTTGTCCTCTGAACACAGGTAACCACTGTAGTCTTAGTAGTAGTATGGTACATAATAATGATTACCGTAAAAAGAAGCCTTACTGCAGAAACACGTGGTAGCGCTTTAATTTTTGTTTAAAAATCTTCGTATTCAATTGTTATATATAATAGTTGCAATATTATGTTCATGGTACCCAGGAAAAGAAGCGGTGCTGGAACCAGGCTGGGTTGTGGTCCTCTTTGTGTGCTTTTCATCCACTCTCACCAGACGGGATGGCTGAATGAGTTGCGCATCCGTCTCCCGTTTGGGTAGATCGTGGGATCCGAATCCACAGGTTCGAATCCTGGTAGAATCAAACTAATGACTTAAAAATTGATGTTTGTCACTTCCTAGCCAGGCGCTCGGCATTATTAGGATCGGACAATGACTGGTTGGCTCAGTGTCAGGGTAATGTGACTGAGTGGGATATCAGGTCATGGTACTGGTGACCCACTGTCATAAGTCGGTACCCATCCTGATGTGATCTTAGATATTGCCAGGTTGTAAAACAACGATCAGTAACCAATCAGCCACTCTCTTGTCATCTTGTCCTTACGTTGTCTGACATCATTCCCGGCTCCATGTCTTCGATTTGGTAGGTGGCTCTAGAAAATCCCTCGCAATAGCATAGCAAAGAATGTCCAGAAGTGTATAAAAGGTGACACCTATTGGGTTGCCGTGTAAAGAACATGTTATCGCTCTTAGTCCCTCCACTCGACGCAGGTGTCGGTTGATTTAACTTTGTGTTTGAATTATGGCTTCATCATTAAAGAACAACTCTGGATTTATGCATTAGTAAATTAGGAATCACAACACTTATTTTCATCACACACAGGGATAACAAATGACCTGAATCCTGGACCTACACAAAGCTTGTGCTCCTATGTCGACCGATACTGTCAGCTATTGGGGAGTAACATGTACATTGCGTGGATTTAATTATTTTTGGAGTGTGAGGCCTTACTAAATATGTATTAGGTAGATTAACAGCTCCATTGCATAAAGTCACTCATTTTCGAATGTCGGGCCTTAACAAAGTATGTTGTCATCCTTTTTTTTAAAGTAAGTTTAAATTGCGCACATTCGGGTGAGTTGTTGGGCTGCGTCCGGAGGTATGGGAGCAGTTAACTAAAGCTGCAGCTGGAAAGGTAATACGCAATTCTTATGAGCTCGCCTGTCTTGGGAAAGGTTCGATAAATGTCAAATTTAGCACCATTTCTGGGCATTGAAGAATTGTTTTTGTAATAGAAGCCACCGGATGTGTTGGTCGAATCGGTAAGAGCCCATAGGTTTCCCGTGTGGCTGGTCGGGAGTTTGAATCCTGTCTGAGTCAAACCAGTGACTTACAAGTTTGATACTTGTCATGAAAACTGTCTGAGTCAACCAAGTGACTTACAAGTTTGATACTTGTCACGAATCCTGTCTGAGTCAAACCAGTGACTTACAAGTTTGATACTTGTCACGAATCCTGTCTGAGTCAAACCAGTGACTTACAAGTTTGATACTTGTCACGAATCCTGTCTGAGTCAAACCAGTGACTTACAAGTTTGATACTTGTCACGAATCCTGTCTGAGTCAAACCAGTGACTTACAAGTTTGATACTTGTCACAAATCCTGTCTGAGTCAAACCAGTGACTTACAAGTTTGATACTTGTCACGACCTGGCCTGGTGTTTGCCGTTAATAGGGTAGGATAAATACTGGTTTGCTCAGTATCAGGATAATGTGACGGTGTGATATTGGGTGATGGTACTTGTGGCCTGGTCTCCCAGTGGGGCAGCACTATAAAATTGCCATGAGTGCAGACTGTCACAAGTTGGTACCCATCCTGATATGATCTCAGATGTTGGCAGGACGTAAAACCCCCAACCCAAACTGATAGAAAGCCACTATTATCAGCACACTGCTCTCTTTGAGAACCTGACGGGATGGCCAATTCGGTAGAGTTCTTAGCTCCAATGCGGGAGGTCGTGGCATCAATGCCAGACCGAGTCTAACCAAAGACTTAGGAATGTACACTTGTACATTTCTCGGTGCTCAGCATTAAGTAGTACCTGTCTGCAATGGACAATTTTGCACCGATGACACCGTTGTCTGGATATAGGATGTTCTTACAGAGGAACAGTCAATCGAGGCAAAAACAGTTTGTACATTGAAAAGAATGTCCGCACATGTAATGGCAGTAGTTCGCTAATACACAGAGCTACCTAAATCTAGTACTACTGTACTAGAGTAAGGTAGGTGGTTAGTGGTTTAGTGTCTGGGTAATATGGCGGAATAGGATATGATGCCAGTGGTATGTTATCCCAGTGAGGCAACACTATAAAGTCGCCATGAGTGCACACTGTTTTACGTCGGTGCTCGTCCTGATATGACCTTAAATATTGCCAGTATGTAAAACCCCCAAGCGAAGCCAAGCCAAGCCAAGCCAAGCCAAGCGACACCTGCTATTTTCGTAGAAATTGTTGATTTTCAGTGACAGGTAACTAATAAGAAGAGTTGACTGATTTAGCACACTAGGGTAGGTCTGTTTTTACACTGGGAGCAATGTGGTGTTGCGTACATGTAAGTAGGTGGCCTCGTCAGGTGAGCTGTACTCGGGTGAGCGGTCACCAAGGACACCAGGCAAATATAGAAGGGTCGGCTGTTGGAGTTTTATGTCCTGGCAACATCTAGGGTCATATCAGGATGGGTACCAACTTGCGACAGTGCACACTCATGGCGACTTTTTAGTGCTGCCCCACTGAGAGCCCAGGTCGCCACACACCATGACCTGATATCCCACCCCGTAACATTATCCTGACACCAAGCCAACCAGTCCTTGCCCTATCCAATAATGCCGAGCGCCTGGCTAGGAAGTGACAAGTATACATTTTTAAGTCATTGGTTTCACTGGACCAGGGTTTGAACCCGTGGGTTCGATTTCAACCATCTACCAACACGGGAGACGAACGATCAACTCATTCAGCCATCACGTCTGGTCTGATATAGAAGGCTGAATGCTACCATTTTAATATAGTTTGTTTGGGTTTGACGCCCTAGCAACACCTAGTGTCATATCAGGACGGGTACTGTCAGTACTACCAAAGACCCTATAACACTGTGTTATAGGGTCTTTGGTACT
The DNA here is from genome assembly GCA_030323885.1 of Branchipolynoe longqiensis. Classification (NCBI taxonomy): domain Eukaryota; kingdom Metazoa; phylum Annelida; class Polychaeta; order Phyllodocida; family Polynoidae; genus Branchipolynoe; species Branchipolynoe longqiensis. Next base: position 77,126,369 of record CM059193.1, read on the forward strand.
ACTGACTTGTAACAGTGCTCACTCGTGGCGCTTTGTAAAGCCCCAGTCACACATACCCGGATCAGGGGCCGGACGAGCCCCGGACCGCCATCCGGGGTGGTCCGGGGTGATCCGTGGCTCGTCCATGCCGACACCCCCTGATCTGTGGCTCGTCCGGCACCGCCCGGGCTCAGCCCCGGATGTTTTAATATGTTAAAAACATCCGGGGTGGTCCGGGGGATTTTGCGATCCGGGCTCAATCCGGCCTGATCCGGGGGTGGACCGGGCCTGTCCGGGGGTGGTATGGGGTCAGTTTGAGCGACGGTTTGACCTGGACCATCCCCGGACCATCCAGGACTACCCCCGGCCTAGCCACGGACCACTTCCGTAAGACCGGGGGTGATCCTGGATAGTCCGGGGGTGGTCCGGCCTCGTCCGGGGGCGGTCCGGGGCTCGTCCGGGAAAGTGTGACTGCGAGGCAAAAATCGACGAAAACAGTAATTTTATCTGTGGTGGTCCGGGACAGTCCGGGCCCTTGGTCCGTGCGTGGTCCGGCTCAAAATCCGGGGCTCGTCCGTCTATGTGTGACTGGGGCTTAAATAAACCAATCCTTGTCCTATTCACCGGATGTGGTGGCCGAATCGGTAAGAGCGCAGCAGGTAGTGTGTTCGAAGACTGTCAATCCAGTGACCTACACAATTGATACTTGTCACTACCTACCCTGATTCTTGGCACTAATAGGATATGGCAAGGGCTGGTTTGCTCAGTATCACAATAATGTGACTGATTGGGATATCTGGTCATGGTGCTGACAGCCCAGTGTCTCAGTCGTCATGAGTGCACACTGTCACACATCAGTATCAGTTATTGTATAGCTAGTCGTAGGACGTAAAACCAACCAAGCAATAACCTTTGCTCTATCCTAATAATGCCAAGTGCCAGGCTAGTTAGAAACATCTATCTTGTCAGTCATTGTTTTGATTCCGCTGAGGTTTGAACACGCAACCTCTTGTATGGAGAAGCCTGGCAGCTCGCCATTCGGCCATTCCGTCCAGTCACATGTTAGAATAGTGGCTGTTGTTATTTTGGGTGCTGTGGTTTAATTAGCAAGAAAAGTTATTCCCTGTGGGATTATCTTTCAGTGTATTTACTAAGCAGCTATTTAATCTAGAACATGGTTTTCAAATGAGATGAAGTGTTGGTATGGGTTATCTGAGTGATCCGCAGATGTGTGATTACCGTGCGCATGCGTGACTCAGTCATATACAGGCGCATGTTGCCATGGAATGCTTGTCGGCACCTAGCCTGGTGCTCAGGATTACTAGGATAGGGTAGGGACTGGTTAACTCAGTGTCAAGATAATGTGACTGAGTCAGTGAGTGGGAAAGCAGGTCATGGTACCGGCAGGTTGGTTATCCAGTGGGACAGCACTATAAAGTTTCCATGAGTGCACACTGTCACAAGTCGATACCCGTCCTGCTATGACCTTAAATGTTGTTAGGACGTAAAGTCCAAATAAAGCATGAGGCTCATTATGTATGACACAGCATAAATTCACCACTACTCAATATTCGTTCAATGCCGTAAGGCATGTCTATTTACTATTAATATTACACTAATTTGCTGACAATGTTTACAGAATAGCTCCCATATAACTCATATAGTTTCCATATGTGGTTGCGGGGGTGGGGGGGGGGGGGCACAGTCAGGCAATTTGGAATGGTTAGTGCATTGTTTTTTTAAAACTCTTTTCTGTTCTATCCAGAGACGCTGCAGTATAGCCGTTTTCTACGCAACATGTGCTACCCACAACATTAGCTCTTGATGAATTATGAGTGAGCCCCGTTGAGGTCATAACGCCTATCTATGCATGAACAAATTTGTATTGTTTCTCGCGCCCTGATGGATCGACTCATACATTAAAGGGCAATAACTTGATTAACACGACTTTACTTACGTATTCTTGTCACTATTGAACATGACATCATAGTTTGTGTATCTTGAAATAACATGCTGTGGGTATTATGTTCATTGGAAATTATTGATGGTTCAATCAAAACTGTATGGGATTGTTGCCAAGGTGACTATTAGTATAACTCACTCTCAATGCCACTTTTCAGCTGTTGACGATGTAGGCCCGTGAACACTCAGCTTGAGCAAGCAAGCCACTGCAGTAGAAATGTATTATAAGACTCCGAGGAATGTATCACAAAGCTCCTTTGAATAATAGTGAATTGAAGCCATTTATCTATACTTTATAAAGTATGCGATAGATAGCCCACTATGCCTTCCCATCCTAACGTGATAAAATATGTATAGTTCAGGTTCAATCCAGTGGGAAGGGATTGATCTTCTCATTAACACTGGGCAAATCATCCTATGGATAATTTCCAATATAGAGGGATCCCATTTCTCAGCGAAAACTGAGTTTCCAAATCAGCGAGAGAGAAATCCTGTCCGTAAAAAAAAAAAAACCCAACTTTTAATTATTTGTTAGTCTTGATGTCTTAAAACAGTTCGAATTTCAAGCCAGAATGTCCAAGTAGCGGCCAGATTGCACCATTTTAATCGTAGGCCTAAAAAGATTTCTAAGGGAGGGGGGGGGGGGGGCTTGTCCCCAGAAACCCCTTGTTTTTCAGGGATTTTATATTTTTATCACTGGGACCCCTTAATATATTTATTTTTTTATCGTGAATATTTCAGTAATATTTGAGGAGATATAATATGAGATGTATTAAGTTCACAGTGTAGGTTTATTATGCACAGACGCGCAACCTAAAGTGATACCTGATTCCAGCCTGCGTGAATACAGCAGTAAAACTAAGTGTACCTGTAGGAATAACTTGTAGGGTCAAGTAGGCGTCTCCATTCTCGCCTGAGGTAGCAGTGCTGGGGATATGATGCACTACCACTCACTCACACGGAGGTGTCATGGGAGTGAATGCAAGAAAAGGGAATTCTTTTACATTCATATGTTGTGTTTTTAATCGGCCAGTCTAATGTGTGTAGAAGTAGAATTCACTTAGTTGTCATGTATTTATTTCAAATCAGTGAGGTCTTCTTTCGTTCATGAGGGTAGTGCATATTCTGTTTACTGATAAGGAAAGACTGCTCTGATAACAGGTGATGTTTCACCAATGAAAGCAGTTTCTTAGGCTGCTGGTGCTACATCCGGACCCTTTGGGGTATCGTGTGTTCCTACACATGACACAGTACTAGCAGCCTGGTCAAATTACAGGCTGTGTGTAAGTGCACAGTCGGTGAACATCCATATGGCAAATCTACCCTAATGCTGCTGCTGTTGCTCGTTGGCAAATCCACTTTTATGTTGCTCTTTTATTGCTTATTGGAAATCCACTTTAATGCTGCTCTTGTTGCATGTTACTGTTAGCAAATCTACTTTAATGCTGCTCTTGTTGCTTGTTAGCAAATCCACTTTAATGCTGCTGTTGCTTGTTGACAAATCCACTTTAATGCTGCTGTTGCTTGTTGACAAATCCACTTTAATGCTGCTGTTGCTTGTTGACAAATCCACATTAATGCTGCTGTTGCTTGTTGACAAATCCACTTTAATGCTGCTGTTGCTTGTTGACAAATCCACTTTAATGCTGCTGTTGCTTGTTGACAAATCCACTTTAATGCTGCTGTTGCTTGTTGACAAATCCACTTTAATGCTGCTGTTGCTTGTTGACAAATCCACTTTAATGCTGCTGTTGCTTGTTGACAAATCCACTTTAATGCTGCTGTTGCTTGTTGACAAATCCACATTAATGCTGCTGTTGCTTGTTGACAAATCCACTTTAATGCTGCTGTTGCTTGTTGACAAATCCACTTTAATGCTGCTGTTGCTTGTTGACAAATCCACTTTAATGCTGCTGTTGCTTGTTGACAAATCCACTTTAATGCTGCTGTTGCTTGTTGACAAATCCACTTTAAATGCTGCTGTTGCTTGTTGACAAATCCACATTAATGCTGCTGTTGCTTGTTGACAAATCCACTTTAATGCTGCTGTTGCTTGTTGACAAATCCACTTTAATGCTGCTGTTGCTTGTTGACAAATCCACTTTAATGCTGCTGTTGCTTGTTGACAAATCCACATTAATGCTGCTGTTGCTTGTTGACAAATCCACTTTAATGCTGCTGTTGCTTGTTGACAAATCCACTTTAATGCTGCTGTTGCTTGTTGACAAATCCACTTTAATGCTGCTGTTGCTTGTTGACAAATCCACATTAATGCTGCTGTTGCTTGTTGACAAATCCACTTTATGGCTGCTGTTGCTTGTTGACAAATCCACTTTAAGGCTGTTCTTTTATTGATTGTTGGCAAACCGATTTTAATGCTGCTCTTATTGCTTGTTGGCAACTCCACTTTAATGCTGCTGCTGTTCTTTGATAAATGCACTTTAATGCTGTTAGTAATAGTGGTGGTGGTGTTGTGATAATTATTATTGGTAGTAGTAGTTCAGGTGGTGGTGGTGGCGTAATAATTATTGGTAATAGTAGTAGTGGTGGTAGTAGTACTAGTAGTGATGGTAACAGTAGTATTCGTTTTTTGTTTATAAGCAGTAGTCTTTGTTTTGCAATATTTGTATTATTGTTAATCTGACTGTTGTTGGGGGTTATTTCTGTTTCAAGTGTAACCATAGAAACTAGGTGGTGTTCATCGCATACTTTCTATATCCTCTTAGTATGTTAGGTCCGCTCCCCCGTTGGCTGTATAATTGAGGGCTGCTATCATTGTTAGAACAAATGGGTTTGGGAATTCGGTGAGGTCTGACATTGCAGGTCCCCTAGTAACATAAGCCAGCGCGAGATCGAACAGGGACCAGGACTGAGGTGATTTATTGTGGGATGTGGCCCAAAAATGGGCGCCACACACTCTTGAGATCAACAGGTATGTCAGAGCAGCTATTTGAACACTTGACGTTGCATTGAAAACAAGTTTTATCATGAAAACAAATTCTATCATGAATTTATGTTATGGACAAGGTAAATATACCATCAATAAAACCCTACACCAACGGCCCCACCCCCCAAAAGCACCCAGAACAACCCCACCCCACTTAACGTCGCATAATCCAAGGGTTTATGCCACATTCGTTTTAGATAAATGTATTAGTGTTGATCATTATGATCTACTTGAGTTTGAAATAATTTGTATTGTGAAAGGTTAACTTTGAAGATATTTAGAATGAAAAGATTCCAAATTAAATTTTACCTGCACACCAAAATGCTGGACAGGCTTCTTTTAAACCATTTTTTTCGAGCATAGGAGTTTATAACACAGGAGCTTAACACTCCAATAATGTTTTTTAAAATAATTAAGTGCACCCTTATCTAAGCTGTGCTTTGATTTAAAAAAATTAATTATTTGGTTTCATCGGATTATGCAACTTTAATTCTGATTCTAACACCAGACGAAGGCTGAACTCGGTGAACAAACTACGAGGTACTTTTTAAGTGTAATTAATTTTTATAAAATTTATTTAAAAAAAGCTAGTTCAAAATAAGGCGCAGCCAAAGTGCAGCTGGTTTCACTGGCTGCGATTATATAAAGAACCATTATTTAGACCAATTGGCAAGTCTCACGGCTCTCCTTCAACTTGTTTATAAAAATGGAGGGAATAGTTGAGTTTAAGACAGTTCTCGCTAGTTTGGCTTCACCCTGGAGGAAAGCGCGGGAAACTGGCGGGCAATGAGCGCAGACAGACGTGAGCTGTTGACGGAAATAAAACAATTATACGGGAATAAAGATTGATTGATTGGTGGTTGCTTTATGCCGTGTCGGCAGCATAGGCCATATTCACGGCGATAAAGCGCATCACATGGCGATCGCCGTCTGTCCATGAAATGAGCTCACAGCGACCCATCTAAAAGAGTAAAAGAGTAAAAGAGTAGCAGTCTAACAAAAGGACTTTAAACAAAAACAAACACCAAAGCAAACTTGTTCCCGCATGCGTACTCTAGCTGTTTTATCAGTTGGTTACAGCAGACGACATTTGATAGGCGTTCCTTTCGTATCACCAGCTTTTATTATAAACGGGAGAAATTGGGGATTTATTCCCTAGCAGTCTCTAAGGTCACATCAAGGCGAAGTATTTGAGTGGATTCTGTGCTTAAATTGGACCTTTAGTGACAGCAGGTGATGCTTTGTGAAATGCACCATTGCTTTACTCGCATGGTCTATGAACGGAACATGGAACTTTCTGTTTACGGCTGTTTCACTAACAACATATCGAACGTTTTCACATAAAGAACACGATTTGGTGCATTTTGCGACGTGTTAAAAAAACAAAGGTGGTGAAATTCATGTAGAATGAAAAATTCTCCAAAACAACGGTTAAAAAAAAAGAATATTTATGTGTATGTATAAATGTTTACCTTTATGCAAATATTATATAAGCGGTGAAAGTGAATCTATTGTGTGCTGATTCTGGAAGGTTCTATGGTACAGCTAGAGTGGCTTGGAGCCCTGTTGCTTGTTGGGGCAGGTAAGCAAGGCAGCTGGTCAGCAAGTGCTTCCCGTCCTAACACCGGTTGGTCACTTCTACCATGGATTTATCGGTTTCTTTTGAATCTTCAACGAATTTGACGATATCAGGTAAATGCAGACAGCTTTCAGTTTCAGTGAACAAACTACGAGTTTAATTAATGTCGCTTAAAGCAGACGACATTGAGTGGTGGCAAACTGAGACTGTAGTCTGAGTTATTAACACTCCGACCCATCATTCACTTAAAGTATTGAATGCTACATTGGTATTTTGTATGCTACAGTAGTTGTGCCTACGATGGCACATCTGCTATCGCAGGACAACATTGGTTAAAATGAAGACTTGCCCATTGAAGACATGTTTTACTGTGCATGATGCTGATACTAATTTTAATTTTTAATTTTGTTTTTATCTTAACACGCCATATAATCAGAAAGGTTGTCTGTTAAAGAACATTATATAGATGTAATTGGCTTAATTAACTGTTTTGTGAAAGAAAATGTTGGTACTTGGCTTACGAAGCCTTTGGCTACTTTTTTAAATCCATGTGAGCTCATTTTTTTTAGTTTGTATGGTAGTGATGGGAATGGTAGGGGGTGGGTGGGCGGAATCACATCCCCATCTTAAAGCTGCATAGTCCTATGAAAGCATCACATCTTCAAAACCAAAACGCGTACCTAGATTCGATCCTACATATCCTACTTCGATACTTTTGCGCTCAATAAACATTTGGCGCTGCAGAGAGTGGGACACTATGCCAATTTAATAGAACCTGTTACTGCTGAAACTTATAGTCAGAATCGTGGCATACTTGCCAAAATTAATTTGGCATGCTTTAATTTAAAATATCTCCAGAGTTACGCATTTGAGATAAAGGTTACTTCAAATCAAAGTAAATTAAGCCGTGTTCACACGGGCAAAATGTAAAGCGATTTAGACAAGGCGAATCATGTGAATCGATTTAGTTTGAAAGTGTTTCGCGTTCACACGGGCAGTGCTTTGAGTCGGTTTAAGGCGGAAGTGGATATCTGCGTATGAGCAAGTCCAGACTAACCAGCGCCAGTTTCGGTTAGTCGACGTCGCCAAAAGAGAGTGTGGGTTCGACCTTGATCTGTTTCGACTGAATCGTATTGTTTTGGAATGGTCAAAACTTCTGCTGGGCAGTGAAACCCTAAAAATAAATGATAAAAGAAATATCTGTGCACAGCTAGCGGTTTCATAAAGCAAATTTACCGGAAAGTCAACAAACTCAGGTCTCGACTGTCACGTCCTTAATCCGCCTCAAGTAAGTCGGTTGCGTTCACACGGGCAAAATAAATTGGTTCACAGAAATCCACTCACGTAAACTACCTCGACAAGTGGTTTACAGTATCCAGATCACAGGAATCGATTCCGCCCTAATCCGACTCAGCCGCGCGTTCACACGCGAAATGTAACCCGAACTATACAAGTCGATTTCTACGAATCGATTTACATTGCCCGTGTGAACACTGCTTTAGATTATAATGATAAATCTAATGTATTATCTCAGAAAATTGCCGAAGCTCACAACCATCGGACTATGCAACTTTACTACAATTTCTTTAATTGTTCTTGTGAACATTTTTAGTGATGGTGTACGATTTTGCGACATATTTTAAAGTTTTGTCGGTGAGATTGCTTTGACTGTACTGACACGGCGCAGAGGGCCCCAGGCTGATCCCTTTTATTGATTTCCTACAGTAGTGCCTTATAGAATTTGGCGGGAAAACCGGAACCACAGGTCACGTGGGGAAACGCTGACAGGCATTTACCGGGTCACTCGAATGGATCAGCGAGGTCTAAATGTAATTTATTGGATATCCATTCCAAAGGGTCAGCGTGAGACCTTATGCTATGTATGTAACTGAAATATATTCAAATTTATCCAACAGTGTCAGGCAAACTGAAATATTCTGTTTTGTAGTCTTAGTTGCAAAAGCAGACGACACTCGGCAATGAAGAAACCCTGTGCACGCCACGCCACGCCACGCCACACCACACCACACCACACCACACCACAGCACATCACACCACACCACGCCACGCCCACATTCTTTTGCTTTTTAAAAGTTATATCCTACGAGGGAAACTAATAATATAGGCCGAACAGAATGCACAACCAGATAAACCTACAGATTGCTTATTTTGGGTGTTGTGTGTGATTTGTGGGTGGGTGGGGGGGGGGGGGGGTACATTCCCAGCTTAATATGATTTCTACAATTCTTTCCTAGTGAACATTTTCAGTAATGTTGGGTGAACATTTCATACAACTTGAACTATCTTGTAGTTTATTTACAGCCAATCTCCCAAAAGAGGTACAATATCAAGCTATGCCAGGCAAAATGCATATCACCTATATGCTGCAAGTATTGTTTGACTATCTAGCAATATTTAGAACCAATCTAGTAAAAGGTAAAATAGCAAAATAGGCCAAGCAGAATGCATACCACCTACGTTTGGTAAGTTTTGTAAGTATCGTTTGACTATCTAGCAGTATTTAGAACTAATATACTAAGAGGTAAAATAGCAAAATAGGCGAGGTAGAAACCGAGATATTGTAAGTGGTTGACTATCTAGTAGTATTTAGAACTAATATACTAAGAGGTAAAATAGCAAAATAGGCGAGGTAGAAACCGAGATATTGTAAGTGTTGTTTGACTATCTAGTAGTATTTAGAACTAATATACTAAGAGGTAAAATAGCAAAATAGGCCAGGCAGAATGCATATCACCTTCATGTTGCGAGTATTGTTCGACTATCTGTTGGTATTTACAACCGATCTCATAAGAAAGGTAAAATAGCAAAAGAGGCCGGGCAGAATACATAGTCGAAAGCGACATGTTGCAGGTATTCATTCCAAAAGGCGGTGGAGAGGGCGTGTTAATCCAGGCGGACACAGGTTGTGGTACTAAGTGGGATTCCTTATGTATCAAGTTATGACCTCCGATACCAGCCATATTCACGCCAATACATTATCGCCGGGTAACAGGGAGCAGGAACCGCCGCCCCTCCTAGCCCCTGGGAGACAATTGCGAGGCGCAGCTGATATTACCAGTAGGACATTGACGATGAACTGGTCTCTTTTTTTGAGGGTGCAAATTAAATGGACTACTGATGTACCCACAGCATGCTATTTGCATCAACCCAGTGTTTCGCACTTTTCGGAGTCAAATGATAGGCCGTGATTATAAGAGCCAAGATGTGAAGACCCAGTGGTGTGATTATGTATAACGTGGTTATGTAAGCTATGCTTAAATCAAGGAGATGGCAGTTGTAATGCGCTTAAGGCACATGTCTGGTATTTAATGCTGACCTAAGCTGTATCATATTTATTGTTGTTCACCAAACTTAGCTCTCCTGGTGAGAGTCGACTATACTTAGGAAAGTTGGTCCTGACGGGATGCCCGAATGAGTTGAGCACACACTTCCCATGTGGCAGGTTGTGGGGTTCTAACCCCAGCCTAGTCAAACCAATGACTTAAAAATTGATACTTGTCGCTACCTAGCCTGGCGCTCTGCATTTCTGGGATACGGCGAGAAGCAGTGGAATGAGGAAGATAAAATTTCTGTGATTAAATCACCACTCCCCTCCACTTAATCAACAAATGTAAAAATACCCCCCCCCCCAACAAAAAACACCAATATAAAAACCACCCCAACAAAGGCATACATCAATTTAGATTCTGAAATAAAACACACAGAGATGACATAGAAATCAACTGATAGTTCACTCGTCAGTTGGAGGCACCCGGTACTGTGTACAGATAAATAGTTAAAACACTTATTAAAATACCAGCCCAGATTTTTATCACGGGACGAAAGGCTGCTGGCACATGACACAATACACTAAATGGCTATCTCTTCGTAAGGGCAATGGGATTTGGATCACCGGATGAAAGGCTGCTGGCACATGGCACAATACACTAAATAGTTTTCTGTTCGTAAGGGAAGTGGGATTTGTATCATGGGATGAAAGGCTGCTGGCACATGCCACAGTACACTAAATGGTTATCTGTTCATAAGGGAAGCGGGATTTGTATCATGGGATGAAAGGCTGCTGGCACATGGCACAATACACTAAATGGTTATCTGTTCGTAAGGGAAGTGGGATTTGCATCACTGGATGAAAGGCTGCTGGCACATGGTGCAATACATTAATCTGTTTTTTAGGAAAGTGGGATTTGCATCACTGGACAAAAGGCTATCGGCACATGACACAATATACTAAATGGCTATCTGTTCATTTGGGATGTGGGATTTGGATCACGGGACGAAAAGATGCGGACACGTGACACAATACACTAAATGGCTATCTGTTTTAAAGGGAAGCATAAGCATTAACAACTCTAATAATGACGTCACTCGGAGAAACTCAAGTATGTGCCCATAGTTTCGGATTTCTATATATCTTTATTACTGTTGTAGGAGCAATACTGGGTGATGAATCTAGGAGTATAAAATAGACAAGTCCATTGCTTACTCATCCTTTATTGGTTCAATGTATACGTTAGCACCGACTGGCCTTTTATAACATCATGAAAATAGCACCATGTGCATCTTGGACAATAAATGAACACGTGAATTAAGCTTCGGCAATTAAGGTGTTTAATAAACATTGGCATGTGAATTTATTAACATAGTGTGTTATGCAATTCAATTCATATACGTAATTAAATGATTTATTAAGTGTCTACATTGTGGTGGATATTTTCTTTAGCAATATATCTATATAGTGCTGTATTTTATGCCGTCCCACTCACTCCCATATACTTTGTGTGTAAGTGATGGGTGTTTCAACCGCATACAAAAAGCCAGGCCGGACAAATAATCTGATTGAAATCCATTTGTTTAAACCATCAGGCCACAAACCCCAGAATGAAATCCATTTGTTTAAACCATCAGGCCACAAACCCCAGAACGTAATAACGCTTTTGAACTTTATATTTTTACAAATTGGGGTTTGCTGTATATGGATGGGCTTTGCTGTCGACTACAAGGCGTAATATCCCACTCACTCACTCACTCACTCACTCACTCACTCACTCACTCACTCACTCACTCACTCACTCCTCGCTCACTCGCTCGCTCGCTCGCTCACTCACTCACTCACTCACTCACTCACTCACTCACTCACTCACTCACTCACCCACCCACTTCACTCACTCACTCACTCACTCACTCACTCACTCACTCACTCACTCACTCACTCACCCACTCACTCACTCACTCACTCACTCACCCACTCACTCACCCACCCACTCACTCATTTCCAGTACTTGTGATCTTTGTGTGGGAAAAATTGTCAGTTTAGTATTAATAGGACTGGTCTGACCAGGAAGGAACTTTGTCAGCAATAAATAAATAAATAAATAAATAAATAATAATAATCATGTTCTTTGTAGCCCGCACTCCCATAGAAAAGGACGCAAATTACAAGCGCTGAAGCATTGCTCTTGCAGTGCCTGCTGCTTTGTTGTTTTCTTAACTAATAATATTTTTTAAATAGAAAATATTAATAAACTAGGTTACCTTTTGAAAATGTTTTGTTTGTTTTTTGCTTGTAACTGTAACTGAAAGCCAGTATTCTATGAATACTCTATTAAGTAGATAATATGGCTATATACATCCCTGTGAGCATGTACATCCTTGCGAGCGTGTACATATGGTACTTATATCTATAATATAGCTGTTGCCTACATGTACTGGGTGTGAAGGGGAGGCCAGGCTGTGTTTATTGGGGGGGGGGGGGGGGTGGACTAGGGCTGTGGGACTATGGCCTCATGCACAAGGCCACACTAGCCTACTTCCTCAGTGTGAAGGTCTGTTTATGATTAGGCGGCGTCATAACAGACGGCTGAGTGCCCATGAGCTAAACCTGCCACAAAGCCATTAGCTCAAACCCTATCTAGGTAACCTACCATGACTCAGTTAAGACGTAGCAATACGTGTGTTCCGAGTTAATGTTGGCTGGTCCTTCGCGTCCCATTCTCTTACCTTCTCTAACCTCTCTTCTATTCCCTGCCCTGCCCTGCCCTGCCCTGCCCTGCCCTGCCCTGCCCTGCCCTGCCCTGCCCTGCCCTGCCCTGCCCTCCCATCCGATCCCATTCCATCCCCTCCCATTCCCTCTTCTCACATCCCACCCCCTCCCCTCACACTCCCTCCCCTCACATTTCCTCACCATCCCCTCCTCTCCCTTCTCCTCCCCTCCCCTCTCTCCTCCCCTCTCTCCTCCCCTCTCTCCTCCCCTCCCCTCTCCCCTCCCCTCCCCTCTCCCTCTCTCCCTCCTCCCTCTCCCCCCCCCCCTCCCCTTTCCCTCCCCCTCCCTTCCCCCCTCTCCCTTCCCTCCCCTCCCCTCCCCTCGCCTCCCCTCGCCTCCCCTCCCCCCCTCCTCATCCCCTCCCCTCCCCCCCTCCCTCCCTCCCCTCCCCCCCTCCTCTACCCTCCCCTCCCCTCCCCCCTCCTCTCCCCTCCCCTCCCCTCCCCTCTTCTGTTATTCATCGATACCCTGGCATGGAAATAAGCCAGACTAGTGGCTAGGTGGACATTAACTTTGTCAATTTAATAAGTCACTTCGAGATACCACTGTCGTAGGCCCTTTGCCAAGCAGTTTTGAGTCTTCCTCAATCATGCCTTAATTTAGTACACTATTCTAACTGTTTACCGTAACTCCTGCTGGTTGTTTACGCTCCAGTCTACGACGTCTACGACGTCTCCAAACTTGGGAGAGTTTCCTGAATGTGAGGTGCCAATGAAGCCCCCAGTAAGATACCGCATTTAGGTGCTGTCCTCAGGTGGTAGTGAATGCTAAATGTCAGGTGATGACTCGGGCAATGTAATTAGGAGCTACGCTCTGTGTTTTTCTTGTTGGGCCTATTCTGTCCGCAAGAGGTAGGTGGTCAATCCAGTTGCTTCCCTGACTGTCAGGAAATCAGTACTTGGTAGTTAGCAGTCCAACAAAGAAGGCAACTTAGTTTAAAGTTGTATATACTCTATACAGGATCTTAAAGGTGCATAATTCGATACTTTTAACTTTTTACCGTTGGACCTGGTTAAGAACATTGTCAGTGCTCAGTAATCACATACACACGGGGACCAGTGTAGTAAGCTACATTCCCTTGTACATGGGTAACGTTAGTGACCTGCCAATACTCTCTGTCCTACACGGGAGAGGTAGAGCAGTCTTTTACAAGCAGGCAAGCTGTGAACTATAATCACTTGTCCCTAGATGCTAAATAGCAGCTCGGAGCAGGTAATGATGCTTGTTGGGTCCTGTCGACTGACTCCTATGTAGGACCAGACGGGATGGCCGAATGAGTTAGAGCATCCGTCTCCCGTGTTGGTAGATTGTGGTATCATGGGTTCGAACCCTGGTCGAGTCAAACCAATGACTTAAAAATTGATACTTGTTGTTTCCTAGCCTGGCACTCAGCAGTATTAGGATAGGGCAATGACTGGTTGGCTTAGTGTCAGGATAATGTGACTGAGTGGGATATCAGGTCATGGTGCTGGTGGCCTGGTCTTCCAGTGGGGCAGCACTATAAAGTCGCCATGAGTGCGCAGTCACAAGTCGGTACCCGTCCTGATATGACCTTAGATGTTGCTAGGACGTAAAACAACAAACAAAGACTCCTGTGTATGGGTGATGTGCGTTGAGTATGGGATGTGCGTTTGGTGTGTTGGTGGCATGCGGCGTGTGTGCGTTGTGTGTGAAGGATATGCGTGTGTTGGGCGTGTGGTGTGGGGGATGTGTGGTGTGTTGGGTATGTATGTTGGGTGTATATGATGTGTGGTGTGGGTGTGGTGTATGGTGTGTCTGTCTGTGTCTGTTTGGGTTGTGGTACAGTGGGTGGGACTGTCTGAGTAGGTGGGTGGGGGTGGGGTATAGTGTGTCTGTGTGTGTCTTGTTTTTGTGTTGGGTTGCGGTACAGTCGGTGGGACTGTCTGAGTATATGGGTGTGGGTGTTTGTGGGGGTAGGGTACTATACGCCTGTGTGGGTGTCTGTTTTGGTTTTCGGTTGCAGTACAGTGGGTGGGACTGTCTGAGTAAGTGGGTGTGGGTGTTGTGGGGGTGTGTCTGTGTGTGCCTCTGTCTGTTTTTGTGTTGGGTTACGGTACAGTGGGTGGGACTGTCTGAGTAGGTGGGTGTGGGTGTTTGTGCTGGTGGGGTATGGTGTGTGTGTGTGTGTGTGTTTTTGTGTTGGGTTACGGTACAGTGGGTGGGACTGTCTGAGTAGGTGGGTGTGGGTGTTTGTATGGGTGGAGTATGGTGTGTCTGTTTTTTGTGTTGGGTTGCGGTACAGTGGGTGGGACTGTCTGAGTAGGTGGGTGTGGGTGTTTGTGGGTGTTGAGTATGGTGTGGGTGTTTTTGTGTTGGGTTACGGTACAGTGGGTGGGACTGTCTGAGTAGGTGGGTGTGGGTGTTTGTGGGGGTGGAGTATGGTGTGTGTGTTTTTGTGTTGGGTTACGGTACAGTGGGTGGGACTGTCTGAGTAGGTGGGTGTGGGGGTGGAGTATGGTGTGTGTGTTTTTGTGTTGGGTTACGGTACAGTGGGTGGGACTGTCTGAGTAGGTGGGTGTGGGTGTTTGTGGGGGTGGAGTATGGTGTGTCTGTTTTTGTGTTGGATTGCTGTACAGTGGGTGCGACTGTCTGAGTATGTGGGTGTGGGTGTTCGTGGGAGTGTGGGTGTTGTCTATGATTCAGTCTAACATTGACCTGACTATCAATCCACATTACCATTCTCTGCTACAATCTGTGGGCTCATTTACCGGGTGTTCGGGCATCAAGCCACCACGCCCATTGATCCATGGAAGCTGCCCTCTAACCATACAATTCATAGCATCCAGAAAGATATTAGTGTACACTATTTTCCAAATGAATGACTATAATCAATAATAAACACATAAGTAAATGATGGAATACATTATTAGCAGCTAACATTCTATGACTGGTTGCCTTGTGCGGAATGAAGGCAATGCCTTTACAAAATTGAGACTTGTCGCTACGTAAGCCTACCGCTCGGCATTAATAGGACAGGGCAAGGACTGGTTCATCAGAATAATGTGACTGAGTGGGATATCGGGTCATGGTGTCGAAGGCCAGGTTTCTCAGTGGGGAAACACTATAAAGTTGCCACGAGTGCACAATCACAAGTCCGTATCCATCCTGATATGCATAGCAAACACATACACACACACACAAACAAACAAACAAACAAACAAACAAACAAACAAACAAATGTGTAGTATAAAGGAACTTTTTATCATTACAGCTTCATAATCCGACAAATGCTATTTTATTTACCAGTGGTTGTGAATTCCATTCCGTCTAGATAGTGCAGACAATGTCAGCTAATAGTACATTCCTAAGTAGATCTTTGACCCCATTGACTTCAGCACACGTTATCGGGCGGATTAGATAAGACCCCGTTGTGACTTACATAAAACAGATTACAGCTACAGGTTCAGATCACACAGCTGTGCTCTACTCGATCTACCTCTCAATATTCCAAGATTCTCCAGTTTATCTAATTGGCCAAGAAAATCACCACTGTTACATGGACTTGGAATGTACTGGGTGCTCAGCTTCTTTGCAGGTATCACCATAATTCAGAAAGGTGCGTTTCACCAAGTCATGCTTCTCTTGTGAATTTATAATAGACCCTTTCTGTGGTGCACCCATAATGGGCTTCTAGCCCTCAGCATTATTTCTTGCCGCTAGCAACAGAGGTAAGGTTAGTAGTGGAAATTGTGTATAAGTCATTTTCCACATAGCATCCTGCACAGTGAGCTGCTACCATATTAGATTTGCCCACGATCGTCAGAGGGCGGATTTGTAGTGCAAATATGTTTGTTTGTTGTTGATTTACATCCTAACAACATCTAAGGTCATATCAGGGCGGGTACCGACTTGACAGTGTTCACTCATGGCGACTTTATAATGCTGCCCCACTGGAAGACCAGGCCGCCAGCACCATGACCTGATATCCCACTCAGTCACATTATCCTGACACTGAGCTAACCAATCCTTGTCCTATCCTAATAATGCCAAGCGTCAGGCTAGGAAGCAACAAGTATCAATTTTTAAGTTATTGGTTTGACTCGACCAGGGTTCGAACCCACGATCTACTATAACGGGAGACGGACGCTCTAACTCATTCGGCCATCCCATCTGTAAATATGTACGCAACAGGGTCCAGCTAAAAGAACTACCTTCAAACTCTCAGGCCGAGCAAATACCACAGAAAGTTGTTTCCCTTCCGCTTGAGCAAATGTCACACCAACAGCTAGTGCGGAGACAGTTGTCAAAACTAGGAGTGGGTGAGAAGTGAAAACACCATCACGTTATAAAGATTAAAGATTGACCTTCAACAATCATGTTTGACGTTTAGGGGAAAATTTGAACATTTGGTGTATGCGTCATTACATTTAGATCAAAACCTTATATTAGTCTTATGATAAATATACTCCCATAGTCAATCGCTCAAGAAAAAAAAAGGAGAACTCTATAAGTTATAACTTGTGCTGAACATAACTGGTTTGAGTGGTTAAATTGACTTTATATCATTGGTGTTTAAGATACTCACAATTTAATGATCTTAGTCATCCAAGTCCTCTTTGAAAAACTTCGCCGTGAATATGGCCTATGCTGCCGACACGGCGTAAAGCAAGCACCAATCAATCAATCAATCAAACCTCTTTGAAAAAGGGGAGATGTTGTATCTGGTATGTTTACGGTTGTCGGATTGAGCGGGAATAAACCACTTCCAGTATGGCGTTCACCTAACACTTGCACACTTATTATTCTACAATATATCTGTGGCAAGGTACTAGATAAGCACAGAAGTCATTGCGTAGTCTTAGGCGATTTCCACTACCAACCCACCGTTTGACGCCAATGACAAGAATTTGTGTTTTGGGTAAAGGCCCTGTCACATTACGGCGTATGGCGGGAGCGTATTGAAAACCTACGTAGATCCTGCGCGTGCCGGCCTATGATGACATTTGGTGACCTTTCGGGTGGTTTTGAGCGTATGTGGAACCTACGAGTAGCGTACGAGGAGCGTATGAGGAGCGTATGGGAGCGTGCTGTGACATTTTTTGACAGTATGGGCCATACGCACTCATAGGTCGAGTTTTTTTGAGCATGCACAACAAAATTTGGACGGACGGATTTATGAAAGCGTATGGCGGCATATGCCTCATACGCTTCACATAAGCCGGCATCTGGCGGCGTATGAGTAGCATATGAGTAGCGTATGCGTAGTGTATGCGTAGCGTATGCGTAGCGCATGAGTAGCGTATGAGTAGCGTATACGGCGTATGCCGACGTATATGACATAACGCGCCTACGCCGCCATACGCTCCCGCAAAAAACCCTAATGTGACAGCCCCTTTAGATTACAAAACTAATGGATCGTACCCAAAACCACAGTAGCAAGAAAAAAAAACTACAGGAAAATAGAAATATAATTACACATTTGAGAATGGCAGTCTTCTATTCAGTCCCAGCTTAATAAATCCATTACTGTGAAGTAAATTCCTCGTAACATGTTTGCCATCTGCATTTACATCTAGAACAAAATTAGAATAAATTACTTTGGTAAATGTTTTGTATTATATTCATTTTTTCATTATTTATGATTATTTATCATAGCTACTATAGGTAGGGTCAATAGTCTTTACACACAAGCCTCTGAAGCAAGTTCTTGTTGATTTTGACAATTGCTGTTTTCTGCATTTGGATCTAGATACTTCTAGAATTAATCATTCTAATTCTAGAATTAGATACATCTAGATTTAGAGCTAGATATGTCTAGAGTTAGTGATTTTTGTACTAGTAGATACTTCCTGTATCAATAATATGACTTTAATATTCTTTAAAGATCTGAACTTAGATTGTATTCCTTACATAAATCCTCAAAAGTATTCATTTTCCATAACAAATCAAACACATTTCACTTAGAATGGATGGTTTCAAGATATACAAACCATGAATGGTTTTAGTTGAGCATGGTAATTGTGAATAATTAATTGTATGCTGGTCATGTTACTGCCCTCTTAAATCCAGTCTGTAACAATGTTGTTTTATTTTCAGGTATGTAGCCTTCTTGTCTTAAGACATTCCATCCCCGAGTTCCACCATCGTGACGGTAGGTATTACTTCAAATAACACACATTACAAGATATGTTGCGAACTCGTACGTAGATTAGGTTACTGCGTGTGAGCTATAGCAGCCAAGATTGCCTCGGTGGATGCAACCAGTCTGGGAAATGAATCTGGGAGCCGATATGTGGTTGATGTATGGAGGGAGGTTCCAGACAAGAAATGTGTGGATGCATCACATGGCCACTGACATCACACGCTACGTGGATATAGCTTATATTTAGTGAAAACTAGGAAGTGTTCAAGGTACCCGTCACCTCCGCTCCCCCTCCCCCCTCCCCCCTCCCCTCTCCCCCCTCTCCCCCCTCCCCCTCACCCCCCCCCCCTCCCCCCACCCCTCCCCTCCCCTCCCCTCCCCTCCCCCCTCCCCTCCCCTCCCCTCCCCCTCCCCTCCCCCCCCTCCCCTCCCCTCCCCTCCCCCTCCCCTCCCCTCCCCCTCCCCTCCCCTCCCCCCTACTCCACTCCATCCCCTCACCCTCCATCCCCTCACCTCCCCTCCACCCTCCCCCCCCCCCTCCCCTCCCCCCCCCCCCCCCCTCCCCCCCCCTCCCCCCCCCCCTCCCTCCCCCCCCTCCCCCCCCCCCTCCCCCCCCCCCCCCCCCCCTCCCCCTCCCCCCCCCCCCCCTCCCCCCCCCCTCCCCCCCCCCCCCCTCCCCTCCCCCCCCCTCCCCTCCCCTCCCTCCCCCCTCCCCCCCCTCCCCTCCCCCCCCTCCCCCCCTCCCCTCCCCTCCCCCCTCCCCCCTCCCCTCCCCTCCCCCTCCCCCTCCCCCCCCCCCCCCCCTCCCCCCTCCCCCCTCCCCCCCCCCTCCCCTCCCCCCCCCCCCTCCCCCCCCCCCCCCCCCCCCCCCTCCCCCTCTCCCCTCCCTACTCCCCCCCCACCTCCCACCTCCCACCACCTGCCCCCTCCCCTCCCCCCCCCTCCCCCCCCCTCCCTCCCCTCCCCTCCCCTCCCCCGCTCCCCCCTCCCCCTCCCCCCCTCCCCCCCCTCCCCTCCCCCTCCCCCCCTCCCCTCCCCTCTCCTCCCCTCCCCTCCCCTCCCCTCCCCTCCCCTCCCCTCCCCTCCCCTCCCCTCCCCTCCCCTCCCCTCCCCTCCCCTCCCCTCCCCTCAGCTCCCATCCCATCCAATCCCATCCCATCCCATCCCATATCTTCCCCACCCTGAAACCATCTACCAACTATTTGTTCTAAGTTTAGGCTAATTACCTCCACAAGTATGCACCTTGATATGGTGTCATTATGCGCATTAGCGATGTAATGTGCAGTACCGAGTGTAGCGAACGCTGTCTGCGGACTCATTGATTCACTTTTAATCTTATCTCGGTGACAAAGGAGAACGTCATTTACCACGCATTTCAACTTAATTAAAGTTCTTTAAAGGTAATCTCTATATATAAGCCATGTTCAATACAATCGATAGTGTTTCCGTATCTGTCTATGCGTCTACACGATAACTATGATGTCATGGAAAGTAGAGTGGCGCCTTTGCTTCGGTCACATAGTTGAATATAGATACCAGATTCACCTGGTACTTGTAGTACACAGGTGAACGACAACGTAGTCTAAATACTGGCGAAAATAGCTTTAGTATGGAAAAGGAAGTAGAATGCCTGTCTCCAGTATCAAATGGGTACTTATATCGGCACAGAGTTGGTGAAATGGGAGAGAATGCAAAAAGACAAGATGGCGGCCATAGAACACCATCGATTTCACCTTTAAATTCTATTAAACTATATGTTTTATTATATTTTTCAACTCAAAGGTTGCGGGAAAATATGAAGACATATAAAAAGAATAATTGTTGCTTCTTAAATTGTGAAATTAGGCTCTCATTTCATTTGCCCACTTTTTCGACAGCTTTTATATAGGGTTGGTATTAACCCGTGTACTGCAAGTACGGGGTGAATCATTTATCTAAGTTGAATACTGAAATAACGATTACGCCATAGCCATGGCTGGGTGTTTAAGCAAAGAAACAATACATTAATGAGAGAACCACCAAAGACATAACACGTAGAATAAGACAAGTGACCATACCATACACTACCATGGGTTCCCATCATCGAAGGAAGCTGAGGTCTTACTCCAGTTACCATTGTTAAATTCTCATTAAGCGTCCTAACTTTAATATTTTGGGGGCGGGTATGGGTGAGTTTGGTTGTTGTTGGTAAATATGTGTATTCTGCTGAATAAGTCTTTTGTCAGTGCAGAAGCACTGGTCTTCCAGCCATTTTTCAATTCAGGGTTATTTACACAAAAGGTATACAGAGTAAGGTAAAATGAATATGGACTTGTAGGGTTGTTCTACCCTGCTTCAAGTTGTCCAGCTGCATTGAGCTACAGGCCCCTTGTTATTTAAAGGTCCTGCTACTGTATATTAAGAATGCCCTCTGACAGATGGGCGACATTATCTGGGTATTGACCCTCCATTGATGGATACTAACCAGTCAGTGTTAATAACTGTTACCTGGCATAATGTGTGCCCACAATAACCAATGGCTGAGCAATGCTGTGATTATAAATGCAAGATGAACAGTCACCAAATGGCAATAATCACCCAAAATTGTGACAGTCTAGATTTGATTTAATTAATATATAAATTTCTCTACCATTTCAATCTGGATTTAATTACGGTGTTTATTTACGGCTTTGTCCGATCTTGTAGGATATAACATCATGTAACTTCATGGGGAGAAAATATATGAACCATGGTCATGGCCTACCACCCCAAGATAGCACACTAACTCGCCGATGTTACTCACCATCAGTGACTGACTTAGTAGGATAGACCAAGCAACAGTGGAATGAGGAAGACCAATTTCCGGTCATCGAATTTGTTTCGTTTAATCACGAAATTTGGGCTACCCGCACAATTTTTAACAGAAACTGGTTGTTCCGCTGGAAGATCACCCCTTGGGGGGACCTTGATATGCTGTTGACATTGCTTTTGACTGTTCTTTCATGGAACAACATCTTCCAACAAGGCTCACAACCAGTCTTATTATGAAGGCACCCATGGCGAGGTTACTAGTTGTCTAAATATACATTGATGTGATTGTCATGTGAGATTTCCCACTGCCCTAATCTGGAGCCTACTATTTATTTATTTATTCATTTATTTATTTATTTATTTATTTGTTATTCATTTATTTATTATTTTTTTATAATTTTTTAAGAAGTAAGAAAACCGTCCGAGGTTCTGACTCAAGTCTACTTATTCACGCCCAGTTTATATGGTCATTGCCACTGATAGGTCTTACTAGTCTGGTCCGTCTTTGTGTCGACGTAAGTGTGTTTCCAAGGGCGTTAGGGGCGTGTTCTCCTAACAGTGATACGTCCTACACTGGAAGCTCAGGTAATTGTGGCACTTATCAGTCAATACCACACCATGATAGATAATAACCCAGTCTAGATAAACGGTGTTTCTCCGTGTAGGATTGCCCCCACCCCACACCCACCCCCCACCCCCCACTCCCCTTCCCCTTCGTAGATAGATGGCTTGTCCTGTGTTCTTTTTCCTTTTAAATATTTTTTTCTTTTATATACATATTTTTAAACTATGGAACATGGTAAATGTAGAGTTGTGTGTTTATGTGTTTGACCAACTGCTGACTGCTGGGAGACCTGGTGGATGTGCAGCTGAATTCTGGGTTAGCTGGTGGGTGAGTGCTCTAGGACATCTCTCTATGACTCATCAGGTGGCGGGAAGGGGTGGGGGAGGGAGTTCAAAGTGACCAAGGTAACCTGAAGCCCTTTTTCCCTTTCATTTCCGCAAAAGCACTGCCATTAAAGTTGCATAATCTGGTGGTTTTGAGTTTCTGCAATTTTTTTTCTTCTAAACACTAAGTTGGTCATAATGTACTTTAATTTTAGTTTGTAATTTTTAATTTAAATGGTTGGCTTTTAGAGATTTTTTTTAACTAAAAAAGAAATTCACAAAACAACCCCATAAAATTTGGCGTGTTCATCGAAATGTTGGACAATTTAGGCTTTGTTTGCTCAATTGTGTGCGTTACAACATGGTACAAGAGCATCAAGGTCTCTACACTGGTACTCAGAAAACCCAGCATGTTGTACTTGTGTGAATCATGGCAGAGTAGCACTCCGAGCTGCAATGGTACCCATGTAGCTTGCAGCAGTGACATGTTCTATTAAACTGACTTAATATTCCTTCTCTGCAGCAACACATGTTTAATGAGTGCACCAGTATCTAAGTTGGATCTATATTCGATCAAATCTAGCAAGGGAGGTGCTTTGGTTTAGAAAATGTTAAGCCCTCATCAGATTAAGCAACTTTAATTGTGGTGTTTTGTCAGTGAAAACTTCGTCCTGTGCTCGCAGAACAATGTTTACCACTCATACTAGTCATATTCATCATACATAGCGGGGTTAAATCGGTGTGTGACCAGGAGTCCATCGCATTGCAGCAGTCATTGTCTTCACAGGACAACACTGCATCTAGACCAATGCTGTCCAGACATAGCAGGTGTTCCGTCATTGGAGGGGCGGTTAATCATGACAGAGATGAGTGTATCCATTGACAAATTGTTCGCTGTTGACAGGGGTTCACACATCACATCAGTAGCTGAAGAGAAGTACTACTGTAGTCTAGTGCTTAGCATGCTTGGTCAAGGCCACACGTATTAATGAACTTTATGGGAACCTAATGTAACATCCTGGTGATGTGAAGCTAACCGTGTCCCCGCTGAAAGCCTGGAGAGTGGGTCATAGTCTTTAAAAGGGAAACCGCCGTCCTGATATATGACCTTAGCTGCCTGGACGTAAAACCCCAACAACCAACCAAAAGGGAAACCAGGGCTGGGGTAGCGAAATAATACAGATCCGCATCACACGGGTAGCTCAACTCTATGGTTGACTGGTAACTCAGGAGGTATCGTTAATTAGTAACTTGGGAAGCCTCCCCCTGCCCCGACCTTACCGCTGCATCCTCCTGTTTACTACTAGTCAAATTGCCTGTCAGCAAATCCATCTGCCTAATGGCACTAACTCAGTAACTGGCATGTAGTCTTTCAGCCCATCTTGTCGAATTGGCAACTTTAACTTGTGTACAATCACCCCAACCTTGAAAGTCATCCCCAAACTACCAGGACGCTATGGCCAAAACGGTAGAGCGCAGGCTTCCCGTGTGGAAAGCTGGGAGTTTGAATCCCAGCAGAGTAAAACCAATGGCTTATAAAATTGATACGTGTCGCTACCTAGCTTAATGCTCGGCATTAATAGGATATGACAAGGACTGGTTAGCACAGTATCAGGATAATGTGACTGGGTGGGATATCGGGTCATGGTGCCAGTGACCTGGTCTCCCAGTGGGGAATCACTATAAAATCGCCATGAGTGCACGCTCACTAGTCAGTACCCATCCTGATATGGCCATTCTAACAATGACCCGAAGGGCAGGGAGGCTCCTTTGTCATCTATGTGCAGTTATACCCTGACGTCGTCGTCAGGGCAGACAATACCCTGGATGCGTCGTCAGGGCAGACAATACCCTGCTGGATTGATTGATTGGTGGTTGCTTTACGCCGTGTCAGCAGCATAGGCCATATTCACGGCGAGAAATGTTTGTTTTTCAAACCATCGCTTTTACATGTAAAAGCATGCAATCAATTTTGTGTCAATAGACACTCATGAATTTTTTAAACTCACAATCATATAGTTTCTGGACAAGCTAAATAAAATTCTAAATGATAGTATTATTCACTGATGAAATTAGTTTTATAAGCTATATGAGGTGGTACAAACCAGTTGCCCTTAGAAAGGCTAAAATGTTTTCTTGTTTTACTTTAGTAAAAATGTCATGTATGCTGTTTGCAGTATAAAATTGTTGGTGCAGGGCCATGAAATCCATACAGTTTAATAAAGTGTTTTAATGTCAGTGGGGACTGACACCCAATACATTCAGAGGGAAGGTCTCCCTTGAGCAGAAAAACATGTATTAGCCACGAGTGGCCAATATGGCATCTTGTTAAAACAACCTGGTCGTGTCACCCTTCCAGACTACTCTGCGGCAGTCCGTTCATGGAGGGGGTAATTCTATGGAGTTTGTTGTTTGGGTGTTCGTCCCATTCCATCTGACATAGGTTCCAGATGTATTTTTGAATGGTAGGTTTCAGTGGGGAATATGACAGTGTTCCAAAGGAGCAGTCAGGGCTTGAGTGGCCGCTTCATCTGCTCTCTCATTTCCTGGGGTACCCACATGACTGGCCACCCAACAGAGGTGAATGTCAAATTTTGCTATTGAAAGAGAGTTTAGTTTAATGAGTACTTTAAGTAGTATTGGGTGGTCCATTTTCCTGTTGTTTAAAGCCTGAAGGCACAAAAAGAGTCAGTGAAAATGATGAATTTATGACTGGCTGAGGTTTCGATGCACTCTAACGCGAGTAGGACTGCTCGTGCCTCAGCAGTAAAGATGGAACTCTGTCTGATCTGGAATACACGTACCTAATTCATGTCCATGGACGATTGCTGCCACAGAGACTCTGTTGTCTGTCTTTGACCCGTCAGTGTAAATGGCTAGGTGGGAACTAAAAGCACTTCGCACATCGATACAGCTTTAATGATATGAAAGTGGGTGCGTTTGGGATTTCTTCGACATGGCCAGCTGGAGGATAATGTTTGGTTTCCTCGGCTGCCAAGGAGGAACATCTGAATATTGTGAGGGTGCTATATTATGTCGATTTTCCCCCAGAGCCTCCAAATGAGGCTTTACACCCTGCTGGATGGAGTGTGGCGCCACATAAGTCATTGCTGGAACAAAGAGAGTGGGGTAATTTCTCTTAAATGTTTCAATGTGGATGGATTACCTGGAATAATAGAACTGATGGGTGCCATCTAATTATTCTAAACAAAGTGTATGAAATGTGCAGGCATGAGCATTTCCCGCCAATTGGCTGATTTTCGCCAATTAGATGCTTCCTGGGCTGTTCACGAGATACGTGTAAATCCGAGGAGAAAAAATTGGGGGGGTGGCCCCCCCTCCCTACACCCTCCCCCTTCCCACCCACCTGTACTCGGCCTTCGGCCGAGTTTTGAGGCATACACCCACAATCAGCTAATTTGTTTTACTTCTCTGCTCATGTCTGAATGTGGATATATCCAGGCATTGGCAGCTGGGAAAGCAGTAGCACTCACTATGCAGAATAATGTTTTTTAATTAGGCCAAGTTAAAGTTGCATAGTCCGATGCTTTTGAGTTTCTTACTTTGTTTTAAATGTAAATATATTAGGTTAATTGTTGTAATCTACCTTAGTTATGTTTAAATTAACTTTTGTTATTAATGGCTGACTGTGGGTATAGTTGAAAGGAAAACAAGCCAAATAAATGTTGGCGTGCACATACAAAATCTGACATAAGCCTCAGCAGTAACATGTTCTATTACCTTTGACTTAGTATTCTTTTCTATGCAGCAACTAATTCCTAATTAATGTACCAGTATTTAAATTGGAAATGTAAGATCATATCTAGGTAAAGGTTTTGATTAGACATGTTGATGCTTTCATCAGACTATGCAGTTTTAATTAAGCCTTGGTGATAATAACATTGTGGAACTATTTCCTGTGATTATGCACAGGTCCAGAACTCCTTCACTCTCCAACCCCCCTGTCGATTCATCTAGTATGCAAATGTATTTATTTTGAAACAATAATAAAAAGTTTTAATCGTAAATTTAAAAGAAAAGGAGGAGGAGGATTCTACCTTAGGTGAGAGCCATTCCTACCAGGAATATGGTACACCACGGTCACAATGTTCATCCTTTGTGTAACAATTAATGGCTGCGAGTTATGAGCTCACTTATACCCCAGTCACACGAGAGACAGCGTTCGCCGCCAACCTCCCTACGCCCACACGGAGGCCAACCACCCAGCGTTCCATTGGATACATTGATTCAAACACGTTTTAGGCGCCATGTCGGCGCCATGTCGGCAGCATCGCATGTGTTACCACCAACCCAAGGCGGCGCCAGGGCGCCAACCATTTTGAATGTCGCCGCCGGAACAGGGCGTAAGGAGGTTGCACGTGCAGCAGCAGCAACCTCCTTGCGTCCAAAATTCCCGAAATGGACGCCGGGAGGTTGGCATGCTCGCGGCGACAGCACTCAATCAGGGCGTAGGGAGTGCGCAAGGAGGAAGTTTTGACGTCGCGAATCGACCGTTAGCGAACGCAGGCCTCGTATGACTGGGGTATAAAAGACAGAGCTAAGAACTGTTTCTACTGAAATACTAGATGTTCCTGTAAAACTTCAGATGGGTTCGTTATTTGGAAGGTGGAATTGTTGGTACACGCAGCCCTGTGCCCTTTGTGACACCAGCATGGACGCCCGTAATGACTGTCAAAATCTGCTGAGTCACGTATGTCTGACGTTGGGGGGAGTGTGACACTGTTAAACATGCATGAACCCATATTTTCTGATTTTCTGAGAGATATTCTGGTAGTGAAAGGCTCCTTCTATGCGGTAATACATGTTTAATAACTGCACCAGTATATGTTGAATGTGTAGGATACAATTTAGGTAAGTGTTTTGTTTCGAAAATTTGATGCTTCCATTATGCAGTTTTAAGCAATGTTACGGCAAAAAGAAATGTTCCTCGTTAGATGTACTTACTGTGTTAGATAATACCAGCTTGCCCTAGAAACGGGATCACATGTCACTCACTCATTCCCTTGGATATACATACCTTTGAAGCAGGCAACAAGTAGTAAACTACTTGTTATATAATCTTTCACTTCAGATGCTCACCATGTAGACTTTGAAATTCAGATGCAGATTAATTTATGATTAATCATTAAGAAAACAAACTATTTTAAGAATGTTATGTGCTGCATACAAATACAGATCTGACTACTATAGAAGAAGGCAACATGTAATGAATTAGTTGTCACCTTTCACATCAGATGATCACTAGGTAGACTTTGAAATTAAGATGGAGATTGATACCTCTCCAGATCAAAGCATCGCCCCATATCAAGGCACTGCCCCATACCAAGGCACCACCCCATACCAAGACACCACCCCATACCAAGACACCACCCCATATCAAGGCACTGCCCCATATCAAGGCGCCACCCCATATCAAGGCACTGCCCCACCCCATATCAAGGCACCGCCCCATTCCATATCAAGGCACCGCCCAATATCAAGGCACCGCCCAATATCAGAGCACTGCCCCATATCAAGGCAATGTATTGGCATTATGTGTAAGTTGCTGTCAACTGATGGCAGGATTACTGAATAAGTCAACTTACATTGCCAACATGTGCCATGGCGAGCCTGCCATCCCTTATGCTATATGCATTATCTAAAACCCTCTCGGGATAATACTTCATACAGTAAACACTTTACTCTCGTGACCTATTGTCGGTTACATTGAACATTGTGCATTAACCAATCAACTCGGCATGATACAGCGTGCAGTATTTAAATAATACTAGCAAAATATCTTATATGTTCTCATTAGTATTGATAATTTACACCACCCTCGATAAAATCAACATAAACGTAGTGCACAGCCACGATTTTGAGTACAGTGTCAGCAGAAAGACTAATGAATTATCCATGGTTTGATGTCACCACTATATTAAAACAATTAAAGTTAAATGGTCCGATAGTTTTGAGTTTATGGCATTTCTTTTTAGATAACTATATTAGGTTGACTCATAATTGAGCTTACATTAGTTTGAAGTTACTTTTTTTCTAAATGTTTAAATTTGGAAATATATGAAGTGAAAGTATGCACAAATTAATTTAGGCATGCATGTAAACATTATGACACCATAGGTTTCAGCGATAACAGGTTCTATTAGATTGCATTGGTGTGTCCTTTGATGCAGCACTACATCTCCAATAAGTGCACAAGTATCTAAGTTTGAAATGTAGGACCAATTGTAGAGAAGTATTTTGGTTTTGAAAATATGTTACTTTCATGGGATCATGCAGCCGTAACAAAAGTAATATATAAACTCGCCTACCATTTTGTTTTGGCAATGTTGTTGGCCATATACACCTCCATTCACTGGTCAGATTCCGGTGGACTTTAAATTGTGGCTTCATGCTTCGCTGATGGGAGCTGCAGGAACCTGTTTAGTCTATTTGCAGTCTTGTCTAATAAAAACGAAATCAAAGCTTGTTTCCAAGACCAAATTCCCTTAGCATTTCTACACATATTTGTTCAGCGCAGGGTTTTAATTTTTTTTTAATTGTTTATTCCGGTGTGCCTTTGCCTACCTTTTTTTTGACTGGGGATTGCTGTCGTTTCAGCTCGCCAATCTGCGCAATCGCCATGTGAACATATTTGACACCATTTATCCTAAAAACACACAGTGTACTGAAGGGTGTTGGGGGTAGTGGAACTTTGAATAATGCACCAACCATTTGCTGAAAATATCTCGGGTCCCACTGAAGTTGCTGGCCAATTATTACCAACATTGATAACAAAATCACATTAATATAATAACCATGAGAGTTGCCCCATGGAAGTAATCCCAACAAAATGTTTTAAATACTGATAAAAATAAAACTTTGGAATGTTCAAGACTCAGAATAAAACCCTCATGCTCGCTCGCTCAATCAATCAATCAATCAATCAATCAATCAGTCTCACTGTGAATATGGACTTTGCCACCACAACATAAAACCACCAACAATCAATCACTCGATCACTCAATCCAACACTGCTGAAACATTAAGTCATATGTTATTTTAGCAACAGAGTAATTTAGCTGGGCTAATATGCCATGCCAACTTGGTGTAACTGCCATTGCACAGACCGTTATTAGCTAGTCTGGTTGGTGCAACTAATCGGGTTGGTGCAACTTTGGGTTGTATGGTTGCTTTAGCTATTGGCTAGTCTGGTTGCTGCAGCTCCTGGCTCGTCTGGTTGCTGCAGCTATTGGCTCATCTGGTTGCTGCAGATATTGGCTTGTCTGGTTGCTGCAGCTATTGGCTCATCTGGTTGCTGTAGCTATTGGCTCGTCTGGTTGCTGCAGATATTGGCTAGTCTGGTTGCTGCAGCTATTGGCTAGTCTGGTTGCTACAGCTATTGGCCAGTCTGGTTGCTGCAGCTATTGGCCAGTCTGGTTACTGCAGCTATTGGCCAGACTGGCTGCTGCAGCTATTGGCTAGTCTGGTTGCTGCAGCTATTGGCCAGTCTGGTTGCTGCAGCTATTTGCCAGCCTGGTTGCTGCACCTATTGGTTAGTCTGATTGGCTGCAGCTATTGGCTCATCTGGTTGCTGCAGCTATTGGCTCGTCTGGTTGCTGCATCTATTGGCTCGTCTGGTTGCGCCAGCTATTGGCTAGTCTGGTTGGCTGCAGCAGGTCCATTTGGAAAAGTCAGATTTAAGCGCAAATTTGCATGCTGTGCTGGCTATTTTTGATATTTTGATCCGACTCTGCCCATACACCAGGGAGTATGTCCAAGTTTGGCCGTGAACTTAGAAATAGTGACAATTGGATCTCAGCTAGAGAATTCTCTATTTCTGGAGTAAATAGCCATGGTAGTTTGCCTTTGAGTGTTGTTCACTGAACGACGGTGATTGCGGTATGAGCGTGCAATCTGAGGTATGAGCGTGCAATCTGACCTGGGAGGCTCGCTCCCCTGTGGCTTGCCCTCAACATTGACCGAGGTGAAGTTTTTGTTATGGTGAACCAACATGAACATGATCTATCTGTCTAACGGGATTACACTCACACTTACACTTACACTTACACTCATACTCATACTCATACTCATACACACACCGAACTCACTCAACTCACTCAACTCACTCACTCAACTCACTCAACTCACTCACTCAACTCACTCAACTCACTCACTCACTCACTCACTCACTCACTCACTCACTCACTCACTCACTCACTCACTCACTCACTCACTCAGTGATGGAGATGTTAGCGGATGTCACTGGATGCCAATATTACAAAATCCATGGTCATTCCAGCCTGTTCAGACCTTTATCCAAGCGGTCGAACCCCTTAATGTTTATGACCCAAATCAGTGCTCCGTCTCGATCCTTATGACATATATATGCTGTATTTGTAACTTGTGGTGCGCAGGTGGTAATTCTCAGTGCAGTCTCTCCATGCAGACGTTTCTTATAGGGATTTAGAATACGCAGTTCACACATGGGGAACCTGCATTCAATTCAATATTAAATAAATGCAAGAAGCTTAGATGGATATCTTTAGAGAGTCTCTGTATTGTGTATTGCTAACTCGTGGACCAGTGGTGCATTTCACCACACACCCCCGACAATGAATTGCTAAATATAGATGATTAAAGTAAAACATTAAAGGGTTCTATGAGAAACAGATGGCATACTGGCAGTGATAACTCAATAGAATTTTTATTTTGAGCGAATCAGTCGACGAATTGTTGGTGAGCCTTTTGCCTCGGGAGTCGATAGCGCTAGGTGTTCATAATTACACGATCCAGTCCTTGTGGTTCTGGCTCTGTGCCAGCTTCTAACCACGCCATTCCGTCTAGTGGCCTTGTGGTGAACTAGCCACGGTCCGCTTAGATACAGAGCCTTATTTTGCACATGCGAAGCACATGCCCAAGTCGAACAAAGCATCGCTTGTGTGGTTGTTGGTTATTAAAGTACAATTTAAAAAAACAACCTTTGCAACAAGTTTAATTTTAAAAGTAGTTATGCCCATGTATGCAATTTAATATTCATCAGGTACGAATTCAAATATGTTTTATAGAACATTTAAGAAGAAAAAATGGCGACAGTTGCAGATATTGATACCACACCTTCTGCTATTTGAGAAATTTCAAACACGGTACATGGATGAAGGATCTCCGTTATTGTTATATGATCTTAGATATTGCTGGGATATAAAACTCAAACAAGTGGAAAAGTAAGGAATGATTGCAGAGAGAGAAAGGGAATTGGTGGCATGGATAATAATACAGTCACAACAAGGACAGTCGTACACTCTCCATGGGTAGGATAGTCTGTACTGAAAGGTCAGTGGAATGGTGTTAGGAGAGTGATGAAATCTGACTTCCGGGAATTTTCCAAGATTCTCTGACAGTGCTAAGTCTATGGGGTAATATCTGCGTTTTCGTGGAAATTCGATGTTGGTTTCCTTTCTTTTAATAATGTTGATAATATAGGATCATTCTAGGAATTATTATTATTAATTCCCAGTATAACCTTGGTAGTATTGGAGAAACATTATTTTCAGATGTGCTCACCATAGATTCCATTTTTTTTTAGCCGGTGACCACTTTCGTTTCGTCCCTGACTGTAGAGTTTGACTGAGTTTGAGTGGAGTGGGCTGCTGAGAAGTCGACGCCTTGTACGTTGTAGCAGTAGACTGACCGCTTCCTCGCTAGGCACCCGGCATTATTAGGATATGGCAAGGACTGGGTGGCTCAATATCAGGATAATGTAACTGAGTGGGATATCAGTGCTGGCGGCCTCGTCTCCCAGTGGTGCAGCACTATAAAATCGCCATGAGTGTGCACTGTCACAAGTCGGTGTCGGTCCTGATATGACCTTAGATGTTGCCAGAATCTAAAACTCCAAAAACCACCAACCAGTAGACTGACGCGCGCCGTTCTGGAGTGACCGGAATAATGGGCGCGGAAACTCGACACTTAACTGTCTGACTTGGAGTAGGAGGCATTCTGGATAATAAAGCATATGGCTGCCTTTTTGCAGCAACTAGGCAGCAACACTCCTAAAAACTGTGGGTATGACTGTACTTAACTGCATGTAGCTACTGATGCCAGATACCCCAGAAACAACTCAGATAAAAAATGACGTTGTGAATTAAGTACGGCTATATAGAACCGCAAAGAAAACAACATTGATACTTGTCGCTACCTAGCCTGGCACTCGGCATTATTAGGATAGGGCAAGGACTGGTTGGCTCAGTGTCAGGATAATGTGACTGAGTGGGATATCAGGTCATGGGATATCAGGTCATGGTGTGGTGGCCTGGTCTCCCAGTGGGGCAGCACTATACAATCGCCATAAGTTCACACTGTCACAAGTCTGTGCCCATCCTGATATGACCTTAGATGTTGCCAGGATGGAAAACACAAACAAACTGGTTTAGCGCGCTTACATTGTTGCTTGCTTACTCTTCCTTGCTAATGAGCTCTGCTTATTTACAATCGTGCTAGCTTAGCCCCTTGCTTGCTTATGCTCCGTTAAGTATTTTGACCTGTTGGTGACCCCGGGTGGTCACGTGATATCTCGGAGGCTTGTGACGTGGGGTGTAATAAAGTCAGTCATCTACCAGGACTCGTGGTGTGCCTGTGATCATTACATGCTCTTGCTTATCCCCTTGCTTGCATATATGCTCTTGCTTGCTCCCGCTCTTGCTTGCTTACCCTCTTGCTTACCCTCCTGTTGCTTATTTACCAGGGATGAAAGATCTCCGCGGTTTCGCGGATTTCCAGGATTTGTTATATTCACCGATTAACGTTTAACAAAATTCCAAAAATGGGATGCATATGACAACAGTTGGGTAGTTCGAATCCTGTTCTTGTATGACCTTAGATGTAGCTAGAACATTAAACCTAAACAAGAAAGTGTTAGGTATGGGCAATGATGCAATCACAAGGAGGGTAGTTGAAACCTGACTTCCTGTATTTTTCTGCGATTCCCTGACAAGTCTATAGAAGATCTGCGTTATCACGGAAATTTGTCATCGGTGTAATAATTTCGGCTTGTTTTCCGAGTTTTTTGCTGGCGACCACTTTCATCCCTGATTTACGCTCTTGCTCAGTTGTGCTCATGATCGGTTACACTCTTGCTTAGTTACCCATTCTCGCTTATACTAATATTTGGTTAGGGTGTTGCTGTTCTCATTCTTGCCTACTTACTCATTTTCTCTGTTTTTCACTTCCTCTCTTGCTCAACTATTCTCTTACTCGCTTACTCTTTCTCTCTTTCTCGCTTACCCTACTCACTTACATTCTCTATTCTTTTATTGCGTTTCGATTCTGGTCTTACTTACCATATTGTTTCACTGAACTTGAATTATTACGAATACCTGGCTCACTTATATCAGTTTATGCTCTTAAAGTCTTATATCCGCTTATGCCCTTGATTCTTTCTGCTGTCGTTCGGCCTATATAACCCAATATTCCACGCGTCTTGGATCACGTGACAAGATAGTGCCAGTAGCTGAAGGCCTGGGCTGTCAACTCGTCTTTAATCTCAATATGAGCCGTGGTTCCCACCACCTTGCGGAACAGATGCGCACTAGCGGCATAAACCTGATTAAGTCGGCCCATGTCCGCCCTATCTCAGCCAGATTCACCCAAGTTAATCCGCCTATGGTCTTATCTATTTCCGGTGATGATGTGGGGTTGGCGACGTAAGGGATAAGACAGGATAACTCGCTTTCAGTACAAGGCTGATGTCATCTACTGGTACTAATTACTATGTCGTTGTTCGCATGCACTCACTCACACTCACATTCACACCAAACTCACTCACACCGAACTCACTCACACCAAACTCACTCACACCACGCTCACTATCACCACACTCACTCACAACACACTCACTCACACCGCCACACTCGTACCACATCAGAGGTGATTAGTCACGCATCAGAGATGCTTAGTCGCACACCAGAGATCTTTAGTCGGACGCCTGAAAGACTATTGCAGACAGCGAGGCAGTGTCAAACTGTTGGATAAAACCAGACGGCATGGCCGAATGAGTTAGAGCGTCCGTTTCCCGTGCTGGTAGGTCGTGGGTTCGAGTCCCGGTCGAGTCAAACCGATGACTTTAAAATTGATACTTGTCGCTTCCTAGCCAGGCGCTCGGCATTATTAGGATAGGGCAAGGACTGGTGTGCTCAGTGTCAGGATAATGTGACTGAGTGGGATACCAAGTCATGGTGCCGGCGGCCTGGTTTCCCAGTGGGACAGCACTATAAAGTCGCCATGAGTGCGCACTGTCACAAGTCGGTACCCGTCCTGATATGACCTTAGATGTTGCTAGGATGTAAAACAACAACAAACAAACAACAAACAACAACTGTTGGATAAGGGTCATGTAACACCCTTAGGGGATAGTCATTGTTGCATTGTCAACACAACCGTCGGGCTAGATTTTGTTTTTTGTTTTTGTTTTTTGGTCCATTAGTTCTTTAAGCAGGGGAAATTTCAGTCATAGACGACTGGTCTTCCTCATTCCACTGCTGGTCGATAGAAAGCCCGAGCCTACACTTTTACCGACCCAAGTGATTTTTAACCTCCCACACCACATAGACATGGTATGAGAGCAGTCGACCTTTGATGACGCTGTAAGTTATACACAGCGGTGGAAATCCAAATTGGCAGAGCTGGAGGCACGGTGAATCAAACCGTCGACCCTCAGATTAGGAGTCTGACCTAGAAAAAAGTCAGACACTCTAACCACTCTGCCACAGACCCTCTTTAGGCGCATAAAGGGGAGAATGAGAAATGGCATTGGGCAGGGACGCTATCTGGAAGTATTGGCAGCTAAGGAAGCGATTCGTATGGAACGGAGCTATTGGGTCTGTGTGTGTGGGGGGGGGGGGTAATATTGTGAATTGGTGGGGTGAAGATGAGGCCCTTGGAGGGGTTGTGGGGGTGAAACGGTGGAGGTTTGCGGTGGGGACTAGTGCAGGTTTGCAGCGAGGGTCTGTTGAGGTTTTGTGATGGGGACCAGTGGAGATTTGGGGCTGAGGAATCTATAGTGGTGGAGTTATGTGGTTTTCAGGCTGGTAATCAGTGGAGCTTTTGGGACTGCGGGGAGGGGAAGGTTTTTGAGGCTGGGAACTGGCGGTTTTGGGGGTTAGGAACTGGCGGAGGTTTTTTTGGGTTGGGAACCGGTGGATGTTTTTTGGGGGGCTGGGAACCGGCGGATGTTTTTTGGGGGCTGGGAACCGGCAGATGTTTTTTGGGGGGCTGGGAACCAGAGGAGGGTTTTGGGGGGGGGGGGGGGGGGCTGGGAACCGGTAGAGGTTTTTTGGGTGCTGGGAACTTATTTATAAATAGTAAATATATATCTATACACAAACTCTTTTACTCCATAATTATTTCTGGTTACGTGACAGTTTATTACATGATGATCCATGAATAACTGAGTTATATGATGAATAGTAGTCCATAGGGTTGGGATGTGCAGAGCACCGGCCGCTTATCGTGCACACGTTCACACGGCGTCGGCGCTGCCATGCGCGTTGCTACATAATGCCACTCCTCTACCCACCCATGTCACACGTACACTCAACATACGCAAGCACCCACCCAAGCACACGTCCTGCATATACCATACCCGCCCACGCGCACACGATGTGGAAACTGCTGAGTGTGCATCTTGTAGCACCGTTCCCCATACTGGGAGACATGTGGGCGTTTTGTTTATAGCCCTGTCACACTACGACGTATCTCGCCGGCGTGCCCCCAACGCGCAAAAACACTTTTAATCGTCGAGAAACGTAAAACTTTTCAGTGTCAGCGCAACGTATTGGTGCGTGCGGCCGACGTGAGAACAAAAAAAAAAAAAGTTTGGCCTGCCATCCTGATATGACCTTAGATGTTGCTAGGACTTAAACCAACAAAGCAACAGTTTGGCACAACATGTGGGAACGACCCTCACGCGCGTGCGGCGTATGCCTAGCATTCGCATAATGTTATTCCAGTGCGTTTAGCGTATCTCGACGCGCCCCTAATGTCGCCATAATGTTTGCACCTGCACGAAAGTTTTGTGCAAGCACAAAACTTCGCCGATACCCTGACGCACGTCGCCGTCCATCAACGATTACCAACGCACGCGTAACGCTTCCAGACGTCTCCCGACGTTTCGCCAAAAATTGACACACGTCGACGCGCATTGGCAAGAAACGTCGTAATGTGACAGCACCATTATTGGCACAAGCGATCGCCGCATCCATTACAAGCTCCTCGCCCTCATCCTCATTCCCATCCCACCCCACTGCCATCCTTACCACCACCTAATGCTCATCTTTACCCAATTCTCATCTTTAC
Source organism: Branchipolynoe longqiensis (assembly GCA_030323885.1). Taxonomy (NCBI): domain Eukaryota; kingdom Metazoa; phylum Annelida; class Polychaeta; order Phyllodocida; family Polynoidae; genus Branchipolynoe; species Branchipolynoe longqiensis. Next base: position 77,163,027 of record CM059193.1, read on the forward strand.
CCCATTCTCATCTTTACCCCATCCTCATCTTTCCCCCATCCTCATTTTCATTCTCATTCTCATTCTCATCCTCATCTAAACCCCATCCGCACCCCATCTGCCTCATCTTCACCTGATCCTCATCTTCACCTCATCCTCATCCTCACTTCATCTTCACCTCATTCTCATCTTCACAGCCTCCTCATCCCCCACCCATACCCTCACCCTCACGTTCATCCTCACCCACCACACCACCCGTCCTGATATGACCTTAGATGTTGCAAGGACGTACCGCCAGTGGTGTGTGAGTAATGGTGTATGCCACAGAGGACAAGTTATCGTATGCGCTGTATAAGAACTTATGTGAATATAAATCATAGAAGTCTGCTACATTGAAAATGTTGCCACTTCCATCAATGTGTGGTAATAGATAAGCTCCAAACATCTGGTGAATAAGGAAAGAAGTTTTAAACTGGCATCTAGCCAAGGCTGGTGTTCACCTGGTGGGGTAAACTGGCAGGTGTTTGAGAGGACTGCGTTCTGGACATGGGGACATGGGGACATGGTGCTTTAATCATCAAGTAGACACTGGCACCTGCGTCATGATGTTGCCACGTGACGCCTCGCGCTCTGACGCAGACACTGTCACATGGGGGCCGTTATGTATAGACCGACATGTGAGTTAGGATATAGAGATTGGTGGGTGAATCATAGCGGAACCTGACAGGCGAATTATGGGTGGTCGACAGTGGTGTGTGAGTAATGGTGTATGCCACTGAGTACCGGTTCTCGTATGTGCCGTATAAGAACTTATGTGAAAACAAATCATACAAGTTCATTTATAAATTGTTATTCCCTGACGGCGCTGCTGGCACTTCCAAACCCCTCCTCCTATGGCGTCCTATATATATATACAATCATACATACACACTTACACAGACACATACATGCATGCATACATGCATACATTCATAGTCATACATGCATGCATGCATACATTCATAGTCATACATACATGCATGCATGCATGCATGCATACATGCATACATGCATACATACATGCATACATAAATATACATACATAATACATACATATGTACGTACGTACATACATACATACGTACATAGGTACGTACATATTGACATACATGTACACACTCACACTGTACTCCACACCCGTGCGCTATGTGTGTTTATATTTATATAGTGGTTTGCTGACCGTGTATTGCTTCCTGGGTATCTGTAATCTTGGTGTACCCGTCAGCAGGTAGTGCTAGTAGTGAATGTTTTCATTGTGATCAATTCATTCTTAATTTATTGAAAGTGACCAGGATAATTTCACACTTGGTTTCTCCAGACAAATGATTAGTGATAATAAACCGGATCAATCGACCTAAATTACCAATTATCAACATATATTCCCAATCTAGCACAATTTTGCCACTTCGCTGTCTAAGTGGCATTCTCTGTGGCAGAGTGGTTAGAGTGTCTGACTTTTTTCTAGGTCAGACTCCTAATCTGAAGGTCGGCGGTTCGATTCCCCATGCCCCAGCTCTGCCAATTTGGATTTCCACCGCTGTGTATAACTTACAGCGTCATCAAAGGCTGGTTGCTCTCATACCATGTCTATGTGGTGTGGGAGGTTGAAAATCCCTTGGGTCGGTAAAAGTGTAGGCTCGGGCTTTCTATCGACCAGCAGTGGAGTGGGGAAGACCAGTCGTCTGTGACTGGGATTTCCCCTGCTTGGGACAACTAATGTATGGAGAAAAAAAAGGAAGAAAAAAAGAAAAAAAAAAGAAAGAAAAAAGAGAGACAAATAAGTGTTCACACTTCCTGTCTACCTATCGCTATATATAATTACCCCTGTCTAACTTAGCACACATGCCGGCCATCATTGATAGATCTAAAACAAACACGGGAGTGGTCCATCCCATTTGAGTTGATTAGGAATGCAAATTAATTCCAATACATGTTGAAAGAACACTTACGGCCTACCCCCCCCCCCCCCCCCCCCCACACACCGTAACCATTGTAAAAAATATAATCACTGCCCCCCCCCCCCCCCTCCCAATCACCCATTAAAAAATATTTTGAGTATGGCATATGACAGTTCGCGACCTAGGTATTGGTTAGTGTGCTATGCCGTTGACGCTAGTGCAAGCTAAAGCTCCAGTCACACTATGGCTTGCGGCTGCTTGCAACTACTTTACGACCATTATGGGCCAAAGAACCCAGTCACTGGAGACGTTGCAACCAAAGCAATGGTCGCAAGATTTGTGTGTCCAGTAGTTGTGACCGAAATGGTTACAACTTATACAAGGAAGTTGGCGACCACTGAGGACCATTTCGCGACCACTTGCGACCTCTTTGTGATCAACTGGGCTTGGTGGCCCAGTCGGTAGAGCGCGGGCCTCGTGTGCGGGAGACCGGGGGTTCGATTCCCGGTCGAGTCAAACCAATTGTAAAATATTCCGATATTCGGCATAGGGGGGAATGCAAATATTCTATTACTGATCAGTGTACGTGACCAGGCGCATCTATAGCCGTGTTCACACCTGGGCGTTAACTCGCCTCATCTAGTGCGCCTAATCTAAGTCGGCTCACATTGGTCGTGTGAACCCGATGTTGAGGCGGTTTAGGGCTGAGTCACCTCATGTAGTTCGCCTCATCTAGTTCGCCTCGCGTGGTGGTTTAAATGAAGCGAACTAGCTTGAGTCGACCCATAGTGCCTGTGTGGACGGTAGCGGTTTAGATGAGGCGGATTAAGGACGTCACAGTCGAGACCTTAGTTTGTTGACTTTTCGGTAAATTTGGTCTATGAACCTGCTAGAGGTGCACATATATTTTTTTCATCATTTATTTTTAGGGTTTCACTGCCCAGCAGAAGTTTTGACCGTTCCAAACCAATACGATTCAGTCATTACATATCTAGGTCGAACCCACACTCTCTCGTGCCGGCGTCGACGAACCCAAAATGGCGCTGGTTAGTCTGGACTTGCTCATGCGCAGATATCAATTTCCGCCTTAATCCGCTCCGTGTGTGGACACGACACTAGTTCGCCGCATCTAGTTCGCCTCATCTAGTTCGGCCTAAAGTTGTGGGTGTGAACACGGCTTTAGTATATATATATATATGTATGGGTTGGTGGTGCCTGAGTGGGATGTAAATAGACAGTGGTGCTGGCAGGTCTGCGTGTGAGTGCACTCAGGGCCTACCCCCTTTGCTGCGATAGGGATCAAGGTTGGTGGTGGCCATGAGTCCATACAGCTTGTGGTGGTGGGCAGACCACTGGTAGCCATGGGGATCAGGAATGCTGGATCTCTATTGGTAGGGCCAAGAATGCTTGTTTCCTATTGGGGGAAAGGGGTGGGGGTGATACTCTACAATGAACCCATGTAACCATATAAATAGTAAACCAGAGGGCTGGACTCACGCTTCTTCTTTACACTTTATACTCTTCCTTTCTCTTTGTCTGTAGTGATTTCACCATAGCCTGCCTACACAGCTACAGATTCGAGCTTTAGCCATTACATAATTGGACACCACGATGAGTGGATTAGTCGATTAGACTTTACACAATGACTTATCAAATTGATTCTTGTCGCTTCCTAGCTTGCCGCTCCACATTAATAGGATATGGCAAGCAAGGACTGGTTAGCACACCGTCAGGACAATGTGGGATATTGTGTCATGGTGCCAGCGGCCTGATTTCCCAGTGGAGCAGCACTATAAAGTCACCATGAGTGTGCACTGTCACAAGTCGGTACCCATCCTGATATGACAGGTGTTTCCAGGGCATAACACTCCCAACAACCAACCAACCAACCAACTTTGTAACCCAACCTTTTTTTTGTTTTCGCAAGCAGTCGTGTGACTGGGGTATAAGGGACAAGTATGGCGTAGGCGCCAGTACATGTGCACTCTCTGACGCCCGACCAGCACTGGTCACCTGCCTCCGCTCATTCCGGGAAAGGCAGTATGCAGTGGAATATGCAGGTGTGAATCTGTGAGCTGCTCGTGTCATTATCCATGTGTCTCATTCATCACGCGGTTACCATGGAGACTGCTGAAGGAGCCGTCAGAACGCGCCTTCTCATTGTGGGTGTGGGCGTGGGTGTGGGTGGGAGGGGGTCGGGGGTGCCCGTCACGTCTTTCTCATATGACTTGTACGTAGTGCAATTTGCACCTTCTTCGTTGACTGCTGAGACTAACTTAACCAAGGCTTTAAAGCTGCGCAATGCGATGAAAGCATCACTGACCTAGATTTGATCCTTCAGATCCGACTTTAGATACTGGTGCACTCATTAGACATTTATTGCAGTTTGGTGGTTATGTGCTATGCTGCTACTCTCAAAAATGGATTTAATAAACAAAGTCCAAGTCCAGCATTTCGGTGTTCAGACCAAAATTAATTTGGCATGTTTTCACTTAAAATATCTAGCGTTCACCATATAAATTATTTTATGCAAATTAATTCAAGCAAATACATTTATCTATAAAAAAAAAAGAAGTTTTTTTTAAAAGATTTAAAAAAAAGGCATCAACTCAAAACTATCGGATCATGCTAAACAGACGGTTGTGACCTTGTCAAATTTGGTTGGGCACCAATAGTTTTGCTTCTCAGATTTTGACGGCCCTGCTTTGGAAAACGTGGTAAATATAGCTTCATTTTGCACCACCTTTGTAATTACTCCAGCTAGTAATGGCGCTCTATTTACTCTACATTAGTTATTTATATAGTTATTTATATAGTTATTTATTTACATGCATGCCAAAAATGGTTATGCAAAATCACCTCTTTTTTAATGTTAATTTGTCAGGCTTGTGGTTGGGTGTGCCCTTAGATATGTAAATCGGTGTTTATTTGTTGCTCCAATGCGGTTCCATGGACTGCCCTCTTCATTAATAGTTGGTGGCTCATAGTCCTGGAAAAGTACTACGGTACTGGAAAGTTAGGGAATTATATTCAATCAATAGTGTTGTATTTCGTGTTGTTCATTTGGGTATCATTAATCTGTAATTCCAGCTATAATTCTAACAGGGCCTTTCTTAAGTAACGTAGAACATATTTAATATTTTCGCATGCCTGGTGAAACTTATTTGATCGAAATCTTGTAAAATCAGCCATATCAAAAACGAGCATTGCTGTATTGTTTCTACTGTAATCCAAGCTTGGGTCGGGGTGGGGGTGGGGGGGGGTGGGGGTGGTTCTTTACTACTTTTGCACACAATGTGCCATCGGGCAGTTGAGATTTGTATTACCTTTCCTTTTAAGGTAGCATCAATATGGGTAGGACCCACAGCCCAGTCCACCATTACTGCCTTCGTAATATCGGTTTAGTTTAGGCGATGTTGGCTCCTTAACACACACGTTGGAGGTCTCGGCTGTCAGATGGTTGTGTGCAATGTTTCAGGCATGGAGGAATCTCCCAAGCACAATCTGTGCTGCGTAATCTACCAAGTCTAGTCCATGAAGAACAATCTGTGGTGTGCAATCCACAAAGTGTAAAATAATGCAAAGTGCAGTCTGTGAGGTTCAATCTGTGAAGCACAATCTGCAAAGTGCAATCTGCAAACACAATCTGTGATGTGTAATCTGACAAGTTTTAGTCAATGAAGAGCCATCTGTGATCTGCAATCCGCAGTGTGTAAAATGCAATCTGCAAAGCTTATAATGCAGTCTGCAAACTGCAGTCTGCAAAGCGCAATCTGAAGGGCAATCGGTAAAGCATAAACTACGATGCACTACCTGTGAAGTACAGTCGGCGAGCAGAGCTTTCTGAGGTAGGTTTCAAGGAGTGAGAAGGGGTCTTGTCACTAGCACAGAGGGATGAGGTGTGACCAGTTATAAGTTAGATTGTAGTCCCTTTCAGGATGTATAGGGCACAAACACAAGAAAATGCGCAGTTCTTAGTTTGAGGCCCTGCTCCATTTCAGCATCGTCTGCCGCAGTTGTAGGTCACTTGTTGACACTTAACAGCTTAGCTTCTATTTTTAAATATTTATTTATTTATTATTTTTATCGTGAATACCTGTCCATAACAGCTGAGTATTGACAGCGGATAATGTGAATAATTGACAGTGAACCACTGAAGCAGGGTAAGACCTAACACGGTTTATGCTATGCATGTTTTGGAAGTCCTAGAAAGTTTTTGAATTTCTTGATTTAAAAATCCAATCCTGGAAAAACGGCCTCAGGTCAATTATGTCCCGTAAAAGTCCTTAAGCAACATCGTTCATTAGAACCACAGGACATGTGTACTGAAAATAAATCAATAAATACGATCCCTGAATATAATGAAAGTTATTTAAATTAAGATATTTCATACATATATATGAGTCAGCCTCACGAAAACGGGCCAATCGATGGTCAAGTGAAGATGTCGGCGTCGAAATTTTTAAAAATGTAGTGCATTTCTTTGTTTCATATTAAATTATCCTAGAAACAAATACGGTTGTTGTATTTTCTCGACCTATACATTCAGTATAAATTTAAGGACTTTCCAACATATCTGTCAATGCTAAACTATAATTATACCGATCGATGCCGACATCCATGCTTGACGCCAACAACTTCCACCAATTGGCCTCTTTTCGTGATCCTGACCCATATATATATAGGCCTATCTATTAAATATTTTCACCATAAAATCCGGATTTAAAAAAAAAAAAAAAAAAATCCAAAAGGCTATCTTTAAGAATACGAATAGAGCTTCTAATTCACAACCACAAAACAATTGAGTTATCTCCTTAAAATAGAAAATGGCTGATGTCCAGGAAGGTTCTGGAATTATCCTGGAATTTGATTGGTCGCTGGCAGTAAGAGCCTTGTAACAGTGATGCCCTTTCTTGCATGGCTGAGGTAGAGGCGTGCTAGACTTGCAATGGCTTTAGTAATAATAGTAACAGCATCAGCCCTACTCACTGGTCTGACAGTGGTGTGGTAAGCCAGCCTTAATTGAGCAATCTGTCAGGAGTACGTGCAATCAAATTATGGATGTTTCTGTGCAAATTATTCACGGAATTGGTTTCATTCATCCCGTAAACCCCTCGTCATGTGGGCTGCTGTATAAATTAACTGCCTTGGGTGTGATATATTTTGAGAAAGTCGACTATTTCACTCAGGATTGCTCGACAATCACCAACCACAGTGGTACACAATATATTATCACTTAAAAGGGCTGTAATATTACCAAAATAACTTTTAGTTATTCACAATTATTATGATCAAATGTGACTAGTCATAATATGTATAGCTTGAAGCAACTTATTCTCTATGAGTGATTTAGGCTCGGGAATATTACACCCTTCGAACGTAGTGCAAACCCTATCACTTTAAGTAAATTTAATGGTATTTAATTATGCCTCATAACCTATGTGAGTCCACTCTTCGCTTTCCTGTCTGGGCCCATATGTATGAGCCCGGGTTAGCGGTCGTAACCCTGGGTCATGCAGATTTCCTGGGTTAGCGGCGAAAAGTGCGTATGTATGTGTTGGGGTTAAACTAACTCGGGGAGTTTAAAGTCGCCTGCACTAACCCCAAGCGAAACCAGGGTTAAAGGTGGGGTTAGGCACCGATTATGCCCAAATCTCTCATGCGACATATTAACGAATTAGTAGCAATAGTGAATTTTATCAATTTAACCTAAATCGACCGTTATAATTGCATGGTCCGATGGCCTTTGAATTTTGTCTATTTTTTAGTAACATACAAATTGATGTACAAGTCATCTTAGTCCGGGGATTTGTTAAAGATGATAGTGAAGTAATCTGAGGTGAAGAACAAAATTTTCGACAACTGTCAAACCTGTGGCATGACCAGTGTCACTGCGTGACCACGTGATGTGAGATGACCTGGAACCTGACAGGACTGTAGGTAGGTATTTCTGGTTGGGTGGGGCACATTCTGGGAACGGATTAGTGCCATAGGCCCATGGCACTAGGGTTTTTAACAAAATATAATGTGTGTGTGTTGTCTGCTTGTGTTTGTCTGTCTATGTATGTATCTGTGTGTGTGTATGTCTGTGTGTGTCTATCTGTGTGTTTCTGTGCATGTGTGGGAGTGTGTGTGTCTGTCTATGTCTGTCTGTTTCTGTGTGTATGTGTATGTATGTATGTGTCTATGTATGTCTGTATGTGTGTGTATCTATGTGTAGGTATGTGTATGTATGTGTGTGTGTCTGCCTCTGTGTGCGTCTGTCTATGTGTCTCTGGCTGTGTGTGTCTCTCTCTCTGTGCAAAGTCAGGTTGGGTGTATGTGTGTCTGTGTATGTCAGGTGTGTGCATGTCTGTGTGTTTCTGTGTCTGTGTGTGCTGTATATGCATGTATGTCTGTGTGTGTCTATCTATGTGTGTCTGTCTGTGTGTGTCTGTGTGTATATATATGTGTGTGTATGTCTGTGTGTGTATGTATGTGTGTGTATGTATGTGTGTCTGTGTATGTCTGTCTGTGTGGGTATCTGTGTGTGTATGTATGTGTGTCTGCCTATGTATGTGTGTGTCTGTCTATGTGTCTCTGTCTGTGTGTGTGTCTCTCTCTGCAAAGTCAGATCGGATGTATGTGTGTCTGTGGATGTCAGTTGTGTGCATGTCTGTGTATTTCTGTGTCTGTGTGTGGTGCATGTCTGTCTGTGTGTGTCTATCTATGTGTGTCTGTGTGCCTGTGTATATGTCTCTGTGTGTATGTCTGTGTGTATGTATGTATGTTTGTGTCTGTCTGTGTGTGTCTGTATGTGTATGTCTGTCTGTGTATGTATGTGTGTGTATGTATGTGTGGGCATGTATGTATGTGTGTGTCTGCCTCTGTCTGTGTGCGGCTGTCTATGTGTCTGTGTGTGTGTCTCTCTCTCTGCAAAGTCAGGTCGGGTGTATGTGTGTCTGTGCGTCTGTGTGTCTGTGTATTTTGGGTGTGTGCATGTCTGTGTATTTCTGTGACTGTGTGTGCTGTCTGTGCATGTCTGTTTGTGTGTGTCTATCTATGTGTGTAGGTATGTGTGTGTATGTCAGTCTGTGTATGTGTGTATGTCTGTGTGCATATCTGTCTGTGTGTGTATGTTTGTGTGTATGTCTGTCTCTGTGTCTCTGTAAAGTCAGGCCAGGAAACACAGACACATAAACACACACAGACACATCCACCTCATTTCCCCTTCCCCTCTATGGCCCTGCACAGCAGGCCTACTTGGTTGGGGGGAGGCTAATGAGGTCATGAGATTGGCCTAGTTGGTTAATGGCCTCCCTGCATAATGGGTGTTTCAAAGTGAGTGTCTAAAGGGGTGAGTTTATAAATTCACTGGTTATTCTGTATACACTGTCCCAAATCATTAGCTATTACACCAGTATCTAAGTTGGATATATAGGATCAAATGTAAGTAGTTGTTTTAATTTTGACAAAATTATATTTCATCGGACCATGCAACTTTAAGGCTACCGCCGCATTGGCGGCGATATTAATACTGTCGAATCGACGAATGTAAAGTAAACACATAGCCGCCGCCGCAACGATATCCATACTGTCCAACGTCAACTAAACATGGCCGCCGCCGAATCGACGGCAATATATTATGCCCAAATCTATTCAATGCGATCATATTTAACACAATTACATACGCAATAAGTGAAATTTTATCAATTTAACCCTAAATTCGAACCGTTATTAAGGCTACCGCTGCATTGGCGGAGATATTAATAGTGTCGAATCGACGAATGTAAACACACACAGAGGGATTTCCCAAATCTATAAATAACTGAAACGTTAGCTAACCCACGCACGCTTTGGTCACATACATCCCCTGTGACACATTTGGAAACCCGGGGTTAGATAACCCGGCACCCTGCTTTAACCCCGGTCGGGTTAAAAATTGGCTCATACATATGGGCCCAGATGTCACAGAACTACTAATGATAGCCATTGGGTACTCGGTCTAATGGTACTGGACTAACCAATCTTAACCTGCTGGGTTTGAGCTCAAATAGCCTATTCTAAGTATGTTCTTTTATTAAGGTACATAGAATATTCATATAAAGAATACTTGGTAAAATCATGTGACTAAATCTTTAAGGCATCACAATTGACTAGGTGCAACATGTCTCCTTTTCTACCCCATCAACAATCTAATATAATAATCCAAGATAGGAGTGATTGTCCAACTTGTTTGATCACTGTGAATATTTAAGGAGTTTGGCCCCCTTCTGCTTTCTTCCCGCCCCCCCCCCCCTTCTCTCCCCCCCCCCCCCCCCCTCCCCCCCCCCCCCCCCCCCCCCCCCCCCCCCCCAACATTGTGACTGTAGTGTGCGTAATGACTTCCCATACCATCTCTAGTGACGTCGCTTTCTCTATGCAGATATATAACGGGTATCTTCCACTGGTGTTTGCATTTACCGGTACTTTTGCAGTGCATACATGGCTTTAATGTTGTACAATCATCTCGGGTATATATACATTTGTCCCAGAAATCACACACACACACACAACTTGAAAAGATTAGAACCGACCTTAGTTCAGGAACGGCTGTGAACATATATATATTTTACCTTGGTACTACGCCCCTGGCTACTCATAGCCCAGGGAGAAAGAAGAACATCTGGGTCCAACAATTAGCATAATCAGCTCACAGCAGGAGGACATGTTGTGAGCAGCTCTGGCAGTTTTTTTTTTACATTTACTACAAAACCAAACAGGTTAGTATCTTTTCAAACTCGATACGTTGGTTTAGTTCATGTTAGCATTCACATACAAAGTTTTTTGGAATCTTTTCGATAAGATATTACTGTTTTACAGCTGGATCGTAATTGGATTGGCAAATACGCTAAATCGCGTGGGAAAGATACAAAAAAGTGTAAAGTGCTGAGACGCAAGAAAATAACAACGCTCATGAGGAAGACCATTCAAGGCCACTCTAACACCTTCAAACCAGCGGAGGTCATCAAGATTGTGGAGAAATTCACAGGAATTAAAGGAATTCCGGAATCCGCCATCAAAGAGATAGATCCTAAGGTTAAACTCAGTGAAGAGAGGAAAAAGTTTGAGACAGCTCTCTACACGGTACACAAAGGGGTACTTGCGCCCATCGCCAACAGGATGATGGCACAGAACAAGTTCTTGTCACTCTATGACGATATGAACGGAGGAATTGCATTACTAACAGCAACCAGCAACTTCCTCTCCTACAGACGGTTTAAAAATGTATTTAAAGCGATCTGCACAGACGCTGGAAAAGAGGTGGCGCGGTCCAAAAAGATTACGGACAATGATGGAAAGGAATACACACTATTCCTAGAACCAAAGCCCATTAAGGGCAAGCTGCTAGATACGGGCAAGATGTTCGGCGGACAGCTACAATACTTGTTCAAACAAGTGGAGACCAGCTCCAAGTGCGGAGAACACATGGAAACTCACAAAAAGAAATCGGCTGATGGCAACTCCAACCGCTTCAAGAAGCTGAGGCAGGATTTTTGCAACCGAAGAACCGGCCATTGAGGAGGCCAGTTTGGAACCAACTTCAGCTTCCAACCCAGAGGAAGGGGTCAGAGGCAGTCGTTCAGCTGGAACGTTAGGAGCAGGCCCTTCAAGAGGGAGTTCAACCCTCTGAAGCCTTTCCCCCACCCAGGGAACAAATATAAGTGGCGTCTCAAACAATAACAACTGTAACAGTAAGCAATACCTTTCAAACCGGTAACCTCAATAACTGTCTTTCGGAATGGAATAAAGTTACAGATAACTTAACTATCTTTAGCCTAGCAGAAGGGGTAAGGATCCCGTTAATAGAAGAACCTATTCAAAATAGAATACCCTTTCCATATTGGTTTCACGGTTCAGAACGTGAAGCATTAAACAATCAAAGTCCTTAGGTTTTTCTAAAAGGGCATTATAGAACCAGCACTACACATTGCTGGGGAATTCATCTAAAATATTTTCTTAAGACCGAAAACAAACGGGGATGTTAAGACTAATTTTAGACCTAACTTTATTTAACAAATTTGTAGAATACAAACATTTTAAAATGTTTTCGTTAGAAACAGTGAGAGACTTAGTCATACAAGGCACTTGGCTAGCCAGCATTGACCTTAAAGATGCATACTACACAGTGCCCATCTATAAACATGATCAAAAGTATTTAAGATTCTGTTGGAATGGCAAACTTTGAGTTCACGTGACTGCCGAATGGATTGGCCTGCTGCCCACACATTTTTACAAGGTTACTCAAAGCTATTTTTTCGCTAATGGCTAGGAAAGGACATATCATGTTCCCATACATTGATGATTCATTTATTGTTGCGCAAACACAACAACAATGCCAAGTTGTAGTAGATAAATTATGTAAAACATTTACAAATTTAGGTTTCTATTTACATGAAACTAAATCTGTACTAACACCAACAAACAAACTAAAATTTCTAGGGTTCTTTAACACCATAAAAATGACTATCTCGTTAACAGAACAAAAAGTTGATGAATTCACAACAAATTGATACTTGTTGCTTCCTAGCCTGGCGCTCGGCATTATTAGGATATGGCAAGGACTGGTTGGCTCAGTGTCAGGATAATGTGACTGAGTGGGATATCAGGGCATGGTGCTGGTGGCCTGGTGTTCCAGTGGGCAGCACTATAAAGTCTCCATGAGTGTGCACTGTCACAAGTTGGTACCCATCCCGATATGGCCTTAGATGTTGCTAGGATGTAAAACAACAACAAACAAACAAACCCTTTGGGCGTTGATGGTTTTATAATATATCATGTTCCTAACCATGTCGTATTAAATGGAAATCCAAGATCGCATCCTCAAAATAAGTGCGGGATTCAATCCAGTGTCTTAGAAAATTGATACTCGTTGCTGCCTAGCCTAACACTCGGCATTATAATAATAGGATATAGCAAGGACTGGTGTTAGGATAATGTAACTGAGTGTATTATTGGGTGCCATCGGGTTATCATGGTGCCAGCAGCTCAGTTTCCCAGAGAGGCAACACTATGAAGTTACCATCAATGCATACAAGTTATATGACCTTAGAACCTGCTAGGACGTAAAGCCCAACAAACAAAAATCCTCAGGATAAGTGGTATGCTTTTTGTTTTATTCGACTATGTGGTTTGACTGGTAGAGCACACGCTTCCTGTGCGGAAGGTAGGGAGTGCAAATCCCAGCTGAGTCAAATCGATGTCTTACAAAGTTGATAATTATTGTTACCTTGCCTAACGCTCAGCATTAATAGGATGGGACAAGGACTGGTTTGCACAGTATCAGGATAGTGTGGCCATGCAAATATCGAGTCATGGTGCTGGTGGCCTTGTCTCCCAATGGGGCAGCACATGCCTGGAATAAACAAAACACAAGACAACGGGCAATCCATAACCTTGACCACTACACAAAATTCCTAAAGAAAACAACTACTTACTGACACAGCAAAATCACACCTGCCCCTGAGCCCAGTCGTTGCTTGCTGTGTACTGGGACAAAAAGCAAAAGACAGGCCAGAGAAAATGGTAGGTATTAAAAATAGGACAATTAACCCTCTTAAGTACAAAGGAAATCAGGAAAGATATCACCCCATGGCGCAGTCCACCTGGGTATGTGTAATGGCACAAACCAACACAGAAATGGACAGGCCACAGTCATGCATCTGATCCACCCTGAAATACAAAATGGCTAAGCAGACAACACAACCATCCCACCTGGTCGCAATCCTAAAGGGTCCATGTGTGTTCTGGCACACTGGTGCACTATCTATGGACAGGGCTTGGGTGAAAGGATGCTGTAACAAATCAAAATGGGACAGGATCCTCTCCCGCAAGCCTGCATGACACCCAATCAGATGTATATAGTAGGCTATGATATCACACTTAGACTCGACAAAACTCTGGAAAAATACAAAAAAAAATAACATAGGCTACTAACACCCAAAATCGCAAAAGGCTGCCCTAAGCAGAGACAGGTAAACCAACCAGACCAAGACAAGCACCCTCGCGGAAGCTTATACATATGGTCAGAGTAAATACCCTGTCAATAAAAAAACAACCTTAAAAAACCTATAAAGTCGCCATGATTGTGCACTGTCACAAGTGGGTACCTGTCCTAATATGACCTTAGATGTTGCGAGGATGTAAAGCAACAAACAAACAATCTACATGGTTCGACACCAGCCCCTAACCGTGTATAATGAGATATTATAGCTCACCTCCACCCGAGGGGTTTCTGCTGTTCCGGTCTATTTTGGTGTCACCTAATAACCTCTGAGCTTCACCTAAGCCAATGGTGGACTAAATTCAAGCTCGCGCACTCTGGACGCCTGTCAGACGAGTGGGGCTCTCAGAAAGGCTAAGTCCTGCAAATGAGCCTGGAGACCTCTAATGGGGGTGAGGAGCGGGACGTAACTCAGGCAGGAGTGTCAACCTGTGAAGGTGTGGGTCATGCGATCGATCCTGCTAAGTGGACCCATTCGCAGTTTGGGCTATTTTCTGTTCCAACCAGTGGTCCACAACTGGTTCATCAAAGGCTGTGGTATGTGCTGTCCTGTCTGTGGGAAGGTGCATATAAAATATCCCTTGCTGCTTATCGGAAAGAGTAGCCGATGTGGTGGCAGCAGGTTTCCTCCAAAGAAATATGTCAGAATGACTATATGCTTGACATCCAATAGCTGATGATATGAAAATCAATGTGCTCTAGAGGCGTCATTAAATAAAACAAACCTACTTTTCCTAATGAGGGGCCATATCGAGCAGCTAAAGATGTCCTTTCTACAAGATCAGCGACCAGTGGGGTATACAATTTATACATGAACTGAGTTACGATAGTAAGCTGCTCAGACAAACCAGGCCTGTTAGTAAAGGTTAGGCTGTTTTTGTCAATTTTAGCCACTTTAAATATCTGGTCAACCTATTTTAACATGTGTGGCATCATAACAAATATTCACTATATATCTTAAGGCTGCATTGTCCGATGGTTTTCAGTTTCTGTCATTTTTTTTAAGGATAAATATATTAGATTGCTCATTATGATCTAAATGTTTTGGTTTTGAAAAGTTGATGCTTTATCAGACTATGCAGCTTTAAAGACGCAGGATGCAGCCGGAGTAATGTGTGCAGTATCAAGAATAACAATAATAATAATAATAGGTCACTTCTGTGCCTTTATACTCAGATAATACTTATGCATCACATGAATATATATATAGACCAGGTGCGGCGGCTGAATCGGGAGAGTGCGAGCCTCGCACGTGGGAGATCTCAAGTTTGGTTCCTGGTCGAGTCAAACCAATAACTTATAAACTTGATACTTGTCTGGTGCTTGGCGTTAATAGGATAGGGCAAGGACTAGTTAGCTCAGTGTCAGGATAATGGAATATCGGGGCATGGTGCCAGCGGCCTGATTTCCCGGTGTGGCAGAACTATAAAGTCGCCATGAGTGCACACTGTGACAAGTCGATACCCGTCCTGATATGACTATAGATGTTGCCAGGATGTAAGACTCCAACAACCAACCATAAATATAAAAATATGTAATATATAAATATAAAAATATGTAATATATATATACCACCGTATAAAATCCCAGTGGTGGTTTGGCGCGCTCAAGAATGACAATGGGGACCGGTGGCAATGCGACAGTCGAGTAGAGGAGGTAGTATGGAGTACTAAGTACAATAACATAGATAACAATTCCCTTCTGTGCCTTTATACTTGCATAATTCGTTAAGCATCACATAAATATATAATATAAAATATGAAAATAGCATAACGTTGTCCTCCCTTCCCTCCTGTTATTGGAGTGGTACATTAAAAACGCAAGAAGATCAACTAGGCAGGTGAAGCAATGTTGGGAAGCTGTCTACACCTAAGTACATCAGTACTCTAATGCCTACTCTAATGTGCTAGAGAAACAATGAAAAGTAAGGGGAGTAAGCTCCCCACGAGGGGTGGGGGTTGCCAAAGGGAATTAGGTTCTAGCGATGTGTGTGTGTGGGGGGGGGTATTCTGTACACCTACAATTTACCAGTAGGATTGGATCCACTGGAGAGTTCTAGTGGTGCGTCCCAGTGTATGTCGCTAATTGCGAAATGCTCTCCTCTCTCCTGCGCGCCTCCTTCAAGATTGTTGCTAATTCAGTGGCTTGGGTTGTCAGTCACTAGAGGCTGATGGGGTCAGATCAACCCTTTTCAGAATATCTATTCGTGGCTCTAAGACAGCCCATCCTGATATGACCTTAAATGTTGCCATGATGTAAACCTTCAACAACCAACCAACCTAAGATAGCCATAGTATAGCACTCTTTGCTACCTATAGACAACACTAACTTGACCATCCAGCTGAGTCGAGTTACTATGGTAACCTGGGTTTGGGAAACTGGCCATGCCCTGTCTCTAGCTTTATACATACAATTTTGCTGCCGGGCGCAGTGGCCGAATTGGTAGAACACAGGCCTCGCATATGGAAGATCAGGAGTTTGCGAGTTCGGTTCCCGGTCAAGTCAAACCAATGACTTAAAAATTGATACTTGTCGCTTCCTAGCCTGGTGCTCGGCATTATTAGGTTCGGGCAAGGGCTGGTTAGCTTGGTGTCAGGATAATGTGACTGAGTGGGTTATCGGGGCATGGTGCCAGTGGCCTGATTTCCCAGTAGGGCGGCACTATAAAATCGCCATGAGTGCGTACTGTCACAAGTCGGTACTCGTCCTGATATGACCTTAAATGGTGCTAGGATGTAAAACAACAAACAAACAAATACAATTTTGCTAGTTGGTATTTCTGGGTGATCCAGGCTGTTTTGAGTTTACAACCCATGGTCCATGCTGTTTTGCTCCATACTGTTTTGATTTTGGCAACAGCCCTATTCAAGTGCAATTGTCTCCCCTGGGGAGACCAAGATAGTTCATTAACCTGCTTTTAATAATTTGAATATGAAGTTATGCTACCATTCTGGGCTTTGTGTTAATCTCATTTGGCAAATCAAGGTCTGTTCCGCTGACTATTGATCTGTCCGGTAGGGGCGTGGCTCGTTTTGCCAATGCGCCTAGCAGTGTATTACTGTCGATGTTGCTATCCTGGATTTGCTGTCGCAGTCGGCTTCCTGCTCTGCCTTGTCCCCAGAGACTGTCTACTTTCGCTAATGAATTCCAGTGCAGATGAAACGCATGTTTTATCTACGCTCTAAAAAGGGCGACGCATTGAATAAATCGGATTTGATGGATTTGATGAATTAATTCCACGATGAATAAAGCTTGCAAAAGAAGAGAGTAATTCTGCACTGTTTATGTTTTGCAATTCCATTTTAATCGGCGCGTTCAGCAGTTTGGGGCCGTAATGGGTTTCCTGAATTTGCTCCTAGAACAGAACTATGCTGAAGATGAAAGTGTATAGTAAAGACAAAACTAGGCTGGATTTTTCTTTCTTCATATATCGTTCAAAAAGGTGATGAGTTTTACCACCACTGGTGCACTCATTCAGCATTTATGCCGTTATACTCGGAAATGGGTAAACAAATTCTATGTTAAGAATTTCAGTATGCACACCAAAATTAATTTGGGATGTTTTCACTTGAAAACATTTTCATTGTTAAGTTTAAAATGAGTTACTTCAAATTAAATGAAAGTAGATTATAATGATTAACCTAATTTATTTATCTAGAAAATATTACAAACTCAAACCCATCGGATTATACAACTTTGAAAGACGAACCAAAATAACTTATTCTGGTTTAATATGCTGGAATCTCATCTGTCCACTATAATATTAAAGTTGCACAGTTCGATGAAGTCTTCAAAACAAAATCACTTATCTAGATTTCATCCTACATATTAATCTTAGATACTGGTGTCCTTATTTAGCTTCATAGAAGGGCATGTTAAGTCGATGCGCGAAAAGGAAGAAGGCAAGGCGGAGGTGGGAAAACAGAGGCGTTTATTGTGACACCTCTGGCAACAGGGGGTACATAGCAACAGTGATAAAAACGGATGACTGTAAGGACAAGGGCAAGTAAGGTTCCTGAGGAGCAGAGACAAGGATAATTACACAGGGGCTCATAAGGAGCAATGTCAGAGAGGTAAAAGAGTTCAGGAGAGGGGGGGGGGGGCGCCGAGGAGCCCTCCACCAGCGAGGAGGAAGAGGAGACTTGAAGAGAGATGGGTGGGTGGGTGGAGGAAAAAGGCAGAGCGCGGAGGAGGGCAGGAAGGCGAGTGGCTGAGGGAGGCCGGCGGGCGGCCTTATAAGGGAGGCAAGGGGGGCGGTGACAGGTGAGGTGCGAAAGCAGCAGGCCGGGGGAGGACAGAGGGGTGAGAGGCGGACGTCGCGCGAGGTGCGAATGCTGCGCGACGACCGGGGAGGCGGGGGGAGGGTCTCTTCCTCTCCACGCATCAAGCGCAATGCTCGCATTACGACCGATGCGCGAAAAGGAAGAAGGCAAGGCGGAGGTGGGAAAACAGAGGCGTTTATTGTGACACCTCTGGCAACAGGGGGTACATAGCAACAGTGATAAAAACGGATGACAGTAAGGACAAGGGCAAGTAAGGTTCCTGAGGAGCAGAGACAAGGATAATTACACAGGGGCTCATAAGGAGCAATGTCAGAGAGGTAAAAGAGTTCAGGAGAGGGGGGGGGGGCGCCGAGGAGCCCTCCACCAAAATGGAGGAGAGGGCTCGAGGCGCGCCCGAGGCGGGGGCCCGGCGCGCCCGAGGCGGGGGCCCGGAGTTGCAGGTCTGGGTGAGAAGAGGGGTCCGGGGCCTACGTGGATGGGGAGCGGGCGGCCAAAAAAGGGAGGCCCGCTCCTGAGGGCTGCGGGGAGGAGGTCCGGCGAGGGTCGAGCAGGGGGGCAGCGAAGTCCTCAGGGCTGGGCGGGGTGGGGGTCGGGGTCGGGTCGGGCGGGTTGGTGAAGGCTGTGTCGTGGAGGCTGTGATGGTCGGCGCTGTGCTGTCTGGGGCTGCGCTGTCTGGGGAGGGTTCCTCGTGAGGCTGGGCTGTGTCTGAGGTGTGAGGTGCGAGGTGATGATCCCCGGCTCTGTCTGGGCGGCGTTTCGATCGGTGGTCGCTGAGGGGTTGTCGGTGGAGGTCGCGGGGGTGTCGGCAGTGGTGTGGGTGAGGCGCCGGGGAGGGCCCCCCGGGCCGGCCGGGGGGAGGGGGGGGGGGCGGCGGATCAAAAATCCGCCGAGGCGGCCGGGGTCTGGCGCTCACGGGCTTGCTTGGTGAGGCATCCGGCCTCGCTATGCATTGTCAGTATGCGCCGCACGTTGGCGCAATAGGCGCATACGTGCCGGTGCCTGTCTCCCACCTCGCCGTGGGCCTCCCCGACGGGGGCCCGATCGCACGAGGCGGGCTCGCGGTTCCAGGCGGGGCAGGGGGCCCCGTGAGTCTGCCTATCGTAGGCGATGCGGGTGTCGACTTGGGGCCGGGGCAGGTGTGCGCCTCGGGCCCAATCCTCGGGGAGCTGGTGCTGCCGGGGCGGGTTGGGTGAGGGCGGTGGGCGTGGTGAGGGAGTCCATCCTCAGCATGTTGAGGGCAACTGGATCGTGCCACCCGTGGGGGAGCCTCCCGTCCGCTATCCAGGTGAATATGGCCTCGGAATAACGGCGGACGGTAGGCCACGGATGCACCAGGATGTCCCTCATCACGGTGAGGTGGTGGTGGTGTAGGCCCTGGACGGAGCGCGCGGGGAAAGCTGGATGGCTGGCGAGGGTGAGGAGGGCGAGGTTGTACTCGTCCCTGGTCGCCTCGCCCCTCCTCACCGGTTTCCGCTCAGGGCCCCTCTCCACGAGGTCCGAGGGGAAGATGTAGTCCGAAGGAAAGCCTTGGCGCCTGACGGTGCGTTGCGCCTCGGCGGATGCGAGGATATCGCGGACGGCGTCGGCCACGGATGCTGGGGTGTGCTGCTCGGCGACGTCCTCGAGGTATGCGGGGGGCGGGGCGGGCCCACCTCGGGCGGCGAGACGGTCGTACCGCTGGTAGTGGGGGTGGGCTGCCCCGGGCAGAGTCGCCTGAGGTGGCGGTGGGGGCCGGGCCCCGGCGGCGGCCCGTGCCCGAGGAGCTGGGGCGGGCGGCGTGATGTAGGCGGCCTCAAGTTGCTCCGGTGCTCCTCGGGCTCCCCCCGACTCGAGGGCGTCCATGCGGGTAGTCAGGTGGTGCAGAGCCTCGAGTATCGTGGCTGTCTCGGCGCCCGAGGGGCGGCCCGAGGTCGCCGAGGGGAAGGCCGGGGCCGGAGGTGTTGAGGTGCCTCCCTGCGAGCCCGAGGAGGATCCCGGCATGGCCCGGGCGGTCGCCCGGGAGCTCTTGCGGCCCCTTCCCTTTCCGTGTGCGGGCATGCTGGAGGAGCCCGAGGGGGGGCAGCGGTCCGAGGTGAAGCAGCGGTGGTGGAGAGCCAGACAGGAAAAAGGCAGAGCGCGGAGGAGGGCAGGAAGGCGAGTGGCTGAGGGAGGCCGGCGGGCGGCCTTATAAGGGAGGCAGGGGGGCGGTGACAGGTGAGGTGCGAAAGCAGCAGGCCGGGGGAGGGGGAGGACAGAGGGGTGAGAGGCGGACGTCGCGCGAGGTGCGAATGCTCCGCGACGACCGGGGAGGCGGGGGGAGGGTCTCTTCCTCTCCACGCATCAAGCGCAATGCTCGCATTACGACCAATTTAATAGAACCTATTACCAATGAAGTCTATGGTGTCAGAATTTCTATGTGTATGCCACCATGGACTCATGGACGCAACTCTCACAGCAGAGAGCTAAATGGAGAGCGGCAATCAAGTAATGAAAGCAGTCTTTGTCGCATCGCGACCGACAGCATGATGATGATGATGCCACCATGATTTTTCCACGTTTTAAATCCAAATATCTCCAAAGTTACCCATGTATGTTACTTCAAACTAAAGTAAGGTAGATTATAACAATCAATCCAATTATGGTTATTCTTTTTTAAAATGGCATCAACTCAAAGCCATCACACTATGCAACTTTAATGCCATATCGGAAATTGAGCGCTTCAAAGTACATGCATTTCCCCTGGAATACATTAATTGCTGTGTGCGAGAAGTGGTTTTGCTGTATGACGTTGTTGGACGGGTTCATAAGAGTAGCGGAGCGTCACGTCACATACAGCCATCATACAGCCTTCCTCCTTCCACTGACATGCAGTTATACAGGCAAAGTACTCTTCTCAAATCCCATTCACACTGTGAACATGTACAACTATATATTTATGCACGTAATGCCTGAATCAGTACAGCCAAAATAGTTCATTGAAAATAATTGGAATTACAACAATGGCTTGCTTTGTGCTTTACTTAGCTTTTCAGTAGTTTGTTGATTTGTTACTAAGCCGGCAGGCTGAAGCTGCCTGGCAGCTCCTGAATGTATTACCCCACGCATTACTAACTAATCCACCACTCAAAGTCCAACAGCTGAGGTTGCCTGAAGCTGCTTCTATATGTGTATGGTGCGATGTGTCATATATATGGATGTAGTTCTCCTCTTGTTAGTAAATATTGCAGATTTAAGAAAAGTAAGAAAAACAATTAAAATAAATCGAATTATACTACTTTGCCCTTTTTATTTGTCAAATTGTTACCAAAACGGGTCACATGCACGGATATTGCCCATCTAAGGCTCATCACCACGCCGCTACTGGGAGCCATGTAGTCGCCATTTTTATGCTAAAATAAATCACTAACTTTTACACCAAAATCACCAAAGTTGCCGTTGCCTTCTTGGTTAATTATGTTTGTTCTCGTGGTCCAAGTTGTATTTTAATTGTTTGTCTGCTGAGCTGCAGTTGCTTATACAGTAGTGCCTGTCTCCAAATGACAATTCTATGTGCTGACCAATGATGTCCGCACCAATGCCGTCCTGACATAGCAGGTGTCCGGTCATGGAAGGGACAGTTAAATGAGACAAAGACAGTTTATGCATTGCAAACTTGTTTATACATGATATGAGTTTGCTGAATACAAGGACAACTGTTTGCATATAGTTTGAATTATAGTGAAATTTATAGTTTCCGCTGTAGTGTCTCCATTTCTGATGTTAGGCAATGTGATGCGATGCATCAGGCATCCCCCTAATGTGTGGGTAGATATCGACCTTAAGTAAGGCAAGCCTGGGCAGTTTAGGCAATCTAATCAGTAAGGCACTGTTTTAAAGGTATCACTATCGGAAGAATATTTGATGCTCAGATTAATCATACTTCTATGGTGATAAATGACGAATTCCGTTAGGCTGTAGAATAGGATATGCACTATGTGCATACATTACCTATATCTACTTTTATAGATACTTGCTCTACTACTTAAATGACAATAAAAAGAGCAAGGGCTGGTAACCCCTAGATTCTGTCTTCAAGCATCACTATCTTTCCTTCTAGCCACCCCTCCTTCCCCTCGCCGTTCTGATGACCTTAGATGTTGCTAGGACATAAAACAACAAAACAAAGACATCCTCCCCATCTCCCACCCCATCTCCCTCCCCTTATTTCATTGCTTTTGCACGAATTAGATTTAAACTCTATAGGTGCATGGTCATATGATAAGATATAGTGTTGGTAACATAGTTCAGGTTTAATTAACATCACCCATGGTTATTTCATTTGTATATGTCGCATGGACATTTCAAACTGTTACAGTGTTACAGTGTAAATGCTGACCTAAGTCTGATGCTATAAAAGAAAGTCTCTCGGACAGATGAATAATCCAAAACTCTGCGACATGAAAGTTGTAACAGTTGATTTTATGTTTATGTTTATTTGTTTGCTTTACGACCCCCCAGCACATTGCGTACAGCTTTAGTGACATTCAAATTCTCTGGTGTAAATCCTATTCAGTCCTGTAATAGGATATTCACAAGATTGCCTAGTGTCCTGATATGACCTTAGATGTTGCCAGGACATAAAACTCCAACAACCAACCAACCAGATTGCCTTTCAGCTCTCAAGACGGAATTGGAAATTCTCTCAAGGACAGTGACTGCAAATGTAACAATAACAGCGTCTTGTCAGTTAGGAATCCACTTAAACCTGTTTCATTTCTTGCGGAAGTGCTTTCTCTATAAGTATGCATATAAACTAATGATGTGGCGGTATATGACGTAGTTTTTGCGGTATATGCCTTTAGTAAGTAATGATGTTTTGTTGCAAATTATTAGTTCCAATGTATTTTATTATCAGTCAATTACACTTATTCAGACCAGATTTTAACGGCTGTTAGATACCGATCTGTATGCTATTTCTGTGCCTGTATGTTGACTCCTGGGCGAACTGCTAAGCATAAACCGAAGCCATATGAGGAAACTATGGGAAGCCATAATTACCGGCCACGCAAGCAGCAACGCGGCTGCCATATTAGATCACGTCCTGTAACGGAATAGCGACCTTCAAAAGTCCTAAGGTTGTGAAAGCCTGACAGCAGTCATGCAGCATTTGAGGTGAAAGAAGAGGGTCGGGGGCGGGGGTGCATGTAGAACCAGGGTGATAGTATCAATATCGCCAATACAACAAAATAAATTTTAGTTTTACAGATAGGAAAAAACGTTTGAAAAAAGTCACCTCCAACAGCAATAAAGTGTAACTCTGACTTGGGTAAATTCTTCAATGCTTAACTTATGAGGAGAAATTCGACCAAGGATGGTAACACATTGCGGTCTTAAATATGTTTATATATATACTGTACCAGACTTGACTTGCTCAAGCCACTGTGAAAGTGTGCCCGCACAGCACCTCATAGTGACCCATCCAGTGTGTCCAGAAGCCACTACAGAAGCCATTGCAGGTGTAACCCACTACAACCAACAGCCTTAAAGGCACCTTCTACAAATCATGTCCCGATGTGAATATGTGAACAGCCCCTGTGTTCCAGCTCTCATCCAGTGACCTGCCTGCACCCTATACTTGAAGCCACTGTGGAGCCCGCAACAGAAGCCATTGCAGGCATAACCCAATACAACCCACAACCTTAAAGGCACCGTGTACATACCATGCCCCATGTGAATCTCCAAACAGCTACTGTGTTCAAGCTCCCATCCAGCGTCCTGTCCGCACCCTATCCTTGAAGCCACTGTGGAGCCCACAATAGAAGCTACTGCAAAAGCCATTGCAGGCGTAACCCGATACAACCCACAGCCTTAAAGGCACTGTGTACAGATCATGTCCCGATGTGAATAGGTGAACAGCTCCTCTCTTCCAGCTCATTGACCGTTGCTAAATAAATATTCATTTCTGGTATTTCCATTCTCTAAGTTTTGTATCTGGGTTTGGTTCTCCGAATGCTATAAAATTGATAAGCTAATTTGCATATGAAACAATCATTTGAAAGCGACATGTCTTAAGTAAGAATGAAGGCCGGTTGAATTAGCTTGGTATTTATTATCTACTGCCAGGTATCACTGGGCGTGGTGGCCGAATCGGTCGAGCGCGGGCCTCACGTGCGGGAGATCATGAGTTCCGTTCCCGGTCGACTCAAACCAATGACTTAAAAATTTATACTAGCCTGGCGCTCAGCATTGTTAGGATAGGGCAAGGACTGGTTGGCTCAGTGTCATGACTAAGTGGGATATCAGATCATGAGCCAGCACTATAAAATTGCCATGAGTGTGCACTGTTACAAGTCAGTACCCGTCCTGATATGACCTTAGATGTTGCCACAGACATAAAATTCCAACAACTAACCAACTAACCAACCAATCAACCAACCAACCAACATAAATTCCACAGGCTAGCCTTCCTGACAGCCAGTCTAATATGCCGGGGCCTGCTGATCGCAATGGTTATTACGTTGGGGAATGGTCGGGGAGGGATCTGTATGGTGTGGAGGAGGCATGCATAATTGTCACATTATTGTATGAATTATACATTAAATGGACAGATTTGTTCATAAAGGCAGTATATGAAGATAGGGGTTGCTTGCACCCCCCCCCCCCCCCCCCCTCAGGATGACTACAGTACACAACGACTCTGGAATTAATCTCCATATCTAAGCAGTCTATACGTTGCAATAGATTGTCGGTGGGTGATTATGCACTGAGTCCTGGATATATGTAAGTAGGCGAAATTGATGATTAAAGCTTGCTTGGTATTATTGTTGATAATATTGGCTCAGTAGCTAAATTTCAATGACTGGGTAACAAGTTTGCACCATGGCAATCAATCAATGCTTCTGCGATGACCAAATGCTAACGTAAGGAAGGTCGGTAGTTCGAGTCCTGGCCGCGTCAAACCAATGACATACACAATTGATATTTGTTCCTTCCTACCATAGTGCTTAGCATTACTAGGATAGGGTAAGGGTTGGTTAGCTCAGTATCAGGATAATATGACTGAGTGTGATATCCAGTCATGGTGCCAGCAGCCTGGTCTCTGTGGGTCAGCACTATAAAGTAAATATAACTAGGGCGAGGGACCTTCTCCACAAGATATAAATCGGGCTAGGAAAACTCATTTGAGAAATCTATTTCACTGGTAAGGTTCAATTTAGATGGTTGTAATAAGTAGATCATAGCTTCTCCAACATGTAATGCCTATTCGCGACCACACAGGTTTGTACGGTGCCACAGTCAGGAGGGCGCCTTAAGATCGGAGGCTGCACGGGATAGGCAGCTTTGTCTACGACGGTGGTCTTCTAGCGGTAGTGTTTGGACATAGGGGTGGGGGTATTTGCAGGGTGTAGGATGTCAGTTCGTGAAGGTGCATAACATGAACAGACTTTCAATAGAGGATATTGGCTTCATTTACCACGCGCACCCACATGCATAGAGAAACCGAACAGCCCCCCAACCCCCATGCCAAGTCAGTCTTGGTGAGCCCAAACTGCCTACACCTGGCAAGGCTTCCTTCCTTCCTTCCTTCCTTCCTTCCTTCCTTCCTTCCTTCCTTCCTTCCTTCCTTCCTTCCTTCCTTCCTTCCTTCCTTCCCTCCCTCCCTCCCTCCCTCCCTCCCTCCCTCCCTCCTTTCCTTTCCTTCCCTTCCCTTCCCTTCCCTTTCCCTTCCCTTCCCTTCCCTTCCCTTCCCTTCCCTTCCCTTCCCTTCCCTTCCCTTCCCTTCCCTTCCCTCCCCTCCCCTCCCCTCCGGTACTTGTCCGGTCGCCCGGCGGCAATTGACCCAATTCCGCTCCATTTCGATACATTTTGATACATTTTGTGTACCGGAGAGCACCGGACTAGAAAATTCTTTGTCCGGTGGTCTCCGGTACTCAGTCTGGTGAGCTGTGACAATGGCTTTAAGTAAAACAGGAAAACATTTTAGCCTTTTTGAGGGCAGCAGGTCAGTATCACCTCATATAGTTTACTAAATAAATTCTATCAATTATTATAATAAAACCTTTATTTTTTTTAATGGGAATTTATTTCCCTTGGCCACAAATATATAATTGTGAGCTTTGTAATTTAGTGAGTGTCTATTGACACAAAATTGATTGTATGCTTTTACATGTAAAAGTAATGGTTTGAACAAAAAACAAACAGTTCTCGCTGTGACCTATGCTGCCGACATGGCATAAAAAGCAACCACCAATCAATCAATCAACCTACCCTCCCTCCCTCCCTCCCTCCCTCCCTCCCTCCCTCCCTGCCTCCCTCCCTCCCTGCCTCCCTCCCTCCCTCCCTTCCTACATCTCCTCCTCCCTCCCTCCACCTCTTCCCTTCTTCCACCCTTCCCTCCCTCCCTCCCTCCCTCCCTCCCTCCCTCCCTCCCTCCCTCCCTCCCTCCCCTCCCTCCCTCCCTCCCCCTCCCTCCCCTCCCCTGCCCTCCCCTCCCCTCCCCTCCCCTCCCCTCCCCTCCCCTCCCCTTCCTCCCTCCCCTCCCCTCCCTCCCTTTCTCCCTTCCTTCCTCCCTACCCTCCCTCCCTCAATCCCTCCCTCCTTCGTTCCTTCCTTTGTTCCTTCCTTCCTTCCTAACCAGACGGGATGGCCGAATGAGTTAGAGCGCTGGTCTCCCGTGCTGATAGATCGTGCGGTCGTGGGTTCGAACCCTGGTCGAGTCAAACCAATGACTTAAAAATTGATAGGTGTTGCTTCCTGGCCAGGCACTCGGCATTATTAGGACATGGCAAGGACTGGTGTGCTCAGTGTCAGGATAATGTGACTGAGTGGGATAACGGGTCATGGTGCTGGTGGCCTGGTGGCCTGATTTCCCAGTGGGACAGCACTATAAAGTATAAAGTTGCCATGAGTGCGCACTGTCACAAGTCGGTACCCATCCTGATATGACCTTAGATGTTGCTAGGATGTAAAACAACAATAAACAAACAAATCCTTCCTTCCTTCCCTCCCTCCTTCCCGCCTTCCTTCCCTCCTTACTTACTTACTTCTTTACTTCCCTCCTTACTTCCCTGGGTTCGAACCCTGGTCGAGTCAAACCAATGACTTAAAAATTGATACTTGTCACTTCCTAGCCAAGCACTCGGCATTATTAGGTCAGGGCAAGGACTGGTTGACTCAGTGTCAGGATAATGTGACTGAGTGGGATATCAGGTCATGGTGCTGGCAGCCTGGTCTCCCAGTGGGGCAGCACTATAAATTCACCATGAGTGTGCACACAAGTCGGTACCCGTCCTGATATGACCTTACATGTTGCTAGGATGTAAAACAACAAACAAAACAAACAAACCTTACTTCCCTCCTTCCTTCCATATCTCCTTCTCACCCCTCTCCCTCTCCCTCCCTCTCCCGTCCGCTCCCCCTCCCCCTTCCTCTCCCTCTTCCTTGCTTCTCGCTCACCGTACTCTCACAAATTCACTCTTCACACCATTTTACTTGCTCCACTCTCTCAATTTCTGTTCCTGTTACCCCCTTCTCACCCCCTTCTCATCCCCTTCTCACCCCTTCTCACCCCGTCTCACCCGCCCTCTCACCCCTTCTCACCCGCCCTCTCACCCCTTCTCACCCGCCCTCTCACCTCCCTCTCACCTCCCTCTCCTGGTCACTCCCACTCCCACCCCTCACCTTTGCACTCACACCCTCCTTCTCATTCCTGTTCCGATGCATGGGTGTTGGTGATTCTAAATTTGATGATTGTGGATGGGAGGTGGTGAGGTGAGATGTGATTCTCAGTTCGCTGTGTTGAATTCTCTCGTGCCGAGTGGGTTAGTTAAATCTGTGTTATGGATCATGCGCGTTGTTGCTTCGTGATGATGCCTTACGTCAGGCGACTAGTGGAGTGACTGCGGGCTGAGATTGGCCGGGGCGCTGGCTGGGCGGAGCTCGGCGGCCAGGCGTGGTCTGCATACAAATCGTCAGGTCTGCCGGGTGCTCGGGAAGTGGGTCTGAAGTGGATAGATTGCTTAGATGGTGAAAGTTTGACACAGAGTAGGCACTTTCTTTAAATATGTTAAACATTTCGTAACCGCCATGCAAACTCCACCAGAAATGGCAGTTCTCTTGGTGAAATTTACATAATGCAATCACTATTGCACCCAAAGCCGGGTGCTGCCAGCCTTTTTGTCTTGTCTTGGCGGGGCGGGGCGGCGCGGCGCGGGGGGGGGGGGGGGGGGGAGGGGCGGGGCGGGGCGTGCTGCTTGTCAGTAACGGATATACCACTGTTTTATCCACAACTCAAGTGCACCGATATAGGTCTGTAGTTACGAGGGGCGGTGGGGGGGGGGGGGGATGCGGTGGGTAGGGAAGGCCTACTAAAACTGGGAGGAGTGGGGGAGGGGGGTGCTGAGGAATGATATGGGGGTTATGGGGGGCTGAGGAAGTATTGAGAGGGCAGAGGGGGGCTGAGGAAGAATTGAGAGGGCAGAGGGGGCTGAGGAAGTATTGAGAGGGCAGAGGGGCTGAGGAAGTATTGAGAGGGCACAGGTGGGCTGAGGAAGTATTGAGAGGGCAGAGGGGGCTGAGGAAGGATTGAGAGGGCAGAGGTGCGGGGCTGAGGAAGGATTGAGAGGGCAGAGGGGCGGGGCTGAGGAAGGATTGAGAGGGCAGGGGGCGGGGCTGAGGAAGGATTGAGAGGGCAGAGGGGGGCTGAGGAAGACCTGAGAGGGCAGAGTGGCTGGGCTGAGGAAGGACTGGGGGGGGGGGGCTGGGAGCTGAGGAAGGGCTGAGAGGGGGCGTTGAGGAATGGAGGGGGGCTGAGGAAGGGCTGAGAGAGTGGGGGGGGGGGGGTTGTGAGGGGAGCTGGTGGGCGGACTGAGAGGGGAGGGGGCTGAGAGGGGGAGAAGGGACTGGGGGCGCGAGGTATTTGCGTGTTTTGAGGTGGGTTTTCTTTTGGGGGGAGGGCGGTGGTACTGATGGTATGGCTGGTAGCGGTTTGAACAAATTGTGAATTATGAAGTCGGTAGTCGTTCTGTTGAAATTATTCCATTGAGATTTTGTTCATAAAGACATGATATGAAGATAGGGGTTGCTTATTGTTTATGTGATTGAATTTTATTTTTTTAAATTAGCACAAAAAAAGACTTCCAGAAAATCCCCACAAAAACATTATTATATCTATGTATGTTTTAATGTTCTCTCTCTTTTAGGTGAGTCTATTGGCTGATCCTACGCTCGTGCAGCAAATCGGTGAGTTCACCCGGTCACCATTAAATTCAGTGTAAATGATGATCTCGGCAGCTAGTCTAGTCTAGGAAAGTAGCATGAAGCAGTTAGATGCCGTCCTGATATGACCCTAGATGTTGCCATGACGTAAAACTCCCAACAAACAAAGACACCGGTTAGGTGACAGCAGCACCTCAGTACGGTCATGCACCTGTCAAGTCTCTGTAACGTCCTCAGCGCAAACCTCGGCCAGTCGAGGCAAGGCTCACCTGGCCACTCGCCCATGGTTAAGCAAAGGTCACCAGGGTCATGGCGAGGTCATTGAGGGGCCCGGGCAGACCCCTCAACATACGTATTGGTATACATCAGGCGCCATCCCAGGGATGAAAGATCTCCGCGATTTCGCGGATTTCCGGGATTTTTTTAATTCGCAGCACCATCAGCGTATACTAATATGTGGTGCAGACATCGCAGCACTATCAGCGTATACTACTAATAAATGCTTCAAATGATGCAGCACTATCACTGTATCAGCATATACTAGGCCTACTAATACTAGGCCTACTAATAAATGGGCAGCACTATCAGCGTATACCAATATATGAAACCCGACTTCCGGAAATTTTCCGCGATTCCCTGACAATGCTAAATCTATGGGAGAATATCCACATTTAAACTTTTTTTTTCCGGAGACCACTTTCATCCCTGCTTCCTAGGTATCGACGGGAGGTTGATGGTGGAGGGAGGGATAACGGGGATGGGGGTGGGGGTGGGGGGGATTCTAGTGGTCACCAGAGTGGTTCTACCGAAATAACTAAGCGCCTGGGAAATGTGCAACCTTTAGGTTTGTTTTGGTAGTGTTTGTTCAGTCCCAAAGAGCAGAGCCAGAAGGGATTTATGACTTTGAGAGATGAATAATTGTCATTCACTCTTCTATGGACGCCGTCTGCGGGAAGGTGGCAGCCTGGACAGCTATAGCTGGACATTAACAATAACAGTGGGGTCTTGCTCACATTGATCCAAGATATAAAAGTAAATTAACAGTGTTTGTATACAGTGTTTGTATACAAATACTGTATGCAGTGTTTGGATACAGTGTTTGGATACAGTGTTTGTATACAGTGTTTGTATACAGTGTTTGTGTACAGTGTTTGTGTAAGTGTTTGTATACAGTGTTTGGATACAGTGTTTGTATACAGTGTTTGTATATAGTGTTGGTATAAAATGTTGGTATACAGTGTTTGTTGGTATTCTGCCTGAGTCGGGGAAAGTCTCTAACTTGCTAAATAAGTAATTAATGTTTGTTAGTTAGTGTATGCATGCAAAGAACTTGAAATATTCTGCCTATGCCAGTACACAGACATGCAGGTTGAGTTGAGTTTTATTTAACCACAAACATGTAGTAAGGTCACTGTGTGGCTTCCCCAATGGGTGATCTTCAACCCAAGCAACCAATGTTATATACAAATAAAGTTCATATTTATGCAAAAATGTAACGTGTGAAACCTTAGAATTAGGGTACAGCCACGTCCGTTATCTAAGATACGTCCATGTATGGGATCTGATGGGATGGCCGGATGAGTTGAGCGTCCGTCTCCCGTTTTGGTAGATCGTGGGATTCGAACCCTGGTCGAGTCAAACCAATGATTTCAACATTGATACTTGTCGCTTTCTAGCCAGGCACTTGGCATTATTAGGGTAGGGCAAGGACCGGTTGGCTCGGTGTCATGATAATGTGACTGTGCTGGTGGCCTGGTTTCCCAGTGGGGCAGCACTATAAAGTTGCCATGAGTGCACACTGTCACAAGTCGGTACCCCTTCCTGACATGACCTTTGATATTGCCAGGATGTAAAACTCCAACAATCAACAAACCAACGGCAATGCTTTACAAAAAAACAACCCCCAAAAAACCCTTTAAAAAAACAAAAAAACCTGACGACTCACAGGAGGTCAGTTATTTCGCAGAAGTCAGTTATTTGACTTGACACCGGGCCGTCTGCCACATTGACTCCGGTAGTGGAAGTCTACGAGGAGGGGTGAAGGGGGGGGGGGGGGAAGGACCTCTGAGGCCACTCCAGTATGAGGCGCACGTCACTGGGCCCGGCTTGCTCTGACCAGCGAAGAATAGGGTGCTTTGCTAAACACAAGACGCCACCATTCCCATCGCCAGCTACACGATTAGCACCAGCCAGCTGGAGGCGCATTTTGTGACAGGCCGAAGTGCAAATAGACTTCTTGTAATCTATGTGCATGACAACTGACATGCACGTGGGTATTATGAATGGCGTGGAGAGAGGGGTGGGGTGGAGGGAGATTAGCAGAGTGCGTCATGATGGTCTTGTCGGTAGGACGGGTATGCGGGTATCGCAGTACCTCGGATACCTTAGGTGCTAAAATACCTCAGGGAGTTTGACGCCCCTGCCTTGCAAAGTTGTATCCCACTGCCTTGTGGTACAGGTTCTTGATAGAACCAAAGGCTAAGGGAGCAAACCCTAACAGAAAACCATATTACTGTGGCGGCATTAAGGGCGGTGATGAATGGAACTCCCATCTCCCGACCAGCTACTGCAGGGACAAATAGTTTGCGCCTGTCTTGACGTGTTCTTGCAGGTGTGAGACCTCTATTTGTTCCCAGAGAGAGTCGCTAGTAACTTGCAAAAGCCAGCAGCACTTCAACATTTTGCAAGCAGCTTTTATGAAATGTACAACTGCATGAAATAACATCACTCTCACAGCAGAGAGCTAAATGGAGAGCGGCAGTTAAGTAATGAAAGCAGTCTTTGTCGCATTGCGAGTGACAGCATGATGACGGTAGGACGGGCCCGACATTGGAGTATTACCAGCCGGACTGGCCGATGGGTGGAGAGAGATGGTGGGGTGGGGAGAGGGAGGTGGGAGTAGGCGGCCGCTGTGACCCGGCGTTTCGTCACCTCGTCAAAGGCTAGGCGCAATCCGCTTAGAGCGAGGCGCCTTGGTGCACGAGTGCCGGAGCAGCTGCTGTTTGCCTGCCATCTACTCACATCTCCACAGACGACGCACGTACAGCCTGCTCTACTGTGGCAGAAAGTAGTCGGCGCGCAGGCGCAGGCACCTGCCACAGCCATCTGCCTAGCTCCATCTCCTACTGTCTCCTACCGTTTCCTACCGTCTCCTATCGTCTCCTATTGGCTACTATCGTCTCCTACCGGGCGCGGTGGCCGAATCGGTAGAGCGTGTGCCTCGAGTGTAGGAGATCAGGAGTTTGGTTCCCAGTTGAGTCAAACCAATGACCTATGAAATTTAAGTTTGTCGCTTCCTAGCCTGGTGAGCGGCATTATTAGGATAGGGCAAGGACTGGTTCACTCAGTGTCAGGATAATGTGACTGAGTGAGATATCAGGTCATTGTGTTTATCGATTGTGAAACAAATAGTTTTGCGCCTGTCTGGACATGTTCTTGCCGGTGTGAAACCTCTATTTGCTCCCAGAGAGAGTGCCGCTGGTAACTTGTAAAAGCCAGCACCACTTCAACACTTTTGCAGGCAGCTTTCATGCTATCGCCTCCTACCGCCTCCTACCGCCTCCTACCGCCTCCTACCGCCTCCTACCGCCTCCTACCGCCTCCTCCAGCCCGAAGCAGTTACTCTCCTGCTATAATCCCCGCCCCTCGCCGGTCCCTATTGGCTCGTTGTCCCCCGCC
Source organism: Branchipolynoe longqiensis (assembly GCA_030323885.1). Classification (NCBI taxonomy): domain Eukaryota; kingdom Metazoa; phylum Annelida; class Polychaeta; order Phyllodocida; family Polynoidae; genus Branchipolynoe; species Branchipolynoe longqiensis. Next base: position 77,196,101 of record CM059193.1, read on the forward strand.
CCGCCCCGCCCCGTCCTGCCCCGTCCCGCTCTGTAGCCATGCTGCCTACCACAGCGTGACACTATCACATTGCCCCTTCTGGCTGGACCCTTCAGCTGAAATATCTGCCCCGTACACTCAGAGACCTGCCCTGCCCAGCATCCAACCCTGCCGACAAACACACAATTACAGCACTGGGTGAATAGCCTTCACCCACACCCACCCCCACCCCCACCCACCCCATCACGGTCTCTACCAACTTGCGCCAGCTGCAGCCCCATGATAATGCTCAGCAGCCGGCCCTCCTCTCCCAATGACAAACACTCCCTCCTACTCAGCGAGGACTCATGTATTTAGCTCATGGCTGAATCTGTAACAGGTATGCTATGTTAGTTATACCTGCGTCATCCTCCCCCCCCCCCCTCCCCTCCACACGCACACACACACACATACATACACACACATACATACACACACACACTGGCTATTTTTATGGTGTTTCATGCAACCTAATATTCATAATATCACAGTGTCCCAAGTCAGTGAGGGAAGGAATGGATACTAGAAATTGCCCCATGGCATGTCCGCCCGAAGCCTGCTACATAGCCCCCGACCCACTCACACACACACAGACACAAACACACACACACTCTCACACACACTCACACACTCACGCAAACACACACATGCACACACAGCCTTCAAAGCATCAGGGTGCTGCTACCACACTAGTAGCCAAACCACGATAGTTAAGAGGGTGGACTGTGACAAATGGACCTCATATGTTGCTAGGAAGTACAACAAACAACACAAATCAATGATGTTCTGATATGGTCTTATGTGTTACTGGGATGAGAACCACCTCACTCACTCACTCACTCACTCACTCACTCACTCACTCACTCACTCACTCACTCACTCACTCACTCACTCATTCAATGTGACTGGATGAATCTGGCACATATGTTGTCAATGAGTAGCTCATTTAAAGCTGCGTAGTTCGAGGAAAGCGTCAAATTATCGAAACTAAAATTATTATTTATCCACTTAAAACCAAAGTTACTTCAAACTAAAGTGAGGTAGAATATAACAATCACTACAATATCTATCTCAAAAAGTGCCAGAAACTGAGAACCGTCGGACGACGCGACTTTAATCATTATTTAATATAACATTGCTTGGATGCCCTCTATATAGATATATACATATATATATGATATAGACAGACATGTAGACATATTTTATACACAATACACAAGCATAAATTAAGCTGTTGATAATTATAGAAATTGTAGGGACAGTGTAACCAACCATTAATGGTTGTCTTCCCACTGCCCCTTAGAAACAAATATGTAAATCAACAAGATGGCCCCTGGAACTGATATACAGATAACCTTCAGATTACTGTTAAACAAAGATATGACGAGACCAGGACATGTTCATCGACAAATTCTGTGGTTTAAATTATAAATATTGATCATTATGGCCCAGGGTAACAATCACGACCCCATTTATTACAGTTCATTGTATCTTCATATTCACTTAATAGGAGAGTGTTACCCTGTGTTTAAAAGCATGATCGCGAAACGTTCATCTCATTGACAGGGTACCATATATTCCATATACTGAGATATGTGAACAATGGGAGTTTGTCGACATTCAATTTAAACATAAATATCTGTGTCCCCAAATGGATAGATCTATGTATCTGTATGAGGGCGTGTGTGTGAGTGTGAGGGAGTGTGTGTGAGAGTGAGTGAGGGAGTGTGTCTGTGAGAGTGAGGGAGTGTGTGTGTGTGAGAGTGAGGGAGTGTGTGTGTGAGGGAGGGAGTGTGTGAGGGAGGGAGTGTATGTGTGGGGGAGGGAGTGTGTGAGGGGGGAGGGAGTGTGTGGGGGAGGGAGTGTGAGTGTGTGTGAGTGTGAGGGAGTGAGTGTGGGGACCCGGGGTGGGTTGCGTGTGGCGAGTGTCCCAGAGTGGGCCCCAGGCTGGTTTCAGGGCCGTACTCCCCAGCCCTGATGAGAGGCTGGTGTCTGCACTGAGGACTGTCGTTGTTATTCAGGGAGGTCCTCTGAGCCTGCAACACGGACAAGGATTACACATCGAATCAACCCCCCTCCCCCACCAGGGGGAACTAAGAATGTACCTGATGGGCCTCAGAAAGTGTGAGATTTTAGTTCTGTAAGTCTAATGGCATTATCCAAAGTTTAAACTTCTTTTTTTTTCTGTGCAAAGCATACAAAGGTAGGGAGAGAGTATGTTTTTTTATGATTTAATAAACTGTTAATGATATACCGCTCTCATGTTCTGTAATAAAATATTGATGTATACTACTATGCGGAGGAGGGGTGGTTGGGGTGGAAAATGAGTACTTTCTGTATGACCACGATAGTCAGGAGTGGTACTTTAATGTTGTCATGACATTTGCCATCCACTATTTGTAACCAATCTTTACTGCCCAACACTTTGCCAGCCGGGATTTTTTGCCAGCCGGGACTTACATGCCAGCAGTCATGTGCCAGAGTATGTGTGTGTGTATGTGTATGTGCATGTGCATGTGCATGTGCATGTGTGCGCCTGAGAGTGTGTGTGTATACATGAGTGTATGTGTATATACATGAAAGTGTGCATGTGTATACATGAGTGTGTGTATACATGAGTGTGCATGTGTATACATAAGTGTGTGCGTGTGTATACATGAGTGTGCATGTGTATACATGAGTGTGTGCATGTGTATACATGAGTGTGCATGTGTATACGAGAGTGAGGGTGTGTATACATGAGTGTGTGTATACATGAGTGTGTGTATACATGAGAGTGTGTGTATTCATGAGAGTTTCTGTATACATGAGTGTGTATACATGCGAGTGTGTGTATACATGTGAGTGTGTGAGTGTGCATGTATTTGTGTGCGCGTGTATCTGTGCATGTTACTGTGCATACTCTTGACCATTGTGAAAGAATCTTTTTGGCTGGCCAAAGTCCCAGCCAGGAAGACTAGATGCGGTGGCTGAATCAGTAAGAGTGCAAGTCAGGAGTTCAAATCCTGGTCGAGTTAAAGCAATGACTTATAAAATTTATACTTGTCGCTTCCCAGCCTGGCACTCTGCATTATTAGGATAGAGCAATGACTGATTAGCTCAGCCCGTCTTGATATGACCTTAGATGTTGCTAGGACGACAACAAACAAAGAACAAAAGATTAGCTCAGTGTCAAGATAATGTGACTGAATGGGATATCAGGCCATGGTGCCTGATATGACCTTAAATGTTGCCAGGATATATAACTCAAACAAAGAAACAAATCATTTTGTAAAACGTGTAAATTTGAAGGGGAAAGTCGGTGTGGATGGGGGGGGGGGGGCGGGTACCTCCAACCATGCTCACGAGGGATTTGCTGACGAGACTAAGTGAATCAATTTTCAAGTGTTTTTTTTTATTGGAGGTGTTTTTTTCTTCTTCAATTCTCATTCTCATCCTCAACAATGGGTGTTCTTTACCGAGCTTTTCTTGCTGAAAGGTATTCAATCAGCAAACCATATTCACTGAATCAATTTCATTCACCAAGTCATATTGGGTGGTGATGTGGTGTTTGTGTGGGAGATTGTCCAAAGCGTGATTGACACAATACACTTGCTGTTGTTGCTGAATGTAGAGAGAATCATTCCCTAAGCCATGAAAGCCACTCATTCAGCAAACTATGCCTAGCGAAGGATATTCATTATCCAAGCAATTCCCAGCAAGAACCATTATTTCCCTTAGCTGTGGTCCGCAAAAAATAGCCATGTTCAGTAAAAGACCTTCATTTCCCATCCCATGGTTAGTGCAAGCCTTTCGGTGACAAAACCATATTCAGCACAAGCTATTATTTGAGAACACAATGTTCAGCACAAGCTATTCTTTGACAAAGCAATGTTCAGCACAAGCTATTCTTTGACAAAGCAATGTTCAGCACAAGCCATTCGTTGACAAAGCCACGTTCAGCACAATCCATTCATTGACAAAGTCATGTTCAGCAGAAGCCATTCATTGACGTAGCCATGTTCAGCAGAAGCCATTCATTGTCAAAGCCACATTCTGCAAAAGCCATTCATTGACAAAGCCATGTTCAGCGAAAGCCCATCCATCCTGCCATGTGTTGGCATTATTGGGATATTATTTCCGCACCGCGCTATTTGTGTTGAGTTCTGGTGGTATATAGATATAAGCCTACTGGACTACCGGCTTGTTTTCCATCAGCAATTCCCCATGAGCCCCGGCTGAAGAAGCGACTGGATAGACTAGATAAGTACAGAGGGTGGAAGGGCAACGAGAGGAGACAGTCTCCAACCATTTGAGAGCTGAGGATGAAATTTATAGTAACGCGAAGCTTTAGCATATTCAATCGTATCTCACATTTCAAATTATGCCACAACAAAGGGGGACCAGACGGGATGGCCGAATGAGTTAGAGCATCCGTCTCCCATGCTGGTAGATCATGGGGTCATGGGTTCAAACCCTGGTCGAGTCAAACGAATGACGTAAAAATGTATACTTGTCGCTTCATAGCCAAGAACTTGGCATTATTAGGACAGGGCAAGGACTGGTGTGCTCAGTGTCAGGATAATGTGACTGAGTGGGATACCAGGTCATGGTGTCGGCGGCCTGGTTTCCCAGTACTATAAAGTCACCATGAGTGCGCACTGTCACAAGTTGGTACTCGTCCTGATATGACCTTAGATGTTGCTAGGACGTAAAACAACAAACAAACAAACAAACAAACCACAAAGGGGACATCCCAAATGCTATCTATATTAATGGATGCCACCACATTCACTGTTCTATTTTCTATTTTCTAATAAGGTAATGGACAATCTGTTAGTACAAACGCAAGGCTTCATTCGTAAATATTCTGCTGTGCGCTGGTTTCTCTGTGCGGGGTTCATTACCACTAACCATGTTGTTGTGGAGTCTGGCAAATGTTCATCACTTGTGGACCTGTGCTACTCTACCGTCACCCTGCACTAGTAAGGTCTTAAGGGGGCTCAGCATGCGAACCAGTGTAGGGGTTGGAGCTCCTGGTGGTGGTAGTGGAGCAACTACGTTGTTGAGATGTAAACAAAATTGGCGGTCACAACAAGGATTGACTTGTGAACCTTTTTAAGGTTAGGTTCCCTTTCCCAATCGAGAGTTATGCTGGGAAAGCAAATAGGTCTTTAATTTTCGTTTCATTAAGATGTTAGTATACCTATTATATCTGTAGCTTTACATTGCTGGAGTCTCTCAGCAAAGGTTTGTCATGGTTCAGAACGTATGCCAAGTCAGCGGTTTCTATCATTTCTTTTTGTTTCGTTTCTATTCTGGACCAAGCCTCTTATGACCAGGAGGGAGAAAAACAGTTAAAAAAAACACTAAAGTATACAGGATGGATAAGTTCTCTTATACTTGGGAAGGTTAGTTCTATCTGAAATCCAGTAAATTCCAACGTGGGTAAAATGTGTGCCTAAATAAAGTTATGAATGACATGGTGACTGGAGAAATGATGCTAGAGGCAAATGGATGCATCCAGGGGGGCACCCAGGAATTGGCTAGGGGTGGTTTCCAAATATGGATCGAAACTACCCCTATTTTAGGGTAATTTTTTGCACATGGGTTGGTGGAACAACACCCATTTTAGGGCAATATTTTACATGGTTTTCTGGTGCAACAACCCACATTTTGGTGCAAACACTCTTCCCCCTTGAAGTATAGAGTGTTAAAGAGCATGGCCCTTTGAAATATACGTTTATATAATTTAAAAAAAAAAAATTGGGGGGGGTTCAGGGCAACCAGGACCCCCCCCCTGGGTGCGCCCCTGCATACTGAAAGGTTCAGGTGGTCTTTAAAGGTGCATAGTCCAATGGAACTACTTCTCAAAACCAGAACATTGATCTCGTTTGCTTTCTATATATCCAATTTAATTGTTAATACAGTTATTAAACAATTGCTGCTGCATAGGCGGGAATACTAATTTAATCAAATGTTTCTGCTGAAAATTATGGTGCCAGAATCTTTGTACATGCCCACATTAATTTGGGTTATTTTCACTTAAAACTTCTCCAAATTTAGCCATTCATAATAAAAGTTACTTCAAACTAACAAAGTTTGTTCTAATGTTTAACCTAATGTATTTCGTTTTCAATGACTGGAACATAAACATACAAGACTACAATTTTAATTTAAAATGCAAGTTAGCAAATTTAATAGGGAAAATAAATGTGGCCCATTTTTGTGTGAATATTATTGTCAAGTGAATACTTCAGCATGTGAGCGTCGCCATTATGTCGGGTGATGTCATTTGGGTGGGCACCAGCTGGTGAGAAGGGATCTGAATTGCAGTGATTGCCATATCTGTTCCCCAACTATGCTTAGGAGAGGAGAGGAGAGGAGGGGGGGGGGGGCGGATTATGGAAGAGATGTTCTTCTCTAATAAAGCTTTGCCATGTTTTTAGATGTTTTTATTTTGGCAATGCTGATTGTAATTTCTTATTTTTCTCTCTTTGGTCCACTGACTCCAGCTATAAAATATAATTCTCTCCGAAAGCTTAAAAAACAAAAGAGAGAAAAAAACGAAAGAAAAGGGAGGGGTGGGGTGGAAGCAGCCCCATAATGAGGAAGACCAATCATCCGCGATTGAAATTTCCTCTGCTTAAACAAGTAATGTGGGCCCTACCAAAGAGAATTTTAAAAATCCAAGAGAGCATTTGATCGTTGTCAGACTGTGACATGAGCACACTGCATGGTCTTTGTCGCGACCCACAATAGCTGATGTTTACTTTTTGTGATGGGGGGGGGGGGTTGTTAAACAAACAAATAAACAAACAAACAAACAAACAAACAAAAGGTCCTTATCGCGGAGCCTCTGGCAGGGCATCCTATTTAAAAAGGAGTTATTTAAAAAGTATTTATTTGAATGCGTCCTGTTGCAGCGAAAATGTCCTTCAAGAGGAGCCCAGCAGATCGTGTCTGGTGAACACCATTACGTGGGGGTGGGTTTGATTGCGAGGGAAGTAGGCAATATGGGTAGTGAGGCGGGGTTCAATTGTGAGAAGAAACAGGTGTTCTATTTAGCCGCATGCATTGCCATGGATAATGCTCATCTCTGTGATCAATATGTGATGGCGGGGGGGGGGGGTATAGTGGATTTTACTACCCCTTAGATGCCATGAATATGGCCATAGTTGCAGACATTGTGTAACCCCCTTCCCCCAAGTACTAGTACTACCCCTTAAGCCCCTGTCACACTTCATCGGATCGAGGAAACTGATTGAAACGGAACAAAGTCTGTTGATATGCGGCAAAGTCCGGTTTGTGTCCGTTGCATATCTGTTGATATCCATTGATATCCATTGATATCCATTGATATCTGGCATGATCCGTTACAAGTTTTGAGCATGCACAAAACATCTAACGGATTGCGTCGGACTGACATGCGGTTATTAACCGTTACCGTTTGTTCCATTATCCATTACATATCCATTACATATCCATTACATATCCATTACACATCTGTTTCCATTCATTATTGTTCTTTTTGTATACTGAATTGTCCGTTGTTCGTTAGATACATTATCAACAGGCAATCAAATACCTTATCAGCAGCTACTGTGTGATAAGACAACACCAACACTACAGCTGGCCAGCATTGAAAACAAGCCTGAATACCCAGGCTTATATGCTATGGACAGTATAAATACAGCCTCAATAAAAAACAAAACAAAAAAAAACTGTTACCATCCGTTACCGTTTGTTACCCGTCCGTTACCATTTGTTACCCCTCCGTTACCATCCATTACATAATCGATACATTTCAAGTCCGAATCACACTGGATTAGAATATTTGTATCCGGGTCTGTCCGTATCCTCAATCTGGTAAAGTGTGACAGGGCCTTTAGATGATAATACTCCCCACTCCGTCGCCCGAGAATAGTAATGCTCTCTGCCAATATATAAATCTGAACCGAAAATCCGTATATTTTTACAAAGCGATCTCGCCCTCTGATGTAAGATTGATTTCTTTTCCACGCGCAGGGACGGTCCTGTCCAAATTAAATAAAAGCTCCGAGGTCGAGGTCGGCTGAGGACCTGCCATTAATGAAGCCGGTAAGAATATGGTTCCACCGTCTCCAGCCGATCAACTTTCATGAGATGAAGAAACTATTTTTAAATGGCTGATGAAATTCCCTACAAAATGTGTGCAAGTTGATAGTTGTTTAAAAAAAGTATTAACTTTTAAAGAAGACATGATTTGATATGTGATACATCGTGTTGCCATAGATGTGCAAAATAAAAACTGGGAACCCCAACTGAACTGCACCACAAGGGGGCAGGTGATATGTCACGGCCCACCAACTGGACAGCCCAGGGCGGGATAACCGGAAATATAAAAGCCAGATAACATACCCAACAACAATATAAATCAAATCAAATTCAAACAAACATAACTCAACCATCTATTACGTACAGGCCTATGGACATGTAAATAAAATAGGCTAGTATAGAATTAAGTAGAAAAAAGCGGAAAACTCTTCCCAAGAAAATCCCAAAACACTAACATAGAACCCTAAGAAAACAAGCAACATAGTAATAAGAATAGAACAAAAATTCAATGCCAAGAGGGCCCAAAAAAACTAACATAGGCTACTAAATGCACCAACAGATCTATCTGCTACTGAAATGCAGACAATCAAATAACTTATCAGCAGCTACTGCTTGGTAAGACAACACCAACACGACAGCTGGCCAGCATTGAAAACAAGCCTGGATACCCCGGCTTACATGCTATGGACAGTATAAATACAGCCTCAATATAAAAAAATATAAAAATAAAAATGGGGTGCGGGGTTTGGGCAGGAGGGGGGGGGGGGATTTCTCTCATACCCAAGTTCTGACACGTCCAGGGTTCGTGCCTGAACTCCCTAACCAACACTCTAGTCCTGGTCACCCCGCCGTCATCTGTTCTCAAACCAACCATGTCATTCAGACCTCTTCAGTGGCTCTTTGAATAATCAAATTAAATCACATGCATCTGTTTTAATGTTTTTCCTTCTCCCTGTGCCACTTTACTTTGTTGATTATACAAATACCCAAGTGCTTTTCCTCATAAATTCTAATTGATGAATCGATGCTGGCCGGAACTATTAGGATGAATGACATTAATATGAGTCTCAAAAGGTGCTAAGCAATATGGGACAAAACTTTGTCCATAGTAACGATCAGCACACTATCTACTTATGCATTTGCTCAGGATAAACTGAGTTGTTTTTTACATGGTGTTTCATAATCCCAATAGAATACATATTGATTTGAAGCAAATGTCCTTGTGTTTTCAGTGTAACCGTTTCTGTGCTGTTTTGTGTCAATCCTTACTATGGACAAAAAAACGAAGAGCTAGCACCTTTTGAGACAGGCTCATATGCTTATCGTGAAAAAATTGAATTGCACAAACATTATCTAGGGATGAAACAACTGATTTTTACGATTTTCGTGGGGGAAAAGCAGCTAGCCCTTCATAAGCTCAACACTGGCAGGGAATCGCGAAGAAATTGACACTATGTCAGATGTCCACTTGTTTGTCAGTGGTGCCGTCAGACTTCAGTGAATAGGTCGCTACTATAATAATTTGCTGCTCCAATATCAATTTGTTGACCAAGAGTTGTTCGGAGGGCAATGTGGATGAGGTGTGCAGATGTATGTGTGTAACAGGTTGGTGGTCTGGATGCCATACAAGGGGATTGGGGGTGGGGGTGGGGTGGAGTGTGTGTGTGTGTGGGGGGGGGGGGGAGGTTGAAGTCGCCCCGGGTAATATCCGCTAAACGCTGAGCGGAATCCGACCAACGCAGCGGCAGTAGAGGAGCAGGTAGTCGCCCGACGTCTGGACGCGCTACGCTGACTACGTCTGCGTTACAAACTACCTCTGGCACAAGCTGTAACGGCCATAGGGTACTGTGCTGCATTGCAGCTAAGGCGTCGGGGATGGTAGAGCCATTGGTCATATTCACGTTGGGAGACGCTGTTAGTGTGTTTTTATAGGCTCCGTCTACCTGCACAGAGTAGTTAGTACACCAACTCTAGTGGGTTTTTTTAAGGCTCCGTCTACCTGCACAGAGTAGTTAGTACACCAGGGATGAAAGATCTCCGCGATTCTGCGGATTTCCGGGATTTTTCAATCCCACAGCACCATCAGCATATACCACTATGTGGTCCAAACACAGCAGCACTATCAGCGTATACTACTAATAAATGCTCCAACCGGCGCAGCGCTATCAGCGTATGCTACTAATACATGCTTCAAACAGTGCAGCACTATCAGCGTATACCAATATTTATGAAACCTGACTTCCGGAAATTTTCCGCGATTCCCTGGTAATGCTAAACCTATGGGAGAATATCAGCATTTCCGCTTTTTTTCCCGGAGACCACTTTCATCCCTGGTACACCAACTCATCCATTAACATAATTTCATTCAACATCATTTTGTTATAACGTCGTTGAAGATAAAAATAGACTTGCCAGTTGATCAGTGGGTTATTTCAACATTCAAGACCTATTTTTAATATGTTTCACTTAAATAGCAGATTTCGGGAAAATGTAGCTATAGCAAATAAAACTATTGTTTCAATAAAAATATATGTTCCATCTGATGTTTGCAACACAATATGAGGAAGGGGGAAAAATGACTCATGTGATCATAAGCTATGTGGAATGATAAAACTGCAGTGTGACACTGAAGCGCATGCAGTGTGTCGGGTTCCCAGTGTGATGACACGGATTTTCGGTTCAGAATTATATATTGGCAGAGAGCATTATTATTCTTGGGGGACGGAGTGGGGACCAGGGTTATGTAACAGAGAAGCAATGGGTGCCCCACTCGCTCTGTGACATATGAGACTATTTGGAAAATATGATAACACATAGTGCCCGAGATTATGACGTGATGTTCCTATGTAATGGTCCAATCACACTATGACGCTTCTCCCGGCTATCCGTCAGCGTTGAAAATAAAATCTTGCGTGTCGAGAAACGTTATAAAGATAGTGGAAATATGGTGAAATTGGACGTTCCCACAGCGTGTCAGTAGCGTGTTGGTAGCCCGCGGCCAACATTGTGGTAACGTATATCGGTGCATTCTCTCTGTGTCTCTGTCTGTGTCTGTGTCTCTGTCTCTGTCTCTGTATGTGTCTCTGTATGTGTCTCTGTATGTGTCTCTGTCTGTGTCTCTATCTGTGTCTCTGTGTCTCTGTCTGTGGCTCTGTCTGTGTCTCTGTGTCTGTGTCTCTGTATGTGTCTCTGTATGTGTCTCTATATGTGTCTCTGTCTGTATCTCTATCTGTGTCTCTGTGTCGGTGTCTCTGTCGGTGTCTCTGTCGGTGTCTCTGTCGGTGTCTCCGTCTGTCTGTGTCTGTGTCTGTCTGTGTCTGTGCCTGTCTCTCTCTCTGAGACACAGACACACACACACAGACACATAGACACACACACAGACAGAGAGACACACAGACACAGAGACACACACAGAGACAGAGAGTCACACACACATACAGAGACATACACATAGAGACACAGAGACACACACAGAGACAAAGACACACAGAGACACACACACACAGACAGAGACACACACAGAGACACATACATAGACACAGAGACACAGACACACACACACACATAGAGACACAGACACACACAGACACACACACAGACACAGAGACACATAGACACACACAGAGACAAATACATAGACACAGACAGAGACACAGACAGAGACACATACACAAACAGAGACACAGACACAGAGACACAGACATAGACAGAGACACAGACAGAGACACAGACAGAGACACAGACATAGACAGAGACACAGACATAGACAGACACAGAGACACAGACATAGACAGAGACACAGACAGAGACACAGACAGAGACACAGACATAGACAGAGACACAGACACAGACACAGAGACACAGACACAGACAGAGACACAGACAGAGACACAGACAGAGCCATAGAGACACAGAGACATACACACACAGACACAGACACAGAGACACACACAGAGACAGACACACACATAGAGACACAGAGACACACACAGAGACACACACACAGCAACGTGCGAGCAACGTCCCTCCAATGCGCTTGTAACGTGTGTCGACGGCCGCCTAACGTCTTCCTAACGTCCTTACCCATATATTTGCGCGCGCTGTCGATCGCTGTTTTTTTTGGACACGCTTAAAACCTTGGGCGACCAATAACGCGCGCCGACGTTGTCCGCCGACCGTCAACGTCAAAGATAGTGTACCGAAATGTACCGACGCCCCCATAACGCGCCCCCAGCGCGTCCCGACGTTTCACTTATTATCGCCCAAATACACCACACGTCGCCGTGTCGCCGGCGAGAAGCGTCGTAGTGTGACTGCACCATAAGAGACAGTTAATGTTTGGTGAAATGTTCCCTCTATGCACCAGTAAGAGTGCAAGTGGAGGAGAAGGACATTTTTAATATATATATTTATTGTAACTGTCTGCAACTACCTGTTACCACAGGGCCGATGGGCAAGCACACCCAGCCATTCCGCATACATTATGGACACCACCTGCAGCTGGGGTTGAGTGACAGCTGCCCCTATTAGGGCATCACCCCTCTTCCCCCCCCCCCCCCATATCCCCCAGGCTGTTGATGGTGTCTGATTGGCTGGCTGTGGGAGGCTCAGTCACCTGCACCCCTTGCACCACCTGACACCCAGACCTCACTCTGATATAGATTATTCTACACGTCTTCTTGATGGACTCTTGAAGGGGACACTCTTCTCTTGGCCACGAACCCAGACACTCTGTTTGAGGCTCCACTTTCCATACTAGCAGCAGCTATTCAAAAGGTGCTGAGCTGTGTGCAACAACCATGGGACTCCGGTTCAATGGGCTGTTGGCACTGCTTCGTATACATACTAACGAGAGTAATGAGGATCTGTGTGGACAGAAGGTAAGGAGTGAGGGTGACAGGTCACTAGTAGGTGAACAGGAGTTGATGCCAATAAAGCAAAACTTCTTCACTGTCAATCTTGCGCAACTTGTCTTCCCTTTCTTTCTTATGAGTTTGTTGGAGAGGGGCATCAGGTGTGAACTGACAGACAGTTGTCAGAACGCACCTGGGAAGAGTAAGTGGTATATTGGGGCTCTGACGGCCGAGCACCATTAACATTACAACAGGATCATGAGCATTGTACGATAACACTGCTGAGCAACACCACGATGAGCGTTATGTGTGTGTGTTTTTCTTTCTTATTTTGACTCAATCCAGCGATAAGAACGTATCACAGGGACCCAAATTTAGCACCAGTCAAAAATAAATTTGTTAAATTAGAAAGTAGGCACCCAGTCGAAAAATTCCGAATCCGACCATAATAAACATACCCGATACAACAAGGTTGGCCGAATGAGTTGAGTGTCTGTTTCTCATTTTGGTAGATCATGGGATTCGAACCCACGTCGAGTGAAATCAATGACTTAAAAATTGATACTTGTCGCTTCCTAGCCAGGCACTCAACATTATTAGGATAGGGCAAGGAATGGTTGGCTCAGTGTCAGGATAATGTGATTGAGTGGGATCTCAGGTCATGGTACTGGCCGCCTGGTCTCCCAGTGTGGCTGCACTATGAAAGTCGCCATGAGTGTGCACTGTCACAAGTTGGTGCCTATCCTGATATGACCGTAGATGTTTCCAGGACATAAACTCCTAAAGTTTGGATTAACCGATCGTTTGGTTTAACCAAGCCTGGTTTAATGAGGTTATACTGTATATACATAAAAAAAACAATAAAAGTGACCACATACAACTAGGGCCCCTTCAAGTTTGGGTTAATGGGGTTATACTGTACTATATTTCTATGATGCTAAATATAATTGAAGTATTATATATGCCCTATTCACATTCCCACATTTCTGTGAAGTAAAATATATTTGAAATATATACTATTAACTAGCTATCTAGCCTTTCACATTACCACATTTCTGTAAAGCTAAATATAATCAAAGTAATATGTAGGCCCTATTCACAGTCAATAGGAGTCAAACATTTCTGTGATGCTAAATATAATCGAAGTAGTGGATAGGCCGTTCTCACATTCCTAGCTAAATATAATCGTCTGTTGTGTTCACATTCCTAAATTTCTGAAGGGCTAAATATAAGTAGTATGTACGCCCTATTCACATTCCTACATGTAGGTGGCATTCACATCTTTACACCGAATCGAATAGTTGTGTTGGGCATACATTGTTATTCATGCTTCCATAGCTTGTGCTTGCAATGTGACCCTTACATTGGTAAAACTGTCCCCCAGGCTGACCTTGGGTGTGTGTGTGTGTTGGAGGGAGACTCGCCCACGCGTATAGGAGCCAATAGGGAATCGACTAACGCTATATCTACGTCACAACGTTAACAGAGTACCTCCCATATGTCATTTAAAAGAGGGCACTCCAATCGTATTAAATAAGTCACTTAATTCCCGTTGTTGTGCGCACAGCGTCTCGCGGGGTCTCGTCCCGGGCCGGTCCCGCGGGGGACGAGATGCATTAAGATTAAGATGTGTGTATGTGTGTGTGTGTGGGGGGGGGGGGGGGGGGGATGAGGCGATGCCAGTATCTGGGTGAGTGGGTAGAGTAATACCTATATATGGGACCGGCCGGGGGGGGGGGGGGGGGGGTTGATAGGTGGTGGGATCGCAGTGTGCAGTGGTCGTATAGCTCAGCTATGCAAGAAGCTGTGACAAGCAGTTGTCGTCTGCTCTCACCGAATGTCGTCTGTTCTGGGGTAATTGCTACAATTTGTTGAAATTTCCTGTTGCCGTCTAGCTGATAGACAGTCAGTAGCTGTAGTCGATGCTATGCTTTATTAATGCGTTTGGTATGCATAGCGATGTGGACACCACCTCTCAAATTGAATGCAGGCTCATATGTAACATTTACATCATGTCGAGGGTTAATTTCGTTAGGAAGTAATTCCTTTATGATTGTCAAGGATTTGAGATAATCAACTCAACCAAGTACATTATTTCTGGTTCACAATGGATGCCAAGTAAAGGATTTGTTCTATAATCCTATCACTTTGAGTTTCTATGATATTTTAAATTATATGTATTAGGTTAATCGCTATAATCTACGTTACTTTTGCTTGAAGTAATTTTTATTGTTAAATTCTAGCCTCGGGGATATTTGAAGTGAAAATCTGCCAAAAGAATTTTGTCTGCATACAGAAATTCTAGACATCATAGGCTTACGTGATGGATGGATGAATCAGTAAGAGCACTGGGTAGCTTCCAATGTGGAAGGTTGTGGGTTCGAAGTTAAACCAATGACATAAAAAATTGATACTTGTCGCTATCTAGCCTGGCACTCAGCATTCCTGGGATAAGGCAACACCTGGCTAGTTCAGTAGCAGGATAATCTGACTGAGTGGGATATCGGGTCAAGGCTTTGGGGATCGTGCTTTTAGTATTGCTGCCCCGAGACTGGAATGCTCTGCCAGGATATATCATAAATTGTAAATCTGTTGGTGCTTTTAAAAAAGGTCTTAAGACACATTTGTTTAAATCTGCTTTTAGCTAGGTGAAATTTATTTTCCTGTATATTTGTTTATGTAAAGCGCCTGAGAACGGCTTGCTGGATCGGGTGCTATATAAATGTTTTATTAGTATTATTATTATTATGGTGCCATCAGCTCAGTTTCCCAGTGGGGCAGTACTATAAACTGTCATGGGTGCTGTCACAAATTGTTACCCATCCTGATATGACCTTAGATGTTGCTCTGATATAAAAACCCAGCAAACAAATATACAAAGTTGGATATGACTGAGAGGGTGTAGGCAAGCACTTTGATTAACAAAATTGTATGCTTTCATTGGATTATATAGCTTTGATAATCGCTCAGTCTTGTTGAACCATCCCAGCTTTGCAGTTGGTGAGTAAGTATGCCACCCAGTGGGTGAGCCACTGTAATATGTCGAGTGAACCAAATAAGTAAAACAGCAGTTTCTTGGGTCCTGGCTCTTCGGCTTGTGGGTTGGAGGGATAGAAGGATAGAGGGATGGAGGGAGTCCTTTGACGGAGGAGGACTATGATTTATAAGGCGGGTGAAAGGTCACGGATGAATAGCATTCACTGTTGGATCAAAGTGATGTATGTATGCGGCAGTGCGGGCTGTGGTACCGGCCCAGCACCGAGTACTCAGCCTACCAATCTGCCTACATCTTTGTCAATATTCACCCGGAAACAACACGTGACACTGCCAAGTCGACCGGTCTTTGGCGTTCGTGAAATATTTCTGGCCTGCCATACGCAGGGTTCGTATGGGACCTGGAAAGTCTTGAAAAGTCTTTAACTTCATTTGCCCTATTCCAAGGCCTTGAATTTAACCTGTTTTGTGTAATTGGTCTTGAAAAGCCTTGAATTCCATTAAACTGTCCCCACTGATCTAAATTAGTCTGAAATCGCCATTCGTCATTCTTGTTCTTCCCTGAAATTTGAATGAAAATAGTCTTGAATTCCTATCAAAAACAGCCTTGAAAAGCATTGAATTCCATATCTTCACATATGTAGTTGTTCAATAAGCGCAAACTGTAACCCTACAAAGGCTATATATATATAAATGAAGGCCAGAAGAAGTGTATATAATTGAAGGCCAGAGAATTCATCATTTGTAATTAGAAATTCCTTGTTTTAATCTGTACTTTTTTCTTGTAAATCTCAGCTGTCTTCTCTGCCTTGTCAGATTTGGTTGTTGGTTATAAAGAGCGTTTTAGTAATGTATATATATGTCAGGGATGGAAGATCTCCGCGATTGCGCGGATTTCCGGGATTTTTCAATCCCGCATCACCATCAGCATATACCAATATGTGGTGCTGAGGCCACAACACTATCAGCATACACTACTAATATTAATAAATGCTCCAAGCGCCGCAGCACTATCAGCGTATACTAATATGTGATGCAGACTCCGCAGCACTATCAGCGTATACTACTAATAAATGCTCCATGCACCGCAGCACTATCAGTGTACACTACTAATACATGCTTCAAACGGCGCAACACTATCAGCGTATACCAATATATATGAAACCCGACTTCTGGGGAAATTTTTCCGCGAATTCGCCTGACAATTGCTTAAAACTATGTGGGAGAATAGCAGCATTCTGCGATTCGCTGACTGATGGACAATTAGCTACTCTTTAAAACTATGGGCGAATATCAGCATTCCTGCTTCTTTTCCCCGGAGATGCACTTTCATCCCTGTGGTCTTTCCCCCCCCCCCCCCCCCCCCATGACCTGATGTTGTGAATGTTATGGAGCAGGTCACTATCCCGGATATGAGAGCGATGCCCCTCGTGACCCCTCAGCACTGGCCAGCCTGGTCCGTCGCCATATGAACGGGGTTCACACTCATCTCGGATGTGGAATTACTCCCCACTGTGGGCCTATATTCCGATTCCGCTGGTTCCCCAGGGAGGACTGAAGCTGTGGCGCAGCACGCCGGGTCGCAGCGTCAGCTTACATAGTGGAATGTGTGGGAGGGTGGTGAATGCATACACAATGGTATTTTATGTAATGTAAATGTTTTCACCGCAAAATTATTCCTTTAAAAAGGTTACTTTAAACTAATGTACAGAAGATTGTAGCAATCAGCCGAATATATTTATTTAAAGGGGGGAAAAATGAATGGCGGAAATTGAAAACTGTTGGAGTAACTTTAAGCTGTCACGACTAGTGTGCATAGGCAGGGCTCTTGATGACTTGGGAGCTCTGGTCAAATACGCATTAAACCACACATTTCACTCACAGTGAATAAAGAACAGATATACAAAATAAAAATGCATAACATGAATAGCTTTACCTTACAATGCACATTATGTACCTTATCTACTTTTTATAGTCTTAGAAAACAACTGAAAATTACACTGAAAAAAAAAAGTAACACCCATGTCTCTGAATTTTCTACACGTGACTTCTCTAAAACTGACTCATGAGTTATATTTATAAACCTCCACCTAGAATTTCCCGTACAGAGCCCTGTGTAGGAGTGGGGGTGGGGTGGGGGGGGGGCACTGTTGTGTTGGTGGGAGTAGAGTGGCTTCCATCACCTCACCATATGTTATGTGGTGAGGTGACAAAATGACTAAAGTCTTATGAGCACCAATTCTGACTGATAACTGCGCAGCTGGCCCGCTCACTCACGAGGAACTAGGTGTGGTTCTGTAGCTCTTCGTGTGAGTTTCACACCGACCTGCCCATATTGCAGCCGCATGACTTACATGCTTCTCTTCTTGTTTGTTATGTTCTCTCCCCGTGTCCATCCAGACATACGGACATGCATCCCCCACACATAACACCCCCCCCCCCCCACACACACACACACACCATATACATCCATCACTCCACCTACCAAAACATCTACACATACTTCATAAAGCACGCAGGCACGCACAGTCTGATACCATCTGGTATCACCCGCTCTGAGGGCCGATTTTGCTCAGCCATCCCTTCATCATTCAGCCTGTGCAGTCTTTACACAGGCCATCATCCTCATCTCTCATACAATACATGGCGACTTGGCTGCTGTCTTCACCCGGCTTCCATACATGTTCTCTGTGGCGGAGTGGTTAGAGTGTCTGACTTTTTTCTAGGTCAGACTCCTGATCTGAAGGTCGGTGGTTCAATTCCCTGTGCCCCCACCTCTGCCAATTTGGATTTCCACCGCTGTGGATAACTTACAGCGTCATCAAAGGCCAGTTGCTCTCATACCATGTCTATGTGGTGTGGGAGGTTAAAATCCCTTGGGTCGGTAAAAGTGTCGACTCAGGCTTTCTATCGACAAACTGTCTAATGGTGAAAACAAGTCTATTCAGGCTTATCCATAATAGGCAGTATAAATCTTCAAGAAAAAAGAAACTCAGCCACTCACCGTTCTACACCCTCAAACCCAACTTCCTGTCTCCTGGGCGGCTCAAAATATAGGCTAACTCCCGCACTACTCTTGTTATACGTCACTAATGAGAAACTGAATATATATATAAGCTTGTGAATCCTTGATTATGCTGCTTGGGAATTAAAATGTAATATTCATTTTCTTGAGTCAGTTGAGTAATTTAATATTATCGTCTATGGATGTGTGTTTTACCTGTTATGCTAAACAGTAATTTCAAAACGTTGTGCGATATGAGTTGAAATTGTAAAAGTAGAAGTTGCAGATGCGGTTCTTTTAGCATTGTAGCACACGCAGCACTATGTAGTATAGTGTATGTTGTGGAAAAGGTACAGGTCGCAGGTGAGCATGTAGACGATGCTGGCGGCGTGCGTCGGCTCATTCTGAAAGCTGCTAAGGCCCTGTAACACTACGACGTTTCCCCCGGCGCGCCGCCAACGCGCAAGATATTTGCTAGGGCTCGAGACACGTCCAACTTTTCGGCGTTGTGGGAGAAAGTTCGACGGGTTGCAGCGTGCTAGTGGCGTGTTGGTGGCGTGTTCGTAACACCCCCTCCAACCCGTCGGCGCGCGTCGAAAGTTTTGTGCAAGCGCAAAACGATCGGCGCGACCTGACGCGCCCCGACGCGCCCCGACGTGTCCATTCACACGTTGCTATCACTCAACGTGTACCGATGCGCCGGTAACGTGTCCCGACGTGTCCCGACGTTTCGACCAAAAAGGCAACACGTCGACGCGCGTTGGGGAGAAACGTCATAGTGTGACAGGGCCTTAAGTTAGATTGCAAGTGATTTTTAATTGAGTGAACTGCAAGTATTATTTGATTGAAACTGAGGACACAGTGAAGTAGTGATGGTTTGCTCTAATGGCATATCTCCTTTCAGATTCGGATTACCCTGCCGAGCTTCAGCTGCTGAATAAAGGGTGAGTTTGACAAACAGACGCCTACTCGAGGGTGGCTCAAATAGAGGCGCCACCTTGAAACTATCAAGATTATGTAGTAATAATTATAATAACAGTAATAGTAATAATTATAGTAACATTAATAATAATTATAATAACAGTAATAGTAAGACATTACTAGCGCTCATATATTAGTTTTACAGCAGAATAAACACAAAGTAGGAAATGGATCGATTTCGTCTTAAACAACCAAAATTATAATTGATAGCAACAACAACGTATTATTAGTACCTTCATATAATGCGTAGTTAGTTTAACAGCAAAAGTAGGAAATATTGAATGTCATTAACAGCATATTATTTTATTAGCACATTAGTTTTACAGTGGAATACAAATGTAGGAAAAGGAAGGATTGATCGTTAAACAACCACAATTATATCAACATGTTATTAGTACACTCATAATAGCTAGTTTAACAGCAAATGTATTAAAGATTGAATGTCTAAGTCAATAACAACATATTATTATCTTAGGAAATTAGTTTTATAGTAAATACAATGTATGGGAGCGAAAGATTGAATGTATAACCATAATAACAGCAACTACAGTATGTTATCAGAACATCCATATATTCAATTTTACAGCAAAGGAAGATTAATACTTTAATGCTGAATAAAAGCACGTTACTTGTTAGCTCTTCCATATATGGTTAGCGCTTCCAGATATTGCGCAATTAGTTTTAGAGGAAAACAACAAGCATGCAAAAATGAATGTTAACAGTCCCGTGTTGAGTGAACAGACCGTACCGCTGTGAGAGATTTTCGGGCACAAATAAATCTACCACATAGGCATGGCCAGCCCTATTTTACTGACCTCCCTGCATGCACTCACTCTGCCCCAGGGTAACAGTACCGATCATCTTCTCTGGTCTCACCGGGCGCGGTGGCCAAATCTGTCAAGCGCGGGCCTCGCATGTGGGAGATCAGGAGTTTGGTTCACGGTCGAGTCAAACCAATGACTTATACAATTGATACTTGTCGCTTCCTAGCCTGGCGCTCGGTATTAATAGGATAGGGCAAGGACTGGTTAACTCAGTGTCAGGATAATGTCACTGAGTGGGACATCGGGTCATGGTGCCAGCAGCCTGATTTCGCAATGGGGCAGCACTATAATGACACCATGAGTGGGCACTGTGACAAGTCGGTACCCGTCCTGATATGACTGCAGGTAGATATTGCCTGGACGTAAACCTCCCAACAACCAACCAACCTATCTTGTCTCAACCGAACAATCCGGCAAAAATAGATAGGAAATGTGTGTCAGTATATGACATGTATCACATGACCCACAAGCACCCAGCCTTATAGAGAAATGTGTTCGTCCAACAGCACCAGGACTGTATCTAAAGCAGCACTGTCAGATGAAAGCATCACATTTTCGAAAACAAAACACGGACTGAGATTTGATTCTACTATATCCAGCTTAGCTACTGATGCACTTATCGCTAATTTATTACTGCCTAAAAGGGCACACTAAGTCAATTTAATAGAATCTGTTACTGCTGAAGCCTATGATGTTAGAATTTCGACATACAATGCCGAAATTAATTTAGAATGTTTTCACTTCAAATATCTTCAAACCTCTTATAGTTATATCCTGTAGACTAGGACTGTGCAGTACAGGTACCACGTTGACGAATTCACCTAATTAGCAAAACTAATTCTAGCTCATCTTTGTACCTGATATCTAGTTTACCTCTTTAAAATTATTTTTTTATTAATATGAGTAATAATAATATTATTTTTATTATTATTATTATTATTATTATTATCATTATTATTATTATTATTATTATTATTACAGGGTTCTGGAAAATTTGGACAGTTTTGGAAATTCAAAATAAGTTTGCAATGATTTTGAAAGTATTTGAAAGTATTAAAAAAAAGGTTCCAGAGGGTTATCGAAAAGCATGGATAGCAATTGTGTGAAGTTTTATTCATGATTATTATTTTAGCCCAAAATAAGTGATACCACTTAAAAAAACTAAAAAAACTAACATCTGTGTGCAGAACTAAGTAGGTTTAAAAATACAGAACAATTTGTGGCTCGTGGTTCTGGAAGAGAATTGGAAAGTGATGGCTTATGGTACTGGAAAGCTATGGAATTACATACAGCCAAAAGTGTAGTGACCCTATATTAGGCATTAGGCTCATTAAATATTTACCTTTTGAGCATTTTGCATTGTTCATGGATATGCTTTGGGCCTACGATAGGGTTACTACATAGTTAATGTGGACACTAATGTATCCTCTGAGACAGGCACATACCAGAAATTAACCCGATGGGAATTGCATCCTCCCTGTTTGTGTGGTAACAACCTGCCTTTGTGCATCTCATGAGGAACTGATAATGGCAAATGACACTGACTAGTGGCACTTCACTCCTATCCTAACCAGCCACTATCAGCAGTCAGTCAACAGCCACTGACCAGACAATACACCAACTCTCACCCACCCACCCATTACTTAAAGCTACACTCTTAAATCTCTATGATCACTTGGGTCTAAATGTTATCTTTACTAAGCCCACACTAGAAAAATAAGTAATATAATATGCAATGAATGTTTATATGTCTTAAAATGATGAATGGCGTAAGCTGGCTGCCTTAGCCCAAAGCTCATATCTATTTTATTTTGTCACCTGCCCTCAAGGTAAAATCCTAATAAACAAACGAACACTTGGACTGCATTGGATGAGGAGTGAGAGCATGATTAGAAGAAACTCGCCCTCGCCCTCGCCCTCGCCCGTCCCCGTCCCATCCCCCTACCTCCTCTCCCTCTCCCCTACCCCCTCTCCCTTACAACCTTCTCCCTTTCCTCTTTCCCCTTCCCCTTCCCCTTCCCCTTCCCATTCCCATTCCCTTTCCCCTTCCCCTTCCCCTTTCCCTTCCCCCCTCCCCAATTCTCTCCACCCTCTTCCCTTCTCCTCTCCTCCCTTTTCCCTCTCCTCCCCCTCCTCCCCCTCCTCCCCCTCCTCCCCCCTCCTCCTCCTCCCCCTCCTCCCCCTCTTCACCCTCCTTCTCCCCCTCCTCCCACTCCTCCCTCTCCTCCCACTCCTCCCCCCTCCCGCTCCTGCTCACCCTCATCCTCACCCCCGCACATCTCCGCTCGCCTCCGGCCCGTTTCAGCGTTTTACAGACATAGATGGGCTGGTGATTGGGCCTTGATGGCAGCGGGTCGCAGTACGTGGGCTAATTCACATTAATTGCCCACATTACATGGCAGGCGATCCTTCGGCCTTGAGCCAGAGAGCCGGTTGTGGCACCATCTTTGTCTACGGGGAAACTACATTGTAGACTAATAATTCGCAATCTTCAAAGCCTGCTACAGCTCCCCATTAAAAAAAAACTAAAATTACAAAACTGGATTTCCTTCACATTAATGTTGGAGTAAAAGAAGCAGTATTGTTTATTCCCATGTAACTCCATGTTAATGCATTGACATTATGTCCAATTTAATGTGTTGTGGGCGTTTGGTCCATTTCTCTTTGTGTTTAAACCTCAACCAGTGTGCCTGAGATGCATGTGAATCGAAGCTCTTATTTCTTAAGATGTAGGAAGCAGGCACATCTGGTATTGAACCAAACATAATATAAGGTCGTCACATTAGCAGTGTGCATGTAGGGCATGACATGGTCATGGTGGGGGTGGGGGTGGAGGGGGGGTTTGGAATAGCAGCACTTTCCAGCTCGTAGTAGGAGAGGGGCCGCTGGAAAATCTTGAAGACATATCAGTTGGCGAAGAGCCAACTTGAGCTGGCTGGCTGTCTGTCTGGGTGAAGATGCGACTGTGAATGGCGAATTTCCTCTTGCCTTGGTAAGTGAGGAAAGACTTGGTATATAAGGGGAAGCTTGACGGGATGTAGTGTAGGCACTACTGCTGAAGAAGCAATAGTTTTGTTTGATTCCTGCAGTTTTGTTTCATATCTGCAGGAGAGGGATTCGTCACATCCACACTTGACTCCCTTCAATGGGTGTTCCATTAAGGGTTAGCTCCGGCCAACGCCATACTGTTACCTACAGGTAACACAGGGTCCTTACCCCAAACACTTTGAGCCTTGTTTGGTGATTTAATTGGCATGTTTAATTTTATGGACTCACTTGTTAAAACTAAATAGCAGCGATTTCACCCCCTGACCTCACCTCATTAATATTCAGTAACGTAACGATGAAGGCTGCGCAATTTAGTATTCATGACAATCTATGTGCTTCTAGTTCAGAGAATTATTTCTCATAATTAGCTTGGGACATTTACATTCCTGATATTAATGAATTATTGTCCGATATGAACCTTATGACTGAAGTATCCATATTAGGGATTATTTATGAAATGACCAGCATTAAAATATTTTGCGTTTTGATAAGTAGAACCTGGAAATTAAGTACGTCAGCCGTCGGGAAAGTACCAGGGAGTGCTAATATACCGGCCAGTCTGGTATCAGTTTGATCAGAAAACGGGCAGGCAATGATCACCATAGAGAATGCTTGAACATCAGTTAGATATTTAATGAATATACAAGCACCACTTAGGACACGGTCAGGTTTCTGTATTAAAGCAGTTGCTAATCTCTGTTTAAATCTTTAAGCTGTGCAGCTCACACACTACGCATGTATATTCAGAGGGTAGTCAAAGACGGTAAGATACTCCCTGTAAGACTTGACACTTGTCAGTCTAATAGCCGTGTTCCAACAGCTGTTTAACAATGAGCCCTTAACTTATTGGAATGCATCACTATCTGTGTAGCCCAATTGATATGCATTCACAGCATGTGACTGTCAATATTGATATGCCACTCCACCTAGATACCGCATTTAATATTTAGTTTGTGTGAAATGTGTTCAAGCATGCTTTCCCAATGCGATGAATTTGAGTGGGTTTCCTTTACCCTATAGCATTTAGTTAACTAGACGACGGAGATATTTTCTGGTTAGTTTATGGGGTTTTCACCCAAGTCGGTAAGACAGAGCGGTGTGCGGTGAATTCTGCAACTCACTGCTGAGTGGTGAGCTCTATATTGATATGTGTATAGCACCCACTGAAGGCTGAGGGACACAAATTATGGCAACCAGCTGCATTGTCTGTTTGCAGCTATGTTGAAGCCATTCACCACAACTTTGTGTTGACAGTCTGCGCTGACTAAATAAATACATTTGCATATTGCTATTTCTCACAAAAGAATCATCATTAAGGTGTTCATTAAAATAGCAGTCTGTGCCAATTGAATATGTATGTTCCATTCATGAGCCCATGTCACCGAAATTAGTAAGCAGTTGGTATGTGGTTGGTGGGTGGGGGTTGGGCAGTGGGAGGTGGGGGGGGGGGGAGAGTTATGGGGGATGGGGTGTTGTCTTTCTGTATAAAACCATGTTGGAGCTGCATCCTGTTGGACACCAAGTGGACTGTATCCTGGCTCTTTCCATCTATCAGGAGGCTCATTACCGTATTGGTATGGAGTGCGTTTGACTATCGGTTCATCGACCATTCCCGCCAAGTCTTCTGCCATGCTTGATTAGTCGAAGGGGCCCTGTGTGAAGTGCTCAGGTGTAGCTGTATTCAGACCAGGGTTGGTTGTGAATGCTCGTCTTCGCCGCTTTGATATAATTTTAGATGTTGCCATGAGTGCACACTGCCACAAGTTGGCACCCGTCCTTATATGACCTTACATGTTGCCTGGACGTAAAACTCCAACAACCAACAGTCAGTAATCTTGAGCCTTTTATTAAGGAGTTCTGTGGGCATTAGTAATGACTGCATGATCCAGACATCTTCCTGCTGGGTGAGTTTTAATTAGAAGGCTATCGTTACCTCAGGTCAGGTCTTAATGAAGCCCTATTCACTGTCATGTAGCAACCGTTAGGGTGCCATCTGTCATCACTCATTACCCCCTGAAATATGGATAGTAACATTTGTATCCCCCTTCACCCAGTGTAGGAAGTGGTCAGTATTCACTAATGCCTCCACGCACACTCTGTCGTCTACATTAAGATTACCGACATCCGCTTATGTAGATTTCATATTCACAACTGATGTTACTCGGAATAACCCTGTCTGAAGGCCGCTTCAAACTACCTGACATTTTTACTTGAACTTCTCAGATAGGTACTAGAGAATGTCTGCTCCGGGCTCGCATTCAGATTGTTTATTGATGGGATTTAGGGCAGTAATGGCGTTTCATACAGTAAGTCACTTCTAATAGGTCACACACTGGTTACAAGACCTACTACAGTGCTACTGTCCACAAAAGCCACTGAACGAGATCCCAGTGAAATTATCGTCTGTTGTAAGGCGGCTATTAGACTGACGAGAGTCAAGTCTTACAGGGAGTATCTTACCGTCTTTGACTACCCTCTGATATACATGCATGGTGTGTGAGCTGCGCAGTTTAAAGATTTAAACCGAGATTAGCAACTGCTTTAATACAGAAATCTGACCGTGTCCTAAGTGCGAACAAGTCATTTCTTGAATTGAATGTAATATTGCCGAATGTATTTTCTTTAAAAAAATTATGTTTGCGATGAGATTCTTTGATAAACCTGCTGGACGTATATGTATGCCCTTTTACAAATTTGTTCTTTAAATTCATCAGAACTTTTCATTCGGCAAAGCCAAAGCATTAATATTCCTGCCATAAGGGATAACAGTTACTTACATAAATCAATTTGATGTTGATAATAAACTATAGTAATGGGATGGTGTATGAATGAGATTTGAGAATAGGGAAGATTATTGGAGAAATTATATTGTGTGATTTTGATTTATTTGCTTTAGACTAATGTATTTAATTATTTTACATACTGACTGGCAGTAATTTAGTAGAGGTAAGGTGCATGGCACGTTAGTTAACAGAGGTGCGTGGTTAGTTGTGAATTACATTGCTGTATGGGTAGGTCATCTCCCCGTCATCTACTACCAATAGTCATGGAGATTGCAGCCTGCATTAGGAACTGCCTTTTGTCAATACGCTTATGTGCATTTCTTCTCAAAGGGAAGACATTAGTCATTGCGATTCATTGCGATTAGTTTTGTATTTTCTCTGTGACCGGACAATATGGCCGAATGAATTGAGTCCGGTGGTCATGGGTTCGATCCCCGGTTGAGTTCAAAGTACTGAGTTATAAAATCGATACCTGGTGGTACCTAGCCTGGCCTTGAGCATTACTTTCCTTTAAGAAGAAATGCACATAAGCATATTGAGAGGGCAAGGACTGATTTGTTCAAATTACTAGGATAGGGCAAGGACTGGTTGGATCAGTATTAGGATAATGTGACTGAGTGGGAGATCAGGTCATGGTGCTGGCGGGCTGGTCTCCTCCCAGTGGGGCAGCACTATAACGTCACCATGAGTGCGCACTGTCACAAGTCGGTACCTGTCCTGATATGACCTTAGATGTTGCTAGGACGTAAAATAACACCAAACAAACAAACATACGCTGTTACAGGTCAGGTGTAAACCACGGTATTACCGACCCTTTCTGGTGCCTGAGGCAAGACCCAGGACTGGTAGTACTATTGTAATCGGGGACACATTGAACAGCATCGGGCGTATCCGCCCGGATACAAATGTATCACTACCAGTCATGAGATGCTTTGTGTGCAGCGTTCTGTCGGAGTATATGTGAACTGGTACAGTGTGAGGGGCCTGTACATAGGTTTGTGAGAAGGTTTTCAGTGTGTTGTTTAAAACAGTCAATGAGCTGGTGGGTTAGTTATTACTAATGCTGAGCTGGTCTGAGCAGGTCTAAGGTATTCTGATCTCTCAGGTTGTATGACGATGGGCAGGGTCTCTGAATTGTTAAGAGCGCTTGCTGGCTTACCATGCAGGCAGTCTTGGGTTTGATTTCTGGTGGAGTGAAACCAATAACTCACAAAAGACATAGCAGTGGCTATCTAGCCTGATTGATTGGTTGGTTGGTTGTTGGAATTTTACATCCTGGCAACATCTAAGGTCATATCGGGATACGTACTGACTTGTCACAGTGCACCTTCCCCACCAGGAAATGAGGCTGTCAGCACCATGACCCAATATCCCACTCAGTCATATTATCCTGACACTGAGCTAGCCAGTCATTGTCCTATCCTATTAATGGTGAGCACCAAGCTAGGAAATGACAAGTATCAATTTTGTAAGTCATTGGTTTTACTTGACCCGCAGTCAAACTCCCAATCTCCCACACTCTACCGATTCTGTCACCGCGTCCGGTCATCTAGCCTGGTGCTTGGACAGGGAAAGGATTGGTTTGCTCAGTGTCCGGTTAATGTGACCTAGTGGGATATGACGTCATGGTTCTGATCTCCCAGCACTATAAAATAGCCATGAATGTGCATCGTCACAAGGCAATGCCCATCCTGATATTACCTCAGATGTTGCTAGGATGTAAAAACCCCCCAAAACAGGTGATGTGAGCAGGTATGTGCGATGGTGTGAGGCGGTGTGAGGAGGGTGTGGGTGAGCAAGCCTTGAATGAGTCTGTAGAGGTATGTCAGTTGGTGGCTATTCTCAGGTCAAGGAGGTATGTCAGTTGGTGGCTATTCTTTCAGTGTGTCATAAGATGTGTCACCTTAATAGTAATCTCATATGAGTAAAATTAAAGATGGCGGAAGCGCCGATGGAATCACCCTTTCTTGTACTGACACGCTGTAACTATGAAGTTTCCCTTGGTGCCTGTGCATTTTGTGTGGTTCTACAGCCCTTTGATGGCGTGCTGTCAGAGGGTTTCAGTAGCTCTAGCTGGGACTAAGTCCTCTGCTGTAGGCCGCATTGCTGGCTAAAGGACCAGGCCGTTAATTCAGGGATTGCATGTGCAACCTTCATTATCCCAGCACGTGGGCAACCAGCGGTCTGCTGCCCCCGTCTACGGCGAGGTAGTGAATGGAGATGCTGCATCCACTATATAAAGGTGTAAATACAGGGGGCCAGCAGGGTCTAGTAGGCTTTAACCCATTCCACCCACCGTGCCCAGTGGGCGAATCGGTAGAGCGCAGGCCTCCCGTGCGGAAGGTCAGGAGTTCAATTCCCGGTCGAGTCAAAGCAATGACATTGATACTTGTCACTTCCGAGCCAGGAGCTAGGCATTATTAGGAGAGGGCAAGGAGAGGTTGCCTCGGTGTCAGGATAATGTGACTGAGTGGGATATCAGGTCATGGTGCTGGTGGCCTGGTCTCCCAGTGGGGCAGCACTATAAAGTCGTCATAAGTGTGCACTGTCACAAGTCAGTACCTGTCCTGATATGACCTTAGATGTTGCCAGGACGTAGAACTCCAACAACCAACCAACCCATTCCACCATGAAACTACTGCAGAGGAACTGCAGCTAGTTCCTGCAGAAATCCTGAAATTCTGATTTTCAGCCTCAGAAAATGTGCAGTTGAAATTGTTATAACTTCCATTATTTTCCAAACCCAAATTGTGTGTGTGTGACACATCATTTACTGTGAAGTAGATAGTTTTCAATAGGATTGCGGTTTTCTAATAGTAATAGCAAATAAATCCTCGTAATGAACTATGATCGAAATGATAGCTCAGATAAAAAGGGTAACTATGACTACAATCATATCCTGGATAAAAGGGGTTAGTGGTTACTAGCAATTGTGGTTTGTGTTAGCTGAAATCAAGTTAATCCACTTTACAGTCTTTACTGAAAAGTGTTATATTTGAGTAAAAAGCCCCCCCCCCCCCCCCCAAAAAGAAAAACCATATAAAAGCTAGGTGTTGTTTTAGGTGATCTTAGGTAAAGCACTCATTTGATGTCACCAGAAAATGGTATAAGTTACATGCAAAGGAAGTATAAAGAAGCAGTGTACACCCACGCAGCCTCCCATTACTAAGAGTACTAAAGTGTGTGCAAGTATCGGATTTGTTTGTGTTGTTTCATGCTTGATATCGTAGTGGAGGTAAGAATTGTGCTGGCTAGGTTTACACAGTGAAGGGGCCAGTTCTGGCATAGCACTAGAACCGAATAAACAGAGGGCATGCCAGGCCCTATCCATCATCATGTAAATGCTGTTTTTTTTGTTATGTCTGTCTGAGCAGATGGTGTTGGTATGTATGGGATTGTCGTTAATATTCATTCACCAGTTTTTGCCACTCGCTGCAGCCCGCAACACTTCGAGGTTTGATGTGTCTCTTCTGTTCTTAAAGCTGCATCATCTGAGGAAAGCATAAGATGTTCTAAGCTAAAGCACTTATCTAGATTTGATTATGCATACCCGACTTAGACACTGGTGCTGTATAGAAGGGTATATATACTAAGTAACATTTAATAGAACCTGTTTCTTCTGAATCCTATATTGTCCGAATTTTGTTGTACATGTCAACATTACTTTGGCATGTTTTCATTTCAAGTATATCCTTCTTTTTAAAAAAAATCTGTTATTTCAAGCTAAATTAAGATTATTATGATCAACCTAATATATTTAACTTACAACAAATGGCAGAAACTCAAACTCATCAAACTACGCAACTTTAAGGGCTATTGTTTGAGAATCCTAGTGTTATCGTAACTAAGGGTTCCGTTTGCTCGGCCGAATAACACTAGTATTGTATGAAGTTATTAGAACATGGTTCCATGGTGAATAACAAAATACCTCCGTACATGTGTAGTAAAAATAGGAACACGTGAATGTACATGTACATGTACATGTTTTCCATCAATAAATAGTTCTCGTGTGTTGACATAGTGCTTTCAAATGCACCTCAGACTTTGACTTTGACCCATTTAAAATCACTCCATCGACCCGCTCAGACTATTACATAGTCCTACGCATATATGCAAAATCGTCTCTTTGGATTTGATTGTTGCTGCTTAAACACAACCCATGTTGGTAGTACAATTTTGTTGGGAACTGTGCCTTCGGAGCCACTCGTAAAATTGTTGGTTATTGATGGTTTGGCCACCATCCGCTGCAGGCTAACCTGTGCACACCTGCTCACACCAACACTTGACTTCCACCCACACTGCCG
This sequence comes from Branchipolynoe longqiensis, assembly GCA_030323885.1. NCBI lineage: Eukaryota > Metazoa > Annelida > Polychaeta > Phyllodocida > Polynoidae > Branchipolynoe > Branchipolynoe longqiensis. The sequence continues at coordinate 77,226,986 of CM059193.1, forward strand.
GCTTACCCCCCACTTCTCACCCTACCGCTGCCCCCCCAGACACGCTGGGGTGACCCTAGAAAGCCTGGCCGTGACGCGTCATCCATCGTCACTCGGGAAGCAATTCACGGAGAGCAAGAAGTTGAGTGAACTCCCTAAAAGAGGGCAACACACTGAGTGAGCAACAATTTAATGAGGCCAAAAGGTTGAGTCAATAGGTATTTCTAGGCTAATTGAGTAGTAAGAAGTAGTGAATAAAGAGGCTGATCGATCAGCTTAGAGGGACTGATTGGGCAGCTTAAAGGGACTGATTGGGCAGCTTAAAGGGATTGATTGGGCAGCTTAAAGGGACTGACTGAGCAGCTTAAAGGGACTGGCTAAGCAGCTTTAAGAGATTGAGCGAACAGCTTAAAGAGACTGACTGAGCAGCTTAAAGAGACTGAGTGAGCAGCTTTAAGAGACTGAGCGAGCAGCTTAAAGAGACTGACTGAGCAGCTTAAAGAGACTGAGCGAGCAGCTTAAAGAGACTGACTGAGCAGCCTAAAGGAACTGAGCAAGCAGCTTAAAGAGACTGACTGAGCAGCTTGAAGGGCCTGGCCGAACAGTTTATAGGGCCCGAGCGAACAGTTAAGGGCCCGAGCGAGCAGCTTAAAGGGCTCGAGCGAGCAGTTTAAGAAATTTGAATAAGTAAATAAACTATGTGAGCACTGTACTGAGGGTAATAGGCTGAGTAAGTTCTTTAGTAAACTTTTGAAATTTCATGAGAACTTTATTTATAGCAGTCCAGTACGATTATCATTTAGCACTGGGATTTAAGAACACCGTCAGTCAGTTTTGTTGAAGACGCTATGGATTCCCAAGCAGAAAGCTACTTATATTTTAAATCTGTGCCTGTTTTTTGTTGTTGAGTGAACTAAGCAATAACAGTCCGGTCATGTGTAATAAATAAACCGGCAGTAGATGTATACAAGCTCTTCCTGTTCATGTGAATGTAGAGGTTGACACTGCTGGCTCACTGAACAGCTGGAGTCGGGGAATTGACGCATAAAAATATACCAAGTCGTTGAAGCTCCTCAAAATGTAAAAGGATCATGATATATTTAGGCTGATGTGATACACCCTAATGGGTGCCAACTCAATTACATGGAAACACTTCGCTGTGAAGGCCTTTTATGTTTAGCCGCCCAGGTGCTAATACTGTCAATGCCACTGGAGAAGGCCTACTCTGGCGAATCTGGTTCCACCCGCCTCAGGCGGCCACTGCCCGAACCAGCAAGCGTCACTGCGGTAAGGGAGAATGGCCTTCCTGAGACCGGTTCTATTGCACTGGTGGGGCCCGCTCTGCTTCTACGCACCCTCAGGCATGGCTTACGTTCCGCCAATGCCTGCTAAATGGCAACTGGTTCCATTGACATCTCCAGCCAGAGACCTTCGCCCTGGCTGTGTACCTCATCCCTTGCAGCCTTGCCCACACACCTCATATCTTCAGAACCAGCCTTAAAGGCCGGACCCAGACGAGGTAGGGATCACATGGTAACGGTGTGACACCCGCATCCCCTCACACCCATGGTCTTCAAACCCAACTGGGCCCAGACACGGTGCCCGAATGGGTAAAGCGCAGGCTTCCTGTGTGGAAGGTCGGGAGTTTGAATCCCGGCCGAGTCAAATTGATGACTTATAAAATTGATACTTTTCACAACCTAGCCTGCCACTCAGCATTAATAGGATAGGACAATGACTGGTTAGCTCAGTATCAGGATAATGTGACTTGTGTGGGATATGGGGTCATGGTGCAGTCAGCTTGATCTCCCAGGGGGGCAGCACTGTAAAGTCCCCATGAGTGCACGCTGTCACAAATTGGTACCCTTCCTGATATGACCTTAGATGTTGCTAGGACGTAAAGCAAACACCCCTCCCGATATATATGAATAGTGAGTGCGTACAAATAGCTAGGCTATGATAAATAATAGGCTGCCAATAACTATAAAACAGGATCGTACACTTTCAATCCAACTAGCCAAAACCGTTGGAACTAGTGATTGACAAGTCAGGCACCATAACAACTGTCCACTCAGTATTTATAAATAGCCACCACGTTGTCAGTCTCATGATTTGTGGGCAAGGACAGAGCTATAAACATCAACACTGGAGGCAGCACCACATGACCCAAATAAGGGTCACGGAAGGCGGTGGTATTGATTGGTAACCGACCGCTTTGTCCTGCAACTGTCCGGCCTTTAATTTCTTCCACCCTATCTGTCATCTTTCCCCCTCCCCCTTCATCTGCCCACAAACTGGACGGGGTCGCCAACTGGTTGGTAGGGCGCCCTCTTCCTGTGCGATAGGGTTATGAGATCAGTCCCCAGCCGTGTCAACCCAAAGACTTACCAAATTGATGTGTGTTGCTACTTTGCCCGGTGCTCCGCTTTACTAGGATTGGATATTGGCTCAGTTTCAAGGTACAGATGAACCTCGATCCAACGGACACCGATGCAACGGATTCCGGCTCCAACGGACACAATCCGCTAGAGTGAATATCTGAACATTTGCGCACTTTAAGAGATCTAGAATACTTCAGTAGCCACCACCAGTGCTTCAGATTATACATGTATATATTTGTATACTTACATGTAGATGTGTTTGCAGGTCAATTTATAACACACACGTATACAATTTATAACACACACGTATACATATATATATATGGTTTTGTACCGCCCTGAAATTTTCCTTGCTGCAACGGACAAACAGCTTTATCGGACAACTGCTCCCCCCTATTAGTGTGTTGGATCGAGGTTCCTCTGTAATATGACTGAGTGACATTGGCTCAGTTTCAAGGTAATATGACTGAGTGAGATTGGCTCACTTTCAAGGTAATATGACTGAGTGAGATTGGCTCACTTTCAAGGTAATATGACTGAGTGAGAGATATTGGGTTATGGTACTGGTACCGTTTGGGGCAACACTATGCAACCACTATTAGTGTGCATTGTCACTAACCAGTGTCAGTCCGGATATTACCGTAGATGTTGCTAAAACCCCAATAGATAAGGCCCATCACCTTCCTCCCACTAGTTTGGTCAGCCTCTCCCGACCATATCACATTAACAGAGTTCATCTTGTTCCTCATCTCGCGCCCATATTTCAATTTGGCACTCTCCCTGCGCTAGTGAGATTATTACGCGACATTTACTGTGTTTGTTGAGCTGCAGAGAAGCGGGGCGTCTAACCTGACAGGCCACAGGCCACAGGCCTTAAGCCTTGTCAAACAGACTGTTCAGGGCTCACTCTGTCCAACAATATCTGCACCCTCAGTCAGCACCCCCATTCAGTTTATTAATAGCTGCACACCCATCGTCACACCCATCTAATAACATTTACCCACACAGTTGTCCCCACACTCATGACCGTTAATAACTTCCTGCCCAGCAAACTGGCCATCAATATCTGCCTTCCCACCACCCTGGCCGTCAATATCTGCCTTCCCACCACACTGGCCGTCAATATCTGCCTTCCCACCACCATGGCCCTCAATATCTGCCTTCCCACCATCCTGGCTGTCAATATCTGCCTTCCCACCGCTATGGCCGTCAATATCTGCCTTCCCACCACCATGACCATCAATATCTGCCTTCCCACCACCATGGCCGTCAATATCTGCCTTCCCACCACCCTGGCCGTCAATATCTGCCTTCCCACCACACTGGCCGTCAATATCTGCCTTCCCACCACCATGGCCCTCAATATCTGCCTTCCCACCATCCTGGCTGTCAATATCTGCCTTCCCACCACTATGGCCGTCAATATCTGGCTTCCCACCCCCATGACCATCAATATCTGCCTTCCCACCACCATGGCCCTCAATATCTGCCTTCCCACCACCATGGCCATCAATATCTGCCTTCCCACCATCCTAGCTGTCAATATCTGCCTTCCCACCATCCTGGCCGTCAATATCTGCCTTCCCACCACCATGGCCCTCAATATCTGCCTTCCCACCATCCTGGCTGTCAATATCTGCCTTCCCACCATCCTGGCCGTCAATATCTGCCTTCCCACCACCATGGCCATCAATATCTGCCTTCCCACCACCATGACCATCAATATCTGCCTTCCCACCACCAGGCCATCAATATCTGCCTTCCCACCACCATGGCCATCAATATATGCCTTCCCACCACCATGGCCATCAATATCTGCCTTCCCACCACCATGGCCATCAATATCTTCCTTCCCATCACAATGACCATCAATATCTGCATGCCCAACTCCATGACTATCAATATCTTTCTGGCCTGTCAATATCCATCTGGCCAGCACCATGGCTGTCAATATCTGCATGCCCACCACCTTATCTGTCAATATCTGCATGCCCATCACCCTGACTGTCAATATCTACTTGCCCACCACCATGACCATCAATATCTACATGCCCAACTCCATGCCCATCAATATCTTTCTAGCCTGCATCGGGACGGTCAATTCGACCAGCTAGGGTAGCCGCAATCCACATCTATATCTACACGAAATGTACCCTATTTCAATTGTTAATGTACACGCTACTATACATCACTTAACCAGAAATGTCCTTGTGTTGTCAGCCTTTTGGTTTGTTGAGCTGATCGGATCCTGGTAGTGTTTAAGTAGCTGGTGATGTGGACCAATAAAGGGATGTGAGGACATGGTGTGGACATTGATTGAGTGGCGCAGATCTCCCAGTAATCCACCAGTCGTCATCCCACAGATCCACTCTCACTCTTACCACACACAGGCTTTCAGAAGTAGGTGGGTGATGGAGGGAGGGGGAAGGTGAGGGGGGGGGGGGGGCTCACTCAGTGGTTTTCTTGGCCGTGTTACATTCTCACATCTACCTACCTTCCTGGATCATTTTCACCGACATGTGAATTGTCTCGTCTATTTATAGGAATAATAGAGTAGAATGAAGCGAATCTATCTAAAAATTAAATCCTATACGATATCATGGGCCTACGTTTTACGTTGATCAACCACATTAGTGGTTAATATTTCTCTGTGATATATAGTGAAATCTCATTATGCCGAGTCCCGATTTACCATGAATTCTGATATAACGCGATGATTCATTGGACCGACCCAGAATTCCGTAATTCAAAGGTAATTCTGTAAACTGAACCCCGATTTAGCGCAACCCAGCTTCACACAGAAGACATTTTATGGGAAGACCTTTTATGGACCCCAACAATCGCGTTATAACGGGGTTTCACTGTATTATGGCCGAAGCACTAGCCATGCGACACGTTGGGAGTGGGTGGTGGTGACTTTCTTCGGGTTTAGTAATGCATTCACTTTCACTTTCGTCAATGCGGAATTGTTTGAACTCCACGTCCTCCCACTGCCTCCTATTCCACCCATTCGTGTCCTTTCCAGTAGCCCCTGTTCCTCTGTCAGTCAGACCCCTGCATATGTTGCCATCCTGGCGAATGCTCTTCACCTCCTATATTGCCCTTCTGCGCTTTTCCACCCCCGCCACCTCCCCCCTCCTCCCCTCCCCCTTCTCCTCTCCTCCCACGTCCTATTGCGGGACGCCCTCCCCAGCCTCCTGGCGGCAGCGCGATCAATATTCGGTGTGTGCGAGGCGCGCCGAGTTGCTCCGAGTGTTCCACTGGTACCCGTCAGTTGTAGGTTGGGAGGCGCGGGAGAGGTGGCATTCCCTCCCGGACCAGCCGTCAGCCGGCAAGCGGTAAGTGACCCGCCGCCAGGGCGCGCCACCTAGCGCTGCAACGCGTCCCAGCAGCACGGAGGAGGGGGTGGTAGGAGGAGGGGGTGGTAGGAGGGGGGGGGGGAGGGGAAGGAGGCGGTTTGGTGTGACCTGTTCCTTCACACCGCCAGCCTGGAGCTGCTCACTCACCTGCTCTAGATGGTGTCAGGATGTAAAAAACCAACACCAACCAACCTACCTACCTCACCAGCCCTACTCTGATTACCTTCCTGATTCCAATCTCCCCGAGGTGACCCGCCATCACCCGCCATCACTCGCCACCACCCGCCAACACCCGCCAACACCCGCCAACCGCCACTGCCGTGCAGATTAGTAGTGGTGGTGGTGGCGATATAGATTTTGCGCGCGCTGTGTACGGCGCTGGATTACTGGGGCTTGGTGCCGACCGCCGCTCGCCGCCTGCGGCCCGCCACCCGCCGCCTGCGGCCGGCAGTATTAGTTTATACAGAGAGCAGAACTGAGCGGGCAGATCTGAGTGGGCGGAGGAGGAAGGACGAGAAGGGCCCACGCCGCCGCCTCCTCGTCGTGTGAGTAGTAGCAGCAGTTGAGGCTTTGGCGCACCTCAACAAGTGAGACTGGGCGCAACAGCATTGGGCAGGGCAGGGCAGGGCAGGGCAGGGCAGGGCAGGGCAGGGCAGGGCAGGGCATTGGGCAGGGCAGGGCAGGGCAGGGCAGGGCATTGGGCAGGGCAGAACAGGAGATAGCAGGGCCGGAGAGGGCAGGGCAGGCGCAGGGTAGAGCAAGGGGAGGGGAGGAGAATGTATGGTAGGATAAGGTAGGGCAGGGCACGGTAGAGGAGGGAAAGGGAGGGGACGCGTGTATACTGGGTACGGGGCGTGTGGAGGCGCACAACTCTTTTACTCTTCATGTGTCCGTAGTAAGTAGGGACAAGCATAATAGCTACACTGAGAGTGAGTGTCACTCCGGTTGTTTCCAGAAACGCCTACTGTTTACAAGTTTATTAAAGCAACTCAGCCGATAGTGGGGGGGGGGGGGGGGGGGGCGGGAGCGGGAGAGGAAGGAGGGTCGTTTGGAAGACCTTTCCTCAACTTAGGCGATAATGGTGAACAGAATTAGAGGAAGCACAGTAAGCAAGCAGGAGTATTGTGTATTTAATGGTATGCGCGTACAGATTCTATACATTACTACAGGACTTTTCCATACGCAACAGGCCGGGGACGCAGCCGAGCTTGGTGTGCTCGTTTTGGGACAGGCAGCCCTCGACTAAACCTGTAGGAGTGTGGCGCCGGCTGTATTGACATTCACCGAAAGGCACAAACCCGCCCCTGTTTGCACGGCCAGGCAGCAATGTGTGCAGTGTCTAGAGGCCAAGTATGGGGTGGCTGCTCCGGAGAGTTGAGGGGGGGGGGTGGAGGATGTAGGGTGGGTTCGATGTGTTACACTCTTTAGTGTGTGGGTATATATATGAGCCTGTCTCAAAAGTTGATCACTCAGTTTTTGTTTGTCCATTGTAACGATTGACACAAAACAGCACAGAAACGGACGGTTACACTGAAAATACAAGGACATTTGCTTCAAATTCTATTGGGATTATGAAACACCATGTAAAAAAACTAATCAGTTTATCCTGAGCAAATGCATAAGCAGATAGTATGTTGATCGTTAGAATGGACAAAGTTTTATCCCATATTGCTTAGCACCTTTTGAGACAGTCTCGTATATAAATGAGAGGGGGACGAGAGAGGTGGGGGAGATATGTTTGCGGTTATGGGGTACTTTCTTTTGGGGATTGTCACATGTATTTATGTGTGAGTGGATATAACTTTGGGTATATTGAGGAGGATTGGTTTTTGATATTAGGAGGTGTATATTTTGTGAGGGCGAAATGGTTGTGTGAGTAAATCTCGGACATGAATATTGTTTATGTTTTAACCGAAATATCCACGGTGATTTATGTGGTAAAGATATGTTTATATAATTAATATGGAGTGGGCTATGCCCGTCTGCAATATTGACGAATATTATATGTGTACGAGGGTATCACAGATTTCCCTCCTCCTCCTCCTCCTCCTCCTCCTCCTCCTCCTCCTCCTCCTCCTCCTCCTCCTCGTCCTCCTCCTCCTCCTCCTCCTCCTCCTCCTCCTCCTCCTCCTCCTCCTCCTCCTCCTCTCCTCCTCCTCCTCCTCCTCCCCCTCCCCCTCCCCCTCCCCCTCCCCCTCCCCCTCCCCTCCTCCCCTCCCCCTCCCCCTCCCCCTCCCCTCCCCCTCCCCCTCCCCCTCCCCCTCCCCCTCCTGATTTATGTGGTAAAGATATGTTTATATAATTAATATGGAGTGGGCTATGCCCGTCTGCAATATTGACGAATATTATATGTGTACGAGGGTATCACAGATTTCCCACCTCCTCCTCCTCCTCCTCCTCCTCCTCCTCCTCCTCCTCCTCCTCCTCCTCCTCCTCCTCCTCCTCCTCCTCCTCCTCCTCCTCCTCCTCCTCCTCCTCCTCCTCCTCCTCCTCCTCCTCCTCCTCCTCCTCCTCCTCCTCCTCCTCTCCTCCTCCTCCTCCTCCTCCTCCTCCTCCTCCTCCTCCTCCTCCTCCTCCTCCTCCTCCTCCTCCTCCTCCTCCTTCCTCCTCCTCCTCTCCTCCTCCTCCTCCTCCTCCTCCTCCTCCTCCTCCTCCTCCTCGTCTCCTCCTCCTCCACCTCCTCCTCCTCCTCCTCCACTCCACCTCCACCTCCTCTTCATCTTCGTCATCCACCTCTTCATCTTCGTCATCCACCTCTTCATCTTCGTCATCCACCTCTTCATCTTCATCTTCCTCATCCTGCTCCTCCTCATGCTCCTCCTCCTCCTGCTCATCCACCCCCTCCCCCTACCCCCAACTGCCCATGTGGGAAATTAAATCAATTTGGATATACCCTGTAGACACAGCTATGCTATTGTTTGTATCCGACAATACTGTTTAAGTAAAGCAAGCAAATGGACAGCGGATGATCCATTTCCACATCAAATTGTGCATTTTGATATCTGACGGTAAAGCAAAAAGAATTGTTCAAGCTAATATCAATGAGCCTTATCGAATTGCTTATTTTTCTTAATGTGGCAACAGCAAGAGTGTACACTGTTAGTGTTAAGATTGGATGTGATTAATTATCATCAAGTAAGGTTAGCTTAATGATTGGTTATGTGGTAGTAACTAAGTGGAACATTAATGGCACAGTATTGTCATAAGCCATTTCCTACTTAATATCATGCGACTAACTTCAACAGCACCATAACCAACCAAAAAGTATAAATGTACATCGTTCGTCACTCATCGCATTCTCATTGCTTAGTTTATTCATTATTATTATTATTATTATTATTATTATTATTATTATTATTATTATTATTATTATTATTATTGTTATTATTATTGTTGTGTTGTTGTTGTTATTATTATTATTATTATTATTATTATTATTATTATTATTATTATTATGTGATTTGTGTCAATAACAACAGTATATATGGCTGGAGGGCAACTGAGTCCTTGCGCGAGCTTCTCGTGTTATGTAATTCAATCTGGAGATGAGGTGTGCTGGTGCTGGTGCTGGTGCTGGTGAAGGGTACTTTTAGCGCTCTAATGCTAGTATGTAGGAGGAGTGTTCGCCGTGCCGACAAGGTGCCTATGCATGAGGCACCTTGTAGATGGAGTGGCTCGTTTGTGCTTTCCTTACTCAATAAAACGGTGTGTGTGTGTGTGTGTGTGTTGTGTGTGTTGTGTGTGTGTGTGTTCAGTGAGTGAGTGGAGGTGAAAGATGGTGATCGATGGTGTGGGGCTGAGGTGGGTGTGGGTTGGATTGAAGGAAGTGGGCGCCTGGTCCCATTGCCGGTCTGGAGGAGATATCAATAATGCAATGCTTGTGTTTGCGAGGTGTGATGGAGGTCTGTGTGTGGGGGTGGGGGTGGGGGTAGGGAGGTTGGCAGGGGCGGTGTAAGGCGCAGATGTGGATGTCTGCACTAATAAAACACAAGTGTCGTCAAAATATCCACCACGAAGTTGCATCGTTAACGGGGACGTGGTTTAGCATACACTATTTTTTATTTTCAATTTTAAAAAGGTTCAAAAGACCAAACAGCTGGCTGACCCTCAGGTGTCTTATTCTCAATGAACACGGTTTGCGGTGGTTATGCCATCTGCCTAAGAAGCTCGCGTTTACTTGACCTACTTGTAGGACGGAGGTCCGTGGGTATTGTTGAGCAAGTCGCAACTTCCGTGTTGCTCCGTTGGCAGCTCATACAGGTTCTGCGACTTCTTTATGACGCCGGGATGGTTCGAGGGTTGGGGGTTGTGGATATGCACCTGGAGCATATATCCTTTTAAATAATACTTCACCGACTGAAAGTAGTATACTATCAGTTTATCTGAACTAAGGACGTAGTTCTCTCTTCTTGTTTGCCTCACTGCCTACCTGCCTCCGCTCCTTCTATCCCTTCCATCCCTTCTATCCCTTCCATTCCTTTCTATTCCTGTCCATTCCTTCCACAGCTTTCTTCCTTTTCTTCCTTTTTCTTCCCCATTTCCAATTTCTTCCCCTTTTCCCCTTTCTTCCCTTCGTTCTTTTACTTGCGTTCCTTCCCTTTCCCTCCCTCCCTTCCTCCCTCCCTCCCTCCCTCCTTCCCTCCCTCCCTCCCTCCCTCCCCTTCCTTCCATCCCCCCCATTCCTCCCCTCCCTCCACTTTCTCCCCTCCCTCCCCTTTCTCCCCTTTCTCTCTCCCTCCCCCCCTCCCTCCCCTTTCTCCCCTTCCCCTTTCTCCCCTTCCTCCATTCTCCCCTCCCCTCCCTTCCCTTCCCCCATTCTCCCCTCCCCTCCCTTCCCTTCCCCCATTCTCCCCTCCCTTCCCCTCCCCTCCCCTCCCCTCCCCTCCCCTCCTCCCCTCCCTCCCCTCCCTCCCTCCCCTTCCTCCCCCCTTCCCTCCCCCCTTCCTCCCCTCCCTCCCCTTCCTCCCCTCCTCCCCTCCTCCCTTCCTCCCTCTCCTCCCTCCCTTCCCCTCCCTCTCCCTTCCCTCCTCCCTCTCATTCCCCCGTCCCTCTCCCTTTTCCCCCTCCCTCTCCCTTCCCCTCCATTACATTCCCTTCTCTCCGTGTATATACAAAAGAACTGACATTGAGATGGGCTGCCAGTTCTGATTTAGAGGACGATGCCTTCTGACAGCCTATTATATATTGCTCAGTGTGAGCAGCTCTCGGGGGGGGGGGGGGTCTGTTCCCCCTAGGTAGGCTGTACGTAGCCCCCTTCATTACAGACTGAGAGGGCTCTTGATGACTCACGAGCTTGGGTCAAATCCTCGTGGTACCACACATTTATAAAGGGAGCAGCATAAAAAACATTTAGAGAAGTTATTGCAACATATATTATATGCTGGAAGACATGGAAATTACATTGGAAAATATGTCAAATTAAATCCGACTAAATTTTCTACAAGTGACTTCGGAAAAACTGAGCCACAAGTCATGAAATCTTTGTCATGAGATGTTTGTTTCTTAGGGTCCTTGCAACATCTAGGTCATATCAGGACGTGACAGTGCACGCTTATGGTCACTTTACAGTGCTGCCCCACTGGGAGACTAGGCCACCGGCACCATGACCTGATATTGATCTAACCAGTCGTTGCCCTATTTTAGTCATGCTGAGCACCAATCTAGGCATCAATTGTGTAAGTCATTAGTTTGGCTCGGCTGAGATTCGAACTCCCAACCTTCTGCACAGGAAGCCTGCACTGTACCAATTCGGCTACCGCATCCGGTGAGAATTCTCCATACAGAATTTTGCATTGAGAGCCCTGGATGGAGGTAGGTGGGTGTGAGCAGTTTCTTACTTGTCAGGCACTATGCTAGTTTCACTATTGTCAGCAGATTTTCATTGGATTTAGCTACACGTATATAAACCAGGTAACGGGTGGCATTGTCGAGCCAAGCAATTAGCGGAAACTGCAGAGGAGGATATATTTGGAAGTGGCTCTAAAGTAGTTAAAGCTGCATAGTCCAATTAAGCATCACAGTTTCAAAACCAAGGCAATTACTTAGATTTGATTCTACATATCTAACTTGGATACTGGTGCACTAAAGCATTTGTTGCCACATAGAAGGGAATACTGAGTCAATTTAATCAAACACGTTACTGCAGAAGCGTATGGTGTCAGTAATTTTACATTGTTACACTTCAAATAATTCCAAAGTTAGCCATTTAATATAAAAGTTACTTTAAACTAAAGATTCAATTTAATATATTTATCTCAGAAAAATGTCAAACTCAAAATCATCGGACTATGTAACTTTAATACTAGGACGAAAAAATGCAGAGTGTCATTTATTTTTAAGGTAATCTTTTGTGACCAGGGCCAACTATGGTGGGGCGGGACATAGTCGATGTCTCCAGAATCATTGCCACAGGTCATTATTGGAAATCTAGGCTACTGTAGTACCCTGTCTTCAGTGGGTAACTTCACACCCATACCAATGTTGTCCTGAGAAAAGCAGGTGTCCTAGCATAGGAGGGACAGTCAAATGAAACAAAGGCAGTTTGTACATTGAAAAAATTGACCACACATGGCAGGGGTTCGCCGATCACAGGGATGTACGTCGTTTTGCAGCCGTGGCAGTTGTAGCTGTATTATCGCGGACCCTCTTGTGGATCTGAAGCTGGCTTTGTCGGCTCGGCCATACAGTATTCATCATATCAGTGTATTATATATTCATGACCGTCATAATTTAATGTGACTTTGTGTCTGTGTCTGTGCGTGGGGGGGGGGGGGGGAGGAGTCAATATCCACTCTTAGGTTGTTGCCTGGATACAGCGACTGTCATCATCTCCTTAAACCTGCCTGCTGTCGTACTGTCAATTTGGCCGTAGATTGGGTGGTCTGCCTACATGCCACAATCATTAACCATGCCATCAGTTACACCCTCACCTCATATTCTCTACCCCCTACCTTCCTACTCCCCTACCTCCCTACTCCCCTACCTCCCTACTCCCCTACCTCCCTACCGCCCTACCTCCCTACCTCTCTACTCGCTCCCTCAACATATACATTCTGAATACACACAGATTGCAGTGCAGGGGGTATCACACACCCATCTGCACTTGCACCCATACTGCATCTGCACTTGCACCCATAGCCATATTCATAGCAATACTCATACCCATGCCACACCTATCTATATCCATGGATCAGACAGGATTTCTGAATGAGTTGAGATTCAGTCTCCTGTTTTGGGAGATCGGGGGATCCGAACCCATGGGTTCATAGGTTCGAATCCTGGACGAGTCAAACCACTGACTTAAAAATTGATACTTGTCGCTTCATATACAGGCGCTCCACATTATTAGGATAAGGCAAGGACTGGTTGGCTCAGTGTCAGGATAATGTGACTGAGTGGTATATCAGGTCATGATGCTGGCGGCCTGGTCACCCAGTGGGGCAGCACTATAAAGTCGCCATGGTACCCGTCCTGATATGACGTTAGATGTTGCTAGGACGTAAAACAACAAACACACAAAACCTATATCCATAGACCCCTTGATAAACATTATGTATGCGCGTGCACATTGGCTGCAAAACGAATGTGCATGGCCATTGAGTTTGCCGATACACACGGTGCAAAGCTTCACTTCTATTCAAAATTAATAGAAATACAGAAAATAGACATATCAATTTAATATAATCTGTTCGTTAAACATGTTGCCTCCTTGTGTGCCAGACAGTTTGTTTCTAGGTTATGCGGTTTTAGAGATATTTAGCTTTTTCTGTATGAAGATTGCTCATGCTGCCCACAGCCATTGAGTTTGCCGATACGTGTAGTGCAAAACTTCAATTTTATTCAAAATGAATAGAAATTTCGAACAATAAATATGCAAATTTAATCTAATCTGTTTGTTAAACATGTTATCTGTTTGTGTGCCAAACGGTCTGTTTCTATGTGGTGTGGCTTTAGAGATATTTCACTTTTTCTGTATGAAGATTGCTTACGGCCAGTGACTGCCAGTATGCCTTGTGGTGTTTACCCATTCTTACACGTCAACTAGTGGTCACATTTGCTCGGTGGACCAGCTGCCAGGTTATGAAATGTACTATCCGTGATCATCTATAGAAATGCTGAACAATAAACAAAAATTTAATATAATCTGTTCGGTAAACATGTTATCTGTTTGTGAGCCAAGCGGTTTGTTTCTAGATCGTTCGCTTTTAGAGATATTTTACTTTTTCTGTATGAAGATTGCTTACAGCCATTGAGTTTGCAGTGTGACCATGTGTTGTCCTGCAGCCAAGCTGCGTGTGCACACACCTAATTATCCATTCTGACGTTACATGAAATACACCTATCCCCAAGCCCATTCTTCTGGTAGTTGGGAGGCAGCTTTGTGAATTCAGGATGATACCTATAGATCTCTACGAGTAACAAAAATAGAACTATCGTCTTCCTGGGAGCATTCTAAAAATCCTTATATTGCGTCATTCATTTCTCCTAAATCAGAATCTCGCCGTAAGTGGCCAGTATTTTGCAGGGTTAGAGTGGTGGGATTTGCAGTAACCTAAGCTGGGAGATATAGTGGCAGACATTAGCTATAAGGAGCTGCTTTCAGTACTTAAGTGCCTGTGATTGGACCTGCTGATGGCAGCCATCGAAGTGAGAAGCCATGACTGTGCTACTAGTATTGGTACACATAGTGAACCGATTCTTACACTGCATGGTCGCTAATTGAACACCAAAGAAAAGAGCGAAAAAGAAAAAAAATGAAGTACAGAGATCACTAAAAGGGAGATCCCATTTCTTATTTAATGAATTATGAATGGGCCCAGAGGAACCCATATATTTTATGGGGAAAAGAACTGCATTCCCAATTGGCATAAGATTTCTTATATGCAAAATCGCAAATGCACAGCCAGCCTAAAGCCATCCATCCATAAAGTATGTGGTTAGCATATTCTGAGGGGGTATTTTGCTTTCCGGTATCCGTATGTGGAATAAGCCCACTGACTGAGTCTCTTGGCTGACTTGAGAGGATATAGGTGCAGCTGCTGTTGCAATTTTTGGCCATTTCTTTCTCAATGGCTGTGGGGAGCAGCTCTGGTAAGGAGAAGGCTATTATGCACGCCTTCATATTGTACAATTCTCCGATTCTAAAGGCAAAGTACAAGAAAGGGTTATGGGAACCACAGGAACACAGCAGGCAGAGGGTTAACACAGATAAGGATAATCCCAGAAAGTGCACAGTTCATAATACACACACAGGTGGTTTGGGGGTGGGGGAGGGGGGGTTGCTGGGAGTTGGTGTCTCCCACCACTGTGTTGTGCTGTCAATCAACTATGTGTGGAGCTCTACAAGCAAGAGGAGGACAGTCAACCAGGACAGTCTCTACTTATACTCTGCAAGCAGATATTGTTGTAACAGTATATATTGTCAAACAGGTTATTGAAGGATTCTCTACCAGGATGCTGTATAGGTATGTGTGTTGTGTTCTGCTGGACTGGCACTATTATTCATAAGGGCGGAGCATCATAACCATACACCTTCTACATTGAGAATAACCGTAACTAACTTGTATCTTGGACTGAGCAAGGTTATCTACAGCATTCTGATGGGGTCGACTAAAAACACATGAAAGGCGGAAATGTAATATTACCAAACTTCATAATGTTGTCGATCCAGCTCTTCTGGCATCTGGTAGCGTCTACCCTCCATGGTGGCCTGCCGGTCAGATTATCTTCTAAAGCGTGTCTTGTCATGTCACATGCCGAAACCCAAACCATGACGGACTAAAACAGATTTAGACTACAAATCGAGCAGTTTTTTTAATACCGTTGAAGATAGGTGACGTCCAAGCATTGTACAGAATTCTGTTGTCGCTAGCGATAAATGGACTGAGGAGTCACTCTTATTGCAGTATTTCCCACCTGAAAAAATAACATAGCTGTAAGAAATATATAATAATAAGACGACCTCTTTTCGAATGAACAAGTTACTATGTAATTGTTGGTGCCAACCCGTTGCCATCGCTACATGAGAGAACTAGGCATGTAATATAATTTGATGGGGTGGGTATGAGGTATATGCGTGGGAAGCGTTGAGTTGTAGGCCTGAAGGTTTTATAAATGAGAATGGCTGTATTCGCTGCATATTGGTCTGGCCTTGCTTTTGTTAGAAGTAGAGGGTATGTGGGGGTAGGAGGAAGTTGGGGGTGGCTTGACTATTCTGTGGATGGGACAACTGGCGGTGGGACGACCCATTACTGGAAGAGTTATGGGGTTGGGGGAGGTTTCAGAGCGGGGGTAGAGGGCTTTATGTGTGGAAGTCTCGTCTGGGGGGTCCCGGGGGTCCTGTAACCCACCCCACCGCACGCACACCAGCCAGCGGCAGTGGTCAGCACCAGGCAGGTGGTCATACCTCTAGCAATATTAGCATGTGTGATGCCACATCCCAGGACCGAATCGGTAGAGCACAGGCTTCCTGTGCCAAAGGTAAGGAGTTCGAACCTCATGTGAGTCAAACCAGTGACTTATAAAATTGATACTTGTTGCTTCCTAGCCTGGTGCTCGGAATTATTAGCATAAGGCAAGGACTTGTTAGCTCAGTGTCAGGATAATGTTACTGAGTGGGATATCGCGTCATGGTGTGAGTGACCTGATTTCTCAGCAGGGCAGTACTATAAAGTCACCATGAATATGCACTGTCACAACTCGGTACCCGTCCTGATATGACCTTAGATGTTGTCAGGACTTAAAACTAACGACCAACCAACCAATCAACCAGTGTCCACAAGTGCCTGCATTTCTGTTCACTGAAAGTGATGTTAAGTATAGACTATTCTTCTTCGGTGTTCTACCAGCGCGAGAAGCACACCTAGTTTAGTGTCCGGTCAGTGCAAATGTGGACTGTTGGTCACCTTCCCACTGCACTTGTGGGTTTGATACATAACCGTGAATATATCATTTCTGAGGTAGCAAAGTTGGTGACCACCCAGTCTCTACTTAAGCTCTTGAAGCATGTGGGTAAAGCTTTGTTTGTTGGGGCTTTATATCCTAGTAATACCTAAGGTCATATCAGAACAGGTACTTACTTCTGACAGTTCCAACTCATGGCGACTTTATAGTGCAACCCTACTGAGAAACCAAGCCACCGGTACCATGAGCTGATATCCCCCTGTCACATCATCCTGATACTGAGCAAATCAGTCCTTGCCGTATCCTACCAAGTAGGATACGGCAAGTATCCTACTTGGTAGGATACTAGCGTATCCTGAGTGCCTAGCTAGGTAGTGACGAGTATTAATTTTGTATACGGCATTGGTTTGACTTGATCGGAGTTAAAATTTACAACCTCTCACATGGAAAGCCAGCCAGCCAGGTCATCCTATCTTATTCCCCCCCCCCTCACACACACACCACACCCAACCCACCCATATCCCCATCTAAGTGAACGGGTGACTAGCTGCTCCTGTTGCTCAGTTAAGAAAGACCCGCCTGTCGTTTAAATGGGGCCTGGGTAGTCGGCTTAGCTTCCGGGACTTTGGCGTTTGCGGTTTGCAACCAGAGAACTGAGAGCGTCAAATGGCAGATGTTCAAGCGACAGATGAATGTCGAACAAATAACGAGAAGATGGCAAGGGAAGCTTCCCGGCAAAGAGACGTTGGGGGTGATGCTAGCAATGCATGTCCCAATCAAGCCGTGTGGCAAAGGGAGGGGGTGGGGGTGGAGGCTGTGTGTGCACTTCTACAGCAGGGATGTAGATGAACAAAAAAGCATTGCTGGCTGGTGGAGTAGCCAAGTAACCTTGTATTTAGAAATAGGCTGATTTAGATGCCAACTAGGCTCTACTCGCCCATCTTCCAAGTCCACGGTCACTCATAAAGCATTGATAGTGGCGTGGCGTGATTATAGACACCATCA
This sequence comes from Branchipolynoe longqiensis, assembly GCA_030323885.1. Classification (NCBI taxonomy): domain Eukaryota; kingdom Metazoa; phylum Annelida; class Polychaeta; order Phyllodocida; family Polynoidae; genus Branchipolynoe; species Branchipolynoe longqiensis. Next base: position 77,244,612 of record CM059193.1, read on the forward strand.
GCGATTTAGGTATTCTACTTTAAGTATTCTTAAAGAAAGTCGATAACAACCCAGTGTTGTGGGGCGGTGTTGCAAGCAACGGGATGCTTAGTTACTCCTGCAGCCTGATACTCCACGACTGTTCGGTGGACAGGGCTGCTAATGTACCATATAGAAACTCTATTGGACTATTGGACTGCTAGGTTATGGATATTAACCTACCAATCTCCAATCTAACCAGTTTTATATATAGTCTTCGTACTCATTCTTCATAGCCCGCTACTCTTTGAGTACATATATATATTTTTTAATTTAGATTGATGGACTTTAAAAGTTGAATGCAGGCAATCCAGTGGTTGTAATTTTGATATAGTTTCATTCTCTTCCACTTCCGTAACTCTATGACAATATGGATAAACAATGCTGCCTGCAACTAGTGCTGAAGCAGTTTTTGCTCGGATTTAAACAGGGTCTTCGTTCACCCCCTATTGGATGTGTATATTTTATCTGTGGTTAGGCCGGTGCTCGAACCCATATTCAATGTCAGTCTGGGGCGAGCGTCCTCATCACTCATAGATGAGAATCGTCCGGATTTATGATCTGTCCGATTTTTTCCGGATATGGTCAAAATTTGCGACCATTCCGGGTTTTGCACGATTCATCAATTCTTTTCCTGATTTATTTTGTTCCTCACCTATGATCAGTTATCTGATGCAACCAACTTTAACAAGCATGTGGCGCATTGCCTGTTAAATCAGTGCAGACTACGACAATAGTAATTGTTCAAGGATTGTTCAAATATCTCTTCTTGTTCGTTTTTAATATTTAAATTGATAACTGAAAGGTATGATCCTTATGACAATATAAATACAATTTAAATCCTTTTAATTGAGTTGTTTTTGTTTTTGCTTGTTTTCCACAGGCCTCTGCCAGTAGAGTAGCAGCACCGCGCTGACCTCTCCCTGACCCTGACCCCTCGCTGACCCGGACACCACTGCCCGGGGCTGCTGCACCAAGGCGCCGCCGCCGGAGTACCGTGAGCACCGTCCAGTGGAGTACGTGACTGAGCCCGCTGAGGACGTGGCGCCCCTTGTGGTCCTGACACGTCCGGTGGAGTACGTCGGCAGACACCCGGGGTGGAGACGCGAGCGGCGGGGCGGGGCGGCAGTGCGGTGTGTGCGGGGGTACGGGCGGCCGGCGGCGTCATGATGGCGGCGGACGACATCGTTCCGTCGAGCGACTCCTTCTGGGAGGTGGACTGCTACAAGCGCACGGTGAAGCGCCAGGACGACGGCTACAAGCTCTGCTCCGAGCTGATGAACCTCATCAACGAGCGCGGCCACATCGAGAAGGAATATGCCAAGCAGCTCAAGGGGTGGGGCAAGAAGTGGACAGACCTGCTCGATAAGGGTAAGTGAGAGTCTGCTTTTGGATTTGGCGCGTAGTGAAGGGTATGGATTTTAAAGTTTTTTTGTTGTAAGTTAGTTGATTAAGCAGGGGAAATTTCAATCGCAAGCTATTGGTCTTCCTCATTCCATCGCTCCTTGCCTTTTCCTAGTAATGCCAAACGCCAGGCGAGGTAGCGACAAGTTCGAATCCCACCACCTACCAGAACGGGAGACAGACGTTCAACTCATTCGGGCATCGCGTCTGGTTATTCACATGTAGGTGTGTATGGTGGGTGGACAAAAGATAGCTCTGGTCGATAAGGGTAAACGTGTGTCTACTTTTGGGTTTGGCATGTAGCGAAGGGTATGGTTTATACACATGTATGTGTGTATGGTGGGTGGGTGAAATGACTGCTCTTTTCGATACGGGTAGGCATGCGTCTACTTTTGGGCTTGGCATGTAGCGAAGGGTATGGTTTATACACATGTGTGTATGGTGGGTGGGTGAAATGACAGCTCTTTTCGATACGGGTAGACATGCATCTACTTTTGGGTTTGGCATGTAGCGAAGAGTATGGTTTATACACATGTATGTGTGTATTGTGGGTGGTGAAATGACAGCTCTTTTCGATACGGGTAGGCATGTGTCTACTTTTGGGTTTGGCATGTAGCGAAGGGTATGGTTTATACACATGTATGTGTGTATTGTGGGTGGTGAAATGACAGCTCTTTTCGATACGGGTAGGCATGTGTCTACTTTTGGGTTTGGCATGTAGCGAAGGGTATGGTTTATACACATGTATGTGTGTATGGTGGGTGGGTGAAATGACAGCTCTTTTCGATACGGGTAGGCATGTGTCTACTTTTGGGTTTGGCATGTAGCGAAGTGTATGGTTTATACACATGTATGTGTGGGCGAGGGTCGGCTACTTTTGGATTTAGTGTGTAGCGAAGGGTTTGGTTTGTACACATGTATGTGTGTATGGTGGGTGAGTGACATCTATTCGATATGGGATCCAATGGCCACTGGGCAGAGCGCTCACTTTCCATGTGGGAGATCATGAGAGTAATCCCCGGCTGAGTCAGGGCAGAGACTTAAAACAGAGTTATAAATAGATGTCGCTACCTGACTTCCCGCTTTGTATTAGTACAATAGGGTTAGGACTGGTTGGCTCAGTGTCAGGAAAAGTCGACTGAGTGGGATATCCTGTTATGGTGCAGGAATGACTATCCCAGTGGAGCAGCACTATAAAGTCGCCATGAGTGCGCACTGTCACAAGCCAGTATCGTCCTTATCTGACCTCAATGTTGCTAGGATGCCTGACCCCAATCACTCACTCAAAAAGTAAAGTAAAGCCTCTCGAGCACATTGATTTTTATCATCGGCTATTGGACGTCTGACATATTTCTTTTGGAGGAAACCTGCTGCCGCCAGATAGGCTACTCTTTCCAATAAGCAAAAAGGGGTCTTTTATATGCACTTTCCCCACAGACAGGAAAGGACATACCACAGCCTTTGATGAACCAGTTGTGGACCACTGGTTGGAACAGAAAATAGCCCAAACTGCAAATGCGATCGGATGACCCACACCTTCACAGGTGGACACTCTCCCGCCTGATCTGTGTCCTGCTCCCCCTAATCACCCACCCTCACTCACCGCATTAGTTGTGTCAGTGAAAGCAGCTGCTGAACTGGATGCTTGGTCTACATCGTCTCACGCATTGTAGTGGGAGAGCGATGTTCTTTGACCTGTTGGTAGTACTGAGACTGGACATCACCTTTTTCTTCTTTTTTAAAAGAAAAATAAATGTGGTCAATTTCCCCCAATCCTGATGTACTATTAGGATATTGGCAGGTTGAGTGTCCTCCATGACCGGTTTGGTGCAAAAGGGCTACCATAGATCCTCCCTAAGCCTATCAGCAAGGTGGTTTACAAGGCGCACTACCAAGACCTCACCTGCCAGATTCTGCCGTTAACCAACGCCCTCTTCTGGCCATCCATCCAGAGCCCCGGCAGTGGCTGCTTTCTACACACACTGTAGGGGCGATGGTGTGTAGTGGAAGTTTAATCTTTTTTCTTGAAGATTTATAGTGCCTATTATGGATAAGCCTGAATAGACTTGTTTTCACCATTAGACAGTTTGTCGATAGAAAGCCCGAGCCTACACTTTTACCGACCCAAATGATTTTTAACCTCCCACACCACATAGACATGGTATGAGAGCAACTGGCCTTTGATGACGCTGTAAGTTATCCACAGCGGAGGAAATCCAAATTGGCAGAGGTGGGGGGCATGGGGAATCGAACCACCAACCTTCAGATTAGGAGTCTGACCTAGAAAAAAGTCAGACACTCTAACCACTCCACCACAGAGAACACCACAAATCTTTGTGTGCGCGCGTGCGCATCTACATCTGTGATTTTGGTGTCTATTCACTGCGAATTGTAGATAACCGCCACCGCCCCCACCCCGCCTCCCATACTGAGATGGATGGTGGTGTTAGTTTTTTTGCTCGCATCTCATCTCCTGGTAGTCAGTGTGGAGATGTAGGGGTGTTTTTCACTGACCAACCCTCCCTCCCCTCCCCCCCCCTCTCTCCTGCCCCCTCCCCAACCCACACCCACAATAAATCAATGAAAAGAAGAAACTCAATTTTGCTTTTGAAAACTCCTGTTTACTCATTCTTACATTTGATGCCATTGTTGGATTGTTTCATGTAAAGCTTTAATTTGATATGCCTTTTTGGTGATGACGCAGCTGAAACTTTGCCAAATGGGCTGTGCGATAAAAGGATTTTTTTTTGGCGTTGGGACTAATGGGGTTTGCAGGCGGGTTAGGGGAGGATCTGGGGTGTCAGCATCAAGTGTAGGGCGGACAAATTGCTATTCTAGATGGTGTAGAATCAATCAGGGCCCGGTGTTTCATGTGTACCGCAGAGGTGAGGCACTGCCCTCTGGACGTTAGTGCTGTGTTGGTCTCTGAGGCGGGAGAGGAGGGAAGGAGATGGGGGGGTGGGGGTGAGGCTGGGGGGGGGGGGTGTAGTATGAATACATGGATCCTTGTGGGCCAGACACGGGTAAGCGGTGTTGCAAACCATGTTGCAGTGCAGCAATGGTGATTTACTTGACAACTATTATTGTATCGACCAAAAGGTGTTGCTGAATCTGTAAGAGTGCTGGCTTCCCGTGTGGGAACTTGTTGGATCAATGCATCGCCGAGTCAAACCAAAGACTTACAAAATTTACACTTGTTGCTACCTAGCCTCGCGCTCAATATTGTTGGGATGGGGCAAGGACTTGTTGGTTCAGAGTCGGGTTAATTGTGACTGGGTGGGATATTGGGTTGTGCTCCTGGCGATATGATGTGTCTCAATGAGGCATCACCATTAAAGGTACCCGTGAGTGCGCACTATCACAAATCATGTTGTCGTGACATGATCCTAGATGTTGCTAGGATGTAATGCCTCAACAAATCAAGCCAATTTTTTATAATAAATGTTGGTAATACTAAGTGAACACTGTAAAGACTAATAGAATATGAATGAATTTGGATGTGTCAATCATTGAAAGGTTTGAGTAAGAAAATGGTTATTAACAAACCTACAAAAATCAAGCTAAAAAGGACTTCATTCCATACTGGATAGACTGTAAAATACAAGGTAGGGTATGTGGGAGTTAAAAAAAATATGTTTCAATTATGACATTGAAATTTTCTGTTTTTAATTCAAATTCCTATATAGAGTAATGTAATTTCAAACAAATATTTTGTTAGACTTAAAGTTGTGAGTGGGTTTCAGCAGGGTGCAAGGAAATACAGTGCACACATACTAATTTGAATTCCACTGAGCAACAAGTACTGTGTAATGTAGCAAACTTACTGTTCAAAAGTGTGGCTCTGTAAAACGTTATGGTTATGGGGCTTGAAGGATGGTGTCGATATATACTCGTACATAAGTTATGTTCGCGGTTTTATATCTGGATCGTATTTACATCATCCTCAATTTGCAGATGTTTAATTTTTAGGGTTTTCACAATTTGTCATTAGGAGTTTTTGTTAATCTCATAGATGAGACAATAACATCAAATATATTGATTAATCTGACATGATCCATAGAAGATTAACTATCATTTTGAAGAGGATTAAGCTGACTCTAAGTTTAACTATCACAGATATGGATTAAGATGACTTGGTACAGAGGGGATTAACAATCAAAGATATGTATTAAGATCACTCAGTGCATAGGGGATTAGCAGTCAAAGATATGGATTAAGATGACTCGATGCATAGGGGATTAACGATCAAAGATATGGATTAAGATGACTCGGTGCAAAGGGATTAACAATCAAAGATATGCAATAAGAGGACTCAGTGCATAGGGGATTAACTATCAAAGATATGGATTAAGATGACTCGGTGCAAAGGGATTAACGATCAAAGATATGCAATAAGAGGACTCAGTGCATAGGGGATTAACTATCAAAGATATGGATGACCCGGTGCAAAGGGATTAACGATCACAGATATGGATTATGCTGGTCTGAGTGCACAATCCTTCATGTTCAGATAAATGGGACAAAGTTATCAGTAGGATCATGCCCCTTCCCCTTCCTGCGCGCAGTCAGTTAATGAGAGATAACTTATTTTTCCCCATTGCAGTGTGTTTTGGCAGTCGGGTCATTTAAGCAGGGTAAGAGATGCCTAATCTCAGCGACTTTGTTTCCTCCTGTTCTAAACACATAAAGTCGCCTGAATTCACAAATATTAATTTCACCGACTGCTCTTAGTATATATACGGATGATTTTCACTGAAAAAAATGGAGCATATTATTTTTCAGCAGCAAATATATTAAGCTTTTTGTGAATGTGTTATTCGGGCTAACTGCAAACGAGGCTGTATTTTTGTTTTTTTGTTTTTTTTGTGACAAGTTTTTGATTCTGCCCATAACGTATAAGCTCCCATGAGGGTGCTTGTTTTCAACGCTGGACAGCTGTGATACTGGATTGGTCTGGTCCCGCACTCAGGAGTCTTTACCTGATCTTTCTCGTGCCAACCTTTGCGGTTTTGGGTGTTAGTAGTTTCTATATTAGTTTTTTTTTAATTTTCAAGTTTTTTCCTAACCTGTATATGATAACTTAGCCTACTATGTACATCTATGTATACTATACTATGTATGCAATCGATGACTGAATGGCTTAACTTATGACCCCTCTCTAGATAATATAACCGGGTCTTGGAGCTCTTTATAGCAGTACTGCCAGTAGTGGTTATAGGGAATCACCTTGGTGTTGCACTGGTTTGGTTTCAAAGAAATTAGTATGGATTCTATTCTACTTCGTGATGAAGTGCCATAGCAAACTCTGGTTATTAGTAACTGCAGAAGGAATTTTAGTTGAAAATTACTGAAACTTAATGCAAAACTGTACAGTTCCTTTGAATAGCTCCTGCTAGTGAGATCACTGTACTAAATTTACATTATTATTATTATTATTATTATTATTATTATTCAGGGATGAAAGATCTCCGCGATTCCATGGATTTCCAGGATTTTTCAATCCCGCAGCACCATCAGCGTATACTAATATGTGGTGCAGACTCCACAGCACTATCAGCGTATACTACTAATAAATGATCCATGCGCCGCAGCACTATCAGTGTACACTACTAATACATGCTTCAAATGGCGCAGCACTATCAGTGTATACCAACATATATGAAACCCGACTTCCGGGAATTTTCCACGATTCCCTGACAATGCTAAACCTATGGGAGAATATCAGCATTTCCGCTTTTTTTCCCAGAGACTACTTTCATCCCTTATTATTATTATTATTATTATTATTATTATTATTATTATTATTATTATTATTATTATTATTATTATTATTATAGCGATATTCTGTTGTGATTTGGGTACAGTCTGTACTATCATATTTGAAAGAATTAGGAGTATTCATGTGGCGATATTGATAAGAAAATTGAATGTAGACCAGTGTACAAGCTGCATTATTCTCTCAGAGAGAGAAGTATTATTTAATCAGCTGGTTCATAGCTAACTATTAGTGACTCCATATGCACTTTATACCCCAAATGGGGAAGGGCCACACAACTGTAATTGTGTTAAGATAAAGCGGTTGGCACAACTCCCTGACCCGGGAACAGCGATTGCCTAGTTGGAGCATTGCCTGCCGCCAGCCTGCCATCGATGGCTGAGATAGCTTAAAGGATTGGTCCCCATGGACAAGGTGGGTGGGGCAGTGTGGATCGAAGCAGGATTGGGGCAATTTAGGCCAGTGTTGTACTACTAAGTTAGCCTTTGTATCTACATTAATGTGCTAAATTCGTGATATATTTGAACTTAAAGCGACTTGTACTTAATTACTTCCAAGTTAATGTGTATCTTTGTCGCATGCTTTTATATATATGAAAGTGTTAAATCTCGTAGCTGCTTACCCAGGTCAGGAGTCAAGTTAGTGTTTTGAACTGATTGGTGATTTTGTCTCTCTCAGTAGTATCTCTGTTTGTCTTTGGGGGATTCCCCAAAGAGAGTTGATAAATTTGGTTGACATGGTAGTGAGAGTTTGTCGGGAGAGGAAAGTGTGATTGTATTCTGCAAGTCATTCCCCGGGGAAGGGTGGCTGTGAGGTACGAAATCAGTGCAGGCAGTGCTGTAGCCCAAAATAAGAAAAAAAGTGCATATATGAAAGATTTAGTAGGAAGAAAATATGATGCTGAGAGAAATTGTTTGCACGTGCTTTACAGTGCGACAATATAGTTAGGTTAATGGCCAGAAAATCTATTTATATAACTGAAGTCATGGAATATGTAGGGGTGAAATGAGTATAGGAATAGAAGAAATAGGACATAAAACAGGGATGAAAGATCTCCGTGATTCCGCGGATTTCCGGGATTTTTCAATCCCGCAGCACCATCAGCGTATACTAATATGTGGTGCTGAGGCACAGCACTATCAGTGTACATTACTAATATTAATACATCCTCCAAGCGCCACAGCACTATCAGCATACACTACTAATACATGCTTCAAATGGCGCAGCACTATCAGCGTAAACCAATATATATATGAAACCCGACTTCCGGGAATTTTCCGCGATTCCTTGACAATGCTAACTAAACCTATAGGAGAATATCAGCATTTCCGATTTTTTCCCTGGAGAGCACTTTCATCCCTGAAAAGGAAAGGTAATGTCATATGAACTATTTGGCTGCCGTTCAATTGTAGTATCGAAAGAAATAGGACAGTAAGGGACATGTTTATATTATGAGATCTATGAAAAGCTACCGTTCAGGGGTAGTATATGAATATATAGTACACAAAAAGAAAATATGAAAATGTGATAATAGGGAACTATCGTTCAATTGTAGTATCCCCTATGTTACCGACCGGGTGCGGTGGCCAAATCTGAGCGCAGGCCTTCCGTGCAGAAGGTCAGGAGTTCAATCCCTGATACTTGTCATTTCATAGCCAGGCATTATTAGGATATGGTAAGGACTAGTTGGCTAGGTGTCAGGATAATATGACTAAGTGGGATATCACGTCATGGTGCTGGCAGCCTGGTCTCCCAGTGGGGCAGCACTATGAAGTCACCATGAGTGTGCACCGTCACAGGTCGGTACCAGTCCTGATATGACTTTAGATGTTGCCAGGACATAAAACTCCAACAACAATCCAACCTATGTTGCTGCTATTCTTCTGTATTCCATTTGTAAATAGGAAATAACGCCTCCCCCTCTCTGCCCTTTCACTGTGATAACATTTGAATCTCTCCTAAAGCCCGACTATCTCCTGATGAACTGGGAAGGGCGTGGGGTGCGGAGGTCACCGAAGTGGGGCAGCACTATGAAGTCACCATGAGTGTGCACCCTCACAGGTCGGTACCAGTCCTGATATGACTTTAGATGTTGCCAGGACATAAAACTCCAACAACAATCCAACCTATGTTGCTGCTATTCTTCTGTATTCCATTTGTAAATAGGAAATAACGCCTCCCCCTCTCTGCCCTTTCACTGTGATAACATTTGAATCTCTCCTAAAGCCCGACTATCTCCTGATGAACTGGGAAGGGCGTGGGGTGCGGAGGTCACCGAAGTGGGGCAGCACTATGAAGTCACCATGAGTGTGCACCCTCACAGGTCGGTACCAGTCCTGATATGACTTTAGATGTTGCCAGGACATAAAACTCCAACAACAATCCAACCTATGTTGCTGCTATTCTTCTGTATTCCATTTGTAAATAGGAAATAACGCCTCCCCCTCTCTGCCCTTTCACTGTGATAACATTTGAATCTCTCCTAAAGCCCGACTATCTCCTGATGAACTGGGAAGGGCGTGGGGTGCGGAGGTCACCGAAGAATTATGTTGGGTGAAAGCTAGTAGTGAATACACTCCGGCGTGAGCATAGTCACGGTAGTACTAACAACTCCCACGAGTTCTCCTGACATCATCACCGGACGGGATGGTCGAGTCGGTAGAGCGCCCATTACGCGTGATGGAGATCGTGTCATCCTCGACAAGTCAAATCAAGAACCTAGAAAATGTATACTTGTCACTACATTACCTGTTGCTCGGTATTGCTAGGATAAAGAAAGGATGGTTTCTTTGGCAGCAGGATAATAATGTGGCTGAGTGGGATATCAGGTAATGGTGCTGGCAGTGGGGGCAATAGTATAAACTCGCCAAGAGTGTGCACTGTCATAGGTCGGTACCCGTTGTGATATGACCGTATGTTGATAGTATGTAAAACCCCAATTAACCAAAGCATAAGTGTGGGATATGGGACAGGTGGAGTTGGAAGCTTCAGAAACTTTCTACCCAATGAAGAATTGTATTTCTCTACCCAATGAAGATTTGTATTTCTCTACGTGCATATTCATAGCTCCTTTTATAGTCGTAGTCTCCTTGATAACAAAAGAAAAAAAAATACCCCTCCATTACCCCGAGATGGTAAAATAGCATTTCCATATTTATATACAGGGCACCATCATTTTATGATGGTATTAATAATGATAATAATGATGATGATGATGATAATAATACTAGTCTGTTGATATTTCGATATTGATATTGTGGTGACCAAGCTCATATTTACTAGTGGGTTGCAGTATCTAAACATTATTTAACATATCCGCTGAGGAGGACTGTCGCAAACGTTTATGACTTAAATATGTGAATGGCCTATTCCTCAAGACTGGTTGTTGTCTAGGTATGTGCCTTGTGTTTGCTCGGCCCAGAACCTGTCTTAATTATATAAATATATTTCAATAAAAATGTGCAACAACAAAAATATAGTAAAAAATAACCTTGGATAAGTGCCTCATACGGAGTTTTAAAAAAATGTCAAAAGAAATGTTATTATAATAATGCTAAAAATACGTCAACGATGCATACACGTGGTGTGTTTCATTCGGGAACTCAGTCAATGCTGTTGATGTGAGAAGTTGAAAATGGGGGCTGCCTTAGTTTTCAATGGGCGATAATATGGGATCTGTATTGAGCGTGAAGATAAGACGATCCTTCAAAGCTGACTTAATAGGCTGTAAAGTCGGACAAGCCGGGAGCCTCCAGCCTTGTCAAAGACTAACTCGCAGTAAGCTCAATCATAACCTCAACTTTTATTTCATCTCCAGCCCTAACCAATCCCCTTTATCTCCCGAAAAAGGAGTAGTATATATAGAGGGTATTTAAGAGTAAGCGGTCCCAAGTATCTCGGAATGAAATATAGTTGGTTTTTATGAAACCTTGCAAAATTAATTTTGGCAAGCATACCAACACTTGACACCATAACATTCTGTAGTAACAGGTTCTATTCAATTGCCTCAGTATTCCCCTTTGTGTGACGACAAATGTTTAATAAGTGCACCGGTATCGGAGTTAAATATGTAGAGTAAAATTTAGATCCTTTTTTTTATTTGATGTTTTCATCGGACTATAGAGTTTTAACAACAACAAAAATTATGTTTGCGGAAATGTTGAAATAAGGGCAGATTACAATTTATTCATCGTCAACAGCGCCCCCCCCCCCCCCCCACACACACACTTCTGTGACCACAATCCAAATACTTGATTGACTACAACACATATAGCGGGTGATTCGTGTTACTCTTACCACATGTGCTATATAGAGCGCAGACACTGGCTGGGCTGTGTGGAGTATTTGTGTCAAAGATTATTCGCTTTAATGCTACGTGATGAATATTTTAACGGAACCATCGTTAACTGTGTCCTTCTCAATCAACTCCCATCCATGGTCAGTCTAATCTTCCCTTCGCAACATCTTCTTCCCTTTCCCCATTTTCCCTCTCCGTCTCTACACCATGTTCGCTTGTTCCTCACCCATCCCCTCCTCCAGCTCTGTTAAAACAAAGCAACACTAGATAATTACTTAAATTTCCTGTCCCCCCCCCCCCCTATGTACTGTGTGTATCATGGCATGATTACTCTTTATAAACATGTTTGAATGGGTCGCCACTTGTGATAGTGTGTTCTCGAGGTGGCTTTATAGTGCTGCCCTAGTAGGGTGACGGATATTCCAGCAGCAGTAGTAATACTAATAGTAGTAGTACCACCACCACCACCACCACCACCACCACCACCACCACCACCACCACCACCACCACCTACTACCACTACCACCACCACCACCACCACCACCACCACCACCACTATTACCATTACTACTACTACTACTACTACTACTACTACTACTACTACTACTACTACTACTACTACTACTACTACTACTACTACTGTACTGCTACTGCTACTGACTGCTACTGCTACTGCTACTGCTACTGCATACTGCTACTGCTACTGCTATGCTACTGCTACTGCTACTGCTACTGCTACTGCTACTGCTACTGCTACTGCTACTGCTACTGCTACTGCTACTGCTACTGCTACTACTAATACTACTGCTGCTCCTAGTAGTAGTAGTAGTAATATTGGTAGCAACATCAACAACACGAGCACCAAAAATGAACACAAACGCAACAACGCATACAAACAGAGGGGTTCTAACTAATTAATGCTTTCATTATATTGGAGCAACTTATTTTTCTCTCCTTAACGGGTGTGTTTTCCAGACCTAAGGGTTCCCCTAAGAAACTGCATGCATTGGCATTGCATGCTTATGGCTCGGGAGCTCAAGTCAAATGTACGCGAAGCCATCTGTTTGATGCAGAGTAAACAAAGAGCAGAGTCTAGGTGATACATTGCAAAGAATTACATTAAGATGTAGACATTAAGATGTAAAATGTCAAATTAAACAAGTGAATCCATTTTCTACAAGCGACTCCGAAGAACTGACCCATAAGTACCTAACCCCCAGGTAGAATTTCCCATTGAGAGCTAGCATTATAGGACTTTCAAAATTGATACTTGTCGCTTCCTAGCCTGGTGGCTCGGCATTAATAGGATAGGGCAACGATGGGTTAGCTCAGTGTCAGGATCATGTGGCTGAGTGGGATATCGGGTCATGGTGCTGGCGGCCTGATTTCCCAGTGGAGCAGCACAATGAAGTCACCATGAGTATGCACTGTCACAAGTCTGTACCTGTCCTGACCTTAGATATTGCCAGGACATAGAACTCCAACAACCAAACAGTCAAGCCAGCCTTGTGTAGCTTGATTGAACGTGCACGATGCGGTAGTGCCAGACAACGACCCACAGTGCGGCGAGTAGGTCTAAGCCTGCACAGATATCACTATTGATGGCAATGGGTGCACCAACTAATCCATAGTAGGTCTAAGCATGCACAGATATCACTATTGATGGCAATGGGCGCACCGACTAATCCATAGTAGGTCTAAGCCTGCACAGATATCACTATTGATGGCAATGGGTGCACCAACTAATCCATAGTAGGTCTAAGCATGCACAGATATCACTATTGATGGCAATGGGCGCACCGACTAATCCATAGTAGGTCTAAGCCTGCACAGATATCACTATTGATGGCAATGGGTGCACCAACTAATCCATAGTAGGTCTAAGCCTGCACAGATATCACTATTGATGGCAATGGGTGCACCAACTAATCCATAGTAGGTCTAAGCCTGCACAGATATCACTATTGATGGCAGTGGGCACACCGACTAATCCATGGTAGGTCTAAGCCTGCATAGATATCACTATTGATGGCAATGGGCACACCGACTAATCCATAGTAGGTCTAAGCCTGCACAGATATCACTATTGATGGCAATGGGTGCACCAACTAATCCATAGTAGGTCTAAGCCTGCACAGATATCACTATTGATGGGAATGGGCACACCGACTAATCCATAGTAGGTCAAGCCTGCACAGATATCACTATTGATGGCAATGGGCGCACCGACTACTCCATAGTAGGTCTAAGCCTGCACAGATATCACTATTGATGGCAATAGGCGCACCGACTAATCCATAGTAGGTCTAAGCCTGCACATATATCACTATTGATGGCAATGGGCGCACCGACTAATCCATAGTAGGTCTAAGCCTGCACAGATATCACTATTGACGGCAATGGGCACACCGACTAATCCATAGTAGGTCTAAGCCTGCACAGATCTCACTATTGATGGGAATGGGCGCGCCGACTAATCCATAGTAGGTCTAAGCCTGCACAGATCTCACTATTGACGGCAATGGGCGCACCGACTAATCCATACTGCAGGCGGCCAGGTATCAGTCACAGTGACGGAGAGGCACGTGGGGGAGGAGTGGGGGTTGATGTGAATGAGTGGATGGTGAGATGGGGTGTATCGGAGGTGTGAGGGTCAGTTATGTTTGGAGGGGGGAGGAAGGATAGTGATTGTGAGGTGAGGGCTGTGGGCGTGTAGGTATATAGGTGGGTGACAAGGTAGGTAGGTGGGTGGGTATGTAGGTGGGTGGGTAAGTCAGTGGGTGGGTATGTATGTAGGTGGGTGGGTATGTATGTAGGTGCGTGGGTAAGTAGGTGGATGGGTGGGTATGTAGGTTGGTGGGTAAGTCAGTGGGTGGGTATGTATGTTGATGGGTGGGTAAGTCGATGGGTGGGTATGTAGGTGGGTGGGTAAGTCGGTGAGTGGGTTTGTAGGTGGGTGGGTAAGTTGGTGGGTGGGTATGTAGGTCGGTGGGTATGTAGGTCGGTGGGTATGTAGGTCGGTGGGTATGTAGGTCGGTGGGTATGTAGGTGGGTGGGTAAGTAGGTGGGTGGGTAAGTAGGAGGCTGGGTGGGTAGGTAGAGGGATGGGTGGGTGGGTAGGTGGGTGGGTAGGTAGGGGGTGGCTAGATAAGTAGGGGTAGGTATGTAGGTGGGTCGGTGGGTAGGTAGGTGGATGGGTGGATAAGTAGGGGAATGGGTGGGTAAGTAGGGGAATGGGTGTGTAACTAAGGGGGATGGGTGGGTAGGTAGGGGGATGGGTGGGTAAGTAGGGAGGTGGGTGGGTGGGTAAGTAGGGAGGTGGGTAGGGGGTGACTAGATAAGTAGGGGGTAGGTAGGTAGGTATGTAGGGGGATGGGTGGGTAAGTAGGGTGGGTGCGTAAGTAGGGATGGCTAGATAAGTAGGGGGTAGGTAGGGAGGTAGGCAGGTAGGCGGGTGGGTAGGTAAGTAGGTGTGTATAGGCGCGACCTACTCGTGTCACCATGTGTTAATCCATTCTTGCCGCGCTAATGATGCCACTGTCACTAATGATGCTGCGAGGCTGAGAGCGGGCGCCAGCTGATGTCAGTGACTGAATGTCGCTTGTCACTGTTGGTGTATTCTGTGACAGGTGTGTGTGTGCCTGGTGGTTCGAGCTGTGCTTTCCAGCAGTTCGGGTCGATGTAATCAGGTGTGGTTAACTGCTGGAACACACGAGGGTGGGTGCGGGTGCGGAGGAGGGAGGGCGCGGAGATGAGTGGTGCTAGGAACTGATGGTCTATTCAAAGGGTTGTCCTTTGGCGCATACCTCCACGCACTAATAATAAAGACTATATAGGTGCTAGGAACTGATGGTCTATTCAAAGGGTTGTCCTTTGGTGCATACCTCCACGCACTAATAATAAGACTATATAGGTGCTAGGAACTGATGGTCTATTCAAAGGGTTGTCCTTTGGTGCATACATCCACGCACTAATAATAAGACTATATAGGTGCTAGGAACTGATGGTCTATTCAAAGGGTTGTCCTTTGGTGCATACCTCCACGCACTAATAATAAGACTATATAGGTGCTAGGAACTGATGGTCTATTCAAAGGGTTGTCCTTTGGTGCGTACCTCCACGCACTAATAATAAGACTATATAGGTGCTAGGAACTGATGGTCTATTCAAAGGGTTGTCCTTTGGTGCATACCTCCACGCACTAATAATAAGACTATATAGGTGCTAGGAACTGATGGTCTATTCAAAGGGATGTCCTTTGGTGCATACCTCCACGCACTAATAATAAGACTATATAGGTGCTAGGAACTGATGGTCTATTCAAAGGGTTGTCCTTTGGTGCATACCTCCACGCACTAATAATAAGACTATATAGGTGCTAGGAACTGATGGTCTATTCAAAGGGTTGTCCTTTGGTGCATACCTCCACGCACTAATAATAAGGCTATAGTAGTAGTAGTAGTAATAATAGTAGAATAATGAATGAGAATAGTGAGAATGAGAACAATTTTTAAAGAAGAAAATAATGAATTAGAATAATGAATGAGAATAAAAAGAATGAAAATAATTCTTTTAGTTTTTATATAATACAATTGTTCTATTCAAGCTGACTAGGTTCATTATTCAGCAGTGCACAGTGTTGGTGTGTGCATAGTGTTGGTGGGTGCGATGCGTACCTGACCACTGTCCTTGGTTATTTACTCTCTGGTTGGTGAGACGATTCAGGTTACACCACCCTCTGAGCTGTGCCTCCCGTGAAGGTGAGCGGGCTGAGTGTTCCTCTGTAGTTGAACTCAAGGGTACCTGGTAATTGTAACGTCGAGTCCTTTACCCAGTTTCTTTTATCGCAAGTGAAAAAAGAAAACCAAATTGAAAGAACAAGTGAGAATTTAGCATACACATTTTAGGAATTTGACATGGAACCACACAATTAGTGTTTTCCTGCCTGTCTGCAAATATGTGTAAATATGTCCAAACGAAATGTCGAGGACCACCGTCATCTGACGTGGTCTCTATATTAAAACGGAGCAGTCAATTTGAGCAATTGCTGAAAAGCCTATAACCGCATCTGGAACATGCTGGAAAACGGGCTGTCCCATCCCTCGTATTGTTTTTAGCAGGCTAGTCCTGATATTGTTAACAAGCTAGTCAGTCAGGTTAACAGACTGGTTCTTGATGTTGCTAACAGACTGGTCCCTGACGTTGTTAACAGACTGGTCCCTGACGTTGTTAACAGGCTGGTCCCTGATGTTGTTAACAGACTCGTCCCTGACGTTGTTAACAGGCTGGTCCCTGACGTTGTTAACAGGCTGCTCTCTGATGTTGTTAACAGACTGGTCCCTGATGTTGTTAACAGGCTGGTCCCTGATGTTAACAGGCTGGTCCCTGATGTTAACAGGCTAGTCCCTGATGCTGTTAACAAGCTGGTCCCTGATGCTGTTAACAGGCTGGTCCCTGATGCTGTCAACAGGCTGGTCCCTGATGCTGTTAACAGGCTAGTCCCTGATGCTGTTAACAGGCTAGTCCCTGATGCTGTTAACAGGCTAGTCCCTGATGCTGTTAACAGGCTAGTCCCTGATGTTGTTAACAAGCTAGTCCCTGATGTTGTTAACAGGCTGGTCCCTGATGTTGTTAACACACTGGTCCCTGATGTTGTTAACACACTGGTTCCTGATGTTGGTAAAGGTATCCGTCCTGATATGACCTTAGATGTTGCTAGGACGTAAAACAACAAACACACTGATGTTGGTAGCAATAACAGACTGGTTCCTGATGTTGGTAAAATAACAGGCTGACATTGTTCTACGTGTCCTGTGACATTTATTTCCTCACCCCGGGCCCATTTAGTTGGTCTGCTTCATTCAGTGTTTTAAGTGCTCGTCGCCACACCCACCTATCTCCTCCACTCTCCCCGCACGTCACCTGCCTTATGGAGCTGCCCTAACATGGCTGGCCAATGTGTGTGGAGAGTGACTGTCGGTGTTTGCCGAGCTTTGAGACGATAGTAGGGCCATCTACCGGGCCGCCTGGTCAACACGGGCACGTGCTACCTACATTTCTCCGATTAATAATTACATTGCGTACAATATACCAGAAATATATAGAACCTTGGATAACTGGAGCGATTACTGAGGCAGGAACGCGGTAGAGAGGCTACCAGTTGTGTTCACTCACTCACTCACTCACTCACTCACTCACTCACTCACTCACTCACTCACTCACTCACTACCTCACTACCTCACTACCTCACTACCTCACTCACTACCTCACTCACTCACTACCTCACTCACTCACTACCTCACTCACTTACTACCTCACTCACTCACTACCTCACTCACTTACTACCTCACTCACTACATCACTCACTACCTCACTCACTACATCACTCACTACATCACTCACTACATCACTCACTACATCACTCACTGACTACCTCACTGACTACCTCACTGACTACCTCACTGACTACCTCACTGACTACCTCACTGACTACCTCACTGACTACCCCACTGACTACCTCACTGACTACCTCACTGACTACCTCAGTCATTCATTCACTCACTCACTCAATCACTCACTCACTATCTCAATCACTCACTCACTCACTATCTCAACCAATCACTCACTCACTACCTCACTCACTAACACTCACACACTACCTCACTCACTACCTCATTCACTATCCCACTCACTAACTAAATCACTCACTAACTCACTCACTCATTCACTCACTTAGTAACTCACTCATTCACTCACTCACTCACTCACTCACTCAAGTAGCCAGGCACTTGGCTAGAGGCTGGGTGGACACCCAATTTGGTGTCTCGGAAGTGCCGTATATAAGCACTGTGCTTACGTAGTGGTTCGCCAGTCAACATACATGGCTAGTCATAGTCTGACACAGATACAAGTAAAGATACACCCAACCCACATACACCAGTCGTCTTAGCGGATTGCCAATTCCTTGTGATTTTGGTTTGATGATTTGGAATCATTTGTGCTGGGCAACCGTACAGAAAGAAAAGTTCAGTTCAGGTCTCCCACAGATGACAAATTAATGACCTAGGTTGGCAAAGTGCCTGACTAAAGACAAACACATTTATTTGGCGAGTGTCCGTCGGCAATTAGACGACTGCCCTGGATGGGTGACGACTTTTTTTGTGTTTCTAAGCAAGTGGGTGAGTGATTGGTTGGTTGTTGGAGTTGTATGTCCTGGCAACATTTAATGTCATATCAGGACGGGTACCGACTTGTGACAGTGCACACGCATGTTGTCCTTATAGTGCTTCCCCACTGGGAAATCAGGCTACTGGCACCATGACCTGACACCCCACTCAGTCACATTATCCTGACACTGAGTTAACCAGTCCTTGTCCTATCCTATCAATGCCGAGCGCCAATCTAGGAAGCGACAAGTATCAAGTATTGACTCGACTGGGAACCAAACTCCCGACCTTCCGCACGCGAGGCCAACGTGCCCGGTTTGGGTGAGTGATGGTGTTAGTGGAGTGTGGGGTGGGGTGGGATGCAGTTATATTCCATTGTTAATATGTAGCGGCCAGTTGAACATTGTACTTGTATGCATACCCGAAACCCTCATAGAATATTTAAAGCCTAGGTTAGCGACTTATCCACCCACGCATTTATAGGTTTTCTCCACTCCCCAAAGGCTCACTCTCCAGTCGTGAAGTACGGTGAGAACAGCTGGACAAAGGGAGATCCACCCACCCACTCTCCACTTTATAACCGATTGCAGCACAAATGTTGATCTCTTAAGGTGGTGATTGGTGATGGTTTAACACCATGTCGGCAGCAAAGGCCATACTCTCTGGGAAACAGAAGGACATAAGTTACCTTTTCGATTACGATCTAGCACAATTGAGTTACACTTACAGTACTTGCAGTATTTGTTGCTAGACCAGGGCTGCGGTTGGCGAGTGGAGGGACCCTTCTACCAACTCACTCACTCACTCACTCACTCACTCACTCACTCACTCACTCACTCACTCACTCACTCACTCACTCACTCTTCCCATACACACTCTTCCCATACACACTCATCCCCTACTACAGCATTCTCCCTCACTCCTTCCCACTTTCCCTCACTCTTTGTCCACTCTCCCTCACTCTCACTCCCCCACTGCGACCCCCCCCCCCACTCTCCCCCTCCCCCTCTCCCCCTCCCACTCTCCCCCTCCCACTCTCCCCCCAACTCTCCCACTCTCCCCCCAACTCTCCCCCCCCACTCTCCACCCCCCCCCCACTCTCCACCCACCACTCTCCACTCTCCACCCACCACTCTCCACCCACCACTCTCCACCCACTCTCCACCCACTCTCCACCCACTCTCCACCCACTCTCCACCCACTCTCCACCCACTCTCCACTCCACCCCACTCTTTCCCCCCACTCCCCCCACCCACTCTTCCCCCACTCTTCACCCCACTCTTCCCCCACTCTTCCCCCCTTCCCCCACTTCCCCCACTCTTCCCCCACCTTTCCCCCACCTTTCGCCCCACCTTTCCCCCAACCTTTCCTCTACTCTTCCCCATCTCTTTCCCCTACCTTTCCCCTACTTGTCCTCACTCTTCCCCACTCTTTCTCCACTTCCTTCGCCCCTCTTTCCCCCAACTCTTTCCCCCTATTTCCCACGCTTCCTTTCCGCCTTCCTTCTGGACTTCCCCCCCCCCCCCTCACACACACACACACACTTTCCTCCCCCATCCCCCCCCCCCCCCACCGCTCCCCTGCTTTGATCCTTATTATAACCGGAAATTCGTTCTCCAGATTGAGACTGTCTCGCCCGGGGGGGTAATTTCGGGTCAATTACGTCTCGTCCTCAGGAAATGCAATTATCCTCAGGGCTAAGTGTAATTAATAAGCCTGTGTATGGAGGAGAACGTGTATAAAAGAACTGCAACCCAACAAAAGATATTGAAAGGGGAAAATGGTAATGATGACACTTATTTCTATGTAACAAAAGAATGGTAAGTGGTGATTAATTATCGAGAAGAGGTTCTGTTGTGGCTGCATATTACATTTCATTAATGGGCGTTGCATGGAGGCATTTATAGGTCACTTATTTTCCCCCTTTTGCTAACACACACACACCAACACGCACACACGCACGGATGCACACACGCACGCACGCACACACGCGCACACATACACACCCTGATCTTAAGAACCAAACGCAAAGAACAAACACAACATGTCTTGTTTTCAGCAAACACAAGACAAGGTACTTTCGTTAATTCTCAGGACAAACGTGGACAATGCCGGGTTAAATGTGGGTGTGTGGGGGGGTGTGGGGGGGGGGGGGGGGGGGGGGCATGGATAGCGCTCTTAAAGGCCTGGTCGAGACTGCATAAAGAGCCATCGCAGCTGTGTGACATTTGACTGTTACCCCGGGTAACATTGGCCTAAAAGCAGTCAGCCTGCAACAAAAGTGGTCTGACACTTCACCTTTGACCTTCAAACCCAACTGGTCTCTGGCACTACTCTTACTGTATATATGGGAAATTACGTTAGAATTAGTTGGCTACTTATCTTTGTATCAGAACCATGTGTTATGAAAATTCAGCACGCACTAATAGCAATGTGGTGGAGGAATAATAGCTTGCTTAATGGCTATGAATCTTTGTTGTACATAATTTCAATTTAAACAGCCAAAACTATTAGAGCAAATGATTGGTAGATCTGTCACCGTAGCAACTGTCCAGTCAGTGTTTGTAAATAGCCATCACATGGCCAGAAAGCACTTGGTGTCACTCACCATGTGACCTGAAATAGGCCGCCTTCCCCCAAATAAGGGTGGGGAAGGGCCAGGGTCTTGATTGACAACTGACCGATTTGTCCTGCCACTGACAGTGTGTGGCTTTTAAAGATTGTCGTGCTTTTTCTGTGAACATATTAAACTTTAAGGCGAGGATTGTTTGACAAAGATCGTTGATGTTGTTGGTACATTAGTTGATTAAGCAGGGGAAATTTCCATCGCTATCAATTTGTTTTCCTCATTCCACTGCTCTTTTCCTTATCCTAGTAATGCCAAATGCCAGGCTAGGTAGCAACAAGTATACATTTTTACGGCATTGGATTGACTCAGCCAGGGTTTCAATCAATCAATCAATCAATCAATCAATCAATAGGATACAGCTATAATAGGCCTTGGACCTGTTAGCCGCTGTTAATTAATAGAAATGGAGACAGTTCTTCAGATGTGGTGGATTGTAGCAACTGTCACTGGCTCCAAGATATACGTAATGCTTGACCAGTATGCATCCGGGGGTTTGCAAAAAAACACTAAAAATATCTCTTTATACACAGAGCAAAGCTGAATAACGATCAGTGTTGCTGCTGCCCAGATTACCAGTCAGCTGACATTGGGGAGGTCCTGGTACGCAAATGATGTAATCATTTGTATCCTATATGGATCATAATGTATATAGTATGGTTCATGTACATATAGATACAAGTGATGTATCATACATGTATATGGATCATACTATATAGTATGGTCGATTATATATATATGATAGATATATATTATAATGCATATCCATATAGATACAAGTGAGTACATCACGTGTGTCCCAGCTTACTGTACAGGTGGCACACCGCGGAAATCAGGTTGACCTTTTGCTATAAATACAACCTGTTGTTAGTCCCGGTTGTTACTGTGGTAGGTTTCCTTTATGCGCCTTTTACATCCTTTACGCAAGGCGTTCAATGAGGGGAGGTGGGCGGGGGGGGGGGGGGGGGGGGGGGGAATGGGGCCACCTGTTTTCTCTGCAGTAAGAATAGCATATATTTTACATAAACTTGCTCCCTACACAATTTAAAAAAAAATTGAAAAGCCCCCCCCCCCCCCCAAACAAAAATCCCACGAAGAAACCCAGAAACTTTGTACCTAGTTTGAAGTGACTTTATTTTAAAGGATTTACTTTGAAGATATTTAAAGTGCTCCCTATCTCACACTATTATAATGGTTATTATCGACAATAAATGCAATAATTCTTCTGGTGAGAATGGGAATGATTACTGATGCAAGTTCTCGTGATGGCTGGTTGTTCCTAGAATCTCAGGATTTTTCAAGCTCACTAACACCCCCCCCCCCCCACACACACACACAATTGAAACAAAATAGCCTAAGGACCCCAAAGATGTGGCATTGTTTGGAGGTTTGAGGTTCCTCCTTGGTGGTGCGTGTCATGTTTAAGGCTGATGTGCGCGCGTCGACTGCTCGGTTTTGGCAGTGCATGCGCATTGTTTTCAAAGCTCACCCCGGGTGCCGCCTGTTTGCTGGCCGGGCTTGTGGCACGACTCAGGGGGGCCCCAGGCCATAACGCGCCCTAAACTGAGTGTGTGTGTGTGGGGGGGGGGGGGGGGGCTTACTTCATTGTCGGGCCGCCAGCTTTTTTGCTAGCACTCGTCATTGTGCTGATTCGGTTTCAGTTGGTACCTCACCTCACTCTCACTCTCACTCTCACTCTCACTCTCACTCTCACTCTCACTCTCACTCTCCCCTCTCCCCCTCTCCCCCCTCCCCTCCCCCCCTCCTCCCCTCACCCTCACCTCCCCCTCCCCCTCCCCCTCCCCCTCCCCCTCATCTCCCCTTTCCGCCTCTCCCCTCCCTCTCCCCTCCCTCTCCCCCTCCCCTCCCCTCCCCCCCCTCTCCCCTCCCTCCTCCCCTCCCTCTCCCCTACCTCTCCCCTACCTCTCCTCTCCCTCTCCCGTCCCGCTCCCTCTCCCCTCCCCCTCTCCCCGTCCCCTCTCCCCTCCCTCTCCCCTCCCCTCAACTCCCCTCCCTCCCCTTCCCTTCCCTTCCCTCCCTTCCCTTCCCTCCCTCCCTCCCTCCCCTCCCCTCCCCTCCCCCCCTCTCCCTCCCCCTCCCCCCCTCCCCTCCCTCCTCCCTCCCCCCCCCTTCCCTTCCCTCTCCTCCCCTCCCCTCCCCTCCCCTCCCCTCCTCTCCTCCCCTCCCTCCCCTCCCCTCCCTCTCCTCCCCTCCTCCTCCCCCTCCCTCTCCCCCCTCCCCTCCCTCCCTCCCCTCTCCTCTCCTCCCCTCCCCTCTCCCTCCCTCCCCTCCTCTCCTCCCCTCCCTCTCCTCCCTCTCCTCCCTCTCCTCTCCCCTCCTCTCCTCTCCTCCCCTCTCCTTCCCCTCTCCCTCTCCCCTCCTCCCTCCCCTCCCTCTCCTCCCTCTCCTCCCTCTCCTCCTCCCCTCTCCTCCCCTCCCTCTCCCTCCCTCTCCCTCCTCCCTCCCTTCCCTCCCCCTCCCCTCCCTTCCCCTCCCCTCTCCTCCCTCCCCTCCCTTCCCCTCCCCTACTTTCCCCTCCCCTACTTTCCCCTCCCTACTCTCCCCATCCTACTTCCCCTCCTCCCTCCCCTACCCTCCCCTACCTTCCCCTCCACTACTTTCCCCATCACTACTTTCCCCATCCCTACTTTCCACATCCCTACTTTCCACATCCCTACTTTCCACATCCCTACTTTCCACATCCCTACTTTCCACATCCCTACTTTCCACATCCCTACCTTCCCCTCCCCTCCTCCCCCCTCCTTCTCCTTTCCCCTCCCCCCTCCTTTCCCCTCCCCTCCTTTCCCCTCCCCTCCTTTCCTCCCTCCCCTACTTTCCCCTCCCTCCCCTCCCCTCCCCTCCTTGCCCCTCCCCTCCTTCCCCTCCCCTCCTCTCCCTCTCCCCCTCCTTGCCCCTCCCCTCCTTTCCCCTCCCCTCCTTTACCCTCCCCTCTTTCCCCTCCCCCTCCGTTCCTCCCTCCCCTCCTTCCCCTCTGCTCCTTTCCCCCTCCCCTCCTCTCCGCCTCCCCTCCTTTCCCCTCCCCTCCTCCTTCTCCCCTCCCCTCCTTTCCCCTCCCCTCCTTCCCCTCCTCCTCCCTCCCCCCTCCTCCTTTCCCCTCTCCTCCTTTCCCCCCTCTCCTCTCCTCCTTTCCCCTCCCCTCCTTTCCCCTCCCCTCCTTTCCCCTCCCCTCCTTTCCCCTCCCCTCCTTTCCCCTCCCCTCCTTTCCCCTCCCCTCCTTTCCCCTCCCCTCCTTTCCCCTCCCCTCCTTTCCCCTCCCCTCCTTTCCCCTCCCCTCCTTCCCCTCCCCTCCTTTCCCCTCCCCTCCTTCCCCTCCCTCCTTTCCCCTCCCCTCTTTCCCCTCCCTCTCCCTTTCCCCTCCCCTCCTTTCCCCTCCTCTCCTTTCCCCCCCTCTCCTTTCCCCTCCCCTCCTTCCCCTCCTCCTCCTTCCCCTCCTCCTCCTCTCCCCTCCCTCTCCTCCCCTCCCTCTCCTCCTCCCCTCCCCTCTCCTCCCCTCCACTCTCCTCTCCTCCCCTCTCCTCTCCCCCCTCCCCTCCCCTCTCTCCTCCCCTCCACTCTCCTCCCCCCTCCACTCTCCTCCCCTCCCCTCTCCTCTCCTCCCCTCCACTCTCCTCTCCTCTCCTCCACTCTCCTCCTCCCTCCCCTCCACTCTCCTCCTCCTCCACTCTCCCCCCTCTCCCCTTCCCTCCCCTCTCCTCCCTATCACTCTCCTCCCTATCACTCCCCTCCCCTCCCCTCCCCTCCCCCCTCCCCTCCCCTCTCCCCTTCCCTCTCCCTTCCCCCTCCCCTTCCCTCCCCTTCCCCTCCCCTTTCCCCTCCCTCTTCCCCTCCCCTCCTCCCCCTCCCCTCCCTTCCCCTCCCTTCCGTTCCCCTACCTCTCTACCTCCCTACCTCTCTACCTCCCTACCTCCTTACCTCCCTTTCTCTACCTTACTTGTAAGTTGTACATGCTGTTTTCCAATATGTGCAACTTATAGTTATACCCTCTGTTACTGTTAGTTTAGTCTGCCTGAAACAGCCGTGTGGGTATGCTCGCTCTCCCTGTCAGAAGACAAATTTGTATGCACATGTGTTTTTCTGTTTGTGTTCCTGTGCTGTTTTAATTAAAGCAGTGCGCATCCTGAACCAGGACGCTTCATCGCTAGTACCTTGTTTTGTGTGAGTTAAACACCAGCCGGCAATACCAAAATAAGTAACCATCGGTTAAAGGCAAAGGCGCCTACTTTTTAATTTTTTTTTTTTTTTTAAATTTTGTAAAGCCTGCCGCTCGCCCGCCCCCACATACGCATCACAAAAAGGCAACAGTAACAACAGACTTTAAAGTGGAACAGGACTCGGTTCGCAAATGCATCATCCTAGAGACAGGACAGGTCTGGCGGTCATGGTCGGCCAGGCGGGGGCCGGGGGGAGTGGTGGCCAACACCTGTCGGGTGGCCAGGACGGATGGCCGAGTGGTAAAGTGTCATGACCCACTGTTCCGTGGGCACGGACGGATGCCGAGTGGGTGTCCATGACACCACTGTGTCGGTGTGGCACAGGACGGGATGGCCGAGTGGGTAAAGTGTCCATGACACCACTGTGTCGGTGTGGCACAGGACGGGATGGCCGAGTGGGTAAAGTGTCCATGACACCACTGTGTCCGTGTGGCACAGGACGGGATGGCCGAGTGGGTAAAGTGTCCGTGACACCACTGTATCGGTGTGGAACATATTAGGTCGGCAACTATAACTTAGTCTACCGTAGTTTGGTGTAACTTGTACAAATCAGGAGATAATTGAACTGAAAGCATGCAAAGTAATTTGTGTACGCGGCAGTTGGAGACAATCACAATACACCGTTGCTACGCTATCTAGGTTGCGTCACCGTCCGTTGAAACCAGTCAGTTTAGACGTTCGTGAAGGGCAAAGCCTCGAGGAAATTGTTAACTTCACTGATATCTATGTTGGGCTAAATCTAGGTCAATATTATGCAACTTTAATTCTACTCAAGCATGTGGTTGGTTGGTTGTTGGTGTTTAGCGTCCTGGCAAAATCTAAGGTCATATCACGATGGGTACCAACTCGTGACAGTGTGCACTCATGGTGACGTTATAGTGCTGCCCCACTGGGATACCAGGCTGCCAGCACCATGACCTACTCAGTCACATTGCTGAATCCTAATAATGTTGAGCGCCTGGCTAGGAAGCGATAAGTATTAATTTTTAAGTCATTGGTTTGACTTGACCATGTTCGAACCCGTGGGTTCGAATCCCACGATCTACCAAAAGGGGAGACGGACGCTCAACTCATTTGGCCACCCCGTCTGGTCACACAGGCATTTGTGATTACTCGTGCATAATACACACACATCTCGGGCGGGCAGCTACCAAAGGCCTTAGTGAATAGGCGTAAAGTTTACGAGGAGGAGAGTATTTGTTGTGTTGTCCTGTTCCCAGCTCATTGTGGTCGGGGTGGCAATTTGCCAGCAGTCGCTTAGATTGTCATAACACTTATTCACGAGAGCATTGTGTGGTCCAATCATAAAGGAGAGGCTTCGAATCTGTTATTCATCCCACAGAACTGTGAATGAAACAAATAATTACCAGACAGGATGGCCGAATGAGTTAGAGCATCTGCCTCCCCTGTTGGTAGATCGTGGGTTCGAATCCTGGTTAAGACAAACCAATGACTTAAAAATTGATACTTGTCACTTCCTGACCAGTCGCTCGGCATTACTAGGATAGGGAAAGGAGCACAAATAAGTGAATGACTTAATGATTTACTATATGCCATAGAATACTGAGACATGAAATCCCATCCACTCGACCACCGCTGTGGTTACCATGGTTACCTAATGGTAACATGACAAGCTATGGTGGACAGTCCCCTGCGTGACCCACGCACAGTTCTCTCACGGTCAGAGGTCAGTAAAACACTGAGCCAAAGGTCACAGAAACAGGTTCCCAAGGTCAGCGCTGTCTGGGTGCACACCTGACGTATGTGGGTCGGTCATTATCCTTGGATGTGTACATGTAGCTAAGTCTTATATGTATGATACCGTATGTGATGTATATGATGCACACATATACAAGCCCTCTTTTATTACATTTCTTGTATGCTACTCCAATGGCATACCTCCTTACACCGACATGCCTGAATATGGCATGTTGGATATAGGTTATGGCTGTGTGTCTTCTCCACAAGCGCTTTTTCTCGACATGTATGTTTTCTCTGTTCTAATGGTGTACCTCCTTACATCGGCAGGCCTCGAGTATGGCATGTCGGATATAGGGTTATGGCTGTGTGTTTTGTCTACGAGCACGGTTTCTCGACACATATGTTTTCCCTGTTCTAATTGCTTACCTCCCTACACCGAAAGGTCTCGAGTATGATAAGTCAAATATAGGGTTATGGCTGGGTGTTTTGTCTACGAGCACGCTTTCTCAACACGTATGTTTTCCCTAATGGCGTACCTCCTTACACCGGCAGGCCTCGAGTACGGCATGTGGGATATAGGGTTATGGCTGTGTGTCTTTTCTACGAGCACTGTTTCTCGACACGTATATTTTCCCTGTTCTAATGGCGAACCTTCTTACACCGGCAGGCCTCGAGTATGGCATGTGGGATATAGGGTTATGGCTGTGTGTCTTTTCTACGAGCACTGTTTCTTGACACATGTGTTTTCCCTGTTTTAATGGCATACCTCCTTACACTGGCAGGCCTCGAGTATGGCATGTCAGATATAAGGTTATGGCTGTGTGGCTTGTTCAGGAAAGCTGTTTCTCGACACGTATGTTTCGCCTGTTCTAATGGCGTACCTCCTTACACCGACAGGCCCCGAATATGGCACGTCAGAGGTGGCATGCAAGGCGGTGATGCAGGAAGCGGAAGGCGTGGCCGACTTGCACCTGGAGGTTCGAGAGCGTCTCGTCAACGACGTGCACAACTCAATCAAGGCCTGGCGCACGGAGAACTACCACAAGTCGATGGTCGGACAGTGCAAGGAGACCAAGGAGCTGGAGGATGGATTCAAAAAGGTAATTGAGCTGTGTGTATATTGCTGATTAATCAAAATATCATCATCAATATTAAGTTAACCGGTGCCTCACCTCGGCGCCGAAAGAACTCATTCTGTCGTGGCGTGAATTGTATGTATCCCGAACACCTTGTTGACTGCAGTCCCCAGTTGTTACTGTGAAAATCAATAATGTAAACATTTTCAACAAATTGCTAGTCAAATGCCTTGAATGACCTAAAACAAAAGAAAAGCGCGGGCAGGGGGGATGTAATCTTGGATAGATGAAATACACGAGTTTTCTATCTTGTCATGAGTAGTGAATTAAATTATGTTTGTGGTTAACTAAAACTCAACTCAACCCCTATTACATATTAGTTTTATTTACATGATAGGCAAATCCAGTCTTGTCTCATTTGCAATGCCTGTAAGCACTCTCATGTATATGGCTGTAATATATAGGGGTGCCCTGTTGTCAAGGGGGTGGCATGAACAACGGCAAAATTGATGTTTCCAACATGGGCGTTTGGTAGTTTATGGCATTTCCTTGATAATAGCCTTCCAGGTGAATTAACAATGCAGAATTATGTATGCAGATCACACTAGGGGAAATGAGCAAACAGTTTTCGTAGCCTTTAAACAGAAATGTGTCATTGGCTATGCTGGGTTTAGGTTAAAGTTGGTTAATCTAATAAAACCGTAACATTTTCAAAAACAAAGCACTTGTCTAGACTTTATCTTAGTATTCTTGCATACCGAACTGATATACTGTTGCATTTATTAGAAATGTGTTGGTACATATAAGGAATATTAAGTCAATTTAATAGGATATGTCAGAGCTGCAAACCATACAAGCATGTGATGTCCAGCATTTCAGAGGTGTGTGGACCTCAATTATTTAGCATATTTTCACTTAAAATATCTCCCGAGGTTGACCATTTTTAATCAGCTTTATTCCAACATATGGTAAAGTACAGTACATTACATTATAATGATCAACCTAATAGGCTTGTTTTTTTTTTTAAAGAGACAAGAAATGTCTAATATAGCAGAAACTCAAAACCATCAGATTATGTTAAGGATTACACAGCGTCAAACAATCCGGTCCGCTTTGTGTGCACCCATCCTGGCTGCATCCATGGCGCCACCTGCTGTACAGCTAGCACACCACACACAGTCCTGTCCCCCTAGCGGATGGCACTGTGACAGAAGTTGGCATGTAATGACGCTAGAGGGCGGTGGCGTGCATACTTGATGAGTTAATGTATAGCATTAGTCACTACACACGTGACGACTCCTTGTTTACCAACAGCACCACTTTAGCACAGGTTAAGTGATGACCGTTATTAAGGTTGCATAGTCCCATGGTTGTAATTGTTTGAGATAGGTTATAATGTTCACCGGTCGCAGTGGTCAAATTGGGAGAGCGCCAAAGACCCTATAATACTAAGATGGCTCACTCCCTATCTCTCCCATGGTAATGTAAATTTTGCAGTGCCACCTTGTGGTGGGTTTGATCAGCTGGCTGTTGGTTGGTGTTTCACATGTAAACACATACAATTATATTATACATGAGATAGGTAAGTATGAATACACATCAATATGAAATTGCTATGAACAAATACACATCATCAGCATCATCATCATTGCCATCATCACACATCTTTCACATTCACATATACATTTATACATATAATATAGCAACTGTTTAACCAAGAGAACAGCCAGTGCACCAGGTGGTGGATTTGATCATTTTGATTACACAGCACATGCTGAGTGAGCCATCTTAGTATTATAGGGTCTTTGAGAGCGCAGGCCTCGCGTATGGAAGATCGGGAGAACTACCACAAGTCGAGTCAAACCAATGATTTATAAAATTGATAACTTATCGCATCCTAGCCTGATGCTCGCCACTAATAGGATAGGGCAAGGACTGGTTAGCTCAGTGTCAGGATAATTTGACTGAGTGGGATATTGGGTCATGGTGCCGACGGCCTGATTTCCCAGTGTCCTGGTTTCATTGTGCTACTTACTGGTGACCTGCACAGCTACCCCCTTAAAGTTGCAGTCTGATGGGTTTGAGTTTGGGCCATTTTCTGAGATAAATAGATTAGATTGATCTATTTTACATCTGTTTGAAATAACTTTTATTTTAAATGGCGATATTTGAAGTGAACTCATGCCAAATTAATTGTGGCACATAGGCTTCAGCAGTAATAGGTTATTAAATTGGATTAGTATTCCCTTCTATGCAATAACACATACTTAAAGCTGCATAGTCCGATGAAATATCAAATTTTCAAAACCAAACCAATTATCTAGATTTGATTTGACATATCTAACTTAGATACTGATGCACTTATTAAGCATTTGTTTCTGCATAGAAGGCAATACTGAGTCAATTTAACAGAACCTGTTTCTGCAGAAGTCTATGGTGTCAGAGTTTTGGCAAGCTTGCCAAAACTAATTTTCCATGTTTGCACTCAAAATATCTCAAAAGTTTAACATTTAAAATAAAATTAACTTTGAACTAATGTATAGTAGATACTAGTGATCGATTTAACATATTTATCTCAGAAAAAAATAAGAAATTCAAAACCATCGGACTATGCAAATTTAATGTCAGTTGGATATGTAGAATCCAATATAGGCAAGTGTTTCGGTTTTAAAAATGTTATGCAGTTTTGACCTAGTTTTCACGGTGCCCAGGGCGGCCACACCTCGCCCTGCAGGGGTTGTTGGCCTGTCTCCAGTTGGCCACACCAGGGGGCGGCAGGGAAAGGCCTGCTAGCTTTACCCTTTGTAGTAGTACACAGGGTTCCTACCAGCCTGGAAAACTCTTGAAAACCCATCGAGAATAAATAATGTAGTCAAGTGCTTGAATACCCTTGAAAACCATCTCGCCGTTTGGAAAACCCTTGAAAATGATAATTTTATGTCAACTAAAATTTAAATGCCTCAGATATTTTTATCTTGCAATGTGAGAATCATATGGCGACAAGATACTATTACCTTAATAAGGTCCTGGAATTTAAGTAAAGTTGACCTGGAAAGTGCTTGAAAAACCTTTGAATTTTGACTTCCTACAAGTGTATGAACCCTGAGTACAAATATTGCGTAGACCTAGGTTGGCTTCTGCAGACAGACCGCTGTCTGTGTGTGTGTGTTCAGTGAGGGCACGTGTGCATTGATTCACTGGTGCACTGGTCCACTGGTCCCAGTTTGCACAGTGCGACGGTTCACCGTGTTTACATGGCTGGTGTCAGGGCACCACGTTCCAAGACCATACAGGATGCCTGAATGAGTTGAGCATCCGTCTCCCGTTTTGGTAGATCGTGGGGTTCGAACCCAAGTCGAGTCAAACCAGGGAATTTATTTTGTTTATTCTTGTCGCTTCCTAGCTAGGGGCTCGGCATTATTAGGACAGGGCAAGGACTGGTTGGCTCAGTCTCAGGATAGTGTAACTGAGTGGGATATCAGGTCATGGTGCTGGCGGCATGGTCTTCCAGTGGGGAAGCACTATAAAATCGACATGAGTGTGCACTGTCACAAGTCTGTACCTGTTCTGATATGACCTTACTTAGATGTTGTCAGGACGTAACACTCCAACAACCAATCAACCAACCACGTTCCAGCTCTGTTTTCTTAATTACGGCGCAACATGCCGAAAACAGCTATGTCAAGTGGACAGCCCCACTTGAACGATATATTCTTTGGTCATTGAATTTAAAGCCAAAAACATACCCCCCCCCCCCCCTCCACACACACACAAAAACCACAGCTAATTTCTTTTTAATGTTGAACCTGGAAAAGTTGTTTCAGTCTACTTGTGTGTGCCTACCTGTGTGACACTTTCCTTTGGGTGGGAAAAGCGGTCGGGGAAGCGTACATCCATATCAGCTGTAAGGAAGTGATATTACTTACTAAGGACGGGACAGGGGAAGGGAGGGCTGACATTGTAAATCTTGTTTCAAGTTTGGCAATGTGATGTATTGCACAGCGCAGACAGCGTTGTCGGTTTAGTCCAGCGAGTATACGTCTTTTCTGAATTATTGTCCGCTGATCTCCGAGGAAAGCCTCACAAGCTGTGACAAGGAGTATTTACATACCGGAGGTAGGGCTGTAGTCACTCTGTCATTTCCCTCACTAAAGGGTCAATACTTTAAGTTCACTGTTAACCCATAAACAAGGGTGCTGATGACCAAACTCGATGTGATTGTTTACATTTGTTTCTGGTGAAGTTGAACTAGAAAATATTCTACATTAGATGAAATACCACTATGTATGTATGTATGTGTGTGTGTGTGTGTGTGTGTGTCTGTGTGTGTGTGTATGTGATGGTGTGTATAATTGTGTGGTGTAATTATGTACATATATTATGAGTGTAATTATGTTGTGTGCAATTGTATACTTGTGTGTACTATTACTATGTATGTATCTACATACATATGTACTATGTATGAATGTGTGTATATATGTACGTGTGTATGTACTATTACTATGTATGTATGTACATATGTACTATGTACGGATGTGTATGTACGTGCGTATGTGTGTATGTATGTACATATGTTCTTTATACTGATGTGTGTGGATGTGTGTATGTATGTACTATACTATGTATGTATGTATGTATGTATGTATGTATGTATGTATGTATGTATGTATGTACATATGTACTATGTACAGATGTGTGTGTATACCAGCGGGCAGTGGGCTGTTCTACCCTCACACCTAATGCTGCCCAAGAGGCCTGTCCGAATGCTCGTTAGGCGCGCGCTAACTGGGGTGGCTGTGAAATGACCTATTAGGGCGGGGTGTCGGAATGACCGTGGTATATATATACATGTGTGCTGATGATCTCGTCCCCAAGGCCCAGAAGCCCTGGGCCAGGCGGTACCACGGGGCGCTGGCAGCACGCAAGCAGTACCACCGATCGTGTAAGGCCCTGCTCGCCGCCGAGCAGCAGGCGGAGCAGGCCGACTCGGGATCCACCGGCTCCTTCTCCTTCGTGAGTCCCGGCCTTGCAGCACCCACAGCGAGTGGCCCAAGTGCCCGCCCAAGTAGACTCCAGCAGCATGGCCAGTTCCGCTGCCTTTTCCTCCCAGCCTAACCGAAAACATGACTAAATTCTCATTTTCGACGGATTTCTGAGCTTATGCTTATTGATGACATTTTTTTTTCCGGAAATAAGATTTCCTTTTTTTGTTGTTGGTGATTCGCATCCCTTGGGTCACCAAATTGTCACCGATTGTTGGTACAGTAGTGCTTGTCTTCGGAGGACAACTCTGCATCCAGACCTGACATAGCGGGTGTCCTGTCATCACAGGGACAGTCAAATAAGGCAAAAGCAATTTGTACATTGAAAGATTGTTCGCACATGGTCCAAGGGTTCAACGATCACAGGGGTCGCTGAAGACTAGCATACTGTCGTAAATGGATGAATTAATCGAGTTCATTTGACAAACTACTTTCTTTTTTTTTGCATAATGAAAGAGCAATTTTTAAATTTGATTTTGTTTTCTTAAAGTAAACGATGAAAATGTGTTTACTTTTAAACCCTCAAAAAAATCAATCTAATCAAAGGAAATTTATATATTAAAAAAAAAGTTGACTACTTTGTATTTATTTGACAAAGGAGATAAAAGTGTTGGAGTTTATTTTGGCGGGTGCGAGCGGGAATGAGTGTGTGCGGAGGGCGCCTTTACTGCTCGGTGACCGTGTTCGCACCCCGCGTGGACTCTGCTTCTCGACCCCTCCCAGCGAGCCCCATTTACACGTACAGCTCGCCCCACGCCTCACGCCCCACTCAGTTATGTGCATGGCCTTAAATGCAAGGTATTCCATAAAAGAGTCCTCTGGTAGCAAATTGCTGCAGTATCCACTCTCTAGACCTGCAATATACATGTATTTCTGTACTAGATATAATGTATACTAGCATGAAAGAAGTTGGCCTCCTGCTGTGGGGCATTAATAGGATAGGACTAGGGCTGGTTAGCTCAGTGTCAGGATAATGTGACTGGGTGAGAAATCGGGTCATGGTGCTGGCGGCCTGATTTCCCAGTGGGGCAGCACTATAAAGTCACCATGAGTGTGGAATGCCACAAGTCGGTACCCCTCCTGATATGACCTTAGATGTTGCCAGGACGTAAAACTCCCAACAACCAACAAACCAACCAACCAACCAACCAACCAACTAACCAACCAACCAACCATCGTGCTGTGGCTTTACATTAACATAGGTACCATCTTCGATGGGTTAATGGGGAATCGATGAAATTGATCTTTGATGCCCTCTGTCCCCTCTCTCTCCCACTCCCCCTCCCAACCTATAGGATTTTGTGGTAATGATCTTTTCTGGTAATGTGTCGTTACCGTGCTGAAAAAACAACAGAACTGAAATTTCGGTTCCCATAACTTTTTGTTCCCATCACCTGTTTCACAAAACAACAATAAATCATGACCGATGGGTTCCCACGAGCCCTTGACATGGAACCCATAATGTGTTTCCCATAAAATTTGAAATCCTGTAGGTTGCATATACATTCCGCCAACTTCCTCCAATGGTGCGGTACTGGAGAGTGGATCTATTGAGAGCGGATACAGGGGGGTTAGAAGAATAAAAAGGGTGGGTGAAAGGGGTCCCTAATAGCTGCTCATACTCATGGTGTGTCTGTACCCGTAAATATGGTCCGCTGGGGTTTGTCGGCCTGTTCTCGATACTGACTGCCTGAAATGCATGTTTCCGAGTTGAATTTACAAGTTGAGAGTTGACTTCCGAACCCAGTTCTCCTACACTCCCCACTTTAAGAGATGGCTTCGTCGAAAGTACCCATGCGGGGTCTGCCCTGCGCCTGGACACCTGCCTGTCTGATATGAGGCCATGTCTGGTGTGCTCGGAACCAGCTGCTCTACTATATGATGAGTAACTCCCTAACGATTGCAGCTCTCCTAGTTAGAACCATGGTCGATGAATTGCATCTTGGTGACACATCCACAAGAGCAAGCTGATTGGCATGTTGATTATGTTGTCAGCAGGAATGATGTTTTCGTTTGAAAGAAGCTTTGTTTGAAGCGGCATGAAGTGCGTCCAGTTTGTGCAAGTGTTCTAAAACAGAAACCTGCTCTCCGCGTTCACTAAGCTCAGCAACTCCACTTAACAGTTTGTCAGCGAAGGACCCTGACTGGTCTCTGTGAGTCAGGTCAACAGTTACTGTGTTATATAACATTTAGCACTGCATCGCATTGTGTCAATTTCTCCGCATGCCGATAAGCAATTGTTTGAATAACCATTATTTTCTGTTCCACTTCTTCAGTTCATTTTGGCATTGAGTTTTGTGAGCCTACTAAGCTGTAAGCATTTAAATTTTGAAATCAATGATATATTACATTCAGATATGAAAATTGAGGTTTTGAAGAAGCAAAAAAGAAAAGCGATAATACATCCAGCATTATGAAACTCAAAAGCATGAGCAATTATGTTTGTAAAATGCATTTATTACACCATTCATGTATAGAAAGTTACTTTTAATCCATTTCATCCTGAAGCTTTTTTTATTAGCTTACTGCTGTCAAGCTTCAGCCAGTTCCTGAAGAAACTACAGAATCCCTTTTCAGCCTAAGACAATGTTATGGAAGCAGTTGAAATTCGTATAACGTCATTGATTTTAAACCAACTTTCAAATATGTGCATACTTGTAGAGAAGATAGAATATGCTTTGCACTAATGTAAATAACTTTCCAATGTCGTATTGATCAATTAGGATCAGAATAGTATCGCAGGTAAAAAGAGTGACTACATTTATATCGCGGATAAAATGGGGGAAAGGCCTTGTCATATATATTGGTCTGGTAACCTGTGATGTTGTCTTTTAGGCACAGAAACCATGGGCAAAGCGTTACTCAAAGGTGATGAAAGCCCGGAAAGACTACCATGCGGCCGTCAAGCAGGAGAAGACCGCAACAAACCAGGAAAATAATTCGAAAAACGACTCAGCTGTCTCCATGGACCAGGTACGCTAACATAGAATGTGGAGTAGAGACTGCAGACGCTAGTCTTATGTATGCTACTATAGAATGTGGAAGTTCCACATGGAATGTAAATTAGAGGCTCTGACGACTTCAGTACTAGATACGCTAACATAGATTGCAGGGGCTCTGCAGACTCCAATACTAGGTCCAGTAAGATAGAATGTGGAGGCTCTGCAAATTTCAGTACTAGATACGCTAACATAGATTGCACAGGCTCCACAGACTCCAATACTAGGTCCAGTAACAGAGTGTGGAGGCTCCGCAAACTCCAATACTACGACCATTAACATAGAATGTGGAGGCTCTGTGAACTCCAATACTAGGAGCATTAACATAGAATGTATAGGCTCTGCAAACTTCAGTACTAGATATGCTAACAGAGATTGCACAGGCTCCACAGAATCCAATACTAGGTCCAGTAACAGATGTGGAGGCTCCGCAAACTCAAATACTAGGACCATTAACAAAGGATGTGGAGGCTCCGCAAACTCAAATACCAGGACCATTAACAAAGAATGTGGAGGCTCTGTGATTTCTCCAATACTAGGACCATTAACATAGAATGTCTAGGCTCCGCAGACTCCAATATGAGGACCATTAACATAAAATGTAAGACACTGCAGACTCCAATAGTAGGTACACTAACATAGAATATAAAGCCGAGACTTTTTAGTCCCCCCCCCCCCCCACCCCAGAACCAGGTATGCAGACATAGATTGTATAGAAAAGACTCCTGACTCCTGTCTCCTGGGACAAGGTTCACTAACATAATTTAAACTAGAGACTGCATCCAAGTAGGCTAACACGGAATGCAAAAGACACTTGTATCACAGGATATTAAATTTAAAGTAATTGCAGACTTAAAGAATCAGTTAGCTATTATAGAATGTTGCAACATCACTCCAATCTCTCCGAAGCAAACACCCTAATATAGAATGTAACTTGGCAAGATTGCAGTCTCAACCTGGATCAAGTATGCTAATAGAGGTTCTGTGGGTTCTATGTAATAACGTACATTCAGCAGTCAGATGTGCTAACGGATATCGCTTTGCCCATGCCCTTTGCCACATGTGGTGTACCTAACAACAGGTACACCACATGTAACCTGGAGACTAGTTTCCTGACATTGATAGTTGACAATGGAATCGGGCACTGACAATGTGCACACATACATTGTATGTGTGCACATTGTGAGTGCAGCAAACAAGTTTCTATGATACAATATACCCAGAACACTTGTTTGCTGGCCCTAGTCAAATTGTTGGGTCAGGCTACTTCAAATTGGGTCATGCAGTTTTTCTCTTTGGAAATGGTTTTTGAAATAACACATTTCTCACTGTATATGTGGTTTCTACAGGTGAAAAAGTTGCAAGAAAGAGTTGAAAAGTGCCGAAGGGATGTGGAAGGTACAAAAGGAAAGTATGAAGAAGCACTAAACGAAATCAACTCCTATAACGCCAAGTATATGGAGGATATGACTGAGGTATGTATTGGATTTGACACTCAAATCCAAACCTTTTTTTTGAAGACACTGGGTTGTGTTTACAATGGAAAAGAGGTTCAAACCATACACTGGGATAACTTTGCACATACATTGTTTGTCTGTAAACACTGAGCTTAAAGGTGAATTCCTTAGAAGTAACTGGATATGATATCCACTTGTGCTGGGTACCTGGCCAATTTGCCATCCCGGGAAATGAGTGCGCTATTCATTCTTAAATATTAAAAATATAACTGGCAACATGAGTGGAACAAGAATCTAAATAAGTTGCCTGACTTCATCTCATTTGTAGAACAACTTGTCACAAAGTCATGCGAATTGATTGGCAGACAAAATGAGCTTCACACACTGGAATCATTGACTGGTCTTGGCTAACTCATACTTTCATACTACAGGAGGAACGACCCCCTCAAATGTGTTGCGTGTCAGCAGTTACTGACAGTTAAACACATTTTACTTGACCGTGTAGATTCTATGATATTACGGCAACATTTCTTTAATGTGAGGATCACTTTATAAAAAAACAAGAACACATTTTAGAATTCCTGAGGACAGCTGGACTGTATCACCTCTTGTAACTCTTGTTGCCTACGGCTTTTGACATAAATTTGACTGTCTTGACACATGGTAGGTTGAAGAAAAAAACAGACCAACAGAATAGATTGTGTTTTCACTATGAATATGGCCCTTTGCTGCCAACATGGCGTGAAATCATGACTCAATCAACCAATCAAGTTAAAATGGTTGAAATGGTGTGGATGGGCGTTGGGGGGGGGGGGGGTTGAGTTAGAAACATGTAATACCATGCCTAGGGCAAGACTTAAACTACCATTATTCGACAAGCGTCCAAACTAACAAAGCCTCCCTGATGTAATCAGTGTACTCTATGTAGACGCTGTCCACCTCCCTGTTGCCTATCGGAGTGAATGCAGACCTATGGTTTGGGCTCATAAACAATTATAGGTATAACGGGAAATGGCTCTTCAGCCTCTCATCATATGATTTGACAGAAGTTTATAAATAATACAGCCACGTTGTAAGTTATTTCACTCTAAATAGCTAATCATCCTAAGGTCAAAACAATGACACACCATAAGTCGCTTCAATCCAGGGGTCATTCCTTGTTTATTAGCCACCTATTGGAAGAGTGACCTAAGCACTGCGGCTGAACTAATCCACTGTAGGGATCCCAGTCTAGTGTGATGCCACCTGTCGGATCATTCAGACATGATATAGGGTAGTGCACAGGTGTTAACATTGTGTGACCAAAAGTAGGAATATTTTAACATTTTATTAGGAAGATAAGTTTTTTTAATCTATTTTTTTTTAGGTGAATGAGAGTGAAAATTGGGAGATTTGCACATGGACTCGTAATATCAGAAGAGAGTAGTCAAAATCGAAAGTCTTCCTACAAAATCAGAGCAGTCGGCATTTCTGGTAGGCCTACTAGGGCACTGGAGACTGCTACGATGTGGTAGTGGAGCTCTTTATGTGTAGGCTCCTACAATGTATAGTTGCTTGCTCTAACGAAGCTGACGTGTATTTGTTTCAGGTATTTAGCAAGTGTCAATCACAAGAAGAGAAGCGTCTGAGGTTCTTCAAGGAGATGTTGTTTGGTATCCACAAATGTCTTGACCTGTCCGTCAACCCAGCGTGAGTACAAGCTCTCAACTGTATGTGTGGAGACAGCCGCATCAGGAGTAGAGCAAATTTGCATAGTCCGATGATTTTGAGTTTCTGAGATAAATACAATAAGTTGATTGCTATAATCTACTTTAGTTTAGGTTAAAGTAACTTTTATTGTAAATGGCTAACTTTTGAGATATTTGAAGTGCAAACATGACAAATTTACTCTGACACCATAGACGTCTGCAGTAACATATTCTATTAAATCGCCCCAGTATGCCCTTCTGTGTGGTGACAAATGTTTAATAAATGCACCACTATCTAAGTTATATGTATAGAATCAAACCTTGATAATTGTTTTGGTTTTGATCGGACTATGTAGCTTTAGCCATTGGGCTGAATAGGCTTAAGCCGAGGGGCTCGGATAGGAGGAGGATGTGGGTTTAATTGAGTACCCGTGTGCTAGTTTATCCGCCAATGGCTGTATAGTGGAGTGGCATTTATTTCCTGGTCTACCACAATGGGAGTGGGACTCACAGAACTGATCAGGTAGCACTGCGTAATTTGGTACCCGTCCTGATATGACCGTACAAAATAGTACATTAATAATTGAGGTGACAGAGAACCTCCGTACAAAATAATACATTAATACTTGAAGTGACAGGGAACCTTAGTTTATGTATACTGGCATTATTCATTTTACGTTACATATTCCTAATTTACCGGGTGCGGTGGCCTAATCGGCAGAAGGTCGGGAGTTCGATTCTCGGTCGAGTCAAACTAATGACTTTAAAATTGATATTTGTCGCTTCCTAGCCTGGCGCTCGGCACTAATAGGATACAGCAAGGACTGGTTAGCTCAGTGTCAGGATAATGTGACTGAGTGGGATATCGGGTCATGGTTGGTGCCAGTGGCCTGATTTCCCAGTGGAGTAGCACTATAAAGTCGCCATGCGTGTGCACTGTCACAAGTCGGTACCCATCCTAATATAACTTTAGATGTTGCTATGACGTAAAAGAACCACCAACTATTCCAACTAACTTAACGTTCCATAATTTCTGTTTTCAGTTACGGTGAAATTTACGTCCAACTAAAGCAACAAATAGGGACGGCGGACGCGGCGAGGGACCTGAAGTACTGGTCCGAGAACCACGGCGTCGACATGGCCATGAACTGGCCGACATTTGAGGTAGGCAGGGCGGCCAGCCTCCATCTATTGGGCGTGTCGCTGCTGGCGTTTGTGGTCACCAGGTCGCGTTCATTTTAAACCTTAGCCTGCCCTCATATTCATGTTATGCAGTAGGCTGGGAATGTAAAAAAAAAAAAAAATTTTATTTAATTTAATTTTTTGTTTTCCTTCTACCAGAAATAACTTGTATATTACATCCAATGTCAAAACCGATATGTTACGGCTTGTGCTAAGTTGTCAGTTTTACATTTGCTTTGGGTACAGTGTAGCGGTTTTTTGTTGTTGTTTTGTTTTTAGAGACAATGTATTCCTCCTTTGTCCCACTTTGTCGAGTAAATATATATTTCTATTCATTTTGTGATGTTTATGTGTAGCCTGTAGAATTATGTCTTTAAAATGCTTAATTGGCGTAGCCATATCCGAGTAATAACTACATTTAGAGTTCAGACAACTACTGTTAAGAGTGTGGTTGTCTATTCTCGCGAATAAGATTGTGGAATATGAGAACATGTCAAGTGTAATGTAATTGGATTGAATTTTAAAATATCATTTTTATCTCCATTAAAGTTAAAATAAATTTAAAGAGCAACTTGCCTAGTGATGCTTTCGCACCACCTTCATTTATGCTATTTTTTCAAATGAAAATGAAGCTAACTTTGCACATTCCCGCTCTTTCTTTTTTGTGTGACATTTTGTCAATTTAGTGTAGATTCTTTTATTTTTTCATAGAAAAGAAGAATTCGCGCATTTAAAAACAAAATCTGTTGAAACATATGCAATGAGTGTGCCAGCCTGGTTTCATGTGGCCTAGTTTCCGTCGTGTAACAATACGTGCATCTGGTGTGGGTTTGACCAACTAAAGGCACGTGTGTTGATGATGCCTCCTGTTTGTCTTGTAGAAGGTAACTAATACTGAGCTGGATGTATGTAGTACAGTTTCGTCTCCGTTAGTTTTAGCATCTTTACATCTGCATTACACGGCACGGTTTGGATCCTCCTTCTCTTCATTCATTTATCAAAAGTATTGTTAGATGTTGTTAGCATGCTGTCAGATGTTAGTATTGCACCTACCACACCTGGCCATGTTCGATATTGATTTAAACCGGTTCAGCGCCTTCAGAGTGGTACACTTTACAAACTGCTACTGGAACATGCCGATGTTGACACGAAGAAAGGCTATGACTGAATTACCTGCTACCGGGCGCGGTGGCCGAATCAGTAGAGCGCGGGCCTCCCCTGTGGGAGATCGGGAGTTCGGTTCCCCGTCGAATCAAACGGATGACTTATAAAATTGATGCTTCTCGCTTCCTAGTCTGGTGTTCAGCATTAATAGGATAGGGCAAGGACTGGTTAGCTCAGTGTCAGGAAAATGTGACAGTGGGATATCAGGTCATGATGCTGGTGGCCTGGTCTCCCAGTGAGGCAGCACTATAAAGTCGCTATGAGTGCACACTGTCACAAGTTGGTAACAGTCCCGATATGACCTTAGATGTTGCCAGGATGTAAAACTCCGGCAACCAACCAATTACCTGTTCGGACGCAGTGTTTCTCGTGGTGGACAGTGCACATGTTACTTGTCAACGAAAGTGGCAAACAAACGTGTTTATTGCACCGTTACAGTATATTCTCAATCTGCAAGCTAGGCCGAGTTAACTTTTGCCTCCAGACTCAAATTTGTTCCCTTCCCTCAATTCACTCCCCAACACCAACGAAATGCTTATTTTTTCCAATCATCTTATTTTAATTTTGAAAAACTAAAACATATTTGTATCTATATTTTTTTTTTTACTTTTAAAGTGGATAGGATAGCTGAGGGAATAACAATTATGAAAGTTATTGTTATGAAAAATAGTATGTTTATAAATTGTGAAAGAGAATGTGAACATTTTGTGTTGTTAGATTCATTGTTTAGGCGGCTGGAATTTTAAGTCGTGGAAAATAAGAGTTTGTTACATTACTCCTTGCCCTATCCTAGTAATGCTGAGCGCCAGGCTACGTAGCGATATGTATCAATTTTTAAATCATTGGTTGGAGTCCGCCAGTGCGCGAATTTAGGGGGGGGGGGGGGGGGTCGAAACCCACAACCTGCCACATGGAAAGTGGATTCTCAATATTATTTAAGTGGGTTTGTATTTGTTGTCAGATTACGGTGTGTATGTTTGCAAAATGCTTCACACAATCACTGAATTGTTCAGGGATGAAAGATCTTTGCGATTTCACACATTTCCGACATTTTTTAGATTCATGGATTAACGTTCACAAAATGCTAATATATATATGACAGCAATTGGTTAGTCTGAATTACATTCTTATATGACTTTAGATTTTGCTAGAACATAAAATCCAAACAAAGAGTTTAGCATGGGTGATAATACAGTCACAGTAACGATAGTTGAAACCTGACTTCT
Source organism: Branchipolynoe longqiensis (assembly GCA_030323885.1). Classification (NCBI taxonomy): domain Eukaryota; kingdom Metazoa; phylum Annelida; class Polychaeta; order Phyllodocida; family Polynoidae; genus Branchipolynoe; species Branchipolynoe longqiensis. Next base: position 77,287,666 of record CM059193.1, read on the forward strand.
GGCATTTTCCATCGATTCCCTGACAGTACTAATCATATGGGGGGAAATCCAAATTTTCACGGAAATTCGCCATTGGTGTAATCAACATGGTGATAGGCGGCGCTAACGCCTCAGCTTGATTTCCCGCACGTTTTGCTGGAGACTACTTTTATCTCTGATTGTTCAATTGACAGCACTAACAACCCACACAGTGCCATTTTTGTTTGTTTTATCGCAAAATGTGGGCAATATTAAATCCATAACCCCACGACGACGCATTTAACGGGGATTTTGCACTTGTTGAAAACAAAAAGTGTTGGTGAGTAATCTGATGTGTGACGATGTAAAACCTGCAGGAGTACAGTGAACAGCTGACGGAAATCTCAAAAAAGAAACTGAACGATGCGAACCAGTCTACTGTGACCCTGAGGAAAATCCGTTACCATGAGGACTCTAGCGTAATGTCTACACTCTGTTGTATGCTTGACATCTGGACTAGAGGGAACTGTAGCACCACCTTACCACACCCTAACACCCACCCGAGGGCCTAATGGAACCTTACCTTAATACTCATTTGTGCTCTCCATATGGCAGCTTTGAATATTCATTTTGTTTTGCCTCACAAATATTCTTCCGATATTTGAATTTGGATTTGGATATAAATTTCTCTTCTTTTAATAAGTTATTCCTTTATATCAAAATTTTCAAAATATACGGTTGAATTTTGATGTGAATATCTTTTTGGGGTGGTCCCCCCCCCCCCCCCTTTTATACATTTTATTTGCTTTCTATATGTGGTGATTGGTGTGTTGTCTCTAAATTTGTTTTATACTAACACGTAGTATCGTAATGCAGATTCGCCATACCCCTTTCCCCATTATCCCATGTAGGGTATCACAGACACCCCCCCCCCCCCCCGGTAACAATGCATGCATACCAACTGTGGTGGTAGGCAACTTTCCCTCGTTAACTCAAGTACAACTCAGAATGCACAGGTGATCTTCGAGATTGTTGACTGTTGGCAATAAATATGCATTTAGTGGCAGCAGCCGGCATTTAGTGGCAGCAGCTAGCATTTAGTGGCAGCAGCTGGCATTTAGTGGCCATAGACAGCATTTAGTGGCAGCAGCCGGCATTTAGTGGCAGCAGCCAGCATTTAGTGCCAGCAGCCGGCATTTAGTGCCAGCGACCAGCATTTAGTGGCAGCAGCCAACATTTAGCGGCAGCAACCAAATTTAGCGGCAGCAGCCGACATTTAGTGGCAACAATACATTTAGTCACAGAAACACATTTAGTCACAGAAACCGACATCTAGTGGCAGCAGCCTTCATTTACTGGCAGCAGCCTTCATTTACTGGCAGCAGTCGACATTTACTGGCAGCAGTCGACATTTACTGGCAGCAGTCGACATTTACTGGCAGCAGTCGACATTTACTGGCAGCAGTCGACATTTACTGGCAGTAGCCAACATTTACTGGCCGCAGCCAACATCTAGTGGCAGCAGCCAACATTTAGTGACAGCAGATGACAGCCAACATTTAGTGTCAGTGGCCGTCATTTAGTGGCCGTAGACCTTACTGACAGTAGCCGACATTTAGTGGCCGTAGACCAAGTGTGCAAAACCTGAACAGACACCCTCTCGTTGCTCTATTTCTAGACCAAAAGTAAGGACTTTTGTTCCATATTTTGATGCATGTGTGATCCAATATGTTGCATGAAATTTGTGGAATTTTCTAATGACCTTTTTGAATGCCTTTTGTTATGATCGAACATTTTTGGATTTCATAAAGATTTGCCAACTAATCGGCCCAAAATCCCAGAGTTAGCACCTTTTGAGTAATTCTGGTTGGTTTCATTTTCAGCTAAAAGAAGGAAAATGTTCTCGTTTAAAAATCAAATAAGATGTCAGTGTCGGACTACACTGCATATTTTAAAACGAGGCGTATATTCATGGAAACCGAAAGTAGAAAGGAAGTCAGTTCAATGTGTTGTGGCAAAAATTCTAAAATTTTATTTGTATTTGATTCAGAGTGAAAACTTCAAAAGAAAGCTGTGTTAAAATTGTTGGAGGACTGTTGGTAAAGTGGTACCAGGTTATAGGGAAGGGGATGCACTGCACCAGTTGCCAACCTCGCCCCCTTTGGTGTACTCAGCAGGGGGGGGGGGGGGGGGGGGAGCACTCCCTAGACAGGTTGTATTTTTTTTTTCTGGAAATCAGAATGAACTACGTCCGGAGTGTAATTAAAAGAAAGCCACAATCCATATTCTGCATAGTTTCCTGCAAATTTCATTTTTTATTTAGATAATCTCAGATTAAAAAAAGAAAGCATATAGCGAGATTATTTAAAACATAATTTGTACAGCAACATTTTAACAAATTGAAGAAGGGAAAAGGGGATGAAGAAAATTGTGCAATATAACATTGTGTGGTTTGCAGCTGCTGTAGATAGACGCTATAATAATGCACACAAACCCCACTCACTCTACTTAAATAATTAAAAAACAGACAATGAGGTGGCGCCCTCTGCGAACAAACCGAAGAACTATAACGGAACGGAAGCAGACGTCATTCAGAGTTTGTATAAAGAACAGGCGAAATTTAACGTAGTCTTATCAAAAAACGTCTGCTTCCTGTCCGTCATAGTTCCTCGGTTCCTCGCAGGGGGCGCCACCACAGTGCCCTCATTTCTGAATTAAGTACCAATGTTGTAATCAACATGTAGCAATTCATATGCAGTAACCTCTCAGAAGTATGTGTGCCTGGACGTCGGTTTTAATCATTGACACTTCTTCTGTTCTTTGTTTCCTCTCTTTTATTGTAATCCGGGTTGTTGTAACACTATTAGTGCTGGGCTCGTACTCGTCTTTGAAAAAGTGCAAAGTCCAAGATTTTGAACAATTATAGTTTCAGGCTTGAGAATTTCCCGCCGATTGGCAGTTTCCCGACTTTTGGGCAATGACCCGTCTTTTTAGGTCTGACCTGTTCTCATCCCTGAGGTCTTTCATTCATTGATACAAATCTAAATTACTTTAAAAAAGTGTTATCATAACTTTTGTCTACAGTTAATGGGTTTCCCACATTTTATCATTAGTTATAAACTATTTTACCCGAGCTTATATGCTATGGACAGTATAAATACAGCCTCAATACATTTTTTTGTTTAAATTTGGTTTAAGACTGATACCTTCTGTCCTGCTGATGCCCCAAAACAACACAATTTAACAGTAAATTTGTTAGCTCATTGAAACTTGTTCAAAGTCTGGAATTTGAAATATTAAAATTAGTACGAGCCCTGTAACTGTAGCTGCTGTCCTAATGAAGTTTATAGCCAAGGTTCATATTTAATACCTGACAAGGAATATGCTTTCATTTGTTTTGCATTGTGCATTGTCAGACTGTTTAAAAGGGAGAGAATGGAGAAGTGAGAGACTTGTAGACTGGGGGTTTTTTTAGTCCACAGGTAGAATGGCTTGCGTTAGTTAATATATAGCTGAGCTGCAACCTGGGTATTTTGGTGGACAATGATTGATTGATTGATTGATTGTTGTTTAATGCCGTGTCGGCAGCAAAGGCCATATTCACGGCGATGGGTAAAATGGAAGCAGATCACGTGGTACCAACATAGCATTCCTATGTCGTTAGATAGTGCTAAATGATTTACCGTGTTGAACCAGAGCTATTTTATTTAGGACTGACATGTAATGTTCTATGTCATTGGCAATGTAGTTTATCCAGGTTGCACAGTATGTATTGTGCAATAATTAATGGTATGTTTTAAATAGTTATTGTGTTCATTTCGTCACAATGCAGTTAATTTGTCCGTGTTTAAAAAAAGGAAATGATCTTTCTATTTCTTTCTTTCTCTCTTTTTTTCTTTCTTTTTTTCTTTCTGTCTGTCTCTGTCTTTCTTTCTTTCTTTCTTTCTTTCGTTCTTTCTTTCTTTCTTTCTTTCTTTCTTTCTTTCTTTCTTTCTTTCTTTTGTGTGTTGGGGGGGCATGTATCTCATGTATATAGCCTCTCTCGATTGTATGTAGCTCTGGTAAGATCAATCTAAGCCTGGATGAGTTATGTGAACTAAACACCATTCTGTATCATAGATGTGAGCGTTCACTGTTTCTTTACACCTCCCCACAGGAATATGCACCCGAGCCACACACTATCTCCCGGAAGGAGAAGAAGGGTAACAACGACGCCATCATGCTGACGTCACTGAAGCAGAACGACACGCCCACACACGCTCCGGTCACGGCCCAACAGTCCTACTCCAACTACACGGCGACTGAGGAGCACACGCCCCCGCCGTCCGCCTCCTCGCAGGTCTCCCACAACAGGTGAGTAGAGCCTGCAGCCAGCCGCCCCCATCTGAGCCTCACTCGGCGAAAACAGTTGGGGAAGACAACCACCTTTCAGCCCCCATCGTGTCCATTTCGGGCTGCTTGGAGGTTTTTTTTTGCGCAAGACCCTTGGGTAGCCCCACCCACCCCCCGTCAACCCCATTGTATCCGTTTCTGGTTGCTTGGAGTGATTTTTGGGCAAAGCCCTTAGGGAGCCCCACCCACACACCCTCAGCCCCATTGTTCCCATTTCTTGCTGTTTGGAGGTTGTTTCTTTGCGCAAAACCCTTAGGGACCCTTCTCTCCCCCATCCTCCTCCCAACTATGTCCATTTCTGGAAGCTGAGAGGGCTTTTGCGAAGAACCTTTCCGGCCCCCCAATAATGTATACTTCTGACTTCTGGAAGGTTTTTGTGTAAAAAGGCCTATGTGGGCCTCTTTCCTCCCGCCCTCCTCCCAGCTATGTCCATTTCTAGCTGCTGGGGGGGGGGGGGCGGGGGTATTTGCGTAAGACCCTTCAGGGCCCCCAATCATGTCTACTTCTGGCTGCTGGTGCCGGAAGCTTTTTGCGCAAAACCCTTAGGGGCCCCTCTCCCCCCCCCCCTCTTCCCAGCTATGTCCATTTCTGACTGTTGGGATGGTTCTTGCCCAAAACCTTTAGGAGGCCCCAACACCCACCCACGCACCCATATCTATTTCTGGCTGTCGGGAGGTTCCTGCGGCGCGGGGAATCCCCTCCTGCGTTCCTTTGTGAGTTGTATTGAGCAGACGACTTTTGGCGATTTGTATTTCCACCAGAAGTGCTACTATAAGTTGACATAGGAATCCTCTCCGGGAATATGGCCTATGAAGAAACCACCAATCAATCAATCTAAATAGGAAGTAACTGTTTTAGAGCCTTTCATGTGGGTAGTGGATGGGGTGGGGGTGAGGGTGAGGATGGGGTGGGGGGGTCTCATAATTTTGTAAAGTTCAGCGTATACATTCAAACCATAATTGAAATGGGTATGGATATAGGGGGTATCTTTTAGAGAATCTAATTAGGGTTTGTGGTGGTTCGGAACGACATTGGTGTCACAGTAGGGTAAGATTGAAATTTCGATATCTAATTCTAAATTCAATTCCTGTGCATAGTAAGTGTCTAGTTGGGACTTAGTTATTCGACCTGCTGTTGAGCTTTGAATTGAACAGTCCTTTAATTTTTGTAATTAAATATATATATATATATAATAGGCAGCAATAAATATGAAAATAACTGCCTTAAAGCTGCATAGTCCGATGGAAAACATCAAATTTTCAAAACCAAAACAGTTATTGATTCTACAGATCTAACTTAGATACTGCTGCACTTATTAAACATTTGCCACCACACAGAAGGGAATTCCGAGGCAATCGAATAGAACCTCTTACGGCAGAAGCCTATGGGGTCAGTTTTGGCATGTATGCCAAAATTAAATTAGCATGGTTGCACTTCAAATATCTCAAAAGTTAGGCACATCAAATAAGTTACTTCAAGCTAAAGTAAGGTACATTATAACAATCAACCTGATAAAATGTCGGAAACTCAAAACCATCAGAATATGCAACTTTAAACTATCCATTATAGAACTGACTGCCTGAATCAACACCAATTTAAATTAATATTATTAAAATTAAGAACCCCACCCCCACCCCCCCAATGCTCCACACTACCTCCTCCTGAAATTATTTTCACTGTATCTGCCATGTTTTAATTCTTCCCCTTAAAGCACAAAAACCGCACCATGACCTATATCACTCCCTATGACGTCATCTTTTGCCAGCATTAATCCCCGAAGACAGGTCAACTGTATCGCTGTCTGCTATAACCTCCAACAGGAACACAACAGAAACGATGGCAACCAGAGCCTACAGAGTGCCAGCTCATGAAATATCCTGAATCGGGCCGGACCTATTGGCCACCTCTCACATTGTATACACGACTCAGTTTGTAACTTCAGCAGCAGTTAAATTTTGACTAATGCATAGCTACAAATAGGAACCCCACCCCAAGTCCCCCTCTACCTCCTGAAATTGTTATTTCACTGTAGCTGCCATGGTTTAATTCTTCCTCTTAAAGCACACATTTCAAAACAGCACTATGACACTATATCATTACCTATGACGTCATGTTTTGCCAGCATTAATCCCCGAAGACAGGTCAACTGTATCGCTGTCTGCTATAACCTCCAACAGGAACACAACAGAAACGATGGCAACCAGAGCCTACAGAGTGCCAGCTCATGAAATATCCTGAATCGGGCCGGACCTATTGGCCACCTCTCACATTGTATACACGACTCAGTTTGTAACTTCAGCAGCAGTTAAATTTTGACTAATGCATAGCTACAAATAGGAACCCCACCCCAAGTCCCCCTCTACCTCCTGAAATTGTTATTTCACTGTAGCTGCCATGGTTTAATTCTTCCTCTTAAAGCACACATTTCAAAACAGCACTATGACACTATATCATTACCTATGACGTCATGTTTTGCCAGCATTAATCCCCGAAGACAGGTCAACTGCGTCGCCATCTGGTTTAACCACCAACAGGAACACAACAGAAACGATGGCAACCAGAGCCTTACAGAGTGCCAGCTCATGAAATATCCTGATTCGGGCAGGACCTATCGGCCACCTCTCACAGTGTATACACGAGACTCAGTTTGTAACTTAAATTTTGACAATGCATAGCTACAAATAGGAACCCTCTGATATGTTTTGCTTTCTCGTATTTCTCACAAAACATTCCTTTCAAGCCGAAACGAGTCGAAAGATACCATCTGACGTTCCCGATTTGGTCTTTACACTGAACCAGAAATCTAGGAATTAACCGAGTTTGGTTTATGTCTCCCCTCCACACAAGCCAACCGGTGTAGACACATAAGTGACGTACCTGACTCTTGTGTACATATTCAATGTTTCTACTCGCCTTAAATCTGGCGGAACACCTACTTGTCTGTGAGTTTGTGGCTATTGCTCTGTTGGACTGGGAGTGGTTGAGTGTGGCGCACGCACCTTTCTCTGTGGGAATGCCTCTTTCAAGTAAAGCACTGTCTCCCTCTTAATGTGTTGTAAGTATGGTAGTCTGAGGCACCAAATCAGTCGTATTGTCCTTTCATGCCATACATTTTCTATTCATCTTGTTACCCCCTCCCCGGTTCTTTTAACTGTGTTCTTTCAAATCTCTTCCCACGCCCATCCATAAATTCCAGACTCTTCACGGCTTCATTCAGACTTTTAAAATATTATATTTGTTAGTAGAATGTTATAGACTTTAAAAAAAAAAGAATCGGTTAATATATGAGACAATCTGTATACGGATGTCATCGATTTGTTAAATTATTTTCAACCAGTTAGTATGAGAATATCTATAAGGACATTGGCTTTTGTTCGCCTTTTATGTTGTTCTTCTATTGAAGTGATTTGGTGCTCAGACATTCATTCTTTCTACAACTGTGGTTCCGAGAGAAAGCCTTGTCCCCTCTGAATGATGTTCAGGCCTGGTCTTAAAGCATGTGTGTTCGCACGCAGTATTCTCCACGCACTCAAAGGAACTCAGATGACATCTTTGCTGCTCTCTTGTATTAGGCTGGCATTGACAGGACATTGAGGATAATACTAGACTTCTGAAATGCTACTGAAGAGATCTTAAATTGTACCACAGATATGATAGATCTGCTGCACAAATGTGGAATGATACAGCAGGCACTTGAAGTTGTGCAACAGGCACTTGAAGTGGTACAATGGGCACTTGAAGTGGACGGATATGTAAAATGTACAATAGACATGACATTTAACCACAGAATGTGAAATGGTACAACATACGTGGAATGGTACAATGGGCATATGAAATGGTACCACAAAGATGTGAACTATTGACGTGAATACGGCTTTTGCTGCTGACACGGTGTAAAATACCAACGATCAATCAATTATATATGAACTAACACCATCAAAATCTTAAATGTACCACAAGGAAATAGTGTAGTACTACAACGTCCCCAACTCTGAAAGAAATTGGAAATAAAGAACACCGGAATAATACTGCCTGTATAATATTGTCGCCATACAGAATATGTCCGTATGAAATGCTACTGAACAGATATGAAATGGCATAACAAATCTGAAATGGTACTACAGTGATCTGATATGGTACAACACACGGCTAGCACAGCACTGCAAGTACCCAGAATATGATAGAAAGTTAGATAAAATAAAAACCATCAGATTGATAATTACCATGTACTATTGCTTCCAATACAGAACATGTATATGGTATTCTAAAGAGAAATAGTCAATAATCGAAGCCATTCTACTAATAAGTCATTATAGTTTGTAGAACATTTGCATTATTTCTACACACATATGCAGCTTTACACTGTTTTAATTAACGTGGAACATAATGCTCTCAAGTTTAGGAACACTTGCTTTATTTATCATCAGTAACTCATTCGCGCAATTAGTATTTGTACTATCAAATTAATGAGTTTGTTAGCGGTCTTTGATTTAACGGTAATAAGGCACTTTTGGACTAAGGAAAATACCCAGTACATACTACCTATGTTCAGGGATCCCATTTCTCAGCAAAATAACTGATTTCAGCAAAGACTGAGTTTCCAAATCATTGGGGGGGAAATCCTGTCTGCAAATTTTTTTAAGCTTTTAATTATTTGTTAGTCTTGAAGTCTTAAAACAGTTGAAATGTCAAGACCAAAATATGTCCAAGTAGGTGCCAGATTGCACCATTTTAATTATAGGTTTAAACAAATTTGGAACCCTCCTACTAGTCTTGTTTTTCAGGGATTTTTTTATATTTTTGTCGCTGGGACCCCTGTATGTTGGGTGTAGGTATTGGCTGTTCTTTGATTTGAATCTAAATTCCCTATATATCATGTCTATATATCAATCATTAAAAAAACGTAGTTTTCCCTCAATTGCTCACATTGCTTAAAGTTACACCTGTTCACCTTTGGTATGGACTTGACCAATTCGCCGTGTAAGTTTGGTAACAAATGAGTCCCTTCCTCCACAATAGTAACAGCCTGCCGGTTTCACCCCTTTTTGGTTTCCAGGCCGTCACCAATGCCATTGCGAAAGCAGGAGTCTTATGATCCTAGCCTGAACCCCTTTACCGACGACCCGGACAATGCTGAGTCCGACTCCGGTCGCGTGCCCAGTCCTAGCCAATCAAAAGCGAGCTCTCGCGTGTCGGACAGTAGTCAGTCCCGGACGTCAGTCAACAGTCAGTCGTCCCGAAAGTCCCAGAGTAGCATGGACTGGACCAATCCATTTGCGGACGACATGGACGACGGCGACGATGAGGTGATGATGCCACCTCGGCTGGCCGTTGACAGTCTGGCTGTGACCGATAACGAGAGATATAGCGGCCCCATGCTGAACGTGGCGACAGAGGAGCGCCGGACTAGCCTCACTATCCACGCGGTCAGGGCCGGGGTGCCCGTGTACCACCCGCCGCGCGCCAAGAGCAACTCTGAGAGCGACCAATCAGAGAGCTCGGCACAGCTCAGCTCGCCGTCCTACGACACGGCGCCCGCCACGCCGGAGCGGAAGCGGGTTCGGCACCGGAAGGGCCAGGCGCCATGCGCGCCGGGCCCGGCGGGGGCAGAGTAATATACCGCTTCTTGTACTTAGCACGGTGTGCCACTGCTGCATTGCGCTAGAGCATATAATTATAGGCATGGACGTGAACAATAACCATAATGTTCCCGACAGCTAAAATATACGTTTAAAAGATCCTTTTTGCCAAGGTCTTATCATTTACTGACTCTATTAAAAAAAAAAATGTAGTCTGCCTATTGTAATATATTTTAAATGGATTGTTTATTTACAATTTTAAAAAGAAACAATTAAGTAATACAAAAAAACTTTTAAAAAAGAAATCAAATCATCAACCCCCACCAACACACCAGAAGGCGTTGCAATTTTTGTGGACATCTCAAGAAGAGAAAATGAGAAAGGAAATGCACCGAGACAAAGGTGAAGATTTGAGTCTTTTTGTTAAATGTGCTATATACCTTCTTAGTTCAGACTCGTGATGAAAGGATTTGGTCGCTCTCTCGGCATATGAGTCATTTCATCCGTGCAGTGTCGGTGTGAGTGTGTGTGGCGTTTCAATAGGCATACTACATTGTACATAACAAGTGGTAAGGACCTGTAGCAGACTAGGGTCTACCATCGCTTCCATTGAAACCCGTGGTTCGCCTCACCGTGCGTGTACTACATTCACCTTGACCTTCCAGCTGCCATGCATGCCAACAGCCAACATCCGAATCTGCAGGAGACTCTCACCTCACCTCTTCTCTTTGTGCAAAGTCTTGCCACCAGATTTGTTCAATAGGTGCTTTCAAATTGGATCTCTCCCCTCAGTATTTTGTTTCTCTTTCAAAGAGTTAAGTGCCTCAAGTTAGTTTTAAGTTTTTTGTTGTTTGCCGATTCGCTAATGGTAGTATCCGAACTAGGCAATTACTGTCGATAGCTGGTGCTTTAAATTATACAAAGATATTGTTAAGTCTTCAGACTTGTTTAGGTCCTGTGCTGTAGCGTGAGATTAGGTGTGTGGGAGTGGGGAGTGTTTGAGGGATGTGGCTTGGACACCTGTGACTGACAGAGTAAAGACAACTCAGAATCTTGGCCTAACAAGAAGCCTCACTCCTATGGGTAAAAACAACAAACAAATATTTTAATATTGTTTAGTTTTTTTTGCTTTTAATTGACCAATTCTAAACAATTTAGTTTTATTTAGTTGTTACATTCATTGATTGATAATTGAGGTGAAATTTCGATCACAGACAATCGGTCTTCCTCATTCCACCACTCCTTGCCCTATCCTAGTGATGCTGAAAGCCAGGGTAGATGGCAACAAGCTTAAATTTTGTATGTCATTGGTTTGACTCGGCAGGGGTTCGAACTTGGGGTTTGAACTCCTCGACCTGCTACATGGGAAGCGGGCGCTTAACTCAATCAGTTATTACTTAGTGAAAATGTAAGGAAAAAAGCCATTGAAAAATGTACAGTCTCCTATTTATTATTTGCTGGATGTAGAGAGGGCAGGCTTGGGGGTGGGGATGATCTTCTAAACTGTTTCTAGCACATTTTCACACATCATAAAAACTCCCTTGAAATTTAATAAGCTTAAGGACTGAATCTATTATCAACATTTTCAAAGTTAGTAATGTCGGGAAATGATACAAACATATGACGTTACAATATACCGACTTCACAACTAACATCCTGGGCGGGGTGGGGGAAGTGGGTCAGGGAAATATCATGTCCTTTAAAATAACACGACTGTTCAGTGTTTTATTGTTACTATTAAATCTCCCTCAGTACAAAGGCCCAATGACTTATCAAATTCATACTTGTCGCTACCTAGCCTAGCGCTTGGCATTAATAGGATAGGATAAGGACTGGTTTGCACAGTATCAGGATAATGTGATTGTGTGTGGGATATCGGGTCATTGTGCTGGTGGCCTGGTCTCCCCGTGGGGCAGCACTATAAAGACACCATGAGTGTGCATTGTCACAAGTCGGTACCCGTCCTGATATGACCTTAGATGTTGCTAGACGTAAAATAACAAACAAACAAACAATACAAAGGCTATCTAAATTACTTGTCTTTAGCGGACAACTCTGCATCCAGATCAATGTTGTCCTGACACGGCAGGTGTCTTGTCATTGGAGGGAGAGTCAAGTGGCACAAAAATAGTTTGTACATTGAAAAGTTGTTGACACGTGGTGGGGTTTGCCGATCCCAGAGATCGCTGAAGACAGGTACCACTGTACATCCAATACTAATTTGGGTTTACTTCAGTTGTATTGACTGGTTGAGATCCTTTATTTTATATATATATTATATATATATATATATATGTATATAAATAACAATGATTGACTACAATTACAAAGTTAGCCATTTCTCTTTGGGGTTTTGCCTCTAAGGATGTTTATGGTAGCCAGATCGTATCCCCAGCTGCCGTTACCGACAGGCAGCATGCCTTGGACGCGCAGTTTCAAACACTGGGACGGTGTCAAGGCGCGGACCTACCACAAGTCAAATAGGTCCAGAACCATGCTCACTCCGCTGTTGCATTCTTCTCTTCTGGAGTTAGTAGTTCTGTTGAGAAATTACCACTCTGGTCTCCTATTCAAGTTTCTTCCTCTTGGAGTTTGAGATGTTCGCTTTTTAAGTTATGAATTCAAACAAGTTAAAAATGCATGTTTCTCTGCGTTGTTGTTTCATTTTTTTTTGCATGTGTTGAGTTAAATGTCAATGGCATGGATTAAATGTAATTATCCACCAGGTAGATGTTCCACATTGGTTAAAAGGCAGTTGAGATCTAACCCCCGTAGACGGCTTGTAATGTGACCCTTGTTCTCGTTAGGGATCTGTGGATGTAATTGTATATTCTACATTTAGTTGTAACTCTGTATGGCTGTGAGTGATGTAGTGGAGAGTTAACTGGAGTTGCAAATACCTGCTCTCTTTGACATCAAACACGCTTTACATTAGCATCATCACTTCTTTAAATATTAAACAAAATCTACTCGTGATTTGAGTGCTAAGTGTCACAAAGCGGGGCCCATCCAAAGAGTTGGCACTTTCCTTGCAGAACTGTTTGTCGATGCGAATTGATGGCAGGCCGCCTGTTTTATGCACCTATGCACTTCACCCCGTGTCTGTGAAATAACCATTCGGGGCTGGGACTCACTGTTGTCGATTCATGTGTCGTGTTCTAATGAGGCGCACCCCGATTTCCCTTTTCTCTCAACCAGGAAGAGTGGTGCATATGATCCAGGTCTAAATCCCTTCGGCGACGATGAGCCGGAAGATGTCGGAAAGGATAACCCCTCGTCAAAGCGCAGTTCCAAGTACACATGCTTTCTGCTTTTAGCTGCCGAGCGTGCTGTCCGGTGGTGTTGCCTGCGATGTCGCTTGCGGTGTCGCTCGCAGCACCGTACGGGCGGCAAGTAACGGTCATGCAATTGCCACTCTTCTTATAACTTTACCACCACCACCACTACCACAACCACCACGACGAGCCAGGCAGTCCTCTGTGGGACATTACACCACACTCAGACCTAAACCCAGCAGGCATCACAACCGCATGTACCAGCATGGGGGCGGCAGAGTGCAGCAATAATGTGCTCCTAGACACCCTGCATGGCCTTCGCCCAGCTTCCAATGCATTGCTGTTTCCGGTTCCGTTGATTATTGTTCCAGTTTACTCAACCACCACACCCCCTCCACCTCCCCTTCCACCACCCCTCCACCATCGCTCATCATTGTACAGTCAGAATTACCACACGCAACCATCAAGCAATTGAATTCACCCTAAGCGATTCACCACATCAATGCTACAACACTTTATGTTGTATAGTCATCCTAGGCTAGACAACTATGCTATCAATTTTTGTTGTCATAGCCATCTTCATTGCTTGTCACCTTTACATCATAATTTTCTCCACTAAAGTCATGTAATTGTACACTTAGCGCCAGATAGATTTTGTAGCTGTTAAATTCAGGATATTGCATATTTAGAGACAAAACGCTTCCAAGTGGTGTTTCTAAATGTACAATTGAGCAACCATGCCATGTCATGTTCATACATAGAATGCATGCGTAGTTGTAAGCCTAAGACAAGTATGGATGTACACTGCAAGTTTGATGCCTTTTTATTTTCCTTTTTTGGACTACTGTCCTTTCATTTCAGCCTGTTCACCTTCTGTGTAAAATCTCTAACGTAGGTTAATATAGTTGTGCAAATATCATTACCCTTGGACTGACCTAAATTCTTTTCTTTTTTAAATAGTTTCTTTTTAATGAAGGTTTCCAGATCATGAGTTCGATATATAAATACTGATTTTGATGTATATACTGCTCTGCATATCTTGAGATGGGTGTTTGCATAATGAGATTTCGAACCGATCCTGATAAAGCATCACCAGTTAACATTTCTTGGTACCTTAGTAATGCCTTCTCCCTGTAACCTCTCTGTGCTTTCAATGTTGCATGTTTTGTTGTGTAAGTAGTTTTTAACTACTTGTCCTTAAGTGAATGTTTAGTGAATGTTACCCAAGTTACAATCTCCCTTCAATTGTTATCTGTAGTGTTGAAATGTAGCCACCACCCCCACCCCCACGCCACCGCCACCGCCACCTTTCTTCTCCACTGATTTTATTCCCAGTGAGAAAATAGGATAACTAAACCCTTTGTAGTAAAACATAATATACAGTTTGAACAAACTCACACCACATATCGTTTATGTAAACACAGAACTGCAATAATAAGATGGTGCTTGAATTTTAATAATTTTTCTTGTGTTGCAGTGTCTTTAGTGGGAGTACTTAGTCTATTGGCTTGACTGCCTGTGGTTAATTCTGAATTGGTGTAGTGTCATGTTTGTGGAGGGTATGCACTGACGTCACGCTAAACGGAAGTGTGGCCATTGTGGAGATACAACACAATAACAAACCCAACCTGATCAATGCATTGTCAATGGCAGTGAGCAATCTTCATACAGAAAACGTGAAATATCTCTAAAACCACCACCTAGAAACAAATCGCTTGGTACACATATAGAAAATATGTTTACCAAAAAGATTATATTAAATTGGTAAGGTTAGGGTTCTAGATCAATGCATTGTCAATGGTCGTGAGCAATCTTCATACAGAAAAAGTGAAATAGCTCTAAAACCACACCACCTAGAAACAAATCGCCTGGTACACACTTAGAAAACATATTCAACGAATAGATTATATTAAATTTATAAGGTTAGCGTTCTGGATTTCTATTAATTTTGAATGAAATAGACATTTTGCACTTCGCGTACCAGCAAACTCTGGGTTGTTTACTGGTTGATATCGCCACAATGGCCGCGCATCTGGTTGATAACGTCACGTGAATACCCTATATACATCCAGTCTCAGGTTGGCGGATCACAATAATGGTATATGGTTCAGTCCAGATATCCTTCATTAAAATATTAAAGTTCCTTATTCATGAAAATATTAAATATGATATTCCACCATAATACAAGAAAACACAGAACAAGGTTTTGGGAATTAGCTAACAGTAACTCATATCATAAACCCCCCCACACACACCCCCCCCAAAAAAACCCACAAAAAAAGCAACAATGTGTAGCATACAAATAACATAACCGATCGCCCTTCCCACAAAAATAAAACTTATTTCTCTGGGATGCCTACAGGATCAGGTTTGATAGAAAATGATGTGTGTTGTCAGCCGCTATGTCGTGGTTCCCCCATTCCCCCTGATCAAGCGATAAATTAAGAATGCCTTAACCCCACACCAATTCTCACTTTGCCCCTAATGGTTAGCACACTGCTCCTCTGCGTAGTGGGCGCTATGATGATGATAGTGATGATGGTGGTGCTGATGATACCACGCGTCTTAGCCTGTGTGCAGGTGAGTGATGTGAGCCTGTCGCTTGGTTACAGTAATGGATCTGCCCTGGATGAGTGGACGGATGATGCAGGATCTGGGATGGAGGAGGTGATGCGTGTTCCAGTGCGTGCGCTTTACGATTACAGTGGGCAGGAGGAAGATGAGCTCTCCTTCAAGAGTGGTAGGCAGTTACCAAGTATTTGTTATCATTTGAAGGGTTTTTGTGTGTGTGGCTTTTTTTGTGTGGATTTTTTGTGTTTTGTGTCTGGCTTTTTTGGTATTTTAAAAAAAAGGTATTTTTCTGTATGTATCTATTAGTATTCAGGAGCTGCTGATTCTATGAGTGATAAGGAGTGTAAAAGTTCCCATCGTTTTGCTATGTGTAACAACGCATAGTAAGGCTATACTGATTTTTGTCTAATTTTTATTGGATGCAAGATTTCGCTGATTTCTGAAATTTTCCGTGAAAGAGTGGGCAGCCCCTCATATACGTAGTACTGCCGGGGAATCATAGACCGATGACCGACAGTGAGGTTTCCACTTTTTTGGTCAGAGGTTACTTTCATTCCAAATTTTTGTGGGAGGTCTGGGTGAGAGGTCTTGTGTATGTCGACTAAAGAGAACGGCCCATTGTTACTTACAGGTGACATCTTGGTGGGAGGGTGAGAGATTACGGGGTGAAAGGTTACATTGAGAGGTTTGTGTGGGAGGTCTTGTGCATGTGGAGTAAAGAGAACTGCCCATTGTTACTTACAGGTGACATCTTCACCAAGTTGAAGAACGAGGATGACCAGGGCTGGTGTGTCGGTGAGAAGGACGGCGCCGTGGGGCTCTACCCCCGGGACTACGTGGAGGTGATCTAATTAGCGCACTGAGACGCCGCACCTGTGTGACGTCATGCCGATGGGGACGTTGGCTGTTATTGACCCGTAGTGACACGACATTTAGCTGGACTGGACACAGGAAGGAGCAACTGATGGGCTGAATGTATCATTAATGTTAATATTAACCATGTCATTCTCATTGCAGAGTGGCTTAATATTGTAGAGACATCTACGACAATTGCTTAGGATTCGCTGACTACTTAACTGAACGCCCGGTAATGGAACCATAGGAGAGTGTATCAAGTTGTGCAAAAAGCGATCATGAGCTGCATAAGGAGTAGAGCACCCAGGTCGGGTAGGGGGTTCTGTGTACTGGTGTCCTGGCCTGCAGGCTGTTAGTGTTATGTGGACACCCATTGGGTCATGTCCTAGTGGTGTTTGTGTACTGGTACCCTGACCCACAGGCTGCACTGCCCTAATGGTGTTTGTGTACTGGTACCCTGACCTGCAGCCTGCACTGTGAGCACCCAGTGGGGTATGCCTTGGTGTGGGTCTGTGCCTGCAGGCTGCACTATGAGCACAATAACTGCTATAGTACACTACATGGTCCAGGTGAAGGCTATTCCTCCAAACCTCCCATTCAACACGCATTCAAATAGGCGACATAGGGTGGGTCTAACCAGTGTCTGGTGCCTGCTGGACGAGTGGGAACAGTGTGGTGGCTGGCGCTGTCTGGACGAGTGGGAGCAGTGTGATGCCTGGTGTGGGCTGGACGATGGGGAGCAGTGTGGTGGCTGGACGAATGGTAGCAGTGTGGTGGCAGGTGCCGGCTGGACGAGTGGGAGCTGTCTGGTGGGTGCTGTGAGAATCTCTCAAGTCAGTCAGCTCAGGCAGCACCTTCAGCAGTCCGTCCGGTGGTACACTCGACACCTTCTCACTCCCTGCCTGTGTACCTGCCTCTTTCCGCCCTCTCTCCTCACACACACACACACACACCACATACACACACACACCACATACACACTATTCTACATACCACGCTACACTCAACACCTTACTCCCTGCCTGTGTACATGCCTCTTTCGACCCTCTCCCCTCACACACACCACACGCACACTATTCTACATACCACGCAACAGACTACACCTTACTCCCTGCCTCTTTCCACCACGCGTGCGCGCGCGCACGCACGCACACACGCACGCACGCACACACACACACACACACACGCGCCCATCCAGTCTGCCCTAACCCCCGGGTTGTGCTTGGAGCAAAGATACATAGCCATCGTTCACAGCCCAACATTCGTACCGACGAAACGTCTGCCTGTGTTATTATAATAATGCTGATGATAATAGTAATAATAATAATTATAAAATGACAATAAAATAACAATATACGGCTGCAGAGTTTGAGCTTTTGCAGTCAGGAGTAGTAAAGTGCTCTACTTACTACCAGATACATTCAAAGAATACTTGACAAAATGGAAACATTGTTCCTCCTAGTTTAAAGTAAATGTATGTAGACTAGTGTAAACCCAGTTCATCATCACTAACCCCATTTGTAAACAAAAACAACCAACATATAATACACCAAGTGAAACACGGGAAGCGCTGGTTGTCACAGAAGACCACTGCCCCGCGTGTGGCGTGTGCCGTGTGGCCCGCTGCTGCATGCCCCACCGCGATGGGGTCTAACTGTCGTTTTGACCAAAGGACACATGCTTGGCATATTAGACATATCACTGATAAGTTTGTGCACACGCCCTGACGCCTGCTTGCCACTGCTGTGCGCGCTGAGGAGCCTGCGCCGCCCGCCGTCTCGGCGCGCTGCTCAACGGGCCGAGGCCACGTGATGACTGACCGGTGTTCTGCCAGTGGCTGACCTTGGACCATTCTCAGATGGATTTTGTCTTCTTTAAAAAAAAAAAAAGAACTAAAAAAGTTTTTAAGTTATTTTTGTGTGTGTGTGTGGTCGAGCTGGGTGGGCTGGTAAAAAAAAGTCCCAATGCCATGTTTGCAATCCGAAATTCTGATGAGCGCGGTTTTTGTCTGGTAGCTGGGTCGCCGAGCAGCTTGCTTGATATATGCGGTCCTTTTGAACAAATGTGTACATACATTTTGTAGGGTTAGTAGTGCCCATGCTGATTCAGAGGGGGGGAGGGGGGGGGGGGGCTTAAGGGCACCGGACATGTGTACTCTGGTTCCCGCTGTCTGCGTCTCCTTTCCTGAGCAGCCATTGGTCAGTCCTGTGATTTTGATTTGTGCGTCCATGGTGACGGGGGGTCTCGCATGCTTGTGGCAAGCCAGGTCATGATCCATCCTCCACTGAGTTTATCAGTGGCAATTTAATTAGTGGCAAGATTAAAGGGTTTCACTATGGATAAGATAGGGGGTGGGTGGGGGTGTATCTTTTAGATGATTGTTGTCAGGGTGCAGTTCTGTCCACAAACCGATTGTTGTTACTCATGATTACTAATGTTATCATCACATGAGGGTCATAATGTTTATTGACTGTACAAAGTAATTGTAAATACTACTGTAGACAGCCTGAGCGACAGGCATCCCGGGTAGTAAATGGAATACGGCTTTGCATCACTGACAGACCAGGCACTGCTGACTGTGAGCCATGTGTACAGCGCCAGGTGTATCACTGACGTATGATGGCAGAATGGCGCGCAGCTTGGTGTTGGCTTCGACATGTGCGAATAAGCCACGTTCCATTCGGCGTCGAGAGGACTGGTAGATGTGTCTGGTGAGATAAGTTGATATTATTGCATACGGACAGGTATTTCAAAAGTAGTATGCTCGTTATGGGACACGTTCCAAGCACGCCCCCAAATGGCGCAGGTTTTATGGCATATGTGTAATGAGGTCTGTCTGTAGTGGTCATATGAGAGCCATATGACCAACTGGTGCTTTGTCCTGAGTAGTTCACATTTGCTCCAGATGGGGAAAGCGGTGGTGTGCTGCTCAGTGAACTTGATGTTGCCCTAGGGGTGGACAGTTTGGATTGTGGAAGTGTGTCCTGTATATAACTTGTTCTACTACTAAATATTGATATAACAATGATATAATAAATATTTCTATTCCGGAAAAATAGCATATATATATATATATATTGAAAAGTATTGTATCACAAAGCGACACGTATATACACAAAACAAACACGAAATTGTATTTTCACTGTATATACGTGTATACATTTTTCTTTCTTTTCTGACGTGACTTTACTTTGATTTGTAGCAGGCATAGTTGTTTTGAATTAGTGAAATTTGAGGCATATTCGTATGGTTGTTATGACAACTAAGCCGGGTGTGGCTGTAATTGAACCAAAGCATGGAGCTCCTTCCTCGCACTGATGACTGGGGTGTTGTGCCATGTGGGCGACTTGCGGTCAGGCTAACTAACAGAAGCAGTCCCTGAGTGCACTCTGAATGTAAGCAGAGAGCGTGTATATAAACAGATGAGAGAGACAACTCCCGCGAAAAACGGTAACACAGGCTACAGTGGCGTTCCTGGCGGTTAGTGTTGAACAAGCCATGAGTTTGCCGGTACGCTCAATGCAAAACATTTGTTTTTATTCAAAATTAATAGAAATCCAGAAGCCTAACCTTATCAATTTAATATAATGTTTTTGGTAAACATGTTTTCTATGTGTATTCCAATCAGTTTGTTTCTAGGTGTTGCGGTTTTAGAGATATTTAACGTTTTCTGTATGAAGATTGCTCACTGCCATTGACAATGCATTGAGTTTGCAGTACGTGCAGAGAAAAACGTTTATTTTATTCAAAATTAGTAGAAATCCAGAGCCCTAACCATATCAATTTAATATAATCTTGTTGGTAAACATGTTTTCTATGTGTATTCCAATCAGTTTGTTTCTAGGTGGTGTAGTTTTAGAGATATTTCACTTTTTCTGGATGAAGATTGCACACACCCATTGACAATGCCTTGAGTTTGACAGCTGGGTCATGTACTGTTCAACAACCACCACTTGGAGCGCCACAGTCGGCAGCTGTTACAGGGTCTAGTATGGGAGTTGTCTCTCTCATCTGTTTATATACACGCTCTCTGATGTAAGGCTAAATGGCGCATTCCTTACACGCATAATGCGTAATGTGAATGTGACAAAAAATTGAAACGCCTTGAAACCTATGAGCTACATTCCTTACACGCGGAATGCGAATGCGAATGTGAATGCATTTTCCCGATCGGTCCATGTAGCGATCGGTGCGTTATGCGTCAAGCTGGGTGTGAATAGAAACCTTAGTCTGATGTGTCCATTACTTTAACACTAGGAGAGGCGACTGAGCATTACGGAACAGTCACGCACAAGGCTTCTGAGTGGAAACATGGTAGTGGTGGTGGTGGGAGTTCGGGATGGGTTTGGGTTGGTAAAAATGCTACCAGAGCCACAAAAATATGAATACTTATCTATAATTTGGTTATAATAAAGGTAGGAACCCCCATGTGACGTCCAAATAGTTACATAGATATAAATGCAATATTTGGTCATATACAGAGCAGTATGGAGAATAATTGTTTATTTTTATTTTTTAAATATAGCCAGTCGTGTGCCACATAACGCATAACGTGTGTAAGGAATGATGGCATTCGCATAACGCGTGTAAGGAATGCCTGCTTAATGAAAGTTGACGAATCTCGAATTAACTATAATTATAAAGCAGGCTTTATATCTTCCAGTGAGGAACAAAATAGAGGCCTATTTATGGATATATCTGCAGATGCACACAGATATATCTATAGATACACAGCGTTAGAAAATATGGCATATCTGCTTGTCCGAGCCAAGTGAGAGTACGCGTGGACAAGCAGAATATGCCTTGAGCTTTTCAGTTTGACAAGTAAACAATTTTGGCTGAAGAACTGTATTTTGCGATTTTGTTTGCTTTCCATTATGATCTTTAAATGCAGGACAAGTAAAATTCACACAAGACTTGCCCTATGGACAATTGACTTTTTTTTCTTTTCTATCACTTATATATATTTGTATGTATCGATGTAGAAATGTATGTAGTTTTATATATTATGTACATCAGATATATATATCTATATATAATATGTAAAAAAAAAACCACAAAATAACGTTAAGAGAAGAAAAGTGGTGTTATAGTGGAGAGGACTTATCTAGGGCGGCCTTGTCATCAAGGTGTGATGAGCATTGCTCTGATGTGGGGAGTGATGACTAGGGACTAGGGACGGTATGAGGCAGCCGGCTAGCTAACAAGCCAGTCGGCTGGATGGTCAGAACATATCAAAGCCTACCTGGTGTGCTCCCAATCAGAGTACAGCTGCTGTTCAGTGGTACCGGTACTGGTACCAGTGGTTTACTATCACCGGGCTGGTACATGCGCAGAGGCTGGCGGGATATTTTCGGAGATGATATGTATATAATACCAAACTGTGGTTAGGTTTTGGGGTTGTTCTGATCACTACCGCTCTGTTAATCGGCGCTGCCAACACGCATCATCGTACCCCACTGATGCTTAGCCCATGTATGGGTTGTTAATAGCATAGGTTTTCTTTTGCCTACCGTACACATTTCATATTAATTTTGATGGTTTTTACTAACTTTGGTCACTTCGACCAAAGTGGCATCCATTTTGAGTCAGGTAACTGCGAGTGTTATTAACTCCGCCACTAGATAGCGCCACTGATATGGTTTACTGCATAATGGTACAGATGGATTCCACCAGATGGTGGCACTATATTGAAACGGGACTGTGCATGAGTCCAGAATATAGCAGAGAATGTAAATATATACACAGACTCTGAATATAGACTGTGAATATATATATAATGACAGTTCAACACAATATTTGTCCAAGGATTGATGTGGAGCCCAGCTTTAACCCGTTCACAGCACAGGTTAAAGTTAGTATATATATATATATATATATGAAGCCCACTGTATATTCAGAGTGTCAAACTTAACTGAGAAGCACGGATATCACCTTGTAGAGCAACAACCCTCTCTGTACAGGTTGGAGGGTACCTGTTTGTTGCTCATTCTTCGTCAACAATGTCTGTTTTCCTACTTTTTGTTTTTATCATTTCTTTTTTTAAATCTTTCTCATTTTCTCTAGCACAAAAAAAGAGCTATTGTTACATTTCGAAAATGGAAACTAGAAATAGAAGACGGCCTTGTTGCTGTATGTGATTGAGGTAACCTTGAAGCTAGTTGCCGACTGAGGGGCTCATTATTTATTAGGTACAGGTACCGATTGTTGAAGAGAGGATTTATTTTGAAACGGCCATCATGATGCTGGTCGAATTCGGCATCCACGAAAGCGGCCATGTTTAGCTAGGTCTAGGTTTTTTTGTGTTTTTTTTTTTTTTAGGAGGAGGTTCGCTCCTAAAATCGCCATGTTAGTTGGCCTCTTCTACCACTTTACTGTCTTAACCACATTGCTGCATTAGCCTGTCATTTTATGTAGGTCATTTGTCCATCTTTTGATTCGCTCTCCTGTTAAGGATATTACATGAAATTGATTTCAATTATTAAAGTTAGCAAACTTGAAACCTTACTGTTGCATATATGTTGAAGTGGTTAGGTACCATTGGTGGTACTCTTTTCACGGGATAGATAAGGAGCAATAGGCAATAAAATGTGCATTCGTATGTATAATCATAACAAGATTACAATAAGATCACATTCAATAAAATAACAATCATTGCCCTAAGTCGTTATGTTATGTTTTTAATTGTTTTCTTCCTTGAGCTAAGATTGTCGGAGGTGCAATAATGTGTCTAGTATTTGACAAAATGGTACTATTTGCCCAGTATTTTACATATAATTGAGTACCTTAACTGGACGCGGTGGCCTAATTGGTAGAGCGCAGGCTTCCCGTGTGGATGGTCGGGAGTTCGAAATCCCACCTGAGTCAAACCAATAACTTATCAAATTGATACGTGTCTCTACCTAGCCTGGCCCTCGGGATTAAATAGGATAGGACGAGACTGGTTTGTACAGTATCAGGATAATGTGACTGAGATATTGAGTCATGCATGGTGGCGGCGGTGGCAGCCTGGTCTCTCAGCACTATAAAGTTGCCATGAGTGTGCACTGTCAAAAGTCGGTACCTGACCTTAGATGTTGCTCGGATGTAAAACACAAACAACCTTATGAACTAATCCGACAGAGGGTGCTGTGGTACAGTGCGAGTCATTTATTGGAGCTCGGGGTATAAGATAGCCCATGCTGGATTATACCCTGGGGTATAATTTGGCCTAGACCAGACGCCGTGTTCACACGGGCGGTGTAAATCGATTCGTAGAAATCGACTTGTATAGTTTGTGTTACATTTCGCGTGTGAATGCGCGGCTGAGTCGGATTAGGGCTGAATCGATTCGTGTGATCCGCATATTGTAAACCACTTGTAGAGGTAGTGTACGTGAATCGATTTCTGTGAACCGATTTATTTTGCCCGTGTGAACGCACTGAGACGGATTAAGGATGTCACATGCATGCGCAGTCGAGACCTTAGTTTGTTGACTTTCCGGTCGATCAAAAGCGCATATTATATAATTTGGTCTATGAACCAGATAGAGGTGCACAGATGTTTTTTTCATAATTTATTTATAGGTTTTTACTGCCCAGCAGAAGTTTTTACGGTTCCAAAACAATATGATTGAGTCTATACATATCTAGGTCAAACCCACACTCTCTCGTGCCGACATTGACTAACCGAAACTGGCACTTGTTAGTATGGACTTGCTCATGCGCAGATATCCACTTCCGCCGTAAACCGACCCAAGCACTGCCCGTGTGAACGTGAAACACTTTCAAACTAAATCGATTCATATGATTCGCCTTGTCTAAATCGCTTTACATTTTCCCTGTGTGAACATGGCTTTAGACTCTTTCAATGCCCAGAGTTTCTTTCCATCATAATTTAAAAAATAATATGTTACTGCAACACAGAAGATCCATCCATGACAGTAGGGGGGCGACCAATGCATAGAATATTTTGTATATTTTCAATTTGATTTCCACATTGCATCAGTAACCTAGTACAACATGAATATGAAAGCACATTGAGAGAATGTTTCTTTTTCAGCTTTATTGTAACGGTTTGAAATATTTAAACTTTTTCTTCATTTACCTATTAAAATATTTAATATCAAATGCACATATATGATTGGATAAAGGAGAATATCTAGCTTAACACTGAGTTGTAAAATAAAACAATGACGTCACATGCAATGCGCACTTCAGATTTCCAGAGTGGTAATGTTGCCGCAAAACAGACCAAGGTGATATTTGTGTGTCAAATTGAATTCATTCACGAAGAAAAACTCGCATGAATGCACTTCAGGACAGGTCAGTAATGGATTGATTATATATTTTCTTTATTCATTCCTCCGTTGTGAAAACTGAAGGGATTATTTTAATGTCCATATTATGCAGTTCCCCCCCCCCCCCCACAATTGCTTCAAACTTTGATACCCCCCCCCCCCCCCTCACCCTACCCAAACAAAAATCCCCCATGGATGAAAACCTGTAGGCCGACAACCAGGTTTTGAACTTCTACACCAGCTCTGACAGAAATTATCCTCAACATATCTATGACCTGGATCCTGCCAACCATGATGATGTGAATGCAAAGTCTCTGATTCGCCAAACAACAAAGCCATTTCATGCTGACAGTGGAACTCTCTTCTATGGCGACAAGTTTTTTTTGGTCGAAACTCCTGTGCCCAACATTCTGAAGGCATGTCGTGATAATCCAGCTGCAGATTACTTTCGTGGATATAAAACTTGCGTAAAATTAGTTCTTCATGCCACTCCAGTAATATTGTGATGTAGGCCTACAAGAATATGTGATGACATGTCTGTAGTGTTTTGTCATTAATCCCAAAGTCACCAAGGAAGCTCCATCACAGCCTCGCACCTGTAGGCCCCTACCTGCCAAACTCTAAAGTTTGGGTAGGATTGACATCGAGCTTCTTTAAGAAATTACAAGTGGTAATAAGTAAATTGTCGCTATAATTGACCACTTACTTTGCAATGGCATTTGAAAGATTATAATTATGTATCGTACTGGATAAGGTTATGTGTGAAATAAAATTAAAAACTGAATAATGTCCCCTTGAATATTTTGCGTGTCTGAGTGTGACATCAGCAGGCCACGTTCAGGGTCCGTCTCAGAGGCGCCTCAGCGACGTCTCGGCGATGCTTTTTGGCCCATTTGCATTCAGGGTGCGTCTCGGCGACATCTCGGCGATGCCTCCCTTTTCAATCAGGAGAAAAAAAGCGCCTCGAAAATGGCCGCCGTGTCCAGTGGTTTCAGCCAATCACAGCGCAGCTTTTCCATTGCAAATGGCCACCGCCTATGGGGGCGGCCATTTTCAAGACAACAAACTGCCTTTGCCGTTCAGACTAGCATGACGTCAGGCCCGTCGCCGAGGCGCCTCTGAGACGGAGCCTGAACGTGGCCCAGGAGAGTGGGTTGGTGGTGGAAATTGTCTAACATTCCACTGGGAGGACACACTCCGGTTGGTTCAGGATACTAGGACATTATATCATGGTGTCTGTAGCATGGTCTCTCAATGCAGCATTCCTTAACTGCAGTTCGAAGAGCAAAGTAGACCAGACAAAGTGTGATCTTTCCTACAGTTCATCAGGAAAGTGTTGCATGTTTAATTTGTAGGAATGCATAACCCTCTTTGAAATTATAAACATAGACAATTCTACTTCTACATTCAAAACCGATTCAGAAAATGACACATCAGGCACGAATTAACCCAGGAGCATAATGGTGCATGTTGTAGTTCTGAAATGAATGCTGATGCGCAGGACAGTGCAGGGAGAGTGTCTGACCATATTATAGTATCAGATTTTTTTAGTATTTGGATTGATGACCATTTTAGAAGATTGAAGTTATATAATTTTATTTTTATTTTTAAAGTTGTAATAAACTTTGATACAGGCTTTTATAGCCTAGCAAGTTGGTATTGATTAAGAATAGGTACACATACATGCATACATATAGGCTACAGTTGAGTAACTTAGTTTGCTACTAAATAAACACTTATATGATGGCTCATTCTGGTGCAGCCTAGAGCCACAATGTGATCAATAGGGTTTGCTGTGGAGTTTGTTGTTAATTGCATGAATAGCCAGTTCAAGACAGAACAGTGCAACTGCTAGAGCCAACACTCCCAGCATAATGTAGAAGAACCCATGCAGGTCAAGCAAACTGATAGATTGGTGTGATGTCACATATTGTGCAGGAGGCCCGCATACGCTGCGCGTGATGATGTCCGGCCGGCTCCCGACGGCCTCCGCATCCGGATCTCGTCCTCCAAGACCATCCGGACCCTGGCGCAGGCGGTCTCGCTCTTCGTCCCCGCGCTCATCGGATCGCTCATGTGCCCCATGGGATAGGGCAGTCGCCTTGGTGCCTGCCCTGGGCGACACCCCGGCCTTCCTCGCCCGTGCCGGCATGCCACTAACCGCCCATGTCACCCCCTTGCTTAGAGCTGCCCTCGAGGCCGCCGGCTTCCCAGAGCCCACCAGGTACACTCTCCATGGCCTCTGCAGGGGCACTGCCCAGGCCTGCTCCTCCACGGGTGGTGGACCTTTCCGCCATAATGGCCCAGGAGACCTGGGAGTCTGACGCAGTGTACGCATATGTCCCCAGGGTCGTGCCCACGGACGCCCCGAGAGCCTTGGCATTGCGCTTTGGGTCGGCTACTGGGCCTACCTCCTCGGGCTCCCAGGTCCTCCCTCTACCATCAGCTGACATTGACCAGGAGATATTCATAGGGAAAACATGTAAATTTTGGTATATACCCGAAGGCTGGACATCATAAGCTTATATGACTAGCAGCAATGACATATTCCATTAAATTGACTTAGTATTCAGTCCATGTGGCAATAAACCTTTTATAAATGTACTAATATCTAACTTGGATATGTAGGATCAAATGTAGGCAGGAACTTTGGATGTTATCTGACATGAGAAGCTCATAGTTATATAATAGGATTGGTGTTTACCAATAATTAAAACATTTCATTCTATCTGATATATAACATTGCAATAGTATTTGAAAAAAAGAATTTGTAGTATATTTATATCAGCTTTGACCAACGTAATTACATGGTTGGACTATTTTACTGTCCTGTGCTATGATGGTCCTACCAGTAATCTTGCAACTTACGTGAAGTTCATTTGAGAAGCTAGTGTGCTTAGTATGTTCATCCATACTTGATTGTATTGTATTTTTCTATGCTTCTTAAGCATCAATTCTCGTTTATCTACCTGGTGAGAAGAAAAGAAAGTGATTAGCTCTTATACTAATGGAACTTTATCGGTAATGCAGATGAATTTAAAATCACAACATAATTATTATACAATATAATCACTTCTAAGATGGCATTAGTATAAATTAATTGATTAAAACGATCTACAATGCTGCTATGCATTAAAGTCTTAGACCCAGCTGCTGCCGTATCAAATCCTGTATGCAGAGATTCAGAAGTAGTACACAGACCACGTCTCTATTTACAGTGATGGCTCCAAAGATCAAGGCAGGGTAGATGTTGCAGCAGTCTCCTAAGACAAAGAATATGGAACTTGCATGTTAAAACAAAACAGCTCAATTTTCACTGCAGAAGCCCAAGCACTTTTTCTTGCATTGGAGTGCATCAATGTTTCCATCCTAACCAATCTTATTGTTTACAATGATTCATTTTTTATCTTTCCTGCCTGTTGCTGGCCTCAAAACAGCCAACTCTTTCGGAAAACGATCATAGGAAAATAAACTCCCCACAATTTGTGCTGGGTGGCGGGTCATACGGGCACCACAGGAAGCAAGCTTGCTCTCAACTGTGACACTGCACCATGTTGGATACCCCATTCTGATATAAGACCAGTCATTTTGCTCATATCAAGTCTATAGAACCACATGTGCAGGGGCAGATGTGTGGGGCAACCACCATATTCATGCAGGGGTAAGTGGAGGGGGGGGGGGGGGAGGAGGAGGGAAGGACAGGGGGGTGGGAAGGGGCAGGGCCAGGGGAACCAAGTATGGTGCTGTCACATTACGACGCTTCTCAGTATGTGATTTTTGTGTGCAATGTCGGGATACGTCAGGAAGCGTTACGCGCGCGTTGGTATTCGTTAATCTACGGCGATGGTCGGCAGCATGTGTCAGGGGATCGGCAAAGTTTTGTGCTTGCGCAAAACTTTGGACGACTGACAATGCGTGACAACGTGCGGGTGCCAATACTATAGTGACGTCAGAAGGACGTTGACATCGCTGGAATAACGTTATGCGGATGCTAGGCACACGCTTGCGTGAGGGTCGTTCCCACACGTTGCGGGAAATGGTTGCTTTTTGTTGTTTTATGTCCTACCAACATCTAAGGTCATATCAGGACAACGCGCCAAACTTTTACCACAACGTCAGCCGCACGCTAGCAATACGTTGCGCTGATGCCGAAAAGTTTGACCTATCTCGACCATTAAAAGTGATTTTGCACGTCGGCGGCATGCCGCCGAGAAGCGTTGTAATGTGACAGCACCATTAGCCACTGCTGCATTGTCGACACATGGCTTACCTACTTTTTTCTGTTTAAGGGAGAACTTCCAACCTACTCAATATATTGGGTGTTAGAGGACACTGACACTCAAGCACATTTGCTTAAACTGTTTTGAATTCATGTTCATGCACCAAGTATTTTACAATGTAAGCAGCATACTTTTTTTTTTTTACAAATGTAAAACAAGAAATGGTAGGCTTCATAAAGACAGAATGATGTCCAGTTCATATAACTTAATGACATAGAGTGACGGAATTAAACCACAGAATCTTTTGTTTGGATTATGTTTTTCTTTGGCTACAATTTGTATGATTGTGATATGACATTGTGAGCTTTGACATATCATTCAACACATAATTGATTTAAGCTTTTATATTTGCTGTAAAGGCAATCATTGAATAACATTGAATTAATGTTTCGCACTTCTCACCATAAATAGGGCTGTTGCTGCGAAGATCACTTAAAACACACAAAAAGCAATCAATCAATAATGGCCATTTTCTAATTTGGAATTCACCTTTTTCTATTGTTAATAGCGATTGGTGTCCTTACATCAGTTCCAAACCCCATTACACCTCAAAGTTGATCAATTCTATGGCTTATAATGAATAAAATAGACAGAAACCATATCGTCTTAGGCCATGTATCTAGGCGTAACGATGCGTGCACATTATTCATCGGTCATTTAGTAGATACAACTGATATAATTATAAGGTCAAGCTTTCCCTTTTAGCCTGCAAACATTGATTTGTGTTTGATATTGCTAAGCACACACTACAAACTGTGGAAGTAGAAATGAAGCACCAAACTTTGTGGAGTTTTCCAGGATATATGGAAAGAGTCCAAATGTATAGCAGAACAAAATATCTTCTGCAGAAGAAAGTGTATTAGCTGAATGGCTAAGCGATGTTCTTGCTGGTAAAATCGTATGAAGAAAATTGTTGTTAAACCCATGTTTTCTATACATTAACACATGTGGATTGACAGGTGGGAAGATACTGCAATGTTCGAAGAATTCTTTTTATTGAGAGACAGATGGCGATGAATCAGATAACAAAAAAACAAGATTCATTTGGGACTACCAAATAAAGAAAATTTATATTTGTGTCTAAAGGGATGATGCCCATTAGTAACCCTGCTCTAGATGGGTAAACACACATGTAGGTCTCCTGTGGCATGAGCAGAATCAATAGAGGCAAAAAGAACAGCAACAATAATGGTAGGAAGTAAGGGACAATAATATTGGCAGCCATATTGGTTAACTGTTTACTTTGTCACTGGTCGGGTTTGTCTATTGACATCTTCAACATTAAAACAATTCCCATTTCTAAAATGGAAACTGAAACCAGCTCTCTGACATTATCATGGGTGTAACCACTAGATTACATAAAGGATGAGGCTATTCAGAGATCTGCTTTGCTCTGCAAATTAGCGGAAGAATGAGTATTATTCGCAGAGCTGCTCTGCTCTGTGAAATAAATTGTGCTATGTTTGAGAAAAACTAATGCACAAGTAAAATAAATGTGGATTGTAAAGTCTACTAGGTGATGAACATGAAATGTGTCACATTTTTAAGAAGTGTTGAACTTTGTAATGGAAGTAACAACCGCATAACGGGAGTAATGATCCAAATGATGCCATTTTTATCAAATAAAGTTTATTTACCATTCCGAATTATTTTCAAATAGCTGTCAGTAAAATAATTATATATATTTATATAAATTATGGGATAGTTCTATTAATGTGACATTTTATATCCGTCACCTATGAAACGTTACACATTGAATTAACTTGTGTATTAGTTTTTCTCAAACATAGCACTCATAATTAATTTAACTTTGATCTTGTTGCAGCTCTGAGAATTACAGTATTGGTGGGTATAATTCACAGAGCAGCTCTGCGAATAGCCAGTCTGTTTCATAAATTGCATCATCCACGCTTTACTTGGGCATTACCGGGTGGGTGATTGCAATCTCTTTCTGTGTGTATTTGCTTGCACAAATGCTGGGATGGAGAAGGAATGTGCAATCTATCTTTATAATTGACATACCGTACATGTCCCAATAGATGCACACTACCCAATAGAAGCACAACCCCCATTTCAAGATTGAAAGCTTGCACAAATTTACTCATATTCAGACTGAATGCACATAAAATAAGACATATTCAGACTGAATGTACATAAAATAAGACAATCCCACTTCATTTCAGAGGCCTGACCTAAACAAATCTATGAAATTCTTTAACTTTGAATAGACGCGCGTCCATGTGTCTGCACTCACACATCCATGTGTCTGCACTCGCGCAGTGCGCGTCTATTGGGGCATATACAGTAATATACTATCATCAAACATAATGTTTTCATGACACTAATATTTTATTGTATTTATTATGGTGACCATTGCAAAACCTTCTCACAAATTAAAAATGCAAGTATTGTACTACAAAGCTTTCGATATTTTAATAACAGCATTTTTAAAAGAAAAAAAAGCCTGTTGTTATAACACTTCAACTTAGAAATGTACTTTAATGTTTTTAATGAGTTTAATCTGTTTAAATATTTCTGAATAAAGACCTCCCAACAATCGGTAGAGTGCAGGCTTCACATACGGAAGGACGGGAGTTCGGTTCCCTGTCGAGCCAAACCAATGACATAAAAATTTATACTTGTCGCTTCCTAGCCAGGCGCTCGACATTATTAGGACAGGGCAAGGACTGGTGTGCTCAGTGTCAGGATAATGTGACTGAGTGGGATACCAGGTCATGGTGCCGGCGGCCTGGTTTCCCAGTGGGACAACACTATAAAGTCACCATGAGTGCGCACTGTCACAAGTCGGTACCCATCATGATACGACCTTAGATGTTGCTAGGATGTAAAACAACAACAAACAAACAGATACTTGTCACTTCCTAGCCTGGTGCCTGGCATTAATAGGATAGGGCAAGGACTGGTTAGCTCAGTGTCAGGATAATGTGACTGACTAGGATATTGGCTCATGATGGTGCTGGTGGCCTGATTTCTCAGTGGGGAAGCACTATAAATTCGCCATGACTGTGCACTATCACAAGTTGGTACCTGTCCTGATATGGTCATAGATGTTGCCAGGACATAAAACTCCAACAACTAACCAACCATATCCCAACTGAGTTAAAAAAAATAAAAATCAAGTAACCTCTGATTATTATTGTCATTGTCATCATCATAGTCATTATTATCAATATTTATAGATATCACCTTTATCATCATCATCATCATCATAATTTCACAGATATCTTGTCCCGAGGAATCCTAAGTGACACATAGATGCAGCCAGGACCTGACACTGTAATGTGTGGAGTGGGTGCATGATTAATCACCCTCCTACCAGGTCGACAGAACTTGCGCCCGAGTGTCATCTCTGAAGTGTGTGTGCTGAAACCCCAATGGTCAAGAAAGAATAGGTTGTCCCCAGCCATGACCTGCACACTCACAGAGGTCAGATCAGAGAAGCCTTCATTTATCCACAATGTATTCCACACGTCATCTTCCGGCCGGTACACATCAAATGACAGGTCTCCATCCTCATCAGCAGTTGACAGCAAAATCTGCTGGCTGTATACAAAGGTCCTCGCCTTCTTTAAGTTACTGAAATTTGAGACAGCAGCCATGGTGATTTCTGTCCAGGAATCTATGTCTGGGTCATAGGTGTAACACAAGATGGGTGAGTCTGCAATTTGAATACCAAATATCCATATTTCATCATTGAAAGAACAGGCTGAGAAGTTAAGGAACTGTGGACTAATATAACCTTGGTGTTTCCAGCAGTTCCTGAAAAAGCTATATCTGAGGATTTCTCTTGTCTCGTCATGTTTGTGATGTGTGAACACAATTAAATCTCCTTTAAAAGTCACCACTCCCGTGATGCACTTGTATGCAGATACATTACACCCAGCTAGTCTGGACCATGTGAATTGTCTTGGGTCAAATATAAACACGGTTAGGTTTTGTTGCTGAAGAAAATGAGGCGCATGAACAAAGAGCACGACAGCAAAACCATTTACCTCTAAACAATAGGAATCGTATATCTCCTCGTACTCTTCAATATCGGGCCTGGGGAATACAGGTAAGCACAGCCATTCTTCCTTTTGGGAATCTTCGAGTGGTGTGTGGTGTGGGCTCAAAATCCAGGCTTTTGGTGCCTGCCACGAAAGCATCTCTGTCATGAGAATAGACTGTCGATTCCGCACTCGGGTGTTCTTGGAGCGAATCATGATGCGTTCATTTATGGATTTCTTCTGGTATTCTCGGGCATCTGCTATGAGCTTCTGACAGGCTGGGTTAGTCATTAGGAAAGGGGCATCTCGAATGACCGCATCAAGTTCTGCATGTGACAGGAGGGAAAAGCGAACTACTTCCATGACTTGCTCCACATAGATCATTCGCTGGGCCTCGTCAAACCTCAGCCATTCTAACACTGCTGTTAACACTGTCATCTCCATGTCAACCTCTACAACATCTTCCCCTTCGATCTCACCATCAATGAAATAGAGAAAGTCACTGAGCCGAAGGCGACAATGGTGCTTACAGTGCAAGACTTGCTGGAAGTTCTTTTTGATGAAATCACAGGCGACATTCTCCAAGTTTTCCAGGTTGTGCATCTGCGAGATGTTGATGACATCGACACAGTTGTCGATGTCAATGTAGTGTTCCATGAAGCGGGCGCAGAACCTCACTGCCGATAGCACCTGGAACTGGTCTGCCACAAACAACACATCCATTACATCAGCTGGTTTAAAACGCAGCTGTCCCGTGTAGATATACGTGAGGAGATGGCGCAAGCCTACAGCAGAAACCCCTTTAAGTTCAACATGGTTAGTGCTAGTAGCCTCTGTCCATCCTCCACTGAACATGGCCATGAAAAAAGGGCTCACTGCTCCAAGCACCACGCGATGCACAGGGAACTCAACGTTATCTGCTATCAGTGTGATGTCAGCAAGGCTTCCAGACTTCCACATCTCTTGCAGACCACCCCATATGATCTCCTTAATTCCCAGGTCATATGGAGTGTCTTCATACTCTAAGTGGGAACTGAAAGAAGGGGGATAAAAGAAGATTATGATAGACGGTCAGCATGTCAACTCAGAATCTAGAACAGTTCAAGCTATATGTTTAACCACTCAAACAATCGAATCATCAGGATTTCTTACTTCAAACAGTACCTTAAGTCATAAATGAATTCCGATTCCGCACTTTGCTAGAAAATATGATTCCGATTCAAATTTCTTTTCAAGAAAACAAGATTCTGATTCCAAATCCGAATCCACTGTTTAAAACGAATATCATTCCAGTTTTTGGGCATGTGATTCCAATTATAAGTATATTATACATTTATTTGTTTGTTATTGTTTTATGTCCTAGCAACATCTAAGGTCATATCCTTAGATGTTGCTAGGACGTAAAACAACAACAAACAATCAGGACGGGTACTGACTTGTGACAGTGCGCACTAATGGTGACTTTTATAGTGCTCTCCCACTGGGAAACCAAGCAGCTGGCACCATGACCTGGTATCCCACTCAGTCACATTATCCTGACACTGAGCACACCAGTCCTTGCCATGTCCTAATAATGCCGAACACCTGGCGAGGAAGCGACAAGACTATGCAGTCACATATTATAATGATTACTATTTCTTATCAATTGATACCGATAACGATATGTTATATACAATTATTCATTTTTATAATTTGTTTCACAAAATGACAGAAATAACAGTGTAAATAATGTACATGAATTTGAATTGAAAAATTTGAATTGACCCCATGTATGTTAAATATATATATGAGATAATGCGACTAGGCAGGTATATGATATTTATATTTAAAAAATAATGAGATGTTCATAATGCTACATGTACTTTGGTATAATAATACATTACAGTGGAATCATGATTCATGTGATTGATTCTATGATACAATTCTAACAACTCTGAAAATGAGACTCCAATTCCAATCCGACTCCACCCATAATAAAAAAACCGATTCTCTTTCGATTCTAGTTCCACATATTTTCCTATGATTCCGATTCGATTCCAAATCCAATTCCGGAATCGCCCCATGTCTGACTTCTCAATTTACATGCATTCTTTGATCAAAACACACATACACACACAAAACATACGTGTATATATATATCGTCCAGTAGCTACATTAGTAGCCACGCGAATGCCAAAAGAAAAAAGGATGCCGAAACGAACAATCAGGTCAAGAGGTCACCCTCGCTCCAGTGACAAAAGTATTCGTCACAACCCCTAAAGGAACACGACCCGCGGGATCGCCGGAAGTACGCCCTCCAACAGCAAGTCGAATGGCTGCCACCAACAACGGACAAGCCAACTGACGTATCCGACCAACGGACTCCGAGCCACGTGGCGCACGTAATGGCCGCCACAGCGACAGCCCGAGACGGCATCGACGCAGTAGGAGCCGCTCACACACTAGGACGTCCACACGATCACCAGACAGACGGAGCCATTACGATCGCCATGAGGACAGCTTCCGAACCAGCAGGAGGAATAATCGGAAAAGGTCCCCATCCCCATCCTACACCGATTCCGAGTCGGACCATAGGGAATCAATCGAGGACCTATTCAAGGACAAAGGATCGCGCTCAAACAAAAGAGGTAGGATCTCATTAATGCCACACACCTTTGTAATCCGAGGGGACAGGAAAGGCAAGGTGGGCCTTGGCGAAAGTATGTGCATGGAGTACTTTAGTGCGTAGTTCCGTATGTGCAAAGATCCAAGCGTGCCCAGGTCATGGATAGAGCCATTACACGAACACCAGGAGCAACTCAGTACAATGGCACTGGACTGGGACTGGGACATGCGCATACTCTGGTCCGAACGTGTTTTTAGCATGATAGACGATAGGCACCTGCCACGTGGTTGGGGCGATATATATGCAATCAAAGACGTACAACGGGACGCCCAGGCAGTCGGCACATGCCTGGCGACTAAAAAGAAGAAAACAACGGACTACTACAAACGCCCAGAAGATTACGGAGGATACGATTACGGTAACCGCACCGAGTTCTCCATGGCCACAGACGGCCGTGCCTGCCATCAATGGAACTGGGGCAACGACTGCGGCCACTCATCAACACACGGTACATTACCCAACCGTTACTGCCACGTCTGTTTACGGTGCGCAAATAAATACCGAAAAGTGAACCCGGACCGTGAGAACGAATGTAACAACAAAAAACGAGCTCTCGAGAAGAAGCAAACAGCCGAATCAGAATCATCAAGCATCACCGACGCAGCACGGTCGGGTTTTCAGTAAATCGGCCGGCGGCAGCACCCACAGTACCCTACGGCGGTGCTGAGCTTCCGTCCGATGACATTAACGAGAACAACACACACGGTGAGCGACCTAGTCTTAAGCCCAACAACCTTGACACCGGGTTGAGTAGTTCAACCACCACCATCCACCTCACAATCTCACAACCCACCCTGCCACCCGCCTCCTCGTCCTTCACCCCGCGCACTCCCCTGCCCATGCCACTCCTGACCCACTTAACGCCACATGCTCAACCATCACCGCCAGCTCCCCTCCACCAATAAGTGGGTCACTCTCCCACCTCCCCTGGCACACACCTCCCGGGACCGTGGCACGCACGCCCGCCAACAACGTCCACCGCTCCCACCACGGTACCCATGCCACCGCTGACCCAGTTAACATCACATGCTCAAGGAACATTCCCACCGCCTCACCCCAACCACACACATCCGAGCTCTCACCCCCATGCCTCAACCCCGTCACCCCACCCCCCAGCGGCGGCCACGCCCCCTCCCTCGGCGTTGTATAAACACCCGACACGCCCACCCAGCAACGCCGGACCAATGCAGTCAGTGGCCACCCCGCCCCCACCCTCCCCACCCAACCACCAACTAACACTAAAAGTGGTGCAGCCCTCCCAAACATCGTCGGTGCCTACCCACAAGTCAACGAAGCAGCGGAGGAGA
Organism: Branchipolynoe longqiensis; assembly: GCA_030323885.1. Classification (NCBI taxonomy): domain Eukaryota; kingdom Metazoa; phylum Annelida; class Polychaeta; order Phyllodocida; family Polynoidae; genus Branchipolynoe; species Branchipolynoe longqiensis. The sequence continues at coordinate 77,324,833 of CM059193.1, forward strand.
CTGACGAGGCTCTTAAGTACGACGACAGATGAAGACGTCGACGCTATAACCTACTCTAAGTTACCTCCCAAACCTAACAAGTAGACTTTCTGTATTTCCCCAATTACTCCTCCAACCACTCCTGTAAAACAACATACATTAAATTAATAGTAACTATATTTATGCATGAAAATTGAAACGTATCTCTTCCTTTGCAGTAGTCCACAGAAGAGTTGGTAACTGTAGGGATAACTGCCAAATTGACGGTGCTTTAAAAAGTGATTTCTGTGTGGGTTGGCGATATTGTTAATAATTAATTAATGGCTTTAAATATCTTTCAACTACAAGTAGGCCTACAACTTCCAAGATAAGATAATAATTTTTTTTAAATTGTTTGTGTGTGCCGATGCACGAGTCTGATAGTTGAATCATGATGCATTTATTTATGGATTTAGGGTGAACGCCTTCTTAGTAGACCGCAGACAGAGAGTGCCAGTTAACGGTTTCTTCTCGTGGATGGATGTGCTAAGCGGGATCCCCCAGGGTTAGGTCCTCGGGCTGTTGTTGTTCGTCTTGTACATAAATGACCTCCCGGATTACATAGCTTCATCGATATTTATGTTTGCGGATAACACAAAACTGTATTGTGAGATACGAGGAGAAGAAGACTCAAGAATTCTGCAGTCAGACCTGAATGAACTACAGGGCTGGTCAAGAATGTGGCTCTTGCAGTTCCATCCGGAAAAGTGCAGGGTTATGTCAGTAACACGGAAGAACGACCCAGTTGAGAGGACATACAGGATGAGAAAGAACAAGGCATGGGGCAGATAACAGACACAGACTGAGTTCAACTGAGGAAGAGAACGACTTGGGTGTCATCGTTGACCGAAAACTAAAGTTTGAACAACATATCAGCACTAAGGTTAACAAAGCAAATCAGATGATGGGTTGGTGTGAAAATCCTTTACACACCTAGATCCGGAGAATTTCCGTTGGCTCTTCAAAGCGATCGTCCGACCCCATCTGGACTATGCCAACACGGTATGGTCCCCACTAAGGAAAAAAGATAACCATGATCGAAAACGTCCAGTGAAGAGCAACTAAGATGTTACCAGGCTTCAAGGACCTGAGCTATCCAGAAAGACTCAGAAAGATAGAACTACCTAAGCTTGCCTACAGGAGGCAATGAGACTTACAAGATAGTACGAGGGGTATATGATGAAGAAGCAGCGCCAGAGCTTCTGCCACATGAGAATAGCAACTTAACTACCAGAGGTCACCAATAGAAGCTACAGAAATCTAGATGTAAGACGAGACTCTGACAACATGTCTTCACACAGAGAATAAGTGAGATGTGGAACAGCCTGCCAAGTGCTGTTGCCGAAGCTCCAAGTATTAAGGCGTTTGAACGAAGACTCGACAAACTGTAGACAAATCAGGACCTGGTGTACAACTATGAGGGGGGCTCTGAGAAATACCGATAACTCCTCTACGTATTTATCAGCTACAGATGAAGATCTGGACATAGGCTACAGGCATAAGCCTTCGTCCAGTAGCTACATAACATAACATAACATAACATAGTTGACAAGTTGTAGCTGTACTGTAGAGTAGTGATTTACGCCATTTATTTATTTTTTAAAGAAAAAAACCCAACCATTAATAGAATAGAGGGAGTGCACGTGACGTCATCACTCAGCGGCCAGCCATCTTGGATTACGAGCATCCTCCCTAGCTATGTTGTGAATGCATGCAGATGCTTTAAAACAGAGTTTTCTTGTGTTCTGAGAGGTTCTGAGCAGCTTACATCTAATGTGTTTATTTACAGCACTTAGCAACAACTTCTGAGGCCAAACTGCTAAAAACAGTGACAAATAAATCAGTAAATAAGCACAGTGTAGGCAGTTGCAAGCCTTCTGTATGTAATTCAATATGGCCACCGAAAGTTGTCTTGTGACGTCATTACAGTTACACACCCTCTATATAGCGATATAGCGAATGGTAGACAGGAAGTGTGAACACTTATTTGTCTCTCATTTTTGCTTGAGTGCAAGTAAATAAGCAACAGAAGGAGTAATTAGTAGCATGTGGTGAATAAGGGGTCAAATTTCCCTGGATCATCAGGCCATGCTTTTTCTAATCTATTCTTGAATGAATTAATTGACTCGGCACCAATAACATTTTGTGGGAGACTGTTCCATATATTTATGATCCTGTTTGAGAAACTATGTTGCCATAACTTTGAAATGGCTCTGGGTTTTACTAGTTTGAGAGTATGGCCCCGACTGCCTTCTCTTTTATTCAAGGTGAACAATTTGTTCATATCTATTTGATCAAAACCCTTCATAATTTTAAATACTTCAATTATGTCACTTCTTTTCCTTCTGTAGGAAAGGGTAGGAAGTTTCAATTCCCTAAGCCTTTGTTCATAGGGTAGGTCATTTATAATTGCAACTAATTTTGTTGCACGTCTCTGAACCTTTTCGATCTCCAGAATATCTTTCCGAAAAATTGGGCTCCAAATTTGTGGACAGTATTCCAAAATTGGCCTAACAAGAGACTTAAATAGAATGAGAAAATTGTTCTTGTTGAGGCGATGGAAAGTTCTTTTAATTATTCCTACTCTCTGGTTAGCATTTGAGATGATAGTCCTCATGTGTTTCTGAAAGGAGAGTTGGGAGTCGAAGGTTACAACTTACACCCAAGTCCTTTTCATAGCTATAATGAGGATTATTTTTCCCATAATGAATAATTTTGCACTGCTTTTCATTGAAGGGCAATTGCCATTTCTCGGACCATTGTGCGAGTTTCAGAATATCCTCTTGCAAGATTATTATCTCTTGCATCTTTTATTGCCCGAAAGACCTTTCAGTCCTTTGTGTCATCTGCAAATATTTTTAGGTTTGATGAGACACTGCCTGGCAGGTCATTTATAATGTAAGCAATTCATAGCACATACTGAATTTAAGTGAACGCTAGATTTAAGATTGTTTTAAGTACACACATGAGATTTATATTCAATTCGGTGAGAGGCCATTAATTTTGATTAAAAACACTGCCAGGACTTGCATCAATCAGCCATGTCATGTGTCGACCTGTCTGTCCCACTGCTGCGCCGTGACACTGACAGTCTTGATATTGGATGTCCGATATACTCTTCACTCATCCATTAAATAGCATACCTCATATCTTGGCAGCAGCCGTCTTCCTCCATGGTCATTTCGGAATACGTGAGGCCTAAATATCAACACAAACCAATAGAAACATACACATCATGTCCAAATCATAATGTTTACAGTTTGTCGTCAGGTTGACTTCATGCCGTGCACCCAACTGGTGTGGGAGAGCGGTACTAAGTTTTACTCTTCCCATTCTAGATGGCGCCACCACAGCCTCAACGCTGCAGGTCTAGCCCTCCTGTCCCACCGCAGTTTATAGTGATGAGGTAGGTAAAAGATTAGGTACAAGATTCACCCCTACTACAGACAGTACAGCGGTGAATCTTTATGTAGTAAAAGATGTGCCCCATACTCAATTCACCCATGAACAGGGTTAGGTCGGGATACGTTGGAACACGTTAGCCATACTTTGAGATGGCGCCCTCCGCGTATCTCTGGCGTATATAGCGTATGCCTAACGTGCCGGAAACGTGTGCGAGCGTGCCCCTAGCGTGTGCTGGCGTACCTCTAGCATATTGCAAGCGTATGGCCAGCGTATGGCCAGCGTGTTGGCTGTCGGTATATAAAGGCACCACCAGGCTTTTTCCAGCAGACCTGCTCGGCTGCTCAGACAGGATGGATGTCCAGGCACTCCATCTACAGTTCCAGCAGCAGTACCGAGTTGCCATTTACTAGCATGAGCTAGATCTCTACATCATGGCTCTTCTAGCAGCCCGTGTCCAGCGTGCGAAAGTATGACGTCTGAACACTTTGACTTCTGGATACTGAATGGTTTATTCACGGCCTAGGGCTCACTTGACCCGCCGGCTAAACTTTCCATGATGTCATCTCATTAGCACATTCCTTTGTCTCAAACTCTGCATCTCGTTAACATATATTAGCCACACACCTATACGTCTATTACGCATATATCACATCCCCCCCTCAAAGTATTTCTGAAACATGAAATGTTTCAAAATAACCATGACGATAACACCACATAATAGTCAAACGAATGCACAATAACATATATGCGTACTTAACTTAAACACAAAGCCTTGCAAATGTCTGAGCGCCCAATGCACTGAAGTCCTTAACTGTCCGGCCGTAACGCCTGATGTCATAAAGTGTCCATCACATATCATATAACAACGAACATAGCTGAAAATACAACTTAATCCTACATGCACATGTTATACGCGTACACACTCAATCTACACTGACCTACTACAGGTCTAACCTGCTCGCCAGCCTTATCAGCCAACCTGACCTACTTAGATTAGCCGCACTGTTTATATTCGGCAATGATGCTGACCCAGTTTGCGTCTGCCCGACCAGTTCGGGCCGCCCCCCCCACAGGCGCCCTGATAATCTGCACCCGGTTCCGATATAACATATTACCTGACTCGTTCAAAATTTGATATTCTCTCCCAGAAACACCAGTCTGTCCCAAAATAACCCCTTTTTTTCCATTCCCCAGCATGATTTTTGTACTTTATCTTATCTCTGACTTTCATAGGTTTGTGCGGCTTACCACACTTCATGTCATGAAACGCTTTCTGACTTTGCTGCCGTTTTGCTGTCTGGACTTTCTTTGGATTTTGCGTTTCGGGCACCAAAATTTCCTCCGCCATCGGCAACCTGCCCCTCAACCTTCTGCTCATGAGCAGCTGAGTCGGAGATGCATTCAGGACCGGCAACGGAGTGCTACGATAGTTCAGCAAAGCTAACTGAAAATCAGGCCCAGTCTTCTTGCACTTCTTTAACATGTCCTTGACTGTTTGCACAAACCGTTCTACCTGCCCATTGCTACGGGGATTCTGTGGGCTGGAATATACGGCCTTAAACCCATAGTGCAGCGCAAACTCCCTATACTCATGGCTCTTAAACTGTGGACCATTGTCCGAAATGACCTGACTAGGAATACCGTGCCTTGGAAAATTATCTTTCAACGCATCAATAACAGTGACAGACGACCTATCGCCCAATAGCGTCACCTCTGGATATTTCGTGTAGTAATCTACAGTTATCAGGTAATTTTTATGATTTAACTCAAACAAGTCGGCACCAACTTTTCATACGGTTGACAGGCGATCGGGTGATTTATCAACGGCTAGATATGCAAATTTTTCCGGTTGTTTTGGCAAGTGTCACACCGACTGACCTTATCTTCAATTTGCTTATTCATATCCGGCCAAAACATACAGTCCCGCGCCAACTGCTTGGACTTTGTCACACCTAAGTGTGTCTCATGTAACACCTCTATCATTTCACCGTGGAGACCCGGAGGAACCACCACCCGATTGCCTTTCATGAGAAGATTATTTTCTATCGTTAACTCGTGTTTGTATGGGATGTACTGTCTCAGACACGGTGGCGTCTGTATGCGTGTCGTGTCCCACCCATCTTCAATGTGTGAAATCAACATGGACATGGATACATCCTTCTCATACTCATTGACAATCTTACTTAACAAACTCGACGACTGCATGTCCACTGCGGCAACGCAGAACGTGTCATCGAACAGGCGATCATGACCTACTTTGACGCTAGGCGCCCTGGACAACGTGTCTGCAAAAAACATCAAAGAACCCTTCACATGACATAGCTGAATATTGTAATTTTGCAATCGCATTCGCATCCTCTGCATTTTAGCTGAAAGTTTATGAATTGGCTTCTGCATTATCGCCACCAACGGCTTGTGGTCCGTTTGAATTTGAACTTCTTTGCCAAAGATATACTCATGAAACCTCTGGCATCCGAAACATATGGCGAGCATTTCTTTTTCTATAGTGGCATAACCACACTGCGCTGAGTTAAGCGCACAAGATGCGAGTGCGATCGGCTTGTCATCTTGCATCAACACGGCACCTAACCCTGACTGACAAGCATCTACCTGAATCATAATGGGTTTCTTAACATTGTAATACAATAACACAGGAGCAGTTCTTAACTTTTCCTTCAACTTATCAAACGCACCCTGCTGTTCGGTCTGCCAGTGCCACGCCACGTCCTTAGCCTGGAGAGTGCGTCGTGGTTTGGCTATCTCGGACATGTTGGGTATAAACTTGTGTACATACCCAACCATGCCCAGGAACCTTTGGACACCTTGTTTGTCATGTGGCTCTGGCATGTCAACTATTGCTTGTATTCTGTCTGGATCAGGCTTCACACCCTGCTGGGTAAGTTGATGACCTCATATTTCACTGTAGTCTTACATAACAAAGATTTTGTGTCGTTTAATTTCAGGTTAACCGACCTAGCTCAGTCCAATATGGCTCAGAGCCGCTCGTTATGCTCCTCAACCGTTGACCCATATACCAAAATATCGTCTGTGACTATCCCGATACCGGGTATATCGCCCGTGACATGGTGCATTTCCTGAATAAAAATGTCACCGGCTGTTTTATGCCAAAAGGCAAGCGGGTGTACCTGTACCGGCCCCACAGAGTATTGAATGTGCACAGACGTGAACTTTCATCATCTAACTCTATCTTCGCATCCAAAACTGAAAAATACTTTGCATCTACCGTTTTGGCAATAATTTCGTCAATCGTTTTGGTATGGAAAGGCCCTCTCTTTATCGCCTTGTTCAACTTAGTCGGATCCAGACAATCCTTATCTTGTTTGTATTTTTTACGATAGTTATGGAATTAACCCACTCGGTAGGTTCATCCTGTTCAACTATGACACCTAACTCAACCATGCGATCAAGCTCACTACGTACCTTACCCTGAATGGCAAACGGAATCCGTCTAGGCGGATCAATAACAGGTTGAACAGATTTATCGACATGAATGATAGCATTTGCTTTGATCAACCCCAAACCCTGAAACACATCTTTGTAATCGCTTACCAGCTTCTCCGCCCGAGCGCTGGGACTGTTCGTCGGCTCGGAAATGTTCGTCGGCACAGCGCAGTGCACCTCATCCACACGCACCAGCAGGTTCAATGTCACACAAGCCTGCTTGCCCAAAATAGGCTGACAATCCGGTACCACTTGGAACTTGAGCACTCTGTCGTTGACGTCCAGCAGTGCCTCCCCGTCAGGAGTGATCCGATGACCCGAGAACGTCACCAACGAACACCTGGTGTTCGTCAGCCGCCCCGGAGCAACTCTGTCAAAGACGTGCTGCCGAGGTAAGCCTTACCTTACTCATGAAGAAACACCCCATTCTGTTGACTTCAAACATATTACGGAAGTCATCTCTAGTGTTTTAGTGGGCCGACAATAGCCGGTGTCGAGCTTGAACTTGACAGGACAACCGTTCACCCTAACGACTGCGTGCCACAGCTCGGCATCCTGACCGGCACTGCGGTCGACGGCACCGACGAACAGATCCGTTGCCAGCACGTTGACCTCCGCCGGATCCGGGTCTTGCTCAGCATTGTGAGGGTCGGGCTCTTCCATGGTAAGTTTGTTGACCCTGCCCAGTCTGCTCCTGCAGACCTTACCGAAGTGCCCGATCTTCTTGCAGGCTATGCAAGCCTTTCCTTTCGCTGGGCAAACTCCCCGACGGTGTTCATATCCACAGTTCTGGCAGCGGATCTTGAACTCTCCTGCACCGGCGCCACCGGCATTCCAAGATGGCGATTTCCAAGATGGCGTCACCAATGACCGAACCGCCGGTGCACTGGTACGCGCATTAGCATAGTTCCGTATGAAATCAAACTCCTTACTTTCCACGTCTGATTTGGTGTCCTCCAACAGATCGGAACTAAACTCACTCATCTCACACATACTAACACATTTTCCCAACGTTAACTCAGTAGTTTGCAGCAGTTTGTTCTGTAAATTCACATTCCTTACACCAGCCACTATCCGATTGCGCAACAGCGACTCCTCCACCATATTCACAATCCTTCACCTTGTCTCTCAATGCCGTGATGTATGTAGCCATATTTTCCATAGCCTGATTATGTGAATTAAACTTATATCGTGTGATTATGAGACTGCATTTACCGACACAATACATCCGAAATGCCTCCGTGAGTGGCACGATCTTATCTTGATCAGCGAGAGCGATATCCATATTGGCAAAAACCTTTTGCGCCTCCTCGCCAGCAACATGAAGAAAGATGCAGCATTGCACTCGTTCTGTCTTCAATACGACACCTGCCGCAGTAGCGTATATGTCATATGCTCTGATCCATGTTTTCCAGTTCGATCTCGCGTTGTGGCTGAGGACAAGCTGACCAGGCGGCCGCAATCCCGGCAACGTATTAGCGGGCGGCATTCTTCCTCATCTGACTGACACCATGTGAAAGTACAGCGTCTGAACACTTTGCCTTCTGGATACTGAATGGTTTATTCACGGCCTAGGGCTCGCTTGACCCGCCGGCTAAACTTTCCATGACGTCATCTCATTAGCATATTCCTTTGTCTCAAACTCTGCATCTCGTCAACATATATTAGCCACATACCTATACGTCTATTGCACATATATCACAGCTCTCAGCCGGTTATACTTTCGAGACCCAACCGGTACACATAAAGGAGGAGTGAAGAGAACATTATGTGTGATGCCCTGAGTAGGGCTCCGCTCGTATCACAGTGGTTGAATCGACCAGCACCTTATCATGCTGTGCGTAGGTTACGTATATATTAATATGTTGATATAATTCAGGTCTCAAGCTGTTGTGCACCAATACCATATGGCTGTCAGCGAATTATGCTACCAAGTTTCCGATCCCTGTGGACACTATGTAGTGGACTGTTCCTCTATAATTAATGACCTATATTTTAGTGGACTTACTCTTTTATTGACGAACCCTAGCAACCTATGTATTCGCCTAGACATGTTTTAGTGGGCTTACTCTTTCATTGACATTGACAAACCCTAGCACTCTATGTGTTTACCTAGACATGTTTTAGTGGGCTTACTCTTTCATTGACATTGACGAACCCTAGCAATCTATGTGTTTACCTCACCTGTGACGCTTACTATCAGCAACGACTCAGTCATACTATAAAAGGGACGGCCATCCACGGCTCAGTGGTTGCTACTAGCTACTGTTCTCACTGTATCCGTCCACCGGGTGGACTTATCGGTGACCAAGCTGTGCTCGGCCCGGCCCCATAGCACATCAACAACAACTTCACCAAGTTGTACTCTTGTGTTTGCGCTCACCTCCGTATTTTGCTACCTCACATACGATTCAAATGTTATTTATTATTGATTTTGAGTCGAAATTCCACATCTTGGATTCCACAGACTTCTTTTTGGTTAATATCGCCAACAATGTTTTCGGTACACACGGTTGACCTGGTCCACCACCGGAGCTGGCCCCCCCCACGTTATCAACAATATCACAACAAAGTAAGAATATGGATTCCTCTTCATCTGATTCTTTTCCAGCCTGCAATGCGATTCAAGTAGCTTTGGACAATAATAAAAAGACGATAGAAGTGGTCACCGCACATCGATGTGCAGATAATTGGCTGTCATATCCTTGGCCTTTTTGAGCCCCATAGGGCCGCACTCACCTTAACAAAAAAAAAATAGGCTCACCTAAGTACTATCGTTATCTGTCGTTGTAGCATCGTCCTGCAAATACGATATAAATACGATATAAAAACAAATCAGAACGAGTCGGGGGGCCACACCATTGCGGTTCTGTTTTATTCTCCGAACAATATTGCCGACCGCTGTCTTTGTTTACATCTGCCAATATACTCTAGGTGGCGCCAGTCGTCGCCAGTCGTCGCCTCCCCACCCCTTAACTCTTGCTTTCCCCACTAGGAGACGCCACTGTAGCACCATAGTCCTGCTGGTGCACTGTTAGGATTTATATCTTTTATTTTTTATATCTTGTCAGCGCCGAGTTTTTATCGACAAATTGCCTGATCATGCCGGTGTCCAAAACCACAACCAACAATCAACAACCAACCAACAAACCAACTGGGGTAGATTCGGTGATCTTTGAAGCGAAAAACATGCCAAATCAATTTTGCAAACCTAAATGCTGAAAGTAGTGTTTATTGTCTGATCGCGCCTAACACCAATCACCAACAAACAACAATCCAACACAACCAACAACCAACAACAAACAACCAAACAACAAACAACACAACCAACCAAACAACAACAACAACAAATGACAACCAACAAACAACCACAACCAAACAACCACAGCCAACAACAGTCAACACAACCAACAACCAATCCTATCACGCCAATCACCAACAATCAACAGTCATCACAACCAACAACCAACCCAACCAACAAACAACCGCAACCAACAACAGTTAACACAAATAAGAAACAACACAACCAACAACAACCAACGAACAACAACCAACAACAACCAACCAACAACAACCAACCAACAACAACAACCCCGAAGCAACAACCAATCAACAACCAACAACATCTAATCAACAACCACAACAAACCAACAACCACAACCAACAAACCAACAAACAACGCAAACAACAACCAACCAAGCAACAACACAACCAACCAACAACCAACCACAACCAACAACCAATCCTATCACTATCACACCAATCACCAACAACCAACACTCAACAGTCAACACAACCAACAACCAACAACCAACAACCAACAACCAACCAAACAACCAAACAACAAACAACACAACCAACAACCAACCAACAAACAACCACAACCAACAACCAACCACAACCAACAACATTCGACACAACCAAATAACCAACAACAACCAACCAACAACAACCAATCAACCAAACAACAAACACAACAAACAAGCAAACAACAAACAACACAACCAGCCAACCACCAACCAACAACAACCAACCGAACAACAACCAACCCTATCACGCCAATCACCAACAACAGTCAACACAACCAAATAACAAACAACACAACCAACAAACAACCGCAACCAACAACAGTCAACACAACCAAATAACAAACAACACAACCAACAACAAACAACAACAACCAACCAACAACAACCAACCAACAACAACCAACCAAACAACAAACACAACAACCACAACAACCAATCCAATCCTAAGCCAACAGCAAGTACCTAATCATTACAACAACCGAAGCAACAACCAATCAACAACCAACAACCAACACAAATCAACAACCACAACAAACAACCAACCACAACCAACAAACCAACAAACAACACAACCAACAACCAACCAAACAACAAACAACAACACAACCAACCAACAACCAACCACAACCAACAACCAATCCTATCACACCAATCACCAACAATCAACAGTCAACACAACCAAAAACCAACAAACCAACCAATACAACACAACCAACCACAACCAACAACATTCGACACAACCAAATAACAAACAATAATAGCACCTAATCATTACAACAACCGAAGCAACAACCAACCGAAGCAACAACCAATCCACAACCAACAACATCTAATCAACAACCACAACCAACAAACAACCACACCCAACAAACAATGCAAATAACAAACCACCAACAAACAACCACAACCAACAACCAACCACAACCAACAACAGTCAACACAATAACCAAATAACAAACAACACCACCAATAACAAACCAACCAACCAACAACAACCAACTAACAACAACCAACCAAACAACAAACACAACAAACAACCAAACAACAAACAACACAACCAACCACCAACCAACAACAACCAACCGAACAACAACAACCAATCCTATCACACCAATCACCAACAACAGTCGACACAACCAAATAACAAACAACACAACCAACAACCAACAAACAACCACAACCAACAACAGTCAATACAACCAAATAACAAACAACACAACCAACAACCAACCAACAACAACAATCAACAGTCAACACAACCAAAACCAACAACCAACCAAACAACAAACAACACACCCAACAACCAACAAACAACCACAACCAACAACCAACCACAACCAACAACAGTCGACACAACCAAATAACAAACAATAATAGTACCTAATCATTACAACAACCGAAGCAACAACCAACCAACAACCAACCAACAACAACCAACCAAATAACAAACACAACAACCACAACAACCAATCCAATTCTAAACCAACAGCAAGTACCTAATCATTCCAACAACCGAAGCACCAACCAATCCACAACCAACAACATCTAATCAACAACCAACAAACAACACAACCAACAACCAACCATATCACTATTCTCATGAAGGCCGCGATCATTGGTTGGGTGAGACCAGTAAATTAACCAACGCTTCGTAGTTTGTTTCACATTATTCATTTGTGCTTAATGCCATCTGATTCTAAACTAATAGAAATCAATGACTATGTCACTTTCTATTATGTCACTCTAGTGTCAGTGTCTATATCCCCCGCCCTACCAAAAACTACGTAGTCGTAGTTTGACAGTCATACGGTTGTTAGGTGGATTATTCTTCTGTTATCTATTGCATTCGGATGATACTTATGACAGCATTTTCGTGCGGTTCTTATGAAGGCCGCGATCATTGGTTGGCTGAGACCAGTAAATTAACCAACACTTCGTAGTTTGTTTCACATTATTCATTTGTGCGTAATGCCATTTGATTCTTACTTATGACAGCATTTTTGTGCGGTTTGATGTGCATTGTTTGATCTGGTATTTCATAGTGTTATATTTCCTTTTGATGATGACTTGCCTTCGGAAAAATGAGATAGTCAGAATTCAAAATTCAAAATTCAAACATTGGAAATTAAATGGCATATACTGTCAATGTTTTTCCTGCACCTCTATCTGTTATTTTGCCACTAAACAAACCCACTAAGCAAACACATCGGATGTAAACTGCACACAGCCGTTTCATACTTGCTGGTTGTCAAAACAAGCGTTTGTGTGGAGTTAGCCATCCCTACCAGGTGTCCCTACGTATGTATTTATGTCAGTATCTATAATGTCAGATGCTAATTACCACAAAACGAACCTGATGCGTAAATAAAGTATTTAGCTGTATTCGAATGTGACCTACATGCTCTTTACGGAAACGCAATTACCGTCCCCTTATCTTTACTTTCATCGCTTTACCTCAGCTCCTTATCAAAGCAGTCCGAGCTACACTTAAACACTTTAATGACACAAACCCGAAAATATTCATTTTCTGCGACTCTTGATTTATGAAGTCTGTATTTAGTAATGTGCTCCCGACAAACTGATATCCCCACCTATATTTTATTTAACAATATGGACTAGACTAGACTACATTATCTCTCAAATAGTATGTTGTTGTAATTTCTGCTAACCGATTCATATCAGGTACAACGTGTACCACGGCAGGACCTTGGTCGATGGTGTCGGTGGGGGTGAGGGTGGTTTTATTTATGGGCGGCAGAATAACGTGAGAAACTTTGTAATTCTTATTTGACCCGATTTGCTTGATCGCATTTCTTTCCTAATCGAGCCATGTTTTCCGAGTACACCTGATAGCGTACAATTAACTTTTCTATTGTCAATACTCTTTAGAAGTGAATATATCGCTCTATGGAAGTCTATATGCTCCGATTTTTCTTTAATATCCATATACTAAGCATCCAACAAGCACCCGATATTAAATTTCACTCTCAACCCTACTGTCAACAGCTAACCCGCAAATCACCACCGAATATGTGCAACGATTCTCCTTTAGTAGCATTCGTCCAAATAAAACATAAACTATATTTAACGCGCAGTGCAAAACATTAGCTTTAATAATTTAAATGTTGTATGTTGAAGTGCCTAATTTACCTTTGGAATTGACAGAGTTGCTCCAAATTCCTAGAGAATTAATCGAAATCAAAGTATATTTTATCAGATTATATCAGCCCAGTGCAGCTCGCCGGTCCCCGGAGCCCCCCCACCTCCCCCCCTCCCCCCACCCCCACCCTCCACCCCCACCCCTCGAATTAAATGTGCCGGTGCAAGGCTTGCCCGGTGTGGCAATTTCGGCCGTCCGCCAGTACGCCGAGGAACGGCAACACTAAAATGCATTTTCCATGGACTTGAGCATTCTCCCTACCGAAAAGTGACAAATCTCTAAAATCTCAGCATCTAGAAACAAATCGCTTGGTACACATACAGAAAACATCCGTACCCAAAACATTGTATTCAATTTATAAGGTTACTGATGATGCTCTTCGATTTTGGCGCATGCGCATAAGCGATGCGCACCGCAAAATTTATTGGACGGCGGAAACTGCGACACCCGGCCTTTCTCTGGTTGGTCGTTACGCCATAATGTTTTAGTGTTAATTTAGGTCACCCCAGCAGGGCAGCGTGGCTGACGGGCTTCTGATTGGTCGATTTGAATTGAAGTGGTCCTTTGTTTAACAGGACTGATATATATTGTGGGCACTATATACGCTTTAGTGCTGCCTCTGTCGCCATCGCAATCACAATGCGTCGTATTAACAACATTGGATGGAGATCGAATCCCCGACCAACCCAACTAGTGCGCCATACACAGATTGTCAATGGGAGGGAAACCAATTACTATCGTCGTGAACCTATTCGTACTAGGGGCACACTTGCAGAGAGAATCGCTCAAGCCCAAGCTCAAGCCCGTGCTCAAGCTCAAGCTCAAGACAGAATTCTAGCTCCACTTGAGGCTCCAGCTCCAGCTCCAGCTCCTGCTCCACCTGAAGCGGGACCTGAACCGGAACCTGCACCTTCACCTCCACCTGCACCTCCACCTGCACCTCCACCTGCAGCTGAACCTCAACCTCAACCTCAACCTCAACCTCAACCTCAACCTCAACCCGCATGTCAACTGCAAGTCCAACCGATTGATGAAGGTATTTACTTTTATACACGCATGTTATGTTTCGAAATTGTCAATGCTATGTCTAGCTAGTATGTGTGAATACTGCCGATCACCGCGAATCGGTTCGGCAAGGATGATAACGCTAGTTTTGTAGTAGGTGTTACGTTTCAGGTCGCCAAAAGGATGGTTTTCTAGCTACAATTTAACTCTTGGGTGCATGCCCTAGAGCAGATATTTATCTACATCCTGTTTCAATTTGACCAGTATTAGTTTCAAAAGTTTAAGATTGGCCAAGCCCAGTGACAATGCATTGAGTTTGCCGTTACGCGCAGTGCAAAACGTTTATTTTATTCAAAATGTGTACCAAGCGGTGGTGGGTGTGGTTTGAATATTTTGCACGGCCATTGACAATGCATTGATTTTCCCGGTACGCGCAGTTCAAAACGTTTATTTTATTCAAAATGCACAACCCTAACCTTATGAATGTAATATAATCTAATCGTTGGATCTGTTATCTATATCTGTATCAAGCGGTTTGTCTCTAGGTGTTGTGGTTTTAGCGATTTTTCACATTTTCTGTATGAAGATTGGCCAAGGCCATTGACAATGCATTGAGTTTGCCGTTATGCGCAGTGCAAAACGTTTATTTTATTCAAAATTATTCGTTGAATATGTTTTCTATATGTGTACCAAGCGGTTTGTGTGGTGTGGTTTGAAGATTGGGCACGGCCATCCATTGACAATGCATTGAGTTTCCCGGTACGTGCAGTGCAAAACGTTTATTATAAATATAAAATAATCGATTAATTGAATATGTTTTCTATATGTGTACCAAGTGCACCGTCTCTACGTGGTGTGGTTTGAGAGATAATTCACTTTCTCTATGGCCAGTTTTCAGGAGAGTGACCCATATGTCTATATTCAAAAGTGCTTTGTAGCCAAACTGTTGTAGCTGATATCCCGCCATTTTCATCGCGCACAATAATGCCGAATCGGGTGTTTAGCTCTGTTCAAATTATGTTAAAGTTGCACAGTCCGATGGTCTTGAGTTTGTGACATGAATACCTTTTGAGATATTTGAAATTCAAAATGTGAAAATAATTCCGGCAAGCACGCCAAAAGTCTGATACCACAGGCTTCTGCAGTAACAGGTTCTATTAAATGGACTCAGCTTTCCCTTCTAAGTTGTATGTGCCAACCCCTACTTTGTTCATAGTGAATACATTCATTTAAAATAAGTGCCTGACTTCTTTCTAAAACCACAGTTGAAAACTTCAATCTAATTGTCTAACAATCCTAATTATTGACGTATTAAATCGCAGAGTTGTCATGTTTTATACAATCGAAATCTGTTCGATGAGTTTCAATCAATGACTAGGTATGTTGGAATTTTTTTTTAATTTATCATATAGAAATGATACTCATACCATTGAAAAGAGCCAAACAAATGCTTTTAAATGACACAAAGATCATGCATATTGGTCTAGTATTAAGAAAGTTAGGATTTTCTAAATATTTAAAACCGCATGTTTTTTTGTCCTGTAATTAGACTGAAACAAAGGCAATGGGTGTGTGTGTCTGTGTGTGGCTCTCTCTCTGTGCAAAGTCAGGTTGGGTTTGGGGGATGTGGGAGAATGCTTACAAACAGAGAAAGAATGTATGCAGTAGTCACCTACACAACAACTGAAAGTTATAAAAAAGAAGGGGAGTCACAAGACTATTACCCACCTAGCCCAGAGCCGACGTTGGCCCGAAGGTGGCCGCGCCGTCGGGCCAACGCTGGCAAACCGGCGTCAGGCCGACATTGTTTTGTCCACTGACCCGCCGTCGGGCCAACAGTGGCAAGCCACCCATACCAGAATATGCCACCGTTGGCCCAACGGTGGCCGCACCGTCGGGCCAACGGTGGCAAGCCACCATCGGGCCAACATTGTTTTGTCCACTGACCCACTGTCGGGCCATCGGTGGCAAGCCACCCATACCAGCATATGCCACCATTGGCCCACTGTCAGATAACACAGAGCCCATATAGGGTCCATATGGGTTATTGTGGGCCCCAAACAGGAATCTCTGGATACCATATGGAGAAGATATATGTCTCCTGTGTCACAAAGCAGTTACCACAGATGGCACTAGAGGAGTAAACCCCAATTTAAGAAAATCAGTTTAATATCATAGAGGTGCATGCACCTCATATTAGATATTAAGATGATAAGACACTAATCTTTGCTAAAAAGCTAAGCTAAGAAGTGATGACTGTTAAACAAAACCCAGCACTCCTCATTAAAACACTTTTGCAATGAAATTGGCATTTCATGAGCACTGGCAGGCATTTTTAACTTCAAACTCTCTACTGACCTGTTCCAAAAGCAACCGTGTTACACCTCACCTATGGCTGCTAGTTACGCACATTTTAACATCCTTTTCAACAATATCTTTTTACCGCTTGATGGAAGGCGGGAGGCTCTGTACTTGCCTGTCTATTGGCATATTTCATGCGTCGATATACCTTACCACTACGTCGGACCGACGCTACGCTTAAAAGGTGCATTTAGGAACGATACAATCTGGTGCATTCAGGAATAATACAATCTGCTGCATTCAGGAACGATGCAATTTGGTGCATTTAGGAACGATACAATCTGGTGCATTTAGGAACGATGCAATCTGGTGCATTTAGGAACGATACAATCTGGTGCATTCAGGAACAATACAATCTGGTGCATTTAGGAAGATACAATCTGGTGCATTTAGGAACGATATAATCTGGTGCATTTAGGAACGATGCAATCTGGTGTTTTCGGCGCGTCCCTGAACAGTCCGGTACTTGTCCGGAAAATGTGTGCAAAAAGAATGGCAAAAAGCGGCGGACCACCACCGTTGGCCCGACGGTGGCCCGACGGTGGCCCGACGGTGGCCCGACGGTGGCAAATATGTAAAAAGAATTACAAAGAGCGGCGGACCACCACCGACGGCCCAACTCATTTCACACATACTCACACACTTTTCCAAAGTTAACTCAGTAGTTTGCAGCAGTTTGTTATGCAAATTAATGTTCCTAACACCAGCGCAACAGCGACTCCTCCACCGTACCATATACGCAATCCTTCACCTTGTCTCTCAATGCTGTGATGTACGTAGCAATATTTTCTGTAGCTTGATTATGCGATTTAAACTTGTATCTTGTTATAATCCGACTGCACTTGCCTACACAATATGTTCGAAATGCCTCCGTAAGTGGCCCAATCTTGTCTTGATCCGCAAGAACGAAATCAATATTGGTGACATTCCTCGCCAGCGACATGAAGAAAGATGCAGCATTGCACTCGTTCTGTCATTATGACACCTGCAGCAGTAGCGTATATGTTGTATGCTCTGATCCATGTTTTCCAGTTCGATCTTGCGTCTTTGCTGAGGACAAGCTGACCAGGCGGCCGCAAACCTGGCAGTGTATTAGCAGGCGGCATTCTTCCTCATCTGACACCATGTGAAAGTACAAAGTCTGAACACTTTGACTTCTGGATACTGAATGGTTTATTCACGCCCCCAGGGCTCGCTGAACCTGCCGGCTGAACTTTCCTTGACGTCATCTCATTTACATAATCCTTTGTCCCAAACCTTTGCATCTCATTATCATATATTAGCCACATGCCTATACGTCTATTATGCGTATATCACCCCCCCACCTACCCCCTTACCTTAGCATCATACAAAACCGAATGCTTGCCACCTAGCAGGTTGGTCCGCCCCCACTGACGTCACAGCATGGCCCGCAGCTCTCAGTCGCCGCTTGGACACAAACCCGCAAACTACAGTGAACCAGATTTTGCCACCGCCAACCCCTCAACTACAAAAAGACATTAGATTGCGAGGTTTGAGATTGACCAGTGGTCCATTCACCTGATTACACTCTGACCTGATTGTAACTATCTAACTGTTCCATTCCGAATAAATGCAAATTATGCCACACCTGTCTCATCGTGAATTATCATACACTAGAGATCTTATTACACATGGCACTTCATGTCTTGAGCCCCGTTCACACAGCACAACTTTAGGCCGAACTAGATAAGGCGAACTAGATGAGGCGAACTAGTGTCATGTCCACACACAGAGCGGTTTAAGGCGGAAATCGATATCTGCGCATGGGCAAGTACCCCCATCTGTATCTGGCAAGCACTGCTATTTGTTTTAGTTTTCACTGTTGATTTGACAATATGAATAATGACGCCGATGTAGCTGCTATGTTAATATCGCTTGGAATTTAGGGTTAATTTAATTAAATTTCATTATTTGAGGATGTAATTCTGTTAAATATGATCGCATTCAATAGATTTCGGCCTAATCGGGCCCTAACACTGCCGGGCACCAGCAATAGTTACACCTGAGCCTGTATCTGGCAAGCACTGCTCTTTTACACTATCACTGCCCAGGAACCAGATAAATCGCTTCATCTATACTACCTCCCGAGGTGGTTTATTTGAAGCGAACTAGATGAATCGATTCAGCCCTAAATCGCCTCAGCGTAGTGTCCACACCGACAATGTGAGTCGACTTAGATGAGGCGAACTACTTGAGGCGACTTAAGGCCCTGAACGGGGCTTTAATACAGACATTTTTACTTCCATAGGATTACCAAAAGCACAAGGCACTAAACTTAACAGGCAAGTTCACAACCCATTGCTTGGACGATGAGTGAATTACAAACACGCTTTGTGGTTGAGTCGGGTCACTGTGCCTGTCCAATATGGCGTCCATATCAGCTCCATGAGCACTGCCAATAGTATGCAGCTCCAGCTCCCAGGGGCCATTAGGAACATCTACCAGAGTTGAACCTGGAGCCAATCATGTGTTTCCCATAGAATTAGTGAGTAGGGCTTTATGTGCTAGCAACATCTGAGGTTATTTTGACTTGTGACAACTTGCACTTATGGTCCATGTTGGCTTTAAAGAGCTGTCCTAGTGAGATCCCATGCCAGTGGCACCGTGACATATTACCCTAATTAGTCACATATTATATAGTCTGCCCTATCTTAGTGATGCAAAATATCAAGTAAGGTAGTGACAATTAGCAATTTTGTTTTGACTCAGCCATGGATTAAACCCTGTATGGGACTTTGGCAATCACATATAGTCCAGTGTGATCATGCTATGATCAAATGAGGAATTTTAATAGTCAACCTACATGTGATATGAACAGTGCATATCCATTTAATATAATGACTTCAAACAAATGTCTAGTTAAGTGCCTTAAAATTAAATTGCAACTTAGGATTATTATTAGCTTTTCAGGTTAGCCAAAGACTACAAAGAATGAGCCATTTTTACAAACAAGGGAAAACCAATTTTACACTGGATTAGCTACTTTATCATGAAGTAAATTTCGTATGATGCATATATTTACTTCTATTACCATCTCCGATAAAAATGATCAGTTGACAGGTGAGCTGGGCCAAGATTCCAGAGAGTGCAGAGCTGGCCTCTTCCATCTCCAGACCCCTTGAATCTTCTGAGGGAATATTCTCAGCAATACGCAGACAGGTATCTACCAAGGAATAGATTACCATCACCTTCTCTCAGGACACTGTTTCAGATTTTTATTGATTCGAATATATTAAAATAGAATGAACATTTATGTGAGTAACATATTTTAAACTGCATCATGCAATCCGCATTAAATATGCATGTATTGCTTAAAGCAACTCCTCTTTGTCGAGGCTTACTGATGTGTGTGCATCTATTACACTGTAAATAAAGGTGTTTCAGCAAAGTCTTGTTTATTATCGGTTGCCATGCAATAAGCTAGATCAATAAAGTAAATAAAAAGCTTTTATGGAAATGCTGACACCCAGTAAATTCATTCACATAGAGTAACGGGAACGGATTATCAACGGCATGATATATTTACATAGTAGGTATGGATTGAAAGGTGAGAAAATACATTGTGTCTAAAGGGATGATGCCCATTAGTAACCTGGCGCTAGATGGGTAAGCACACAATCCTGTGATATAAACAGGATCAATACAGGAGAAAGGAACACTAACAAAAACGGTAGAACGTAAGTGCCAATAATAGTGGCAGCCGTATTAGTTAACTGTTTACTTAATTGCCTGTGGATTTTATCTATCGACATCTTCAGCATAAAAACAATTCCCAATTCTAAAATGAAATCTGAACTCAGGTCTCTGCCATAGTAGTGCAGTGTCATGGCTTAACCACTAGATTCCATAAATTACCCCCATCCTGATATGACCATAGATGTTGCCAGGTTGTAAGACCCCAACAAACAATCAAACATAACTTGCCTCATCAGTTGTGCACTACCTGGTCGGTAATTGCAGTAACTGTCTGTGCATATTTATTTCCTTGCACAAATGCTGGTTTGGAGAGGGAATGCAAGATCTATCACAATATACTGACATAATATACTACCATCAAACATAATATCTTTTCATGATACTAATATTTTATTGTAATTATCATTGTGACCATTGCAAACCTCTCCAATTAAAAATACAAAGTATGATACTACAAAGGGTTTCAATATTTTAACAACAGCATTTTTCTTTAAAGAGATGTTTGTTGTTACCATACTTTCAATTTAGAAATATACTTTATTACTTTTAGTAAGCTTAAACTGGTCAAATCTTCTGAATCTCTCCCTGTCCCCACTGAATTAAAAAAATAAAAATCTAGTAAGCTCTGATTATTATTGTCATTGTCATCATCATTGTCGACATCTTCATCAAGATTCATCGATATCATCATCTTCGTTAAGAGCCAAGTTTCACAGATATCTTGTCCCAAGGAATCCTAAGCGACACATAGATGCAGCCATGACCTGACACTGTAATGTGTGGAATGGGTGTCTAATTAATCACCCTACCAAAGTGTGGGTACTGAAACCCGAATGGTCAAGGAAGAATAGGTTGTCCCCAGACATGACCTGCACACTGACAGAGGTCAGATCTGAGAAGTCTTCATTTATCCACAGTGTATAAACAACGTTATATTTTGTTGCGAATGAAAATGAGCTGCATGAACCAGGACCATAGCAGCGAAACCATTTACCTCTAAACAATAGGAATAGTATATTTCCTTGTATTCATCAAAATCAGGCTTGGGTAAGCGCCATCATTCTTCCTTTTGTGGATCCTCTGGCAGCATGTGTTATGAGTTCAAAATTCAGGCCTTGGATGCTTTCCATGAAAGCATCTCTGTCACGAGAATAGACTGGCAGTACCACACTTGCATGTTCTTGGAGTGAATTGTGATGCATTCATTTACGGAGTTCTGCTGATATTCTTGAGAATCTGCTATGAGCTTCTGACAGGCTGGGTTAGTCATTAGGAAAGGGACATGACAAATGATGGTGTTGAATTCTGCATAGGAGGGAGACATTGACTACTTCCAACATAGGTCATTCACTGGTCTTCGTCAAACCTCAGCCATATATAGCTAGCGGTAATAAGGTTTTTGGTGAACATTGAAGTCAATCTTACAACAATTAACCACCCTGACTAAATTTGTAAGTGCGATACCACAGTAAAGTGCTACTTACTTTCCGACGAACTATAAATACAAAAACGGATAGGCCTACTGTGCATCTTTGATAAGAATTTATATCCCAAGATAGCAATAGCAAGGCCTATATATCTAAGAAATGATTAGCATTAAGTATAATGACCATATTACTTCTCATTTAAAATTTAAAATGCTACAAATGTACACCTATTACAATCATTATGAAAACAGTGTGGTGGATGTATCGCTAATGTGACTGTTCAGGCAGGGAAGTAGAGTGGGAAGAGCCTACCTACAAAACCAAGATATACAGCACAAATCACATTGGAAGCAATGACCACAAACAAATGTGAAGCATTTAAGTACAGCATTGCACATGCTTTCTTTATTTTACAATTAGTATAATGGCAATCATATGGGTATATATATATGGTAGTATAGGTAGAGCTAGGTGTCTCCACTGTGTCGTGGTTCTCCGAGGGGGGGGGGGGGGTCGATCCGCCAGGTGGCGGGGTCGGTTGGCTCGCCGCGCCGCCACTGCTTGCTGGGCTACTATATACCGCAACAGACATATATTAATTATTATAGCCTTTGCCCTATCTTGTCACACCGGTGCCTCCGCCCCTTCCCCTTTCTCGATCTTGCATTGGTTATAATTGAACCAACGCAAAACAAGTACAGTAGTATATAAGTGGCATTTATTCTTACTAATTTTCTTGTTAGAGTTAAGTCATGAAGTCTTTTTGATAGTAAAATTTGAGTATCCCAGGCACTGACCCCATCGATATGACATTTAGTTGGGTGGGTGGGACGGTTAAATCTGAACTAGAGAAACACGTCCTTCCAATTGAAATGCTCTGGTCGAAGTGTCTAGAAATGGAACTGCGTCATAGCTCGTTACGGAGAATTACAGCAGGTGGTGCCTAAGTCGGAAAAACATTATTAGTTCAAAAGGACAATATAGATGGCGCCAGAAGTCGCGTCCATAGATACATTGTGTACTTTTTTTGCGGGTTCAATTACCCATGTTGATATCAACATCGACAATGTGTCATATAAATCATTTGAAATTGTCCATATTGCTGCGGTAATATGGGTAATTCCGGACCGAGTCGGGGCTGACCCACCCCTTCCCAGCCTACTCCCACCTCTCCCTTCACGTCCCCCCTTTCCTTCCTCCTATCCTCAATAACTTCCCCCACCTCCCTACAGCCGGCGCCACCGGAGCGGGCACGACGGTGACGAGAACCAGCGACATCCGTGACGTCATTTACTCCCCCCTACCCCTATACCGCCCAGCGCACTGACCAAGCCCACTTCACCTCCAGACAGCAGACCGACACGACCTTTCCACCATATTCTCGCGAGACCTGACCATGACCTGACATCCCTGACCCCACATGAACTCATATGCCCCTCTCCTGCCTACTCCAGCTCTACCTGTACATCTGATTACCATTGATACATACCTTGCCGCATGTACTCGATGCACCTCTTGTACCTACTGTTCACATTTCTACCTATACATTTATTACCTATTGTTCACATTACCTATTACTATTACAATCTCCAATACAATTCCATACTATAGCTCCGTCTCGTGTCATGAATTAAACAACCTACAAGCATATATATATATATATATATATATATATATGATCAAGCTGGGATCTTCTGATCAAAAAGAATCTCTGGTGGACTGGACACCTCATGAGGATGTCATCAGACAGGCTACCAAAGCAGATCCTCTATTCTCAACTGTCTTCTGGCTACAGAAAGAGAGGGTGCCCCCGTCTCCAGTTCAGGGATACCATCAAGAGAAACCTGAAGCTGAGAGACATTAAGACCGACTCATGAACGCAACTCTCACAGCAGAGAGCTAAATGGAGAGCGGCAGTCAAGTAATGAAAGCAGTCTTTGTCGCATCGCGACTGACAGCATGATGATGATGATGATGATGATGATATATATATAAATATATATATATATATATATATAAAGTTTCATGACAAATTGCTTTACATTTATTTACAGCTGCATAGTCTGATGAAAACATGAAATATTAAAAACCAAAACAATTATCTAAATTTGATTCTACACGTCTAACTTAGATACTAGTGCACTTATTACACATTTGTTGCCACACAGATGGGAATACACAAGCATTTGAAGAGAAGTTGCTACTGCTTGCCAAAATTATTTGTGCATGGTTGCACTTCAAATATCTCAAAAGTTAGCCATTTAAAATAAAAGTTACCTCAAGCTAAAGTAAGGTGAATTATAATGATGAACCTAATGTATTTATCTCAAATAAATGTCAGAAATCAAAACCATCGGACTATTCAACTTTAAATACTGATGGCCTGAGACCAATTGTGGGAGCCAATCGCATGTTTGCATCTTGTTTGGAGCTGTGTAAAAGAGTGCTAGATCATAAGGGCATCATTGGCTCACTGAGCCTTGATTTCCCGCCATAGCCAAGCTCGGCTCCCCCTGAAACTGGCACATCGATGCCGGTGATGAAGCTGCCTTCCGCGGCGAGGAAGAGACACAACTCGCCGACTTCCATGATGGTGCCAAAGCGACCCAAGACCTGCAGGTTGAACAGAGCAAGAAACACCAATTCAATAACGTAATACATACCTACCCTTAGTTACCATAGTAACCAAGCCGAGTTCCATGCAGAATACACATGAATGGCAGTACTGTTTGTGACCATCCAGGGGATGTATGCAAGAAGGGCTGGGGTATTGGCTTATTTTTGGAATAACCTCTTCCCTGGTGTTTCCTATTGCGAGGATAGGGGTGTGCCTAGGTTGTTGGGAATCGATCTATCCGTTTGGGATATTTTTGGATTGATTTTCTTCACATTTTCACGCGTCTTCCAAGCCCTAACTACCCCTAGCTCCCTTTCAATGACCCATCAGTACAGTCTATGCTTGGAGATCACTCCACTGTCCTTTTTGTGACTATTATCGCAGCCAAGTTTAGTTTGATATTTGTCCACAATACGCAAGTCCTGTAAGATTAATGCTGTCCTGTGTCAATATTCACGAATTTTGCTGTCAGGTTCTACAATGAAATCTAAAGTCTAGAAAATGAGGCATCATAGCTTAAAATGACACAATGCATCTTTTTTCTTTAAAAAAAAAAATGTGATGAATTTATTTATCCGGCTCAAAATGGATAAGTGTGTTAACGCTTGGTTTGACCGCTGGGCAGCACCAGTCCAATTTTACTCAAATCTTTTGAATTTAGTTTTAGTAATAATTTCGGTTTTCTTGCTTCTTGTTTATGGCTTGTCACTGTTTGTAGATTGCAAACAGTCAAAATCCAGCGTTCACTATTCTTTGTCTTAATCCATTTAAACATCATCTGTTTTTCTAGGTTATATAGAGTCTACACACCGGGCACAGTACAGTGACCTAATCGATAGAGCACAACCTTTTAGTAGTTTCTTAAACACTGCTATGTTTTCTGCATTTCGTGTTGCAGCTTCATGATGTGTCATGTTATATATATATATTTATATATATATATATCCATTGAAGTTCTTGGTGCTTAGATTTAAATTGTTTAAATATTGCATAGTTACCCAAGCTTACGTGAATACCATGTACCACAACAAGTCAATACAATAAGGAGTTCAAGGTGTGCAATTACCTTCGTCAGTGTGATATATGCGTAATAGACGTACAGGTGTGTGGTTAATATATGTTAACGAGATGCAGAGGTTGAGACAAAGAGATATGCTAATGAGATGACGTCATGGAAAGTTTAGCCGGCTGGTCAAGCGTGCCCGAGGCCGTGAATAAACCATTCGGTATCCAGAAGTCAAAGTGTTCAGACGTTGTACTTTCACAGTCAGTGCCAATATTCGAAAGCTAAGTATCTGAAAAATTACCTGGTTTTCTGCCCCGTCTCTGATGAATTTTGCAGAATCTGGTAGAGATTGTGCCATAGAGTTCCAGAGAGGAGTCCACACGTTGCTAGGAGAAACCCTGTCACAAATTGAAGAAAATTACAGTGAGGGTTGCCAGGTTGGATTATATATACATAATATATACACATATATATTATATATGTGAACCATATATATATATATATATATATACATATATATATATATATTTATATATATATGTATGTTTAACCGTCCGGCTTTTCCGCCCCCGCCTAAGGCGAGCCTACGTGTTAATATAATTAATTGTTTCCATGTGAATTTCCTTGGGCCAGCCGCCGCCGTTGTAGCCTTACCTCCCGCCTGCGCGTTGTCCGTCGTCGGTGCCCGCCCCGGACTGAAGGCGCCAGCCAGAGTATCGTCTAAATACTAGATTTGCCATCGTGCGCATTTATCGGCCTAAAGTGTATTTATATTAGGTTATTTCAACTACTGGCTGCCCCCTTCGTCGTTGGAGATATTATGAATGTTACTAACTGAATCCAAATATGCGCAGTCCAGCACGAGTTGCTGCCGCTGTCTCTACTATTTAGTTTGCATTATACGTCGTGGTTCTAGCCTAAAAGTAACACTACGTTAATTCGGTGAATGCGTCAGTTATTAGATTCCCGCAGAGGGGTGCATTACTTGCAGAAGGCCGACTTAGGCTTAAGGCCTCTCAGTTCATAGAAAGCAATCGAATATCAAGGTTCCATAGCGGTTAATCTACAATAAGACTGGAGGATAGTAAAGAATGCAAGGAACGTCCTGATTCACCTTCACAAGAGCTCACGGTTTATTCTTAACCAAAGACTAACATGGATACCAACATAAATAGTGATAAAGGTCTCCCGTTCCCTCCCGTGTGGTTTCTATAATTTAGTTTAGAATTTTGACCCTAAAAAGCCTAAATATCGGTGGAAAACGACGGAGCGTGTAGAAACACGTCCGCCGGGTCTGGCCCCGAACGCCCGACCCCCCATCGTTGCTTGGCTAGTCGCCAAGCAACGCTTTACCACCGGGAACCCTCGCGTGCACAAGTGTTAGCAATTTGCGCGCTCGCAAATCGCGCGCGCGCAAATTGCTCAAGGCGAGTAGACACGCCCACTTCACTTATATATCTTTATATACACATATATCTTATATTTGCGAACCATATATATATGTATATATATCTTTATATATACATATATATTATATATGCGAAATATATGTATATGTATCTTTATATATACATATATACCCAGTATATATCTTATATATGGAGGTGTAGGCAGACACGAGGGGGTCTCTCTCCCTCCATGCCCCCAATGCCCCAATAGCCGATGTCTCATTTTTGTGCTGCGGTTGGGGGTTGTTAAACAAACAATCTCTCCTCCTTGGGTTAATTCTGCAGGTATGTGATCGAACGCACCTCCATTAGCGGGCACGTTTCCAGAATTCTGCTAGTCGGCGCTTGAGTCGCCGTGGCTGGCTACCTTGCTATCATTATGCGCCTGAAATCTGCTAGTTGGCATGACCATCGATGTATATAATGTTTCTGCGCCTGATTGGATGGGCACTTTTGTGGTGTTCTCTGTGGCGGAGTGGTTAGAGTGTCTGACTTTTTTCTAGGTCAGACTCCTAATCTGAAGGTCAGTGGTTCGATTCCCTGTGCCCCCACCTCTGCCAATTTGGATTTCCACCGCTGTGTATAACTTACAGCATCATCAAAGGCCAGTTGCTCTCATACCATGTCTATGTGGTTTGGGAGGTTAAAAATCGCTTGGGTTGGTAAAAGTGTAGGCTCGGGCTTTCTATCGACAAACTGTCTAATGGTGAAAACAAGCCTATTCAGGCTTATCCATGATAAGCAGTATAAATCTTCAACAAGAATCTTCAACAACAACTTGCTATCCGGACCGCACTTCGTCCACACCTCTCTCTATCTCCTCTCTGCTGGCCTTGCTCCTCCTTGATATGTCTGAAAAGAGTTCCAGGAGGGGGGAGCTCACCAGCATTTCACTTTCTATTCTTAGTCTGTCCATGTTTCTGGCTCACGGGTTGGTCACCATAGAGCAAAGAGACACGGCCCTTTGACTCAACTCTCCATATTTCTCTTTCCTATACTCTACCCTTCTTTTGTTCTCCCGGGCTTCCTTCTCCCTCTGATCAAGGGAGTTGTTTGCTTGCGTGGGGCCCTGCACCTTATCGTTTCTCTCACTTTGTTTTTGTTGCTGGAACCCACTGAACCCACCTTTACTCGACGCTTCCTCCTGAACCCTTACGGCTGTTGCTGGATATGAGTGGTCTGCCACCGCCGGACCGGAGAGATTCGGGGCCCCCCAACGATTCATCATTTGATTGTTGTAAAGACATCCTCAGCTTCTACAACTGGCCGACCTGAAGATTAATCTTCAACCAAAGATTGGACCAATTTATTGGGGCCTTTCTACATTGCTGCAGTTCTGCAGCTGGTAACCGTCGTAAGGTTACAAACACCCCATAAGCTAAGTTTGGATGGTCACTGGACGTTACACACCTGGCCTAAGAGCCCCACCTGTCGCCACTTTTGCTATGCCTAGAGACTTCTCCAGTCCGTGCTGCATAATACACCCTACAAAGGTGGACAACAAGTGCTCGAGTCTGCAGTGCGACTTCGTCAGTCAGTTTGTTCTTGTTTTACGTCCTAGCAACATCGAAGGTCATATCAGGACAGGTACCGACTTGTGACAGTGCGCACTCATGGTGACTTTATAGTGCTGTCCCACTGGGAAACCAGGCCGCTGGCACCATGACCTGGTATCCCACTAAGTCACATTATCCTGACACTGAGCACACCAGTCCTTGCACTGTCCTAATAATGCCGAGCGCCTGGCTAGGAAGCAACAAGTATCAATTTAAGTCATTGGTTTGACTCGACCGCGGTTCGAACCCATGACCCCATGATCTACCAGCACGGGAGACGGACGCTCTAACTCATTCGGCCATCCCGTCTGGTTCCCTTCGTCGGTCAGTGCGAAATACAAATACTATGGTGGACAAGGAGAAATTACTTAAAACCCAGCGACATGGAAAGGGCAGTAAGTCTTCATTAACCCCTGCAATAGTGATAGAAGACCCCCTTCAGTGACGACGAACGCGCACTCATTGACAGACTCCGTTCGCTCAAAAAGAAGATGATAGAAGGAAAGTCGAGGGCGCTGGAAGCAGAACTTTCTAGACTGATATATTGAACTTCAGCTGAGTCAAACCAATGACTTATAAAACAGATATCTGTCGCGACCTAGCTTGCCGCTCGGCATTAATAGGATTGGGCAAGAACTGGTTACCTCAGTATCAGGAAAATGTGACTGAGTGAGATATCGGATCATGGTGCCAACGGCCTGGTCTACAAGTGCGGCAGCACTGTAAAGTCGCACTATTACATGTCGAATATCCGTCCTGATATGATATGGTGTAAACAAATAGGAACATTGTTCCTAGAGCACCACTCAAACCAACACTTCTGTCGTTTTAGGATAAACATTCCAACCATTAGACTAGCTAGGCTCCTTAGTGCAATCACGCTACCCATGCTTACCTGTGTATGTGGCATTTCACCAGAGAGCGTGTATATAGATGAGAGAGACAACTCCCGCGAAAATCGGTAACACAGGCTACAGTGGCGTTCCTGGCGGTTAGTGTTGAACAAGCTTTGAGTTTGCCATACGTGTAGTGCAAAACATTTGTTTTTATTCAAAATTAATAGAAATGCAGAAGCCTAACCTTATCGATTTAATATAATCCTTTTGGTAAACATGTTTTCTATATGTGTACTAAGCGGCTTGTTTCTATTTGGTGTAGTTTTAGAGATATTTCACTTTTTCTGTAGGAAGATTGCACACAACCATTGACAATGCCTTGAGTTTGCCGTACGCGTAGTGAAAAACGTCAGTTTTATTCCAAATTAATAGAAATCCAGAACCCTAACCATATCAATTTAATATAATCTTGTTGGTAAACATGTTTCCTATGTGTATTCCAATCAGTTTGTTTCTAGGTGTTGTAGTTTTAGAGATATTTAACGTTTTCTGTAGGAAGATTGCTCACCACCATTGACAATGCCTTGAGTTTGCCGTACGCGTAGTGAAAAACGTCAGTTTTATTCCAAAATTAATAGAAATCCAGAACCCTAACCATATCTCTTTAATATAATCTTGTTGGTAAACATGTTTCCTATGTGTATTCCAATCAGTTTGTTTCTAGGTGTTGTAGTTTTAGAGATATTTAACGTTTTCTGTAGGAAGATTGCACACGACCATTGACAATGCCTTGAGTTTGACAGCTGTGTCATATACTGTTCAACAACCACCACTTGGAGCGCCACAGTCGGCATCTGTTACATGGTGTAGTATGGGAGTTGTCCCTCTCATCTGTATACACGCTCTCTGATTTCACCTAGGAAGGTCATGGTACTTTGATACTGTCATACACCCACCCCTGGAATTGTAAGGACTTACTTACAACTACAAGGTGGGACATTGTTATATACACAGGGAAGGTTCCACCACCATACACCGTTCAGCATGTGCAGAATTTTGGTAAAAATCAAAATATTTAAAAAAAAGCCTTACGTGTTGACGCGGACATTGTTGACTGCCTCATCTATGGCCAGAGCCCGAGTCATGGCTGACACAGCCCCCTGTAAAACCAAGCCTCCTGTTATTCAAACACAATCATTCACATTATGAGGACTGCGAGCAGCAGAACTTATTCTGCTATGACAAGTGCATTATTATGGAGCGGTAATTATGTTAATTGAAAGGAGCCAATGAAGGCAATTTTAACCTCCATAAGGTTAATCCTTAGCATATCTTTCTTCCTTACACAATAAGTACAATATGGCTCGTGAATGTATAGCAGGGCCCAGCATATCTTGTGATTATATTCAGCGATCTGCATGTTTACTCAATGTATATATAGGTATATATATAGTTATTGCACATATGCTTATATATATATATGTATATATTTATATAAATAAATATATACATATATGTGTAATAACTAAAATTATTTAAACAATTTAAAATGAGGGTAAAAAGAGAAGCACCAGGTGCTCCCGTCCAAACGATAAAGTGTAGGCACAACCAGACTGGTTGCCGCCCTCATAGCATTAAGCCTGGAAACCTGTACATTTGTTGCGGATCTGTTTAAAGCATTAAAGGGACCAGATATAGGTCGCTGAGACACTACCCATACTCCGAGAAATACGTTTGCCAGTTTTCAGTTTATGCAACTACATATGTGGAGGGAGAGTGCTGACATTGGTTGCTTCTGTTGTGTTTTATTTAGTCCAGCATCACTGACACTTTTAGACAACCATATAGAGACAAACATGTTAGAAATTGCAATCTAAAATTATAAATATAAAGTTCAAATGTTAATTTATCATAACCAGCTACCTTTTGTGTCAATAATTGATTAAATCATGTAGATTAATAGACTTTAAAAGTTGAATTGAGAGCTTTCTATGGCTGCCATCTTGGTGGTTGCCATGGCTTCCCCTGTATGTGGGGAACCCCTCTAGGTCATTTGATGAGGGAATCGCAGTTATGATGTCATTCATACATCACAGACCTCAACTCTCCTCCCACATGTTCAGTGGCATGAACTGAACAAACTAAGCAAAGGTATGTTTGGAGAGCTTTTGATGCTGGATTCGTTTGTATCTGGGTGAGGTATAGCCGCCGACTTTAAGGCTCAAGCCGGGCTGGTGTGGCCAGCATGGAATGGCTTAGATACAAGATTCACCCCGTACTGCTGCAGTAGGGGTGCAAACCAACCCTATGTAAAAGCTGTCGAAAATGCGGGTCAAAGAATTGAGAGGCTAATTTCACAATCTAAGAAGCAACATTTATTCTTTACATATGTCTTATTGATAGCCCGTTACCTTTGAGTTGAAAAATATAATATAATATCTAGTTTAATAAGATTTAAAAGTGAAATCAACGGCGTTCTGCAGCCGCCATCTTGTCTTTTTGCATTCTCTCCCATTTCACCAACTATGTGCCTATAGAAGTATCCATTTGATACTGGAGGCAGGCATTCTACTCTCTGTTCCATACTAAAGCTGCTTTCACCCGTACGTTGTCGTTCACCCGTGTACTGCGAGTACCGGGTGAATCCTTTATCTAGGAATGGCTGCTGCCATCATAGCATTAAGTCTGGAACCCCGCGCATTTGTGGTGGATTCCGTCTAGTGTTAATGCTTGGGCAAAGCTGGTGTGGCCGGCTTGGATCATAATTTTCCATAAGGCTAAGGTTAAGCCGGGAAAGATAGCAGGTGTAGAGACCAGGGTGGTTCTTACATATCGCTGCATAAGTTGGCACTGTGGGAAAGCAGGGAACTATTGGTACAGGGCATTCACCACCTGGTGCTCCTTTTTTTATCCTCATTTTTACCCTCATTTTGTTTAATTTTTTTTTAGTTATTACATATATATATATTTATATATATATATACAAATATATATGCAATAAGTAAATATACACACACATATATATATATATATATGAAGAGTTCACGCGCAAAACCACGTAAACGCCAATCCAAAAATGGAGATAAGCATTTGAATGAAACCTATAAAAAGTTAATTTTTTTATATTCCTATTTTTTTGTTCATGGCGCCATACCCATATGATCATATGGAAAGTGCAATTAGTGAGAATTAAAATTGTCTTCATGTAAACATCTTTTATTTAAACTACATTTTTGGATTGGCGTTTACATGGTTTTGTGTCTGAACACTTCATATAGATATGTAGGTCTATATACATAGAGTAAACATGCAAATGAGTGGATATAATCACGAGATTCCGGGCCTTGCTATTCTTTTTCGGGCCATGTACTTATTGTGTGACCATTTCTAGGAAGAACAAATGCTAAAGATTCACTTTATGGAGGTTAAAATTGGCTTTATTGGCTCCTTATAATTAACCTATTTACCACTCATTAATGATGTACTTCTCTAATGCATTAGCTAAGATAAAAGATCTGAAAGTCAAAAACTTTCAAATGCCCATATATATCTCACTCAAATATTGGAATATTAAAAAGATTCGAAAAGCATATTGCTTCTGATTCACGGGAGCTTCTGATGAACTTATAATTTGAATGCTTGGACCCTTTTGAAAATGAGGAGGGTGTGCTGTTACGATGTTCTAATTATCATATGGCGGCCATGCAGTGACTAGGGCTGCCATACGATGGCCTTTCAGTTTGTTAACTAGCGGCTTGCGGTCTCCTCATGCATTTTTGATTTCGTGACCATTACGATTGCCATACCATTTGTGAACATTTATTCCATAGCCTACAAAACCGTGCGATTTGCAAAAATCCCATCTACACACCGCAGAACCGGGCGGCGGCAGCATGATATGTGACTTAAGCATTAATCATATGATGAGAAGACCTTCGGGTTTACAGTGAAGTACATTGGTCTTGTAGACCTGACACCATCGGGTCTCGAGTGAAGAAATTCGATCTTGTTCACCCAACCGTCGGGTAAAGAGCACAGAATTTCTTCTCTTGAGACCTGACCGTCGGGTATACAAGACCAATTTCCTTCACTTCAGACCCGACCGTCAGGTAAATAATATCGGCCTTGTATATTCACCAAAATGAACAAGGTCAAGATGGCTGTGGAACTGTGTTCTTGTGTATAAAAAATATGACATTGCAACGAAACTGAGCCTGTTTCCAGTGAAGAGAACAATACAGCATGATAACGGGCATAGAGCACGAATCGACTATCCAATGGACTGCAGAACATCTATTTTTGTTCAGATACATACCTTGGTTGAAACATAGCTGACTGCTGCTTCCTGTCCAAGCTGTCCAACCAGGCTTGCGTTGTTTATGATAGAGCCCTTTGTCTTGCGAAGATGAGGTAGTGCATACTGTAATGATACCCGCCAGCACCCAATTAAGAGATCTATTCAACCTGTATCCTGTGCATGAATATTTATTACAATTTATAGGAGCTAAGATATTACTCTTCTGCAGACAGTATGCATGACCTTTTTACTAAGGTAAAGCAGGAAAACATTTTAGCCTTTTTGAGAGCAGCTGGACTGTACCACCTCATAGTTTACTAAATAGATTCTATCAATTATTAATACAACTTTTCTTTTTCTATGGGAATTTGTTTCCCTTGACCACAAATATATGGTTGTGAGCTTTCTAATTTAACGAGTGTCTATTGGCACATAATTGATTGTCTGCTTTTACATGTAAAAGCGATGGTTTGAACAAAAAACAAACATTTCTCGCCGTGAATATGGCCTATGCTGCCGACACGGCGTAAAGCAACCACCAATCAATCAATCAATCAGCAAAGGGGGGATTCAAATTCACTATTCTTCAGAGGAGGCAGTGTAATCCTTTTCCTTAGTAGTTTCAGGTTTGCTTGCTGGTACTTTATGTCCCAGCAATATCTAAGGTTATATCAGGATGGGTACTGACTTGTGTTGTGATTGGTCGCAATGCGAAGCATTGCGTTTGATGCGAGGAGAGGAAGAGACCCTCCCCCGCTGCTTTCTCACCTCGGCAGACGGCGCGGCGCGCCGCCCCCTCCCCCGCCCTCCGCGTCGCGCAGCACTCACGCCTCACCCGACGCCGCTGCTCGCCACCTCTCGCCCTCCCCCGGGCCGGCAGCTTTCACACCTCACCTGCTGTCGCCCGTCCCTCCTCCCTTATAAGGTCGCCCGCCGGCCTCCCTCAGGCACTCGCCCTCCTGCCGTCTCCCAGCTCTCTGCTTTCTTCACCACCCACCCACCCTACACTCCTCCTACACTTCTCTTCCAGCGGTGGAGGGCCCCTCGGCACCCCCTCACAGAACACCTACAGACTTGTTTACTCTGCCTGAACTTTATTACTTATTTTATCATGTACATTTCTTCACTGCTCCTCCTTATTGCTTTATTTCATTACTCCGCTCCTCATGAGCTTCCTTACATTACCAGATTATTCCTTATTTACTTATGTTTGTCCTCTTGTTACTCTCTGACCTGTATGCTCTGTCTGAGGCGTAAATAAAGGCGCCTTATTTCCACCCCCGCCTCCTCTCTTCCTTTTCGCGCATCACATAGTAATGCCTCACTGGGACACTGGGACACTGGGCAGTTGGCACACTGACCTGATACATAGTTCCCACCCTTTACAAGGTTGTTTTTCCCCCCCCAGGAATTTTCAAGAGCTTTGGAGGACTCGAGACAGCTCTTTTTAACGGCCAACTTCAGAAATATAATGCTACCACCATCTTTATGGAACGTTGCATGCTGCAACCCTGCGAGAAAGCTGGAATCATCTACTGACCATCCAACAGTTAATGAATCACGGAGAATTCAGCAACAAAAATCATTTTTATTTGCAAACCAAGGTTACAAAATTAAAACATGTGATTTCAAATTACCAGGCAACTATATTTTCAGGACATTTCAGGACATTTGGCCCATAACCACGAATTTTAAGGACTTCCTTTCCTAGTACTTCATTTTTAAATTGTCAATTTAAGCACCCTGTTGGTTCTTATTCTTAAGGACCAGTACGAACCCTATGATATCTCAGTCCTGATACTGAACAAATCAGTCTTTAACGTATCCTATCACTGCCAAGCCCAACGCTAGGCAGTGATAGGTATCAATTTTGACTCGGTTCGAGTCTGAAACTACTTCTCGCATGGGAAGCCAGTCATTGCTAACTTACAGATCAGATTAACTTACAGATCCTCTTCTGGCTGATCTAGGCTCTATAGACCCCGCCAGTTAAGCTAATGACATCTGTCGGCAGAATCTGGAACCACTCTAGTCGGGTACATTCCCCGACTGCCTATGATTTCACATGCTATATCTCCGTAAAGAATGTTTGGAAAAATACTAGTCGGGCACTTTCCAACTTAACTAGCAGGGTCTATTGGGCCTCTAATGCCAGCTCGTTATGGGGAAAAAAGAACTTTACTGATTCATGATACTAGTCTATTGTAGTGGACTGTTCCTCTATAATTTGTGACCTATTATGTATTAGCCTACACATATTTTAGTGTGTTTACAATTTTATTTATAACTAGATTAGTGCTGTTTTATTCTATCATGTGGGTATGTAACGTTGTCTGAGGTATATTAATATTAAGAGAGCCCAGTAGTTAGTACAGCATAGTCCATAGTCCATATATGGACTACATTTAGTGTGTGGCATGCCTTACCTTACTCATGAAGAAATACCCCATCACGTTGACTTCAAACAGATTGCGAAAGTCATCTCCAGTGATGTCATCAATAGTTACCGGAGGTGGATCTAATGTTGGAGAAATTATTCAGCAATTATAAATCAGAGAATGCCATTTCAATACCTCAGAGTATACATTCAAATATGCTGAATGTTTTTTTTCTTTCTATTTTAAACAACTCAGTGTATTTACTATCAATATTACTTCTCATTTATGCTACAGGTGGTGGATTAGACCAAATTAAACTTGTCACTTGGGGTGTTGAATTACCCAGAATGGTCATG
The DNA here is from genome assembly GCA_030323885.1 of Branchipolynoe longqiensis. Lineage (NCBI taxonomy): Eukaryota > Metazoa > Annelida > Polychaeta > Phyllodocida > Polynoidae > Branchipolynoe > Branchipolynoe longqiensis. Next base: position 77,361,691 of record CM059193.1, read on the forward strand.
TGGCATCCAACTATCTTACAATTTTTGAATATGTATGAGCTGTAGCATTACTAGGCCTACATAAGACTAAGAGTAGTACCATGCAAGACACTCCCAAATTCTCTTTGCAATTCAGACACTATCCAAAATAGGATTGCTGCGGGTTAGGGACCTACCTGGTTAGGTTTTAGTGTCACACACTAATGGGGCTTCTGTTTATACAATTTGAAAATTTTGTGATTGTGGAAATAATCTTTTTTGGGCTCAAATATATAGGCTACTTGAGTGAATTTGATGGTTTCTCCCATTGTATCTCAGTTATCTTCGGTTGTTATATTTACTTCTACGCCTTTGCTGTGGTGTATCCTGAGTGTATAGATGATTTCCACCATCAACTTGCCCTCTGACTGCAGTGGCAAGAACTCATGTTCTGGTAAGGACTTCAGAACTGGTGCATTATTAGATAGCAACTGACACCCTATAGAAGCCAGTAAAAAAACTACAGAAAACTAGAATAGAAATACAAAATCTAATTGCACATCTTAAAACGGCAGTCTTCCATTCAGTGCTTAATAATGCATTCATTTGAATCAAGCTCCTCTCAACACATTTGACATTGGATATACATAAAGAAAAGCCAGATTTAGATCTAGAATAAGATTAAGATTTGAATAGAATAGAATTGGATAGAATATTTGTCAATTGAAGTACTCTTTTGGTAAAGCCAGTCCATATTTATCATATGCCTTTGGCATAGCTTCAGATATACTGTGGTTATATTTAGATCAGATATTTGCTAGAATACAAAACCCAAACAAACAAGTTGTTGTAATGTTATATATACGATGTATATACTACATATATGCAGGTGTAGGTGCAGCACGGTCACGCTCCTGCCGTATGGCCAGGTAACCATAGTGGGGCCGCCAGGGGGGCATTGGGCGCTCCCATCAGGCTATAAGTATGGGCACGACTGCCCTGCTCACCCGTGCTGTGTGTGAACTTGTGAACCGTGGTTTAAAAAAAAGTTTTTTTTTCTCCTTTTTGTAGTTCCCCCCCCCCCTTATTATGGGGTAGGGCGGTTGTTGCCCAGCCAGAGATAATTAATTATGCTAGTATTATTTTAGGACAAAGGAGGGTATTATCTAAATCGGGATAATACCCAATGTATATCTAAGAGCCACTGTTTAGGCTACCAACTTTGGGATGGCAAATGTGTCTACTTGTCAGCAACTGTTCATAAATGTGGAGGTCTCACAACTGACTGGGCCAGTGCTCTATGCACTCCCTCTTCACATATAATGGGGACCTTTCAGTTTGCATCAGTCTCTCGTCAGATGGCGCACCATGCCAGTCTCTGTAATGCTTTGGTTGGATAGAAGCAGTTCATTCTACTGTCAAGTGTGCAGATGGTGTGTGTGGTGGGGGTGTACGGGGATTTAGGAGTGTGTGGTGGGGGCTAAGGGATGTGGTGGGGGTGTAGGTGTGTGTGGTGGGGTTGACGGTGTGTGTGGTGGGGGTGTAGGTGGTTTGTGGTGCAGGTGTAGGGGTGTCTTGTAGAGCGGCACCTCACAATCTTTAGCATCCCTAAACCCTCATCACAGACACCTGTACCCCCAGTACCCCTTACACCCCAACCACACACCTAAACCACCACACACGTACACCCCCACCACACATCTACACCCTCACCCCACACACACCACACCTACACCACCACACACACATACATCTCACCACACACACCTACATCTCAATCACACACACCTACACCACCACCACACCCCTAAACCCTCACCACACACCTACTCTCCCACCACCCACACACACCTACACCCCCACCACCCACCTACACCACCACACACCTACACTCCCACCACATCCCTAAACCCCCACCACACACCTACACCCCCACCACACACCTACACCCCCACCATATCCCTAAGCCATCACCACACACCTACACCCCCACCACACACACCACACACACCTACACCCTCACCACACACCTGCACCCCAACCACACACCTACACCCCCACCACACACCTACACCCCCACCACACCCCTAAACCCTCCACACACCTACACCCCAACCACACACACACAGCACACACCTACACCCCCACCACATCCCTAAACCCCCACCACACACCTACACCTCCACCACACCCCTAAACCCTCACCATACACCCAACACACACCTACAACCCCCACCCCACACATACCTACACCCCCACCCACATCCCTAAACCCCCCCCCCCCACCCCCACCACACACCTACACGACCAATACACACACACACACACACACACACACACACACACACACACATCTACACGCTTCTATCCAACCATGATGGCCCACTTGGACCGGGAACGGGTGCTGCCACCTAGTGTATATCGAGAGAACTGGCTCATGAAAGCTCCCCATTATTCTGCTGTCTTCTTTTGCTCCCTAACACCCTGTCTGGTGGAGTACCACATTACATAACACCACCCGGCCCACCGCTTGGCTGCATCCATTCGGCCCCGGGGAGCGCTACAGCATGCACACACTAGTTTTGCTCTGCTGCTCACTACTTGTTCAAATTTTGACTTTATAATAAACGGGCAAGGGCCTTTTCATAGGTGCCAGCCAGAGAACTTCTAATTCAAACTGTGAGTTGTCTTGTTCATGTAAACGTAGGAGTTAAATAATAGAGATAACATATTTTTAAAGGATACTTACGTATACCTGCATTGTTTATGAGACAGTCTATCTTGCCGTAGCGCTCAACAGTCTTTGCTATCAGAGTCTATAAGAAAAAGTTATGCATTATGTTAAAGATTCGGTCCAATGTGTTCCTTTTTTTTCAATTAATCGTGGCATAAATATATATAAACACATATATATATGATGTATAACGAACTATGGGAGTGTAAAGATACGTAAGATATATATACACATATATATATATATATGATGTATAACGAACTATGGGAGTGTAAAGCTACATAAGGGAATTACATTAATTATTGTTATTCTCTGTAAGACCCAACACTGTACCGGTGGCGCCACCTGCGGCCTCCTCGCCTCCACCGGATGTAGACCAGTGTCAGTTTATATATATATATATATATATATATATAGTTACATAATCTGAATTGATATCCTTGTTTAATAAAACGAGTAAAAATCATATATAGATTTTAGATAGGTGGCGATTTATACAAATTTATCCATATTATATGTATATATATATATATATGTATATATATATATATATATATATATATATATATATATATATATATATATATGCGCGTGTGTGTAGGCTTCACTAGGGTGCTTCATCATGGAGCCTAGATAGTCTAATGGTTAGGTCACTAACCCCGAAACGGCAAGAAGTATGGGTTCAAATGCGTCTCTCGGTGCAATATTTCCCATTTGCATTACCACCACGACTGACAATATTTATCTAATTATATATGCAGAAACTCAAAACCATCGGATTATGCAATTGATTGTGTTTATAGAACATTAAATGTTATCGGTATTAAAACTAGCAATTCACCTTCACTTGTTCCTCCTTCGTGACGTCACATGGTACAAAGAATGCCTCCCCAGGGTCGCCATTCTTGTTTATTTCTTCTTCCAGCATTTTCCCCTTCTCAACTTTGACCATTCAAGTAGAACAGTATGTTTAGAACATTAAAGCTGCATGGTCCGATGAAATATCAAATTTTCAAAACCAAATCAATTATCTAGATTTGATTTTACATATCTAACTAAGATACCGATACACTTATTAAGCATTTGTTTCTGCGTAGAAGGCAATACTGAGTCAATTTAACAGAACCTGTTACTGCAACCATGTGCCCCAACATCCTATTCGATCACATTTTCCTGATGCACAGTAAACTGGTCGTTGTGCTATCTCAGTTATGACGATCGTTAACGCTAGGTAGGGACAAGTATAAATTTTGACGTCATTTTGACTCGGCCGGGTTTCCAACCCATGACCTTCCACATGGAACCTGAGAGCTTTCTGTGATTGCCATCTTTTTTTCTCTTTTTTTTTGCATTCTCTAGCAATTTTCCAACTATTCACCAAAATAGATCAAACACTACGTATTGAAACCACCACCGCCACAAATAATTCCTATTTGAATCAGTTTTTGCTCGGATTTAGGCCTAAGCGTAGTTATCATTCATCCCTACTCTGGGTAGGGGTTAGATACAAGATTCACCCCGTACTGCTGTAGTAGGGGTGCAAACCAACCCTATGTAAAAGCTGTCGAAAAAACGGGTCAATGAATTGAGAGCCTAATTTCACAATGTAAGAAGCAACAATTATTCTTTACATCTGTCTTATTATTAGCCAGCTACTTTTGAGTTGAAAAATATAATATAATATCTAGTTTAATAAGATTTAAAAGTGAAATCGACGGCGTTCTACGGACGCCATCTTGTCTTTTTGCATTCTCTCCCATTTCACCAACTCTGTGCCTATATAAATATCCATTTGATACTGGAGGCAGACATTCTACTCCCTGGTCCATACTAAAGCTATTTTCGCCCGTATTTAGACTACGTTGTCGTTCACCCGTGTACTACAAGTACCGGGTGAATCTTTTATCCAGGTAGGGGTAAGCTTCTTTTTAAATTTAAGATGCTACTCGATTTGTACATACCGTCAATGTCACAGAATACTGCCTTCGCCCCACTTCTCACTGCAAATGGAATATGGTGAACATGATGTATAATGTGTGCGATATATTTATGATATGTGCATAGACTATGTATACGGGGCGGGTACTGCTACCATTAGGCCAGCTAGGTAGCCACAGGGCCCGTATGGATGACGCGAGGGTAGCGCTCTACCTCTCGGGGTAGTGGGGATTTCCGGGGTAGCGGCGAAAAGTTGCTATGCATGTGTCCGGGGTAATGCTACCCCGGAGGGGTAAAAGTCGGGTAAGCTACCCCTACCCAGTAGCAGGTATAAGGCCAGGGGTAGGGACCGACTCGGGCCAAATCTATTGAATGCGATCATATTTAAGAGAATTACATACGCAATAAGTGAAATTTGATCAATTTAACCCTAAATTCGAACCGTTATTAAGGCTACCGCCGCATTGGCAGCGATATTAATAGTGTCGAATCGACGAATGTAAAGTAAACAAATCGCCGCCGCCGCCTCGACGTCGCGTTCCATATACCCCTGTCAGACTACGACGTTTCTCTCCAACGCGCGGCGACGTGTGTCCTTTTTTGGCGAAACGTCTCTGTCTGTGTCTCTGTGTCTCTGTCTGTGTCTCTGTGTCTCTCTCTGTGTCTCTGTGTCTGTCTCTGTATGTGTCTCTGTCTGTGTGTCTGTCTGTGTCTGTGTCTGTGTCTCTGTCTCTGTCTCTGCCTGTGTCTGTGTCTCTGTCTGTGTCTGTGTGTCTGTCTCTGTCTGTGTCTCTGTCTGTGTCTGTGTCTCTGTCTGTGTGTCTGTGTCTCTGTCTGTGTCTCTGTGTCTGTGTCTCTGTGTCTCTGTGTCTGTCTCTGTATGTGTCTCTCTGTCTGTGTCTGTGTCTCTGTCTGTGTATCTGTGTCTCTGTCTGTGTCTCTGTCTGTGTCTCTCTCTGTGTCTCTGTGTCTGTCTCTGTATGTGTCTCTGTCTGTGTCTCTGTCTGTGTCTCTGTGTCTGTGTCTCTCGCTGTGTCACTGTGTCTGTCTCTGTATGTGTCTCTGTCTGTGTCTCTGTGTCTCTCTCTGTGTCTCTGTGTCTGTCTCTGTATGTGTCTCTGTCTGTGTCTCACTGTCTGTGTCTCTGTGTCTGTGTCTCTGTGTCTGTCTCTGTATGTGTATATGTCTGTGTCTCTGTCCGTGTCTCTGTCTGTGTCTCTGTCTGTGTCTCTGTTTGTGTCTCTGTCTGTGTCTCTGTGTATGTGTCTCTCTCTGTGTCTGTGTGTCTGTGTGTGTCTCTGTGTATGTGTGTGTGTATTTGTGTCTCTGTGTGTGTCTCTGTGTATGTGTGCATGTCTCTGTGTATCTGTGTGTGTCTATGTGTCTCTGTGTGTGTCTGTGTGTGTGTCTCTGTGTCTCAGAGAGAGAGAGACAGAGGCACAGACACAGACAGACAGAGACAGAGACAGAGACAGAGACAGAGACACAGACAGAGACACAGACAGAGAGACACAGACAGAGACACATACAGAGACAGACACAGAGACACAGAGAGAGACACAGACAGAGACACAGACAGAGACACAGATACACAGACAGAGACACAGAGACACAGACACAGACACAGACACAGACAGAGAGACACAGACAGAGACACATACAGAGACACAGACAGAGACACAGACACAGAGACACAGACAGAGACACATACAGAGATACAGACACAGACACGGAGACACAGACAGAGACACAGACACAGAGACACAGACAGAGACACATACAGAGACAGACACAGACACAGACAGAGACACATACAGAGACATACACACAGAGACACAGACAGAGACAGAGACACAGACACAGAGACACATACAGAGACAGACACAGAGACACAGACAGAGACACACACAGAGACAGACACAGAGACAGAGACACAGACAGAGACACAGACACAGAGACACATACAGAGACAGACACAGAGACACAGACAGAGACACAGACAGAGACACAGAGACACAGACAGAGACACATACAGAGATACAGACACAGACACGGAGACACAGACAGAGACACAGACAGAGACAGAGACACAGAGACACAGACAGAGACACAGACAGAGACACAGACAGAGAGACAGACACAGAGGCAGAGACAGAGACACAGACACAGAGACACAGACAGAGACACAGACTCGACGCTTTAATTTTATTTTCAACGCTGACAGGTCGCCGGTGAGAAACGTCGTAGTGTGACGGGCCATTACTGGCGGCGGCGGTTTGTTTACTGTACATTCGTCGATTCGAAAATATAACTATTAATATCGCCGCCAATGCGGCGGTAGCGTTAATAACACTTCGAATTTAGGGTTAAATTGATAAAATGTCACTTATTGGGTATGTAATTCTGTTAAATATGAACGCATTTAATATTTTTGAGCCTAATATATGTCTACAAACGCAGAGGGATTTCCCAAATCTATAAATAACTACAAGGGTAGCTACCTCCGCGCCGATTTGGCTCCATGCATAGCCCGTGACCCATTTCCTACCCTCGGCCATAGCTACCCCGAACTCGGTCCTTACCCCCGGGGGCGATAACTTACTCTTCATGCATACGGCCCGTAAATCTCAGAGGGGAGCGCAGTACTGACTTTTGAGGGGTCACAGTTGTATGCAAATTAGTTTGGAGTTGTTGTGATGGGGTGTGTTTTGGGAGTGGTTTTTGTGGGATTTGGGGGGGGGGGGGGTTAGGGGGTGAGGGGGTGTAAGTAGCTGGTCTAGGACGCCTAGGGCGGAAAATAGTCTGGCACCAGTCATATACACTGTATGCACAATCCCTTAGAAAAAAGCTACCATCTGAACACTTGATACACTATACCATCTCTGATATTTCAAGTGACAACATTGGGGTAGATTTGTTTGATTTAAATGGTAAGCATTACTTGATAACAGTTGACTCGTATTAGAACCTTAGAACCTGGTTACGCGGGGGGTGGGGGTGGGGGTGGGGGGTGGGAGGGAGGCACGGGGGGGATGTTAGGTTATTCACCTGGGCCCGTATGCATGGACAATTAGTTATCGCCGCCAGTGGTAAGGACCGAGTTCGGGGTAGCTATCGCCGGGGGTAAGAAATGGGTCACGGGCTATGCATGGAGCCAAATCGGTGAGGAGATAGCTATACTTGTGGTTATTTATAGATTTGGGAAATCCCTCTGCGTTAATAGGCTCAAATATATTAAATGCGATCATATTTAACAGAATTACATACCCAATCAGTGAAATTTTATCAATTTAACCCTAAATTCGAAGCGTTATTAAGGCTACCGCAGCATTGGCGGCGATATTAATAGTTATATTTTCGAATCGACGAACGTACAGTAAACAAACCGCCGCCGTCGCCAGTAATGGCCCTGTCACACTACAACGTTTCTCACCGGTGACCCGTCAGCGTTGAAAATAAAATTAAAGCGTCGAGTCTGTGTATCTGTCTGTGTGTCTCTGTCTCTGTCTGTGTCTCTGTGTCTGTCTCTGTATGTGTATCTCTATGTGTCTTTGTCCGTGTCTCTGTCTGTGTGTCTCTGTCTGTGTGTCTGTCTGTGTCTCTGTCTGTGTCTGTGTCTCCGTGTCTCTGTCTCTGTGTCTGTCTCTGTATGTGTATATGTCTGTGTCTCTGTCTGTGTCTCTGTATGTGTGTCTGTGTCTGTGTCTGTGTCTCTGTGTCTGTCTCTGTATGTGTATCTGTTTGTGTCTCTGTCCGTGTCTCTGTCTGTGTCTCTGTCTGTGTCTCCGTCTGCCTGTGTATGTGCCTCTGTCTCTCTCTGAGACACAGAGACACACACACAGACACACACAGAGACACACACACACAGATACAGAGACATGCACACATACACAGAGACACACACACAGACACAAATACTCACACATAGACAGAGACACACACACAGACACAGACAGACAGAGACACAGCGACACACACACAGACACAGAGACACACACAGACAAAGAGACACAGAGAAACACACAGAGACACATACATAGACACAGACACACAGAGACACAGACACAGAGACACAGACAGAGACACATACATAGACAGACACAGAGACACAGACAGAGACACAGACAGAGACACATACAGAGACAGACACAGAGACACAGAGAGAGACACAACCATGGAGACACAGAGACACAGACAGAGAGACACAGATGAGACACATACAGAGACAGACACAGAGACAGAGACACAGACACGGAGATACAGACAGATAGACAGACAGAGACACAGACACAGAGACACACACAGAGACACATACAGAGACAAACACAGAGACAAAGAGAGAGACACAGACACAGAGACACAGACAGAGACACACACAGACACAGACAGAGAGACACAGACAGAGACACATACAGAGACAGAGACACAGAGAGAGACACAGAGACACAGACACAGAGACACATACACAGACACAGAGACACAGACAGAGACAGAGACACAGACACAGATACAGAGACACAGACAGAGACACATACAGAGACAGACACACAGACAGAGACACAGACACAGACAGAGAGACACAGACAGAGACACCTACAGAGACAGACACAGAGACACAGCCAGAGACACAGACACGGAGACACACACAGAGACACATACAGAGACAGACACAGAGACAGACAGAGACACAGACAGAGACGTTTCGCCAAAGAAGGACACACGTCACCGCCCGTTGGAGAGAAACGTCGTAGTGTGACAGGGGTATATGGAACGCAACGTCAAGGCTGCGGCAGCGATTTGTTTACTTTACATTCGTCGATTCGACACTATTAATATCGCCGCCAATGCGGTGGTAGCCTTAATAACGGTTCAAATTTAGGGTTAAATTGATAAAATTTCACTTATTGCGTATGTAATTCTGTTAAATATGATTATGATCGCATTCAATAGATTTGGCCTGAGTCGGTCCCTACCCCCAGCCTTATACCTGCTACTGGGTAGGGGTAGCTTACCCGACTTTTACCCCCCCGGGATATCCTTACCCCGGTCACATGCATAGCAACTTTTTGCCCATACCCCGGAACTCCCCACTACCCCGAGAGGTAGGGCGCTACCCCCGCGTCATGCATACGGGCCCAGGTAATATAAATGCGGTCTCGGATTTGAATCCAATATACGCATTCCATCTAGCTATTGAAGTAAGGTAAGAGTGCATCAATTTCTCTTGTCAAAGCATTGGCGACTCTATGAAAAAGAAGTATGCAGGTTTGGATGATTGTATGTATAGGACATATATATATATTACATATATATATGTGTGTATATATATATATATATATGTGTGTGTAAATAAAGCAACCTATTGTAAAATATTCCGATAATGATGCATTGGTGGGGGAATGCAACTGTTCTATTTATGAAAAAGGTATATAGGGCCAGGTGCATAGTGTGTTTATGTAGTTGCTGGTGGTACTTGACTCATTGGTAGATAGACATTGTGGTGCTAGTAAGAGAGTGTGTAAGGGGCACTTAGAGCTCTACTCACTACCCCCTCCCCGTTCTGCTAGTCATGGATCACCACACACTCAGCTCAGGGCAGGTGGTGACCAAGGGAGCCATGCCGCTTGGTGGTGGTGGACAGATCACTGTGACCATGGGGACCGGAAATGCTTGAATGGGAGAATGTGCTCGGGATTATTAGGATAGGGCAAGGACTGGTTGGCTCAGGCTCAGGGTTAGGATAATGTGACTGAGGGGGGTATCAGGTCATGGTGCTGGTGGCCTGGTTTCCCAGTGGGGTAGCACTATAAAGTCGCCATGAGTGCGCACTGTCACAAGTCGGTACCCGGCCTGATATGACCTTAGATGTTGCCAGGATGTAAAACAACAACAAACAAATAAATCAAAAGCAAATGGCTGCTAAACCATCTAATCCACAACTGAATAATGGCTAATGCTTTACTCTTTAATACTTACCAAACACCTGAACGCAGCCCTCTCCGATGCCTTTGGATCCGCCCGTCACTATGACAACCTTATCCTTGAACCGCAGTCCAGGAGTGCGAGGCTCGGCTTCCGTCATGTCTCTAGTCGAGATGTTCTTCTGATGGCGTGGACTGCTTGTGCCTATAATATGAAGAACACTCTCCTGCAACAATATAGCTATGAAAAGGACTTGGGCGTAACCTTCGACTCCCAACTCTCCTTTCAGAAACACATGAGGACTATCATCTCAAATGCTAACCAGAGAGTAGGAATAATTAAAAGAACTTTCCATTGCCTCAACAAGAACAATTTTCTCATTCTATTTAAGTCTCTTGTTAGGCCAATTTTGGAATACTATCCACAAATTTGGAGCCCAACTTTTCGGAAAGATATTCTGGAGTTCGAAAAGGTTCAGAGACGTGCAATGAAATTAGTTGCAGTTATAAAGGACTTACCCTATGAACAAAGGCTTAGGGAATTGAAACTTCCTACCCTTTCCTACAGAAGGAAAAGAAGTGACATAATTGAAGTATTTAAAATTATGAAAGGTTTTGATAAAATAGATATGAACCAATTTTTCACCTTGAATAAAAGAGAAGGCAGCCGGGGCCATACTCTCAAACTAGTAAAACCCAGAGCCGTTTCAAAATTAAGGCAACACAGTTTCTCAAACAGGATCATAAATATATGGAATAGTCTCCCACAAAATGTTATAGATGCTGGCTCAATAAATTCATTCAAGAACCGATTAGAAAATGCATGGGCTGATGATACAGGGAAATTTGACCACTTATTCAGCACATGCTACTAATTTATTCCTTGTGTTGCTAATTACTTGCACTCAAGCAAAAATGAGAGACAAATAAGTGTTCACACTTCCTGTCTACCAATCGCTATATCACTATATCACTATAAAATTCAACCTTGGTAATTGAACCGGGGCTCAAACAGGTACTATAACCACCACAGCCCAAATGAGGGATGCTCTCCAACCTGGTAAAGATAATAATAATATATTTATTTCTATCGGTAGCCTCCCACACTCTCTGTTCCGTACACTTCTCCCCCTGCGGCTAAAAATGGTAATAATTAGAATCCATGCGATCAATTATTGCATTAATCAAGTGCAAACTTATAATACTAAATTGAAGAAAAATGAGCCGGCGAGCAGCAATGTTAGTGTTACTGTTACCGCGGTGTGCAGCAAGGAGAGCCGAATCGACTGTCTCGGTGATATGTGTGCGGCGAAGAATCGACTGTCTCGGTGATCTGTGTGCGGCGAAGAATCGACTGTCTCGGTGACCTGTGTGCGGCGAAGAGTCGACTGTCTCGGTGAGCTGTGTGCGGCGAAGAATCGACTGTCTCGGTGATCTGTGTGCGGCGAAGAGTCGACTGTCTCGGTGAGCTGTGTGCGGCGAAGAGTCGACTGTCTCGGTGAGCTGCAAGCGTGAAAGTGAGGAGACGAAGGGCCAGGAGGTGAGTAACGTAGTGCATTAGAACAATAAGTAGTGTGTGCGGCTACGTTAAATCAATTAACCATGCTGACAAGACAACATAAATAATGAAGGCCAATCGTGTCATAGCACCTCCAAAGCTCGGTGGTGAAATCGTTGAAGCGTTGCACGTGACACACTTAGGCATTATTAGGACAGGGCAAGGACACTCAACTTAAAGCTGCATGGTCCGATGAATTATCAAATTTTCAAAACCAAACCAATTATCTAGATTTGATTTTACATATCTAACTTAGATACTGATGCACTTATTAAGCATTTGTTTCTGCGTAGAAGGCAATACTGAATCAATTTAGAACCTGTTACTGCAGAAGTCTATGGTGTCAGAGTTTTGGCAAGCTTGCCAAAACTAATTTTCCATGTTTGCATTCTAAATATCTCAAAAGTTTACCACTTAAAATGAAAGTAGCTTTGAACTAATGTAAAGTAGATAATATCCCAGATACCACAGAGCTGTCGGGCCGACGTTGGCCCGGCAGTGCCCGCGCCATTGGGCCAACGGTGGCAAACTGCCGTCGGGCCGACGTTGTTTTGTCCACTGACCCGCCGTTGGGCCAACGGTGGCATGCCACCCATATCAGCATATGCCACTGTTGGCCCAACGGTGGCCCAACAGTGGCTGCGCCATCAGGCCAACGGTGGCAAGCCGCCGTCGGGCCAATGGTGGCAAGCCGCCATTGGGCCAACGGTGGCAAACCACCGTCGGGCCGACATTGTTTTGTCCACTGACCCGCCGTCGGGCCAACGGTGGCATGCCTCCCATATCAGCATATGCCACTGTTGGCCCAACGGTGGCCCAACGGTGGCCCAACAGTGGCTGTGCCGTCGTTGGGCCAACGGTGGCAAGCCGCCGTTGGGCCAACGGTGGCAAGAGTCCATCGGGCCGACGTTGTTTTGTCCACTGACCCGCCGTTGGGCCAACGGTGGCAAGCCACCCATACCAGCATATGACACCATTGGCCGAAAGATGTCACCGTCAGATAATGTGGGTTACATGGGTTAAGCGGGCATTCCTTACACATGGTAGGCGGTATGCAGCATGTGGCATGCGGCATGCGGTATGCGAATGGCATGATTCCTTACACACGGTATGTGGCATGCGGCATGCGGCACATGACTGGCTATATTTAAAAAATAAAAATAAACAAGTATACTCCTTACTGCACTGTATATGACCAAATATTCCATTTATATCTATGTACCTTTTCGTACGTCACAAGGGGGTTCCTACCTTTATTATAACCAAATTATAGATAAGTATTCATATTTCTGTGCATATGGTAGCATTTTTAGCTTTCCCGTAACCGTCTGTCTCCCGATTGGGACGGTCCTAACATCCTAAACTGAGCCATGTTAGGACCGTCCTTTTTGGTCAACAAAATCTGGGATGGTCCTAACATCCCTCGGAGCAAGCTAAACTGAGCCATGTTAGGACTGTCCCATTTCTTCATATTTCCATCGTTCCATAATGCTCAGTCGCCTCTCCTTGTCTGAAACTAATGGACATGTGCGACTGATGGTTTTCTATTCGCACCCGCGTGCCGCATGCCGCATGCCGCATGCCACACCGATCGCTACATGGACCGATCGGTTTGACGCATTCGCATTCGCATTCGCATACCGCGTGTAAGGAATGTAGCCCATAGACTTCAAGGCGTTTCGATTTTTTGTCACATTCGCATACCGCATGCTGCATGCCGCATGTAAGGAATGCACCCTTTATTGTGGGCCTCAAACAGGAATCTGTGGATACGACATGGAGAAGATGTGGTATCCAGAGTCACAAAGCAGTTACCACAGATGGCACTGGAGGAGTAAACCCCAATTAAAAAAAATAAGTTTAATATCATAGAGGTGCATATGCCTCATATTAGATATTAACCTTAGGTAAAAAGATAAGATAAGAAGTGATGACTGTTAAACAAAACCCAGCACTCCTCACTCTAAACACTTTTGCAATGAAAATGGTGTTTCATGAGCACTGGCAGGCATTTGTAACTTCAAACTCTCTACTGTCCTGTTCTGAAAGCAACCGTATTACACCTCACCTATGCTTGTTACTGTTAGTTAGGCACATTTTAACATCCTTCTCAACCATATCTATTTACCGCTTGATGGATGGGAAAGGCTCTGTACTTGCCTGTCTATAGGCATGCCTCATGCGTCGACATATGTTACTACTATGTCGGACCGACGCTACGCGGAAAACCCCAGTAACACCTTATGGCCCTGTCACACTACTACGTAATGCGGTAGCGTAAGCCGACGTAGGTGAAATTTGGCCATTACATCGAGACAAGTTACTCGTTCGTTAAGCCTACGTTGAGATACATAATTTCCACCGTCGGACCACCATCGGGCCGTCCATAGTGGTCCGCCGCTTTTTGCCATTCTTTTTGCACACATTTTCCACTGTCGGACCAAACGGTGGTGGTCCGCCGCTTTTTGCCATTCACACATTTTACACCGTCAGACCACCGTCGGGCCGTCAGTGGTGGTCCGCCACTTTTTGCCATTCTTTTTACATGTTTGCCACCGTCGGGCCACAGTTGGGCCGTGGGTGGTGGTCCACCGCTCTTTAGCCCCAGTCACACCTTACCGGACTGAGTACCGGACACCACCAAACACCACTGGACAAAGAATTGTCTAGTCCGGTGGTGTTCAGTATCAAAATGTGTCAAACTGTTGCAACGGCCACTGGACGAAACGGAGACTAAATGGACAAGGAAGTACATTCACAAATAGCCAAAGGACGATAACTGGCCGATAACCTAACGACAACCGAATGTCAAACGGATGGACCAAACATATTACAAATAGCCACCGGACTGTCACTGTGTGGTGTGTGGTGAGTGGTGTGTGGTGTGTGGTGTGTGTGGTGTGTGATGAGTGGTGTGTCGTGTGTGGAGTGTCAGGTGTGGGGTGTGTGGTATGCAGTTGTTGTCTGTTTTAATTATGTTTAGTCCGTTTTGTCCGGTACATGTCCGGTACCCATCCGTTACCTCTCCGGTTTGCTTCCTGCAGAGTCCGTTGACGGTTTTGGGGGAATTCGGTCCGGGGGGCTGCACACACAACTCACCACACACCGCACACCACACACCACTCACCACACACCACCCACACCACTCACCACACACCCCATACCACATTCACCACACACTGCACACCACACACCACACACATCCCACTCACCACACACCACTCACCACCCACCGCACACCACACATCACACACCACTCACCACACACCACACACACCCCACACACCACTCACCCCACACCCCACACACCACTCATCACACACCACCCACACCACTCACCACACACCCCCACACCACACACCACACACCGCACACCACTCACCAAACACCCCACACACCACCCACACCAATCCGGCAGCCATTGCAACAGTTCGACACATTTCGATACATTCTGATACTGAACACCGCCGGACTAGACAATTCTTTGTCAGGTGGTGTCCGGTGGTGTCCGGTGCTTTCCGGTGCTGTCCGGTGGTGTCCGGTACTTAGTCCGGTAAGTTGTGACTGGGGTTAAAGAGCAGCGGACCACCACCGACGGTCCGATGGTGGCCCAATGGTGGCCCAACGGTGGCAAATATGTAAAAAGAATGGCAAAAAGTGGCGGACCACCACCGACGGCCGGACGGTGGTCCGACGGTGGAAAATGTGTGAAAAAAGAATGGCAAAAAGCGGCGGACCACCACCGTCAGCCTGACGGTGGCCCGACGGTGGCAAATATGTAAAAAGAATGGCAAAGAGCGGTGGACCACCACCGACGGACCGACGGTGGCCCGACGGTGGAAAATGTGTGCAGAAAGAAGAGCTGTTGCTACCTTCATGTCGTTCACTATCCTGAGAGTGAGCAGAGTCTTTAGGTAGGTAAAGACAGTGTCAGTTGACCAGTCGCCTCTGGCACAGAGCTCCTCAAGGGAAGCTCCAGTCATCGAGGGGAAGGTGCACCCACCCCTACGCAGGGAGTGGGAGGAGACCTGGTCAGGATCAAGTCCAGCCTTCTCTGCGAACAGTTTCAAGGTTGCTTGGTAGTATGAGTATGGGAGGGGAATGGAATCCCTGCCCGGAAGAGGGAAGCGGAAGGCCATAGCATCCGGTGGGGCCTGTGATGTATCGGTGTCATAGGTAACCATGACTTGTGTCATTGGCAACCACGACGTCATGTAGGGAATGCTGGGAAGGGCCTGCTCAAATAAACAGTTCCACAACGCAGCTCAATGAGTTAACACGTTCATTACATGGTGTCAGATTCGTCGGAAGAACTCAACGAAATGGCTTTAACGGGCTTGAAACCCCCGTCCCCATTGAACGTAGACGATAACATGGCCATGAACTGGAGATCATGGTTGCAGGCGTACGAGATATATGCAACGGCATCGGGTGCTTCTTCCAAATCGGAGAGAGTACAATGCTGTGTCTTTCTCCACGTAGCGGGCAGGGAGGCACAACAAATACACAAGACGTTACGGATCGATGCTACAGATAAGGATAAAATTATACCGCTCATTGCTGCTTTTACTGAGTACTGTGAGGGTAAGTCTAACATTACGGTCATCCGATATCAATTTAATTCATATAACCAAACATCTGAAAGCATGGACGCCTATATTCGCGAATTAAAGTCACGTATAGTACATTGTTGTTATGACAACTTGGAAGACTCCTTGTTGTGTGATCGCCTGGTTTGCGGTATCAAGGATAATACACTACGTAATCGCCTGTTACAGACACCCAACCTGTCCCTGGATCAATGTGTACAGATGTGCAGGCTGAGTGAACATAAATCCACTCAGCTAGTTAACAACGATGTTCGTTCGGAAGACGGCGTAGCCAGCCTAGCAGCTGCCAACGGACGTCACCATGGAGTGACGTCACGACCAATACAACAATGGCTTACACCTACGTCATCGAGGTTTAGGCCTACAAGACAGCAATCCGTGCAATGTGACAAATGTGGATATCATCATCAGAAAGGGAACTGTCCGGCACGCGGCAAGGAATGTGCCAACTGTCACAAGTTAGGGCATTTTCGAAAAGTTTGTAGGGCGCATTTCAATCATCCTATGCCAGTTAATGAATTGAGTGTTGACCCACATAACGTTGACGACACGCAAGAAGATGTAGGTCAATCCTATGATCTATTTGTCGGTGCCGTGTACAACGACGCGAGGGATGAACCTGGATTGTGGTATACGAATGTCAACATTGGAGGTGTGGACGTTTCTTTCAAGATGGATACAGGATCGGAGGCGAACATTTTACCACTGGATGTCTACCATAAGCTGGTGAATGTTGTTCTAGCTCCTTCCAAGTGCCATCTCGTGACATACAACGGCGACCGGATCATACCTGACGGAGAAGTGCATCTGGATGTGAGTGGGAGACAGCTAAAGTTTCAAGTCACAGATGCGGGAAGTGCTATCTTAGGAAAAGAGGCTTGTGTTGGGTTAGGCCTGATAGCTCGTGTGGATGCAGTTCAGAACACTTCGGATAAGTCGATGGCCCAAGACATGGTAAATAAATATTCTGACGTATTTGTTGGTTTAGGCCTGATAAAAGTAAACGCTACCATTCATATTGATGTATCTGTACCTCCTGTCATTGATCCCCCACGTAGGATACCTATTGCCATTACAGAAGATGTTAAACGAGAGCTAGACCGCATGTTAGAATTAGGTGTAATTGTCAGGGAAGAGGAACCAACCCCATGGGTCAGCTCTATAACAATAGTTAGAAAACCAGGAAAAATTCGAGTGTGTTTGGACCCGACCAAATTAAACAGGGCCATCTTACGTGGTCCGTACCCGATACGTACAGTCGAGGAGGTCGTGGCTCAAATACACGGGTCCAAATTCTTTTCAGTATTAGACGCAAACAGCGGTTACTGGCAAGTACAGCTAGATAGTAGTAGCTCCAAACTTTGTACATTTAATACCCCATGGGGTCGATTTCGTTACACCAGGTTACCGTTCGGTATCAAAACCGCGGGGGACATTTTCATAAAAGAAATGAATGACATGTTTCAGGATATTGAAGGGGTTCATGTAATCTCGGACGATATCCTGGTTCATGGCAAAACCATACATGAACACAATGAACGTTTGGAAGCGGTATTGTCCCGTGCCAGAGAGACAAATCTTAAATTGAACCCGAAAAAGTCGAAGATTTGCCAATCCAGTGTAAACTACGTAGGGCATTTAATTACGGCTGAAGGATTGAGGCCAAATGAGGAGCGAGTCCAGGCAATCATTGACATGCCAGATCCAACTGACAAAGCTGCTGTGCAGAGATTTTTAGGCATGATCGGCTATGTAAGCAAATTTATAAATAACATGGCAGAGATAACTAGACCATTACGTATGGTAATAAAAAAAAATATAGCTTGGCATTGGGATGAACCGCAAATAACGGCATTCAAAAAACTAAAACAGTTGTTGAGGGATGCACCTGTCCTACGGTATTTCGATTGTAAAAAACAAATAACATTACAAGTAGATGCGTCAAAATATGGGTTAGGAGCAACCATTTTCCCAAAATAATCAACCTGTTGCAATGGCTTCAAAAGCGTTGGACGAATGTCAAATCAGCTACACTGTTATAGAAAAGGAGCTGCTGGCTATATGCTTCGGATGTAAAAAATTTCATGAATATATCTATGGTAATAATGTTATTGTTCAAACTGATCATAAGCCGTTAGAATCAATTATGACAAAGCCTATCCACAAACTCTCGGCCAGGATGCAACGTATGCGAATGAGATTGCAAAATTATAATTTAACAGTGGTTTATACTAAAGGGTCAACCCTTTATTTTGCAGATACATTATCAAGAGCACACACATCTAGCATAGAGCCTAATGACCTCTTCGATAAAGACGTTTCGGTGGCTACCGTGGATATTAGTAACGATGTAATACAGCAGGTTGTATCAGCCACAAAGAAAGACATAACCTTACAACAAATAATACGTTACACTGTTGACGGTTGGCCGTCTAATAACAAAACTGTTTCGCCGGATGTTAAACCGTTTTACACTTACAATAGAGACATAACATCATCTGATGGTTTAGTATTCAAAGGCATGCAAATAGTGATTCCAAGATCATTACAAAACGAAATGTTAAATAAGATACACGAATCACACCTGGGAATCATTAAATGTAAACAATTGGCGAGGGACACTGTGTTCTGGCCTGGAATGAACCCTCAAATAGAGGACAAAATTGCCAGGTGTCAGATCTGTCAAGACTCCAGGAATTCCCCTCATAAAGAGCCTATGATAAGTCACCCTGTTGTAGACATCCCATTTTATAAAATAGGGGTCGATTTATGTCATTTATCTGGAGTCGATTATTTGGTCATTGTGGATTATTATACCAAATTTCCAGAAGTTATCAAAATGCATGACACTACCAGCAAAACAGTTATAATCGCACTAAAGCAGACATTTGCTAGATACGGTATACCTATGTTCGTTGTGTCTGACAATGGGCCTCAATTCAAAAGTATTGAATATAACAATTTCTCTAACAAATACGGTTTCACGCCAATTTATACTAACCCTATGCATTCGCAAAGTAATGGCCAGGTGGAACGATTTGTTCAAACCATCAAAGGCATCATAAAAAAGTCAGCAACTGATGACGGTGACATGTACATAGGTCTATTAAACTACAGAAACACAACCTTGCAGGGTATGGGGGCGTCTCCATCACAATTACTAATGTCTCGCAGTCTAAGAACCCGCATACCTATTCTGGATGGTAGACTAAGGCCCAGGTTAGAACCATCAAAAATGTCATTGTTGAAACGGGGTCAAGTAATGCAGAAAGGGTACTTTGATAAACGAGCTGGGAGACCTTTGGGTAAGCTTCAGGCTGGTGACGTCATACGATATAGAGACCACAAAAATTGTTGGAGGCCGGGCAAAGTCATTCAGATTAACACACCTGGACCCAGAGACTATACAATCATCAACGACGACAACACAATTGTGCGCCGTAACAGGAAATTCCTTTTCAAATGTCCCCCTATAAGGCCACATACCGTGATCAGAACTGACCCAGTTCGGGTACCATTAGTTAAGGAACATGGTTGTAACAAAAGCACGGACAATCAAAATGTGACAACACCGTATAAGACCCGTTATGGTCGACAAATTCACCGACCAGAACGATTAAATTATCATACATAAGTCATTTGCATGTACATTTCGGATCCTTAAATTAAACATACCTACGATTAAGATCGCTTAAGATATTAAATTGTACAGTACGTGCCATAAAAGAGCAACACATGACATAATGTCAATCATTGATATTTTATATCCATGATGAATATCCTTCATTAAGGTTGTTTTGATTTATTCACATTTGTGATATTGGGATGTACTGAGAATGTTGTGTCATATTAAGTTGATCACACCTGTCTGTAATAGTGTTAAAGTAGTGTCACAAGGACAATCACGCACTTACCGTATGATCGATCACTCTCGAAGGGAGGGAGAATATTGAGTGGTACTTATGGCAGTAGGGTAAGGATGTCATACATTTGAGACGTGCTTGTTCTGTTGCATTTCTCAACATCAATGTAAGTTAATCCATAGTTCGTTCAATGTTTTCCAACGGAAAGGAGATGTGATGTATCGGTGTCATAGGTAACCATGACTTGTGTCATTGGCAACCACGACGTCATGTAGGGAATGCTGGGAAGGGCCTGCTCAAATAAACAGTTCCACAACGCAGCTCAATGAGTTAACACGTTCATTACAGGGCCCAGACCTGCTCAAAGTGCCTCTCAGTCCAGTGGACGGCACATATGTCGGTGTTAGGGCAGCGGGCAACAGGCTCCTGGAATTGTATGGTCTTAGATTGGCGGATGGAAATGCGGTGTGGCCCGGAGTTTTCCCTGTTTGTAATTAATTAATTATTTATTATTATTTATCTTATTTATTTCTTCACTTTATATTCACTGCGAGCCACTCTTTTCCCCCACGACTGGCATACCACTGCCGCTTGGCTCATTTGCGCTTGAACTGCACTCGCACTAGCACTGTATTTTAGCTAAGGAAGAGCCAGGTTCCATACTCTGAGGCCTCCCTTAGACATTTAGATTTGACATTTTTCGATTGGGGGATGTTGATTCGTGTGAGGCACTATAAGACTATCCAATTTACTGAGCGTCTGCTAGAGATACCACTTGGCAAATACTGTAACCGGGCGCTGTATGCCGTGTTTTGGACCAAAAGGCATTTTGATGAGATACCTGCTGCTCAGGATGAAATAGCCTTCAGGCTTCCGGCAGAGTCCGGCTTCAACCCGATGTCTTATCGTTCCTATCAATCAATGTTGAAACTCTTTTCAAGTAGGGCGGGTCTCGGGGAGAGCCACTTTACCTCTCACTCCCTGCGCCGGGGCGACGCTACTTACCCTACCATGTGTGGCGCTACGATTGAGGAAATAAAGGTGAGAGGGGACTGGGCCAGTGAGACGGTCTATGCTTTCTTAAAGACTGCGCATCGTCAATGACCTGAGGGTGTCCTCCTTCCTGGCCCAGTCGAAGCTTGAGTAGTGTTTGGGCGTGGGCCTCTGGCCCGTT